>CM040127.1:175924134-176571346 GCA_022559845.1 Amorphophallus konjac | reverse complement strand
GGAATGAGAATTCGACGAGCCGTCAACCGCCGTAGAAGAATCCACCAAAGAAGTCAACTTGGGAACTGAGGAAGACCCTAGGATCATCCTCATAAGTGACAACCTACCACCCTCTGAAGAAGAGGCATTAATTGAGGTTCTCAAGGAATATAAGGACACGTTTGCATGGAGCTACGAGGATATGCCAGGTCTAGATTCAACCTTGGTCGAACACCGTTTAACCCTAAAACCAGGGTCCGTCTCGGTAAAACAAAGGTTAAGGTGTTTCCACCCTCAGATGACTTTGAAAATGAAAGAAGAGGTCGATAAGCTCCACAAAGCCAGGTTCATTAGAGTCGTCCTTTATCCTCAATGGGTGGCGAACATTGTCCCGATTATGAAGAAAGATGGGAAAGTCAGGATTTGCATCGACTTCCGGGACCTTAACCGCGCGTGTCCAAAGGACGCTTTTCCCTTGCCTCACATTGATGTATTGATTGATAATACGGCAGGCTACGAAACCCTCTCATTCATGGATGGATTTTCAGGATACAATCAAATTCGTTTGGCAGAAGAAGATCAGGAAAAGACGTCATTCACTACTCCTTGGGGAACATACTGTTACGTGGTCATGCCGTTTGGGTTAAAGAATGCTGGAGCTACTTACCAAAGAGCTATGATGGCCATATTTCATGACATGATGCACATATATCTGGAAGTGTATGTGGATGACTTATTGGTAAAATCAAGGACTAGGATGGAACATCCAGAAGTTTTGGCTAAGGTCTTGCAGAGGTCAAGGGAGTTCCAATTGAAAATGAACCCGAAAAAGTGTGTGTTTGGTGTGTCGTCGGGTAAATTGCTGGGGTTCATTGTGAGTAAAAGAGTGATCGAGATAGATCCCGACAAAGCCAAGGCTATCAGGGATATGCCACCTCCAAAGAATTTGAGGGAAGTCCGAGGTTTAATCGGGAGGTTGCAGTTTATTCGTCGGTTTGTGTCCCAACATTCACAAAGGTGTAGACCTCTCTACGAGTTGACCAAGCCAGGAGTAGAATTCCACTGGAGTTCTAAATGTCAGAAAGCTTTTGAAGGATTGAAGGAATATCTGGCTAGTCCACCCATTCTCATTCCACCTAAACCAGAAAAATCTCTGATCCTTTACGTCTCAATCTTGGATGACTCCGTGGGAGCCGTCCTCACACAAGCTGATGAAGAAGGCAAGGAACGGGCAACCTATTACTTGTCCAAACTTCTCAATCCCTGTGAGCAGAAGTACACCGTCATGGAGAAAACTTGTGCTGCCCTCGTTTGGGTAGTACAGAAATTGAAGCACTACTTCTTGGCTCATGAGGTCCACTTGATTGCTCGAATGAATCCTATCAAATTCCTTCTGGAGAAAGCCGTCCTTACAGATAGGCTAGCACGCTGGCAAAGTTTTCTCTCTCAGTTCGACATTACCTACATCCAGCAAAAGGCGATTAAAGGCTATGCCATAGCCGAGCATCTCGCTCATCATCCTCTTCCCAAGTTTGATCCCGTCCAATCAGAGTTTCCAGATGAGGAACTAATGTCCGTCAACCAATCAGATGAGCCGATGTGGACGCTATATTTTGATGGAGCTCTGAATTCTCAAGGGAGAGGAATCGGCGTCGCCCTCCTGTCACCTGAAGGCCTCACATTCCCATTGGCATACCAGCTCAAATTTCCAGTCACCAACAATATAGTCGAATATGAAGCTCTTCTAGCTGGCCTAGAACTCGCTCATTCTTTTCGTATCACTGAGTTGCGAGTCGTAGGTGATAGTCAACTCATCCTTCGCCAGGTGCTCACTAAATATCGCACTCGCGATCCCAAACTCAAGCCATACCAAGAACTCACTGCTGCCTTTGCCAAACTGTTCATAAAACTGATCTTTGTTCATGTCTCTCGTCATCAGAATATTCTCGCCGATGCCCTCGCCTCATTGGCATCATCCATAAGGTTCCCTCTAGGAAGATGGTTTAAGTCCATTTCCATCTACAAACTTCACGCCCCTGCAATTGATGATGCTTCCTACGTAAATATCAAAGACAGGATAGCAAGAAAGATCCTACAGGAAGATATCCTTGAGAAGAGGGAGATCATGTTGGCAGAGGCCGAAGAAGAACTGGCTGATGAAGAGAAACCATGGTTCTATGAAATCGTCAAATACTGCCAAGATCAGTCTTATCCTGAAGGGGCCACCACAGAGGACAAGAAAGCCATAAGAAGGGTGGCTCAGAAATATACATTGGTTGGAGGTCTACTCTATAGGAGAAGCCTTACTGGTATTCTGTTAAGATGTCTTGGTGACGATGAGGTTTAGAAATGTGTAGAGGAGACGCACTCGGGCGTATGCGGTGGCCACGTGAATAGTCAGATGCTCGCCAAGAAGATCATTCGCCAAGGCTTTTATTGGCCCACTATGGAAGAAGATTGTGCTGTCTATGTCCGTAGGTGTGTCAAGTGTCAACTTCACACCGATAAAATCCATTCACCATCTTCCTCACTTCATCGAATATCCTCCCCGTGACCTTTCTCCATGCGGGCATTCGACATCATTGGTCCCCTAGGTGATCCCAATTCCCTCACCAAGCAGAAATCTTTCATCCTTACTGCGACGGAATACTTCACCAAGTGAGCCGAAGCTCAAGCTTACGCGGAAATCAAGGCGTCAACAGTCTGCAAATTCATCATAAAGAACATCCTCGCCAGATTCGGCGTCCCAAGCACGATCGTCACCGACAATGGGCCACAGTTCATTTCTCAGGACCTACAGGACCTCTGCAAAAGGTATGCAATTGCATTGCATCATTCATCGCCTTATTACCCACAAGGTAACGGCCAAGCGGAGGCCACCAATAAAATATTGCTCAAAATCATCAAAAAAACCTGCGAGTCTAGTAAGTTTTCAGACTGGCCAGAAAAACTTATCGAAGCCCTATGGGCCTATCGCACTTCAATCCGTACCCCCACCGGGCAGACTCCATTTGCCCTTACTTATGGTATGGAAGCGGTAGTCCCGTACGAGACTCTGATCCCTTCTCTCAGGGTACAATTGGACGAGGAATTTCCCCTCGACGATCGTTGTAATTCACTCCTCGCCCAGTTGGAACTCTTGGATGAGAAGCGGCTGGCCGCTGCCGAACACGCGCGTGTGTATCAAAATAGACTCGCTCGCTTTTACCAAAAGAAAGTCGTTGAGAGAAAATTCAAAGTCGGTGAGATGGTCGTAAAAAGAATTTTTGTCAAACCTGGAGGGCCGCGTTCTAAGCTCCAACCCAATTGGGAAGGACCATTTGTAATTCAAGCCGTGTACCCTGGTAACGCCTACAAGCTAATCAACGCCGAAGGGACCGAGTTATCCCACCCTTGGAATGGGCTTTATCTTAAGAAATACTATCCTTAGCATAAAATAAACAAAAAAATGATGAAAAGATAAAAAACATCAAAAACAAAGAAATACCGAAAACCACTAAAAATATGGAAAATTCAAAATGCCGATGCCTGGCAGTCACCATGTAGTTAAGTTCCTGCATCTAACCTTCATGTTAGGATAGGGCCCATTAAGGCTTGGTAGTCACCGGGTCTTGGTTTGCCAGAACCGTGGAGATCCCTGTCCGGCCACGTCGGCCTATGCTCGCTCGAAGGAAGCTAACATGTGCTCACTTATGTATTTATTCAAAAAAGTCGGTAGCATCACCTACGGTGGAGCGTCACCCAGAAGATCTCCGGAAGCTGTAATCTTTATTCTTTTCTCTTCGACCAAATGAGACAGTCGGCGCCCTTAAAACGCTGAGCATGAGAAACCGAAACTCAAACCCCAAAGGCAAGAGTAGGATCCATTTCCTCGAGCATCGATCAGAGCACGAGAAGAGGGAAGTGTCCCCGCAGGCATACGAAAAGGGAGCCCACAAACGTCAAACGACTATATCTCCCTCACAAAAAGAAATACAAAGTCAAAATCAAGAGAAAAGCCTGGTCGTGACCGTGCCTATTGCGATTAAACGAAACCCCTCAAAGCAAAAGTCTGAATCCACAAAAGGGGGGGGGCTATGGAATGTAAATGCTCGAGATTTGGTCCGAAGTTGTCCGAAAGGAAAGAGTTAATATGCCCTTATTCGCTCACCGGGTTAACGGTTTTGCCGATCCTCTCAGGAGGTTTATCCCCCCACGCTCTTCCTTCTTCCTCTAAAGATAAAGGTTCGATGGAGTTTCTGAAAGGTGAAAACTGTCCAGGGTCTGCGACCTTATTTTAATATACACATTTGGTTGCCTACTTTGAAAAGCAAAAGCTATCGCTGCGAAGGAGTCTCCGTGTTTCTGGCCGGTCAAGACCCCTGTTTACCACCTTGATGTCTTCTTGTTTAACCTCGGGCTTAGGCCAATGCAAGCGCGTTACCTATGGGTGCGACGGCGTCTGATTCCGGGTCAGCGTCGCGCGGTTGGTCGTTAGGGTTCCAGGGTGTTCCATCATATACCATCTAGAGTTGTGAGGAAACAGACCCGGGTCGGGCAGATCATTTACCTCGAACACCTTTTGGGTGAATCCCTGTGGTCGGAAGCGATTGGGAGCCTAAGCATGGCATGACGGTATTGTCATCAGGGTCAGTCTTAGCCGGCGAGATCATCATTCGAGGGGTCTAGAGGCCCAAATCAACCTAGATGTGCACTTAGGATACCCGGGAGGTTAGTAAGAAACCCCTGTTCTCACATAGGGTAGGTGCCATGTGGGTGCTTGCCGGGCGTTAGCAACAAAAAAATTGAAATGATAAAAACAACAAAAAAAGGAAAAAGAGAAAATGTACATATTTGCGAACAAAAAAAATCTTTTTTATGATAAAATAAAAAAATGCCAAATATAAAAAAAAAAGAAAAAACAAATCAATTTTGCATTTTGCGTGCAGCATCTCACTTTTTTTAATACCGCTTGCATTCGTGTGCTTGCCTGTCGCATTTATCATCACCGCATCTTTCCCTTGCCTTCGTTAAATAAAGGCTTGGCCCCTTGACCAGTTATCAAGGACAGTCACAGTGACCATTTGCTTATTGAGCAAGGGGCCAAGTCAGAACAGAAATTCTGATTTGTTTGTTTCAGTGATGTGTGCAGGGATTCAGGCAACAGAAGCAAAGGTGAAAGACAAACAAACCGAACCTTGTATTTTATTCCAAAAACCAAAAAGAAATTATTACATCAAGTTCCGCCCTCTCTCTCTGCATTACTCGTCCCACTACTCTCCGGGCAAAACGCTCTCAAACGTGCTACCCAACTACGAAAAGCGATACTCCTACCGCTCTGTACTCCTCTTCTTATTCCCATATCCCGACGTTGATCTACAGAAGCAGCAGAGAAGCTACCAACATGAAAGCCACGCTCTCGTGCTCTTCGGTAGCGCT
The DNA here is from genome assembly GCA_022559845.1 of Amorphophallus konjac. Taxonomy (NCBI): domain Eukaryota; kingdom Viridiplantae; phylum Streptophyta; class Magnoliopsida; order Alismatales; family Araceae; genus Amorphophallus; species Amorphophallus konjac. The sequence goes on along the minus strand of CM040127.1, from coordinate 176,565,949 downwards.
CCTCACCATCTCTTAGCCACTGATCAGCAAGACCAAGGCTGATTCGGAGTTCGAATAGTTGGGCCTCCATGGCCCTTCGTTCCTCCCTTTCAGTCAATCTGTTAGCTCTTTCTCTCTCTGCGTCTCTTTCTTTCTCTGCACGTTCTCTCTCGCGGTCTTCCCTCTCCAACTGAAGAGTGATCCTCAGCTCCACAGCATCCCTAGAGGAGTCGTTATCAGGATGACGCCGTAGTTGCCTCTCCAGTTCTGCTATCCTAGCCTCCTTCTGCGCAGCTTGGGCAAGCGTTTCTTCCGTCTCCTTTTCCTGCCGAGTGTACCATCTCAGATACGCGATAAGGCATAAATAAGGAGAACTCAACACTGAGACTCTTACCTGTATAGAGGGCATCCCTTCTGCCTCTGCAGCACGCTGCGTGGTGTGAGCAAGTTGCTCATGAAGCAAGTCAAGTTCTGAGGTGGGAATCCATAAGTTGGAAGAGGCACCACCTACTCCCATCGCTGGGGAAGCCGCGCCAATCTGGGCATGCTACGACCGCGTGAATTAGCAGCCAACATCTGGAATCTGGGGTTTTAATTAGGAACGTACTGTACACCTACCAAGGCGCTCGTAGCTCCGCGGGCATCACCCAACTGTTGTTCCATCTCTGCCAAGCGAGTTCGTAAATTCGCTATCATGGCATCCCGGACATCCTGCAGCCTTACGAGTCAGCATTTTCACCAGAAAACCAAGAAAAGGAGAAAGAAGAAACGAGAAAAGGGGAAACCTACCTCCACAAGTCCCCGGGGTTGGAGCCACTCTGCGTACTTTATCTTATATAGACGCAAGTAGTCCTCGCTATCCCGTGCCTGTGATTCTACAATCGTGCCACCCCGTTGCCAGTCTTCACACTGTTCAGGGAACCGCACGCGTCAGTCAATGCAGGTCACCGGTCCTCGCGTCTTTCTCCCAACACGAGGTGGCGCAGCCATATCCACCCATTCCTGAGCCAGTCCTAAAGTCCTCATAACCAATCGTAGCCGAAGCGGCTCGATTTCATTCAGGCAGTGCATCCACAGTTCCCGTCCAAACCGAGCACGACTTGCTAGAACCCACGGCTGGTCGGCATCGACCATGTCCGAGTAGGGTCTCCAGTTTACCATCGCTGCAGGGAACTCCTGTAGCTCCCGCCTTAGCACCATCAGTTGGTAGGTTAGGGGTGCCGCACTCATGATGGGTTCCCACCGCCTGGCTAGCGGCACCATCGCGGGTCGCCAATGTCGAGCTCTCCCCATCGGGAGGTAATAATAGCTCCACAGCTGCTCGGCGCAGGTCATCAGTACCTTGCAAAAATATAAAAAATAATACAAAACAAGCAAAACCAAAAATACCTGGATGACTGGTGTGAAACCACTCACAGTCATCTCACGATCCGCTTCTTGGAACAGACCTGCAAACAAGTGTGCCAGCATGGCAGCTCCCCAGGCATAGTACCCTACTCTTTCAAGGTCTGACAGCAGCTCTAGGAAGCGACATTGGATACCATCCCCTTTCGAGCTCAGTACCAATCTCTCCAAAAGAAAGAGGAGAAATCTCCTCAAATCTATGTTGCATCTTTCCCAGTTACCGAAATCTGTACAGTACACGGCACGGCATCCTATTTCCATCCTTCCATGAACTCTTCTGAGGATTCGTCGTCCCACCGATGAGTGTCGGCGAGCCCTAATGCATCCATGAGAGACGCCCTAGCTACCGACCTATTTTTTCGACCATCTAGGTCCAAACCCAGTAGCTTCTGGGCACCTTCTCGGTAATCCGCATAAGTGACCCCGGTCACTGCCTCGCCCTCCACCTTCAGGCTTGTGATCCTGACCACATCCTCCAATCTGGGCACCTTGTGCCCCCAGGGCATCAGGAATGCCCGACTCACTGGGTCCCATCTCTCACACAAGGTTTGGATCAGGACTAAGTCGAGCTGGATCGGCTCGATCCGAAGAAAGGTGCCAAAACCCATCACGTCTAGCCTGGCCTTCTGAAAATCTGGGAGACCTCGGTATGCTGCCACTACCAACTCCCACGAGATCTGTGATTTCATCACACACTACGCATGCAGGGAATGGAGAGGAGGTTTGGTCAGAAAGAAAGGAAGAAAAAAGAATGAAAAAAAGGGCAGGAAAACTTGGCTTACGAGTTGTGATTGGGCCCTTTCGCTGAAGTGCCCTTCGAGGTCTGAAAGCCTCCGGGAACTACTACCACTGGATCTGCTTCTCTTCGAGGAGTGGGAAGATTCGCCCTTCATCCAACTCTCAGAATTTTGAACTCCTCCTCTCCCGTGAGAACTTGTGCTCCTCGAGTTAGCTCTCGATATACCAGGGAGGATAAAAGGGACACGAATTTATAGAAATGGAAGGAGTACAGGCCAAGATTACCTCCATCACCTTTAATGATAGCCCTCGCAATGAGGCACCTGCCATGCGGTCCGGTGTGTCACTTCACCGTTCGCACAGGGTGATTGATTGGACGAAGAATATGACGACTAGCACCCTATGTTGTCTAGGGATACCCTATCATGTTTTGAAGGACGTCCACAAAATTTGACGCAAATGGACTAGGGCCGTCATTATTGACTTCGACGGCAGATTCCTGTGGAAAATGGTCACAACAAGACGTGATTCTTCGCTCGGGGCGGAGTCTCGGCAGACCCATCACATGGGAACAGTGCAAAGGAGGAGAAGTGTAGGGAAGAAGGAACGCACAAGAGAACAAACATGTAGCAGAAAATCAAATCACTCCATTCATTATTCTACATAAGCTGTCATAAACATCACAATCATAGAGAGCTGGCGGGTCCACTAGCTCGCCAACTCTTGCCATTATTTTCATGCTCATCCCTCTAGGCGTCCCTCCCCTCTCCCCTGAGGTGAGGGTCCCTTAGAAGCCTCTGGGATCCCCGCACAGTAGCACCCGCCTCACCTCGTGGCGCCGGCTCCACAGCAATGACTCGCTGCTCCTCCCCTGGCGTGACAAAGAAGCCACTAGCGGCAAAGCGACCAGACTGGCGCAGTCGCTCCCCGAACTCTCGCGCTCTCTCGTAGCACGTCTCCATCCCTCCTAGCCTCTGCACGACGGCCTGAAGGCCCAGTTGGAGCTCCCTCACTTGGGCCTCCAAGGCCCTCCTCTCGGTCTGATCCCGCTATCGCTCGGACCTTCTCTCAGTTTTCTCTCTCTCTGCCTCTCTCCTCATCATCTGCAGAAGAACCCTTAACTCCAGGATGTCTGGAGAAGGTCTCTCCTCACTGCGATGTCGTAGCTCTGCTATAGTCGCCACCCAGGCGTCACGCTTCTCTTCCGCCCGGGCAGCCCGAGCCACCGCACCGGCAAGTTGCTCCCGGAGGGAGGCAATCTCGAGAAAAGGGGCTGAGGAACTGGAAGATGCGCCACCAATCATCCCCGCCGTCGTTGCCTGCTGGGCACGCTAGAACAAAATAAACAACGACCGTCAGTGAAACTCCAAAATCTGAAGATAAAAGTGCGACACGTAACTTACCAGGAGCGACAGCTCATGTTGAGCGACGGCCAGCTGCTGCCTAGCCTCTGATAGTTGGGCGCGCGAGCCGCCGATGCCACGCGTGTCCCCAGCTTGGGGAAGCCCCGCATAACTCTCTCTCTGCCGCCGCAGGAAGTCGGTGCTGTCATGCACCAATACACTCCGTTGCTGTGCAGGGAGACGTACGTGCATGTCCTCGAGCCTCGCCTTGCCACGACTCTCCCTCCTGACGCGGTTCGGCTCGTCCGCACTCGCTCACTCATCGGCCAAACCCGGGATTCTTGACGTACCCTGCATCAAAAGGGGTCCCACATCAGTGAAAAAGAACGCGTCCCCTGTCTAGGACACGTCCATCATTTGAGTACAACACTCGCCGAACCCTTTCCCCCCTCGCGCGCCTCGAACTGGATCAAAAGAGGAAAGAGATCGGAGGACCTACCAGACCGTGTTCACCTCCCTCCGCGACATCGGGCCCCTCGGGTCCCTTGGGGGCCCGAAGCGGCCCTTCCTCCTCCATAGACGCCGTTCCGTGCTCTGGCGTGTCCCTCCTTGGGCGAGGGGTCCCGCGTCCCTCTCCACCTTCGCCGTGGTCCAGACCGCCGAACTCCATCGATCGAGGGGAAGAAGACAAAGACGGGCGAGCAAGTTTTGGCGGAAGGCGGGCTCGTTTGCGGGTAAGGCACGAAGAAGAAAGGCCACCCGTCGCTTTAAATTTGAATTCGAGGATTAAGACGCGTCCTCGCGCTTGGACGCGCCCAAAAGAAAGCGAAAAAAAAAGGGGAACAAAAAACCCACCATGCAAAGTAGTTCCCTCCTGTCCAGGGCAAAGTCCCGTGAAGCGTGAAACAACGTGGTGTGAAAGAAAGTGCAGGAAGGAAAAGGGCACACGATAAAAGGAACCACACGAAATCCATTTCATACAAACAGTCAAAAGTACATCATACAGTGAGGACGGTGGGGTGTACAAACAACTCTCTAACTCTCACCACCACCCTCCTGGTCATCTCTCTCCTCCCTCCTCTGACGGGGATCCCTAGGGGGCCTCTGCGACGTCTGCGAACCCTGAGAAGCCGTGCTCGCCTCTCCAGGTGGCACCATGCCAGCCTCGAAGGCGCGACGACGCTCCTCGGTTGAAGAGACCAGATAGCTGCCCATGGAAAAAGAACCAGACTGACGAAGTAGCGCCCCGCGTTCCTTCGCCCTCTGGTACCGCTCCTCGCTCTCCCGAAGCCTCCCCTCCGCCGTGCCGAGACTCAATCGGAGCTCCAGCAGCTGGGCCTCTAGAGCCCTCCTCTCGGTCTGATCCCGCTGTCGCTCCTCCCTCTCTCGCTCCCTCTCCCTCTCCCTCTCTCTCTCCACGCTCTCCCTCTCTCTCTCCACGCTCTCCCTATCCCTCTCCCTCTCCTCTCTCTCCCTCATCGCCTCTCTCCTCGACAGCTCGAGGGCGATCCGTAGATCCACTACGTCGCGAGGAAGCTCCTCAGCCTCCCGTCGCCGCTCCTCCTCTAGCTCCGCAATCCGGGCGTCGCGCTCTGCCACCCGGGCATCGCGCTCCTGCTCAGCTCGAACAGCACGCGCCAGGGCCTCTCGGATCTCGGTCACCTGTCAAAGCACGCATGCACCGTAAGAGAACAGCGATATAAGGAAAGCACCTAGAAGAGGGTCAGGGCCAAGCAAGCACTCACTCGAGCCTCGCGGTCACGCTCGGCCTCCTCAGCCTGAGCCACCGCATACGCCAGCTGCTCCTGGAGGGCAGAAACCTCCGGAGGAGGGCCTTGTGAACTGGAACCCGCTCCACCAGCCGTCCCGGCTGCCGCTGTCTGGTGGGCCCGCTGAAACACGAGGCAAACGTCAGTCTAAGGCTAAGCATCAAAAATCTTGGTCACAAAAAAAATGCATTGCATAGACTCACCAGGATCTCCAACTCTTGTCGGATGGCCACTAACTGCCGCCTGGCGTCTGCCAGCTGGGCCCGCAGGTCGGCAATCATGTTGTCACGAGCATCCTGCATTGCACATAAGTTAGTGCCACATGCATATACATATAGAAGGGTGAAGCAGTTTCATTTCACTTACCCCTGCCATACCACCCAAGGAGAGGCGGTCCCCGTACATAGCTCGGTACCGTCTCATGTAGTCTGTGCTGTCCTGTACATGGGACACCACTGGGACCCCGCCCTGTTGCCAGTCCTGGTACTGTGCTGGGAAGCGCGTGTGCCAGTCCACAATCTTTGCCTTCCCCTTGGTCTTCCGCCCGATGCGGGCCGGCTCATCTACATCAACCCACTCTTGGGCTAGCCCCAACGTCCTCATAACCAGCCTCAGCCGAAGCGGCTCGATCTCGTTCAGGCAATGGACCCACACGTCCCGCCTGAAACGAGGAAGACCCGCTACAACCCAAGGCTGGCCAGCGTTGCCCATGCCCAGGTAGGGTCTCCACACCACCTGCATCACCATACATACATCATGATAGTTACCATTCAGTCACATGCATAAAAAACATAAAAAAATCATACGCATCATACCATGGCCTCGGGATACTCGCTCAGCTCCCGACGAAGTGACGCCAACTGGTAGCTGTGTGGTGCCGCTACCACGACCGGCCTCCACTGTCGCGCTAGAGGAACGGCTCTCCTGTTCCCCTGCCTGGCCCTCCCCATCGGGAAGTAGTAATAACTCCACACCTGCATCCATCAGACATCATTAGCACGAGTAATTGCATATTTAACTACGGTTAAATGCATAAATAAATTATGTACCTATAGAAAAGGTGCGAAGCCACTGACTGTCGTCTCCCTCTCTGAAGTCTGGGAGAGATCGACAATCAAATGGGCAAGCAGAGCCGCCCCCCACGCGTAGTGCCCCACTCTGTCAAGGTCCGCCAGGATCCCGAGGAAGCGGCAGTGGATGCCATCCCCCTTCGTCCCCAGCAGAAGGCGGCCCAAGAAGAAGAAAAGAAACCTCCGGAGGTCTAGATCCACCAGCTCCCGCTCACTCGGGTCCTGGGTGAAAGCTGCACGGGCATCTCCCTCCAGTCATGCCAGAAACTCCGCTCCAGTCTTGCTAACCCGCTGGCGCGGGTCGACGAATCCGAGCACCTCCATAATCTCCACTCGGCCAACTACCCTGCTGTCTCTATCAGTCACGCTCGTCTCTAACTACAGCAGGTCCAGGGCACTCTCTCGGTAGTCGGGGTAGGTGACACCACTCACCGCCTCTCCGTCCACCCGTAGCCCGGTGATCCGAGCCACGTCCTCTAGTGTCGGCACCATGTGCCCCCAGGGCATCAGAAACGCCCGGCTCGGTGCGTGCCACCGCTCTCTCAATGCCTGGATAAAAGGAAGGTCGAGCCGAAAGGGCTCGATCTTGAGGAAGGCTCCAAAGCCCATGGCGTCCACACGCGCCCTCTGAAAGTCTGGCAGCCCACGGTATGCTGCCACCACTAGGGACCAGCTGATCCGGCCCTTCATCACGCCCTGTACACCACAAAACCAACAAAGAACACATCAGCATCATGAATAATATTAAGCAATAACACTATATATTCTACTTATTTATTTTATGTTATCTTATCTTTAAAAAATTTTAGGATTTTATGGAGGCGTCCACAAACGTTGGACGCTTCCTCTCTATTTTCCTTATTTTCTTTATAGAAAAACCTAAAACAAAAAATACAGTAATAATATATATATTATTATGATGGCGTCCCAGGTCCTGGACGCGTCCTTATTTTTAAAATCCTATTTTATTATTTACGTAAATAAACAAATAAAGAAAAAGAAAAAGAAAATGTGGAGGCGTCCAGGGCCCTGGACGCCTCCTTTCCCTCACTCCCCGGCCTTCTCTCACAGCCTCTCGCCCGTCCGTTTAGCCTATTGAACCACATAGTGAGAGTTCCGAAGGGCTTACCGGGTCGTGATCGTCCTCTCCCACGTCGCCAGAGCCCGCAGCGGCCTCCGAGGCCAGAAGAGGCACCTCCATCTCCTCCTCCGCAGTAATCTCGTCTGCTGTAGCCTCCTCGGCATCATCCCTCAGCCTCCTCGGACGACGAGCCCGTCGTTTGCGCTTCTCTCCACCCCGGCTCGGGCCTCCTTGCTCCATTGGGACTAAGAATGGGTCGTCTGGTTTGACTGGGTCGTCTGAATGAATAGTAAATGAGCAAAGGGGGGGGGGGGCAGCGCTTATATATAGAATCTACCTTCTTTGGGGCGTCTAGGCGCCTGGACGCCCCCACAATTTTTTATTTTTTTCAAAATTCAAAAACTTTGGGGCGTCCAGGAGCCTGGACGCCCCCAAAACAAAAAACCCAAAAAATAATAAATAAAAAATTAGGGGCGTCCAGGACCCTGGACACCCCCATAACAAAAAACCAAAAAATAATAAATAAAAAAATTAGGGGCGTCCAGGACCCTGGATACCCCCAAAATAAAAACTAAAAAAAATTATAAATAAAAAATTAGGGGCGTCGAGGCCCCTGGACACCCCCATAATAAAAATTTTAAAAAAATATATAATAAAAGAAAAAAAAAGAGATAAGCGTATGTATATAATCCAAACAAAAGAAAAAGAAAAAGAAAAACCACAAAAAAGATAATAATAATTAAGGGGACAAGGGTCCAAAACATCCATGCCAGATTTTATTCCATCAGAAAAGCAGAATAGGCTACATCAGGGGCTTAGGCGCCTTAGGCCTTCACTTCCCCAGTTCGGTTACATAAGCCCTCCACAGCTCACATTCTTCCCCCACGTGCGCTAAGGCCTTTCCCGCAACACTTGTCTTCCAGGGTGCTTTGACGGCCTTCGCTTCCTTCGCATCCGCTTCAGTACCCAACTCTCTCTTCTTCAAAGGAACGATGCCAGTCGATAGTGGGAACGAATGGCATGGAATGCCGACTTGGAGGCAGCATCGATGCGCGTTATAAAGGACAAACTCGGTCGCGCCGATCAGTTGAAGATCAACTTCGGGGGAAGGCCTCATGAGGAGATCAAGCGAAAGCAAACATGCCGGTGCGCAAGTAAAGAAGCCTTGTGTCACGGTGCAGAAGTGAGACCGCCAGTCTTCACGTTTCTTCAGCCACGGAACGCGGTTCACTACAGTACCACCGAACCCTAACACGTCGGCTATGTGATGAAGAGGGCTTTGTTGGAAGAGCTTCGAAGCGGTTGGCATTCCCTCACGGTGATCAAACTTGAAATGCAAATCCAGCTAGCAACTCAGGACAAGTGCGCAACCAAAAGGAGGCTTTCCCATGCTCGAGGCAGTAAGGCCACTATACAGGTAGGCGAGGACAGCGGGTCCCACCCTCTTTCCACGCCAGATCCCGCAGATAGCACTCAGTTGGTCTTCCTCCACCATGTTGTCGGTATAAGGAAACAAGAGAGCACCCGCCAGACAAATGGTGAACCCCTTCATGATTCCCTCCAAATGGTCATCGTCTGGTGACCCTCTCAGGGCATCCATGACCCACTCCGCAAGCTTTTGGAGATCGATCCCCTTTTGAGTACGGACCTTTCTGGCTGCGTCGGGCGGCATGAAGCTTCCAAGAATGCTTTCAGAAGTCCCCCGTGTCAGCATCCGCATAGCCTTCACCTTCCCGTCACTCTTGAATTTCTTCAATCCGAGCAGAAGTTCCACCTCCTCGAGGAGGATGGTCATCTCGAAGGTCGGGAAGATAAAAGTGTGGGTCTGGGGATGCCAGATCTCCACTAGTGCGCCCATAGCCGCCCAGTCCATACGAATCTTCTCATAGTGTTTGGCGTGAATAAGGAGCCACTGCAGATGCCACTTCGAGAGTATGGCCCTCATGCCGATGGAGATGTTGGAAGTTAGCTTTGAAAGCCATGGTAGTTTGGAAAACTTCCTCGGGCCTGGGAAGAGTGGATATGGCTGGAAGAGAAAAGAAAGAAGAAGAAAGGAAGGAAGTAAGAAGAAGGTTCACGTGGAGAAATTTGAAATGAATCAGCTTACCATATGCGACATGATCGTCCCACTCAAATGACCCTCGAGGTCGGAGAGTCGCCTGATCTCGCTGCTAGGCCTGCTCCTCTTCATAACGCGGGAAGTCTCTCCTTCCATCTTGAAAATCTCTAGATTCTCCTCTCTTTCCTCTCCTGAGCTTCCAAAACCCACCTTGGTGCATTTGAATGAACTAGCCTAAGGGGAGTTCTTATAGGAAGGGAAGATCGCTACAGGACGGAACATGTCACATCAGTGGTCATTGTCAAGATTTTGTCTGGATCTCTTTTGTACTGTGGTGCGATTCTACTGTGATTCTGCTACTTTCTGATGTTGCTAACCTTTGCTAGTCTGTGCAGGTTTTACTAACGGACGTCTTTGTCCTGTCTCCTGTCCCACCTTTCAATGGTTGGTCCCACCATGTCATGCATCATAGTATACGATACCTACGCTACTAGAACATGTCAAGGACCTTGCGGCCCGAACAAATCTGGGATTTGAGTTCCCCTTCAACAAAAATAGTGATGATCCCGGAAGAATTTGAGTTGTACGGATAGGCCGTTAACTTGTGGTAGCATGGGGACGACGGTTCCATTCAGTGAGTTGGTGCGCGGATAAATGGGCCCCAGCCCAGTGTCGGCTCACCGGATCGGTATCCTAACCCGTTCTTAACAAGTTGACAATATTATCCTTGGCTATTTTCTATTTTAGTTTGTTTTAAATTTTTATTTTAACCCAGCATGCATTCATATAGGACTTTGATTTATTACGGAAGATCATTCAAGTGATTCGATTGTGAAAGCCATTGTGTTTCAATTCCTACAAATATGAGATATTCCACTCCGAATGAAATAACTGAGTTTCCTTGAAACAGCCCTACGCTGCTCTTCCAAAAGTGACCCTTGTTTGGACAGACCCTCAGATATTCCTTTACTTTTTACCTTGCTTGACCCACCTTGGCCGCAGCACTTCCACGTTGGCTGGTAACCGCTCCCCAAAGGTGAAACCTGCAGGTTTATGACCCAGGTACTTCCACACCGAGAAGTTGGTCTCTTTTTGTTTCGTAGCTGAGCGCACATCTCACCCTCCCTTATTTGACCTCCGTCCAAGCAATCGTCAATATTTGAAAGACCTTCTTCAAGGTCGCCTCATTAAAACTTCAAGAAAGATTCCAGACAGTAACGTCAAAAGCGTGTCTCATCACACCTTGGCATCAACTTATCAGTCCGCTCCCACTTCATTTCACTCCACTTCGATACCATTCCACTACGTGTCGCTCCCTTGCAAAGCAGACGCCAAGGCGGGGCAGCTGTAGACACGCCATTCTTGACGTCTCCTGAGAAAGTCTCATATTACTATACAACGCCCCACGACGGCTTACGCATTCCGAATCTCTTAAATACTTCCTTTTCTTGGGTCTTCTTCTGCCTTTTCCGGCATCCGGAATCGTCTCGTCACGGCATTCGGACGTCATCAACACAAGTCAGACGCATCAGGACCCCCATTCTTTTAATTTATTTTATTTGTTTTTCAGAGCCCAAAAATAAATAAAAAAATATATATTAATGGAGGCGTCCAGGACCCTGGGCGCCTCCATAAAAACTAATATAAAAAAAAATATATGTAAAATGCCAGTTGGCATAAAAGACAAAACATAAATAAAAAAATATATATTAATGGAGGCGTCCAGGCCCCTGGACGCCTCCATAAAAACAAGTATAAAAATTAAAATGCCAGCTTTGGCATAAAAACAAAACAAAATAATAAAAAATAATATATTTATGGAGGCGTCCAGGCCCCTGGACGCCTCCATCAACTCCCTCACGGGCGCCGCCCACCGAACGATGGTTTGTCGTGTGTGAAAAAATCTAAATTATGGAGACGTCCAGCCCGCTGGACGCGCCCATTTCAAAATCACGAGGCGCCGCTCACAAAACCATGTGTTGTGTCAAACCGCGTGCGGCCGTCGGTGGTGTTCGGTGGACCTGTTAGGGGCGTCCGGGGCCCTGGACGCCTCCACAAAAATATTCCAAAAAAATTAATAAAAATAGAATAAAATATTAGTTCGGCCCTGATGGAGGTGTCCAGGGTCCTAGACGCCTCCACCCTCCGGAGCCCTATAAATAGAGGCCCACCCCCTCAGTTCTGGGAGAGCTTCGAAGAGATCCGATAGGCTGCCTGAGCCCAGAGGCTACCGGAGTCATTTTCTAACCCGTGGGGTCTTTTGTAGGTGGAGGTTCTGCCGGCTTCTCGGGTGCCCACGCTCGCGAGAGGAAGGTCGTCTTCATCCACCGCGCTTCCACGCCATCCCTACGCTGCCGGAGCTCCGCCGGATTTCACCATCGGCACATCCAATAAGCCAATCCTTTCCTTTTCTTCTTAGTTCTTTTGCATTCATCATCTCGCATCATCTATCCCCCTTCATAAGGGCGCCTCTTCTTATATACTTCTTGCATCCATCATCTCATTTTTCTCCTACTCGAGTCCAAGAGGGGTTTAAAAGATAACACCAACCAGATGTGTGTCTTGCCATCATTTCGTTATTTTTATCGCAAGGATTTGAATACTACACATTCATCTTTCTAATCCACTCGTTACTTGTTTGTCGTTGTTTTGCAAGGGTACCCAAGGAAAGCCCTCTCCGTCGGCCAGCCGAAGGGGGAGGAAGAAGCAACCTGCCATCTCCCGCTCTTGAGGTAGGCGCGATCACTTTCTTTATTTTGGGGTCTTTCGGCCCCTGGCCATCACATCTTGTTCTCGAGGCCGCGGCGAGTCACTTCCCCAATGGCCGTTTAAATTCCCGTTCTTATACTCTCTTTATATTCTGTTGTATTCTGCTCATATTCTCGAGGCCGCGGCGAGTCACTTCCCCAATGGCCGTTTAAATTCCCGTTCTTATATGTTATATTCTTATCTATTCATATTCTCGAGGCCGCGGCGAGTCACTTCCCCAATGGCCGTTTAAATTCCTGTTCTTATATATTATATTCTTATCTATTCATGTTCTCGAGGCCGCGGCGAGTCACTTACCCAATGGCCGTTTAAATTCTCGCTCTTTATATTCTCCTTATATTCTGTTATATTCTTATCTGCTCATATTCTCGAGGCCGCGGCGAGTCACTTCCCCAATGGCCGTTTCAATTATTGCTATTTAATTTCTGCACCATTCCCGTCCCCCCGAGGTCGCGGCGTGTCACTTCCCGCTATGACCGTTTAACCCCCATATCTTGCTATATTACATTTGTCCCGCTCGCCCCACCGGAGCAATCTCCCGTGGTGGCCCCTTCTCTTTTCTCTTATTTCTGTGTTGCAGCAAATAAAAATAAGGAGCCCACGCGCTCCGCGTCCTCTTCGCACACCGAACCGCATGACGTCGCTCACACCCTCGAGAGACCTTGATGATTATGTGCTTCAGGAGGGTTACCTCTTTCGAGGAGGCAGGCTTTGTGTTCCCCGAACTTCGGGTTCTTAGGCTGGGAGCTACATGCCGGAGGTGTAGCCGGCCACTTTGGTCGGAACAAGACGAGGCTGTTGAGCATAGATTTTATTGGCCGAGCTTGAAGCGTGATGTTGCTCATATTGTGGCTCAGTGCCGTACATGTGCTACGGCTAAAATGAAGAAGCATAGCTCAGGCCTTTATACGCCTCTTCCCGTGCCTGATGTCCCGTGGCATGATGTTAGCATGGATTTTATCTTGGGATTGCCACGTACTTTTAGAAAGCATGACTCAGTCTATGTGGTGGTTGACCAGTTCTCGAAGATGGCCCTTTTCATTCCCTGCTTGAAGACTTCGGATGCTTCGAGGGTAGCCCGCCTATTCCTTACTCATGTGGTGTGTAAGTTCGGGTTGCCTCGTACCATAGTTTCTGACCGTGACATTAGGTTCACTAGTTATTTTTGGAAGACACTGTGGCATATGTTGGGTACTCACCTCAAGTTTTTCACTGCATATCATCCCCAAACAGATGGTCAGACCAAGGTGGTCAATAGGAGTCGGGGTGACATTTTGAGGTGTCTTGTCAGGGATCGTCTAGGGGATTGGGATCTCATATTACCATTGGCAGAATTTGCATATAACGATTCGGTTAACAGGTCTACCGGCATGAGTCCATTCGAGATTGTCACAGGTCGTAGGCCTAGGAAGCCAGTGGATCTTGTTCCCATGCCTATTCATGCACGAGTGTCGGAGTCTGCCGAGTCATTTGCTAGGCATGTTAGGAGTCTGCATGACGACATCCGTCGTCACATTGAGGCCAGCAATACACGTTACAAAGAGCTAGCCGATGCCCATCGACACCACTGAGAGTTCCAAGAGGGTGAATATGTCATGATCAGGGTAAGACCTGAACGGTTTCCCTCTAGAACCGTAAAGAAATTGCAAGCTCGCGGAGCCGGTCCATTTAGAGTGTTGAAACGCGTTGGATCCAATGCGTATGTTGTGGACCTGCCCGAGGAATATGGTATAAGCTCAACTTTCAATGTGTCAGATCTAGTTGCATATAGGGACCCAGCGGTGATCCCTAGTGAGCCTTTCGAGCCATCTCCTCCTATTGAGAGTGACCCCACACTTGAGTGTCCACCTCCAGCCCCCCTTTCCACGGTAGTGAGAGCATATTGATCATATACTGGATGAGCAGGTGACAGTTACCAGGAGTGGATCCTACCCGCGCTACCTAGTGCGTTGGAGAGGGTGACCCGCCACCGAGGATACTTTGATTACCCGTGGAGAGTTGCAGCGGATAGATCCGGATCTACTGGAGCTATCAGAGCGATGTAGACCCTTACTCGACAGGGTCGAGTTTCTCCCACCCGGGAAGAATTGGTGCGGACACCAGAGCGAGTGAGAAGTACGAACCGGTGAGCCGTCAGTACCGTACGCGGAGCACCACTCGAACTACATCAGCGTCCTTTTGGCTAGGAGATAGTCTGGAATCTCTGCCTTGAGTTTGAATACTTTTAGCATTTATTTGCATTGTTTTAGCACTTATTTGGATTGTATTTGGGCTTGTAATGTGTGTTTTACTTGGACTTTCATGTTGGGCTCTTTGTAAGGCTCTTAATAAGCCATTTGGATTAAGCTCCTTTACAGTCCATTAAGGGGGTGGTGATCACGCAAAAGTTCGTCGTTTAAAACACGCGTATCAATCTTAAAAATTTTAACTCGCACTAGATGAAAGAGAGACATAATATGGTGGTGAGAAGGGTCGAATCCACAGGGAAGAAGATATTTTTAAAGTTAAAACCTTGTAACCTTTTAGAAAAATACTTGTGATTTTACTTTGCTTAAAGAAAACAGTGAAATGAAGAACAAACCAAACACTTAATTAAAAACACATATGATTATGTGCCTATGCTATAGAAATTAATTGCATGAAGTGAAAAGAAGAGATAGAAGAAGGGGGTAGAGATGGAAGAAGATCAAGAACTAGATCAAAAGAACAACTCTCTACATTAACTTAAAAGAAGGAGTACATGAAGTGCAAGACAAGCTTACAACAAAGAGGTGACAAGATTACAATGAAGTAACATAACACAAAAGCAATAACAAAAAGAGGAGCATCAGGTGTGACGATGGTAGTAGCAATGGTGATGACGTCGTTGTCTCCTCCTCGCCGAGCCTTGGAGAGGATTGCTCCGCCTTGAAAGAGATCGCCGTGGAAAGAGGTGGATGAAGAAGCCGTCGCCGTCCACGTCACGAGTCTTGGAACGTCGTCCGTCTTGATGTGCACGCCGCCATAAAAGGGGAGTTGTGGAGGATAAACTTTGGAGAGAAATATAGAGAGAAATGTGGAAGGGTTTGTGTGGAGATGAAGAAAGAAGAAGATGAGAGAGTAAAACAGTGAGAAAATAAATATAACTCGTAAACGAAGAAGAATTGGAGGAAGTGATATAATAAGAAAATCTATATCTACATAAGAGGAAGAACTTTGATGAAGAACTCAGAGAGAAAAGAAGAGTGGAAGAGCTTAAAAACGGAGAAAGAACAGAGTTTAGTGCCTCGGATGAACAGTAAAATCACAAGACATCAAGTTAAAAATGGGAAGTAACTTCCAAACCAGAATGAATTAGAAGATGATGTAGAAGAAGAAGCTGTAGAACACTTAAAAATAAAGAACTTTTATGAAGATAGTAAGTGAAGAAAATGACTAGAAGGGGGAGAAATAAGGAGAAGAACAGAGAGAAACACTGATTCATAGATGAACAGGACAGTACAGTGAAAAACATGAAATACCTTGAAAATTAGGAGGAATTAGAAGATGATGAAGAAGAAGACGTTGTAGAGGACTTAAAAACAAAGAACTTTTATGAAGATAGCAAGAGGAGAAGAGAGACGGAAGAGGGCAAACTCGGCGGCCTAAGAAGATGTGAGAGGGAGAGGGAGAGACAAATTGTCAAAAGAAGAACCCCCCCTCTCCTCCTTGTCATGGGCTATTTATAGGGAAAGTTGGATAGATGGAGGGTGGAGATTATATCAAAATGAGATGGATGGTTGAGATTTAGGTAGAATATGATGCATGGGGAAGAGAAAAAGGAGGTGAGTACACCCTCCTTGGGCTTTGGACAACCCCCTTCCCAAGACTCATCATTCCTCTCCTTTATTTCAAACTTTGAATTCAATTTTCTCTCCAACCAAGATGTGTGATTCTTGTCCTCTATTTCAAACTTCAAATTTTCTTTTCCCTCCAACTAAAATATTTTTGAGTTATCTTTTCACTCCAACCAAAATATGTGTCTTTTTTTGTTTGACTTGGTCAAAGTGGTGATGACAATTTTGCCCCCAGTTTCTCTTACAATTACCTTCAGTGTCATGCACACACATAATTATAATTTAGTTCATAAAAATTATCATAATGTGCACATAAATCTAAAATGCCCATGATTAATTATGCAATGGAGAATTAATGCTCATGGCCCTCAACTTTAATTCATTAAATAATATCATCAAATTAATCAATTTACGTGAAATACCTAATTTACATGTAAAGTTGAGATTAACGATGGGACATGCATAATTATCTAATTATATGCACATAAAACGGTGTACATGTGATGAATTATCGTCGAAAATGGACACTTATCACACCCCCAACTTACTCATTGCTAGTCCCTTAGCAATGCAAATAAATTAAAATTTAGGATTAACAAGAGTTTATAAAATTCATACTCTCATATCCAGCTCTCCCTTCATAGAATCAACCAAAGATTAAGAATCTGGAATCATTAATACACACTAGCCTTACGTAGGAACTACATGATCAAGAATTCAAATTAAAGCTCAATAGCACTTGTGCATATGTAACTGCCAAATCTACAGCTTAGACAATTGCATCCCTCATTCGCTATTCCAAGCAAATGCATTTCAACCCTGCACCTCTTAGATCAGAGCATTAAGTATATTAACTTTTTGTCTGCCTTATTGCTTTGTCACTTTGAGATCTCTTATACCACACATGATGCTGCACTACCCTTCACTGCTCAACGCGAACTTCGACTCTTGTCTTAGGAGAAGTAGGCCCTGTTACTAAGACTAGGGGCATTTTTCATGGTGTGTTTTTTTCTTTTTTTTTTCTCTTTTTTTTGTACCATTACGCTTATTTGATAGATAATTTGACAGAAAGCTTTGTAAAAAGATCTCTTTTCTTAAGAAGTGCATAATATCAGACAACATACCAAAAATAGCAGAGGGCTTGTCTTGCGTGTTTCATTAGTGTGCAACATGAATTTCTTTTTTTTTCTTTTTTCTTTTTCAAAGTGCACATGAACTTTAAATGGATTCTTATATCAGTTTTCCATGGCTAGATTGGCTAAATTTTCCAGCATCCTTCTCCCTAGTTTTTTCTATTCCAGAATTACTTTTAAATTAAGCATGAATCATGAAACTCGAAATAGGGTTTACATCTTTCTACTTTCATGCAATGATGACATGCAAGACAGAACTCCTATCAGGTTGTGCTATATGCATCATGAAAATATTTCTCTCCCTCCCAACTTGAATGACATTATCCTCAATGGCATGTAGAATATATGAACATGACAATGCATACATGAATGCTTGGGAAGGAAAGGTACAACCTAGGGTGCGCAGACGTGGCTATTTTGGCAGGCAGTTTTACGAACGACTTCTTCCAGCTCCTACAAACACAAATGAAAATGACTCACTAGATTTTTGAAGAGAAATGGTTGGGTTGTCTCCCAATAAGTGCTAAGTTTAACGTCTTCAGCCAGACGACATTCTTGTATTTATCATGGGTCACTCAGTGGGATTGATTCCTTTGATGGAAGTTGTGTGTTCTCCAAGTAGAGTTTGAGACGCTGACCATTGACAGTGAAAATTTGACCATTTTTAGGATCTAGAATTTTGACAGCACCATGATCAAAGGCTTTGAGCACAACAAATGGTCCATCCAATCTAGACTTTAATTTTCCGGGGAATAAGCGCAACCTTGAATTAAAGAGCCAAACTTTTTGATCAGGTTGAAATGATATTCTCACAATGTGTTTATCATGGAAAACTTTGGTCTTGGCTTTGTAAATCTTGGCATTTTCATAGGCTTCATACCTCAACTCCTCTAACTCATTTAGTTGTAGGGCCCTATGAGATCTGGCTTGGGCTAAGTCAAAATTGAACTGCTTAATAGCCCAATAGGCCTTATGCTCAAGCTCAACGGGTAGGTGACAAGCTTTTCCAAAGATTAACCTATATGGAGACATTCCAATGGGGGTTTTGTATGCTATCCGATAGGCCCAAAGAGCGTCATCCAATCTTTCGGACCAATCCTTCCTATGGGGCCTAACAGATTTCTGCGGGATGTTTTTGATCTCCATATTGGATGTCTCCACTTGGCCACTTGTTTGGGGGTGATAGGGGGTGGCAATCTTATGAGTGATCCCATATTTCCCGAGAAGAGCTCAGAATTGGGCATGAGTGAAATGAGAACCTCCATCACTAATGATCACCCTCGGACACCCGAACCTTGAAAATATATTCTTTCGGACAAACTTCATGACAACTTTATGATCATTAGTCTGGGTGGCAATGGCTTCAATCTATTTAGACATATAGTCGACTGCCACAAGAATGTACTCATGTCTGAATGATGGCGGAAAGGGCCCCATAAAATCAATTCCCCAAACATCAAAAATTTCGACCACTAGAATGGGGTTGAGTGGCATCATATCGCGTTTGCTCATGTTTCCAATGGCTTGACACCTAAGACAAGTCTTGCTAAATTCATAGGCGTCTTTGAAGAGAGTGGGCCAGAAAAATCCACTTTGCAACACTTTGGTGGTTGTTTTCTTTCCCGCGAAGTGTCCCCCACAAGCTAGAGTGTGACAAAAATTCAGGACGCTTTGTTGTTCTTCTTCGGGGACACATATTCTAATTATTTGATCTGGACCTACGTGGAACAATTCGGGATCTTCCCAGAAATAGTGTTTGATTTTGGCAAAGAAATGTTCTTTTTCATGTTTAGACCACACATTAGGAATTTGTCCCACAGCTAAGTAGTTGACAATGTCTGCGAACCATGGGAGTTGACTATGGGTGATGGACAAGAGATGTTCATCTGGAAATGAATCTTGCAAAGGAGCATTATCAGTTGTGAGAATCCGAGAAAGATGATCGTCAACTTTATTCTCAGAACCTTTTTTGTCTCGGATCTCAAGATCAAATTCTTGGAGTAGGAGGATCCACCTAATGAGTCTAGGTTTGGCATCCTTCTTAGAGAATAAATATTTGAGAGCTGAGTGATCAGAGTACACAATGACTTTTTCCCCTAAGAGATATGATCGAAATTTTTCAAGGGTAAAGACAACAGCTAACAGCTCCTTTTCCGTGGTGGTGTAGTTAAGCTGAGCATCAGCGAGGGTGCGACTCGCATAATATATCACCACCGGACACTTGTCAATTCTTTGGCCTAGAACTGCCCCGATAGCATAGTCGGAGGCATCACACATGATTTCAAAAGACAAAGACCAATTAGGAGATTAGAGAATGGGTGCCTTGGTCAAAGCCTCTTTAAGGGTATTGAATGCCTCAAGGCAGGCAACATCTAAATGGAATGGAGTGTCTTTGGCCAAGAGAAGAGTTAACGGACGGGCAATCTTAGAAAAGTTACTTATGAATCGGCGGTAAAAACTGGCATGGCCGAGGAATGAACGAATTTGCCTCACAGAGGTCAGAGAAGGGAGATTATAAATAAAGTCGATCTTGGCATTATCCACCTCTATACCCTGTTCGGACACAATATGGCCCAAAACTATGCCCTCTTGAACCATGAAGCGACTCTTTTCCCAACTAAGAACAAGGTTGGTTTCAATACATCTTGCAAGCACTTTCTTCAAATTTTCCAAGCAACTTTCAAATGACTCCCCAAACACAGAAAAATCATCCATAAAGATCTCCAAGAATTCTCCTACCATATCAGAGAAAATGGCCATCATGCACCTTTGAAAAGTGGCCGGTGCGTTGCAAAGTCCAAATGGCATTCTCCGAAAGGCAAATGTTCCATATGGGCAAGTGAATGTGGTCTTCTCTTGATCTTCCGGATAAATGGCCACTTGATTGTACCCATAATATCCATCTAGAAAACAAAAATATCTTTGGCCCGCCAATTTCTCTAGAATTTGATCAATAAAGGGGAGTGGAAAATGGTCCTTTTTGGTCATGACATTAAGTTTCTTATAATCGATGCACACTCTCCATCCCGTTATGGGCCTAGTGGGCACATCTTCTCCTTGTTCATTTTGGACCACGGTGAGTCCCGATTTCTTAGGAACCACTTGAGTGGGACTCACCCATTGGCTATCCGATATGGGATAAATAATTCCCGCATCGAGCTATTTGACAACCTCCTTCTTCACCACCTCCTTCATGTTCAGGTTCAAGCTCCTTTGTATTTCCCGACTAGGTTTGGCGTTGTCCTCTATGTAAATGTGATGCATGCAAATAGACGGACTTATCCCCTTAAGATCGGCCACTATCCAACCTAAGGCACCCTTGTGAGTCCTAAGGACTTCTAGGAGAAGTGTTTCTTGGGTAGGGGTAAGATTGGAAGCTAAGATAACAGGAAGGGTTTGATCGGGGCCTAGGAATGCATATTTGAGAGAGTCCGGAAAAGGCTTAAGCTCAAGTTTAGGAGGACTTTCAAGTGATGGAAGGGCTGGTTCATCTTGCAAAGCTGGAAGTGGTTCAACCTTATGCCAAATGCTACTATGATGAGAAGAATCTTGAAAAGCATTGACCTCCCTTATTTGACCCATGCCCAGATCATTCTCAATAAGTTCATCGTAGATGTCTATGAAGTAGCATTCTTCATCTAGGTCCAAATATTGGGAGGCTTTGAACACATTAAGAGAAACTTTTTGACCTCCGAATGAGATGTCAATCGTCCCCGTAGCACAATTGATGTTAGCTTTTGTAGTAGCAAGGAATGGGCAGCCTAGGATGATTGGGGTGTGACTTAGCTCCGAGGAGGAGGCCATGTCAAGAATGAGAAAATCAACGGGGAAGTAGCAATCATGGACTTTCACAATCACATCCTCTATCAAACCTCGAGGGGTCTTAACTGAGCGATCGGCTTGTTGGAGAATGACAGGGGTTGGCTTGAGTTCCCCTATATCAAATTGCTCATAAACAGAGGTGGGTAAAAGGTTGACACTAGCTCCTAAGTCGAGGAGGGCACGGTCAAAGGTTACACCACCTATATCACATGAGATGAGGGGAGCACCAGGATCCTTCAACTTTCTAGGGAGATTGTTCATCAAGACCGCACTAACATCCTCGGAGAGCCAAATTTTCTTAGTGGTCGACTTGGGCCCTCTTCTTGGAGTGCAAAGCTCTTTGAGAAATTTGGCGTAGGTCGGAACATGTTTTATGGCATCTAGGAGTGGGATATTGATGTGAACTTGTGAAAAGAGCTCCATGAATTCCTCATTTTGGGCCGACCTAGTCTTAGTTGGCTTGGGTTTTAGGGAATTAGGAAAGGGGACCTTGGGTTGATAGAAATTTGGATCTTCATGAGCCTTTCCTTTCCCTTTAGGATCTCCCCCCAACTTATCTTGAGTGTAATCCTCCTTACTTGCATCCTCATTATCTTGATTCTTTTCTATGGAATCTTACAACTCCTTTCCATCCTTGTATGGGTCATCTAACACCTTCCCACTCCGCAAAGTTGAAATAGCCTTGACATTTTTAACTTGTGGGCCTTTAGGTTGGGCTTGTGGGATGGGTTGAGGTAGGAGGCCCGGTTGTGGAAGAAGGTTGGTTTCTTGGGTTGGCCACGTGTTGACTTGGAAGTTGACCAACTTCTCTTCTCATTGTAGCTTCTGCCAATTGTCCTATTTGACTTTCCAACTTGGAAATGGATTGTTGTTGATTCAAGATGATTTGTTGGAGTTGATTGAATTTATCTTCAAAGTTGGATTGAGGCGGAGGTTGATAAGTGGGTTGGCCTTGATTAGATTGAAAATGTGAATAGCCCATAGGAAGGAATTGAGCTTGTGGACCTCTACCAAATGGATTGAAGGTGTTGGGTTGGGTTTGAAATTGACTTTGCATGGGTTGCTTTTGGGCTTGATGAATAGAGGGGTTGGTTGCTTGAGGTAGAGCTTGTTGGGATTTCTAAGAAAAGTTCGGGTGATTCCTCTAACCCGGATTGTATGTGTTTGAAAATGGGTCATTATTGGGCTTAGAGAATCCTTGGGCTGCAAAGACTTGCTCCTGGATGGCAGGGGGTAATTAAGCAGCAGTTGGACACTCCGTGATGTGATGGGATTGGCTTGCATATAGAGTGCATGCCTCATGTGGAGTGACAGATTGACCTGAGTAGGAATGAGATGATGGTTGGCAAGAAGGATCTTTCAAAGTCAACAGTTGGTCTAACTTTTGAGTTAGACTCTCTACTTTATCCAACGTTTGAGTGATGAGACTTATGTCCAATCTTGGTTCAAAATCACCCCAGGCCTTGACCTCATATAATCCGGCCCTCTTAGAGGGCCCAATGGATCTCTCATAGGATGATAAAGAAGCATGATTGATAGAATTCTTACTAAGCATTTTGAACAAATCATACGCCTCATCCTCACTTTTGCTCATGAATGCCCCTCCACATGATGCATCTACCATTTATCTAAATTGATCGGATAGACCCTCGTAAAAAGCTTGGACTATTTGCCATTTGGACAACCCATGGTGAGGACACTTCCTAAGTAATTCTTTGAGTCTTTCCCATGACTCATGCATTTGTTCCCCTAGAGTTTGGGTAAAACCCGTGATTGCCCTTCTCATGGTATTGGTGCGGCCTATAGGGTAGAAGTTCTTTAAAAATTCTTGTTGCATCTCAACCCAAGTTCTCATTGGCTTCCCTATAGTGCCTAACCAATATTTAGCCTTATCCTTAAGAGAGAATGGAAAGAGGGTCAATATAAGGGCATCATCCGAGAAATTTTAGATTTTTACCGTGGAACAAATTTCTAAAAATTCATCAATGTGCTTGTAGGTGTCCTCATTGGTATTTCCATAAAATGAGGGGAGCATTTGAATTGTGCTTGACTTGATCTCATAATGGATGGCTTGATTTTGAGGAATGTAAATGTAAGATGGAGGTTGATATTGGTTGGGAATGAAATAATCCTTCATTTGCTTTGGAGGATTGAGATTTCCGGCCATGAGATTTTGGTGGTGAGGTCCTTGATTTTCGGCCATAAGATCTTCTTAGAGATCGTCTCTTGGATACAAGACTCTCTCTATTTCCTAAATGGGTCCTAATAGGTTTAGATGTTGTGATCTTCTTCCTTGCATAAACTAGGACGAAGAGAGAGATGAGAGAGATTTTTTTATGATGATTTTTTTTAGTTTTGATACAAACTATGACGAAGAGAGAGAAGATGAGGAATTTTCTTTTATTTTTATTTTTTATTTTTTTTATTTTTTTATGCAAACACAAACAAGTTGTCACACAAATTACCTAATGACCTAGATGTGACTTAGACCTACAAATTGGGTTTCATAAAATGGCTAAAGTGCAACTTGAGTTCACCCTCAATATTTCCACCGGCCAGGTAAGGGGTGGGGTAGTGGGAGACTCCCCCTACTTTCGTATGGACCTAATTACAAACCACTAGCCCGCTTAAGGCATTTGCCGTCCGACCGTCTTGCCTTAGGCACCGGTTTTCACAAGAGGGTAAGCCCAAATAACACAAGAACCACAGTGTGAACCTAGGGCCAATGTCTATTGAATTTTATTTAGGGTCTAGGTGATGCAAAGATGAAGGAAATTATGGTTTGTGGGCTAAGGAAGGGTGATGAAATCTCCACCTTATCTTGCTTATGGGTGTTGCCCTTAGAATATTTTAGAATGATATGCAACAAACCAAGTTCAAACAAGGAGTTCTATGCAAGTATGCATAAGCATGTGATTTAGAAAAGAACTCACCTTGCCCCTCGCAATCTTAAAAATGCAATGAGCAAAGTTAAACAACGAGGAAAAAAACTTCTATCCTAAATGATGCATGACTTAGAACATGAAAGTGTGATTTCTACTCTTGGAATGAAGATTTTTATTGGCTTTAAGTGAAGAGTTTTTTTTTAATTATTTTGTGAACCTCTCTAACCACAACATGCAAGAATCATTAAGGAAATGACACAAAAGCAGAGGAATAGGTTTGAAGACTTACTTGATGCACAATCTCTCGTTCTCTTTTTTTTTTTTAAATGAATGACAAACTCAAAAGATGAAAGAAAGAAATGCAAACTTACCTCTAATTTTTTGGATTTTATTTTTAACCTGTAAAAAAAAAAGAAAAGAGAGCTTTATTAGTACACTATATACACAAGGAAAACAAAGTTATTAAATCAAAAACTATCATTCTTCCCCGGTAACGGCGCCAAAAATTGATCACGTAAAAGTTCATCATTTAAAACACGCGTATCAATCCTAAAAATTCCAACTCGCACTAGATGAAAGAGAGACGTAATATGGTGGCGAGAAGGGTCGAATCCATAGGGAAGAAGAGATTTTTAAAGTAAAAACCTTGTAACCTTTTAGAAAAACACTTGTGATTTTACTTTACTTAAAGAAAATAGTGAAATGAAGAACAAACCAAACACTTAATTAAAAACACCTATGATTATGCGCCTATGCTATAGAAATTAATTGTATGAAGTGAAAAGAAGAGATAGAAGAAGGGGGTAGAGATGGAAGAAGATCAAGAACTAGATCAAAAGAACAACTCTCTTCATTAACTTAAAAGAATGAGTACATGAAGTGCAAGATAAGCTTACAACAAAGAGGTGACAAGATTACAATGAAGTAACATAACATAAAAGCAATAACAAAAAGAGGAGCCTAAGGTGTGAAGATGGTAGTAACAATGGTGATGACGCCGTCGTCTCCTCCTCGCCGAGCCTTGGAGAGGATCGCTCCGCCTTGAAAGAGATCGCCGTGGAAAGAGGTGGATGAAGAAGCCATCGCCGTCCACGTCACGAGCCTTGGAACGTCGCCCGTCCTGATGTGCACACCACCATGAAAGGGGAGTTATGGAGGATAAACTTTGGAGAGAAATATAGAGAGAAATGTGGAAGGGTTTGTGTGGAGATGAAGAAAGAAGAAGATGAGAGAGTAAAACAGTGAGAAAATAAATATAACTCGTAAACGAAGAAGAATTGGAAGAAGTGATAGAAGAAAAAAATCTAGATCTACATAAGAGGAAGAACTTTGATGATGAACTCAGAGAGAAAATAAGAGTGGAAGAGCTTCAAAACGGAGGAAGAACCGAGTGTAGTGCCTCGGATGAACAGTAAAATCGCAGGACAACAAGTTGCAAAATAGGAAATAACATCCAAACCAGAACGAATTAGAGGATGATGTAGAAGACTAAGTTGTAGAACACTTAAAAATAAAGAACTTTCATGAAGATAGTAAGAGAAGAAGATGACTAGAAGGGGGAGAAATAAGGAGAAGAACATAGAGAAACACTGATTCGTAGATGAACAAGACAGCACAGTGAAAAATATGAAATACCTTGAAAACTATGAGAAATTAGAAGATACTGCAGAAGAAGAAGTTGTAGAGGACTTAAAAATAAAGAACTTTTATGAAGATAGCAAGAGGAGAAGAGGGACGGAAGAGGGTGAACTCGGTGGCCTAAGAAGATGTGAGAGGGAGAGGGAGAGAAAAATTGCCAAAAGAAGAACCCCCCCTCTCCTCGTCATGGGCTATTTATAGGGAAAGTTGGATAGATGGAGGGTGGAGATTGTATCAAAAGGAGATGGATGACTGACATTTAGGTCGAATATGATGCATGGGGAAGAGAAAAAGGAGGTGAGTACACCCTCCTTGGGCTTTGGACAACCCCCTTGCCAAGACTCATCATTACTCTCCTTTATTTCAAACTTTGAATTCAAGTTTCCCTCCAACCAAGATGTGTGCTTCTTCTCCTCTATTTCAAACTTTGAATTTTCTTTTCCCTCCTACTAAATTATGTTTGAGTTATCTTTTCACTCCAACCAAAATATGTGTCTTTTTTTGTTTGACTTGGTCAAAGTGGTGATGACAATTTTACCCTCAGCTTCTCTTACAATTACCTTCAATGTCTTGCACACACATAATTACAATTTAGTCCATAAAAATTATCATAATGTGCACATAAATCTTAAATGCTCATGATTAATCATGCAATGGAGAATTAATACTCATGGCCCTCAACTTTAATTCATTAAATAATATCACCAAATTAATCAATTTACGTGAAATACCTAATTTACATGTAAAGTTGAGATTAACGATGGGACATGCATAATTATCTAATTATATGCACATAAAACGGAGTACATGTGATGAATTATCATCGAAAATGGACACTTATCAGGTGGCCATATTGGACCATTAAGCTTCATAATGGGTCCTTAATTCACTTAAGGCCCAATTGGGCTTCCCCTCCTCATGGGCCACCCAGGTTGGAAAGGTCTATAGGCTCTCTTGGGCTTGTGGATGGCCTTTGATGGCCTTGCACCAACTTGGCCCAAGTTAGGCCCATGAAGGGGGCGCCCCCTCTTTTGGCATCATTAGGCTAGTTGATTTCTTTTCTTTCTTCTCTTTTGACCACATGGGAGAAATATTTTCCTAACTTTCCCAAGATGCCCTCATCAACCCTAGATCTGAGGGCATGGAAGGTCATTTGCCTGGGGTGGTCAAGTCATATAAAATGTTGTAATTTTCATTTCTATCACAATTAATGCCAAAAAATTTTAGAATTTCTTTGGAGCCTCCATAGTTGGGTGCGCACCCCCCTCTCTCCTCCCCTTTCTTGTAGCTGTGAAAGCTACCTCCAGAGGTGTGAAGCCTCTTATTCAAGTCTCTTCTGAGTGGGAAGCTCAGATCTATCGCCGCCGCCGCCACCGAGCCGTCGTCGCACCGCCACCGCCGCCTTATCGGTATTCTGTCAATCGGGTGATAGCAGGTCCTTCCATGAGTTTTAGCTATCATCCACGAGCTCATATGGATCTCAAATTTTCAGGGTGAGTTTTAGGGATCAAACCCACATCCCATAAAATTTGGTTTGGCCTCTAGTTTCTGATTCCCATTTTTCCATTGTCATCCATCTTTCCCTTCCAGATCTGCCAATTTTCAGTCGAGTTTTTGATTTTTTATGGAACCCCCCAAATTACTGGAGATTCTACCCATCACCCCCTCCATTCATGAATTTTCGTGGAATTTCAAAAGGCCTCCACCTATTTTCTAAAAATCATTTTCAGATCCCCTTCAGTTCTGTCTGCTTCTGTCCAGATCCGACCATCTGCCAGTATAAAATACTTTTCCCCACCCAAATCTCCACCAAAGTAGTCGTAAGAATTATTATCATTTTCCTCTCTCTCCCCTCTACAACTTTGATGAAGAGCTCGAGGTCTGAATCAGAGGTCTACCCTGTGGTCAATGCCAACTCTCAAGAAACTTCAGTTCTACCAAGCCATATCTGAAACTGAGAACATGCCAATTCTAAAATTGCCCATCAGAAGCACAGCCCCGGTGAATTTTTTTGAGTCTCATAGGGTCGAAGAATTTCCAGTCAGCGTTCCAACGGCGTTAGTTTCATGCCGATCCGACATCGGTGCTGATCACAGCGGCGATTCTCTCCGAGTCGCGCGCCCCAAAACGGAAGCAACAGATCCGTGGGCAGCACTTCCGACAAGTGGTGATCGGAGCCACCCGGCCTCCGACCGGCATTCCCGCCAGACCATCTTCCAGGGAGGCGTGCCACCAGGGGTCTCCATCACAGCGGGACCCACCCCATAAGAACCGAAGGATAGAGCGGTCCGTGGGCCCCATGAACCTGTAGATCGCGCCGTCTGGACAGCACTAAACGCGGGTTTCGGCACAGCTGGAGCGACATCAAGATGCTGTCCGTCAACCCAATTCCCGTGAATCCCGGGCCCCACATGTGACCTATTACCTCCCTGCGTGGAGTGGGTCAAATTTTTGTACCACAGTAAAACTTTGTTAACCGGGAGTCCAGATTTGGCCGGGGTTGTCTTCTCCACGCCGGGAGCGAGCGTGGAGGTAACGATCTTGACTCCTTGGCGTTCATTCGCTAGTTTAGTATATGGTCGTATGCGACTGTGAGAGCATAGGATTCTAGCCCGTGAGTCCATGTCACCGCTGTGAGCGAGAGAGTGACCCGTCTCGTGACTCGATCCGAGCACGGAAGTGGGTCGACCACCCTTGACTCTGCCAGTTTCTCAATTACGCGGATCCGCGTTTTCCCTCGCTTGGGACGACGAGTGAGCTTGCGTTTCTGTTAGTGACGTATAACCCATAGGAACTCCTAGTGTCAGGCCAAAGTGTCTCCGTTGTTGTATGTTTCTGGTCGCGTCCGCATTTAAAGTCCGAGATCCGCATCACTTACAGTCGGTTCCCATGTCCATCCCACATCAACTTATTACTAAGTGAAGAGTACATTCTTGATTGTTACATGACTTTCTAGTGCATTCTTGTTACATTCTTGCTTGATCAAATTATACTCTCATATCTCAAGTTCGGTTATATCTCGTTACTTTGGCTTTATTCACGTATTTTATCGTATTTGCATGATTTATCTTATTCTTTAGAGCTAAAATATTAATTACTTTAACATTGCCAATCATGTTGATACGAAGATACCTACTGGGCAAGTGTGCTCATTACCTACTTTCTCAATGTTTTATGAAATATGAGTGAATCGGATTCAGATTACTCAAGTAGCGGGTCCGAGAGCGATTAAAAGTTTCATGGAATCGAGTGAAGACCTGGAATTGTCAAAATATGTCTAGATTGAGTCGTTATATGTAATTTTTCTTTGTTGAGTTTAGAAGTTTAAAGAGAGTCGAATATTTGTATATTTGGATTATGATTATTTAATAATGAAATGATAAAGAAGTTTGATCAAACCATTGAGCAGTTTCTTTGTGTGATTGTTATTACGGTCTGATTATATTGCTTGCTCGAGGCTTACCATGCCGGCTGTTCGCGTTCCCGATTGTTTCCGTTGGATAATCTTGGGGTGTGACTATTAAGGTGGTATCAGAGCCTAGGACTAGAAGTCATATGGAAAGGTCATGTCATAGGCTAAGTCCAAGGTTTCAGGACCCACACCTATGAAACTAGGAAAGAAATTCCCAACCTGTGAGAGAAATTGAGTAGAACCTGGGGTGAGATAGTCATTAGAATTATTTCTAAGATTAACATTCCCTTAGAATTAACAAATTCATTACTCTTCTCAGGTACCTTACTCTCAAAATGGCTCATCGCATTGACTGGAACGGAATGTAAGAGACCGTCGTTGGTTTGACTCAAGCATTACAAACTATGGTGCAAGCTGGTGTAGGGGCAAGAGCTGGATACTTACATCGTAAGTTCCGGAGCTTAAATCCTCTGAGATTTTTTGGTTCTTCAAATCAAGACGAGGCTGAGAACTGGATTGATGAGATGAACCGTATTTTTGAAGTCATGCAATGTATGGATCAAGAGAAGATCCGTTTGGCTACTTTTCAATTGAATAAAGATGCCCGTACATGGTGGAAGTCTATTCCGGCACCACCAGCTAATGCACCTCATACATGGGAAGGTTTTCTTACACTCTTCCGAGCCAAGTACTTTTCGAGCATATTAAGGAGCAGAAGGCTATGAGTTGGCTTCTCTACGCCAGGGCATTATGTCAGTGGCAGAATATGAACTTCAGTTCTCGAGACTAGCACCGTATGCTCCTCACTTGATTAGCACTGACTTATTAAAGGCTAATCAATTTTTGGATAGTTTGAGGCCCGGTTATATTCAACAACTTGGGACCCAGAATATCCGTACTTATGCGGAAATGGTCCAACGGGAGCACCTATGCGAAAGGACCTTAGATAAGGTTGAGAAGCTTAAAGGAAAGGGAGAAGAACCGAGCCAAAAATCTGATCAGTGTGATAAGAAAAGAAAGTTTAGCATCACGGAGCCCTACAAATCCCGTAATAACAAGAAAAGATCCAAAAACGGGAGTGGTAGCAGGTACCACAAAAATAAAAAAGTCAAGGAGGAAGACAAATAGGTCACCACGGCATGTACTTTTTGTGAGAAATTTGGTCATTCGGCCGAAGAATGCTGGAAGCGCCTTGGTGCTTGTCTACGTTGTGGCAGCATGGAGCACCGCATGCCGGATTGCCCCCTTATGAAGGAACTATCTTCCGGGAGTTGAGGTAAGCGTCAGGCTCGTTTAAATGCTATTCTGGAAGAGGAAGAAGCACCCTCGAATGATGGGCTAATGGAAGGTACTATCCAGATATATTCCCATCCCGCATTCGTATTATTTGATACTGGTGCTTCTCATTCCTTTATATCCACTACTTTTGCAAATACATTACCCATTTCATCAGTTCGTTTACCTTCGGACCTTGCTATTTCTACACCTTTAGGTCCCGGAACTAAACTTACCAACTATTATCCTGATAGTTAGGTAGTGGTAGAAGGTCACAATCTTCCTACAAATCTCGTATGTCTTGATATGGAGGGCTACGATGCCATTCTAGGTGTGGATTGGCTAGTAGACCACGATGCCTACATTAATTGCCGTAACTGAATTATCTCTTTTCAAAAACCTGATCTTCCGAGGTTTTCCTTCTTTGGTGTCAAATATAGGAAGCATCCTACCATATTTTAATCTCTACACGCTTGCAAACTTATTTCGCAAGGATGTGTAGCTTTTCTTGCTTCCGTAATCCTCACTGAATCCAAGGAGATCGTCTTAGAAGACATCCCTATTGTCAATGAGTTTTCTGATGTATTTCCATCAGATTTACCCGATTTGCCACCCGAAAGGGAAGTAAACTTCTCCATTGAACTTGTTCCCAGAGTAGCACCTGTTTCAATAGCTCCCTACAGGATGTCCTCCATAGAGCTTAAGGAATTGAAGAAACAGCTTCAGGAGTTATTGGACAAGGGATTCATTCGACCTATCACATCCCCTTAGGGTGCGCCAGTTCTATTTGTCAAAAAGAAAGATGGATCTCTCAGGCTATGTATCGATTATCGGTGACTGAATCAGCTTACTATCAAGAACAAGTATCTGTTGCCACGTATCGATGAGCTCTTTGATCAGATTTTAGGGGCAGAATATTTCTCCAAGATCGACCTCAGGTCGGGTTATCATTAGCTCAAGATCAAGGATGAAGACTTATACAAGATGGCTTTCCAGAGCCGTTATGGCCACTATGAGTTCGTAGTAATACCGTTTGGATTAACTAATGTCCCAGCAATTTTTATGCAACTTATGAATAATGTCTTCAGGCCCTATCTTGACCAATTTATAGTTGTCTTCATTGACGATATTCTTATTTACTCCAAAACAAAGGAGGATCATGAAAAGCACTTAAAGATCGCCCTACAAATGCTAAGAGAACACAAACTCTATGCAAAGCTTAGTAAGTGCGAATTCTGGCTAAAGGAAGTCTCATTCATCGGCCATATTATTTCAAAGGAAGGTATCGTTGTCGATTTTTCGAAGGTGGAAGCTGTTAAGAACTGGAGCCGGCAAACGACCGTGTCAGAAGTAAGAAGCTTTCTAGGGCTAGCTGGTTATTACAGAAGATTTATTAAGGATTTCTCTAAGATCGCCGTTCCCTTGACTAGACTTACAAGAAAAGAAAATCCGTTTACATGGTCAAAGGACTGTGAGGAGAGCTTTCTAAATCTTAAGGATCACCTCACCACAGCCCCTATTCTGGCATTGCCCATTGAGGGTGGTGGATTTGAAGTCTATATGGATGCATCTGGCATTGGCCTAGGATGTGTTATCATGCAAAATGGGAAGGTGATTAGTTATTCCTCAAGATAATTGAAGCGTCATGAAGAGAATTACCCTGTGCATGATCTAGAATTAGCTGCGGTTATTTTCGCTTTAAAGATTTGGAGACATTACCTTTATGGGGATAAATTCACTATATTTTTAGATCATAAAAGTCTGAAATATCTTTTCACCTAGAAGGAGTTGAACATGCGACAACGCAGATGGTTGGAGTATCTCAATGACTTCAACTTTACTAATCAATATCATCCAGGAAAAGCAAATAATGTAGTAGATGCTCTTAGTAGAAGATCGATGGCAACACTAGCAAGTCTCAGAGAAGGTATGACTTGTCTTATTAAAGAATTTTCTTATCTAAATCTTGATATTGACAGGGAAGAAAAAGGATGTATTATTGCCAACATAAGGTCTCAACCTACATTGATTAAGGATATAGTCAAATTACAAGAGAACGACCTTGCATTAATGGAGATCAAGGATAATATTGATCAAAGACCGGAATTATCTATTTCACATGATGGAAGATTATTATTTAAGGATCGAATTTGTGTACCGAATCATGATGACACTAAGAAATTGATCATGGAGGAAGTGCATAAATCAAGATATGCTATTCACCCTGGTGCTACCAAGATGTATCAAGATTTGAAAAGAAACTTTTGGTTGTCCAACATGAAGAGAGAGGTAACAGATTTTGTGTCTCGCTGTCTCACTTATCAACATGTCAAGGTAGAACATTTAAAATCCGTAGGTAAATTACACCCCTTGAATATTCCCGAGTGGATGTGGGAAAGTATAGGGATATATTTTATCATGGGTTTGCCTAAGACAATAGGAGGACATGATGGTATATGGGTAATCATAGACCGATTGACTAAGTTTGCACATTTTCTACCAATCAAAAGTCGTTGGTCTGTAGATGTATTAGCAGCACTATACATGAGGTAAATTATCAAACTACATGGTGTCCCTATCACCATTATATCTGACCGAGATCCTCGATTTACATCTCAATTCTGGAAAGGTCTTCAACATTCCTTAGGGACCCGACTCAACTTTAGCACATCATTCCATCCGCAAACTGATGGTCAAACGGAAAGGACAAATCAAGTGGTGGAAGATATGCTCAGGGCTTGTGCTATCGACTTTGGATAAAGTTGGCACGACCACCTGCCTTTAGTGGAATTTGCATATAACAATAGCTATCAAGCTAGCATACAAATGGCACCATTTGAAGCTTTATATGGAAGAAACCGTCGTTCCCCTATTTGTTGGAATGAAGTAGGAGAAAGGCAATTTCTCGGTCTCGACATCATTAGTGATACTACCGAGAAGATTAAACTTATTCGAGAAAGACTTCATATGGCCCAAGACAGGCAGAAATCATATGCTGACAATCGAAGGCGTGATCTGGAATTCCAAACAGAAGATCATGTGTTCCTTAAGGTTTCTCAAGGTCGAGGTATTCGAAGATTTAGAATTAAAGGCAAGCTTACTCTAAGATTCATTGGCCCCTTTGAAATTCTCGAAATGGTTGGTAAAGTTGCATATCATAGTGCTTTGCCCCCTCAGTTAGCAGGAGTTCATGATGTATTTCACGTCTCAATGCTCAAGAAGTATGTACCTGATCCTTTTCATATTATCACTTGCGACAATCTGGAGATTAAAAAGGACTTGACATACGAGCAAAATCCAGTCAAGAACATTGAACGAGAAGTACGTCAACTATGGAATAAAAATATTCTTGTAGTCAAGATACAGTGCATAAAAGTAGGAGAAACATGAGAAACAGAAGAAGTTATGCGCAAAAGATTCCCAGGATTATTTGAATGTAAGTACACTCTCCATAAATCCATGAATTGAATTTGGGGATAAATTCTTTTTAAGTGGGGGAGGGTGTAACGCCCGAGAATTTTCTAAGAATTTTTGGATTTAAATTATAATTATATTAATTACTTAGACATTTAATGGGCTATTAATTGAATTATAATGAATTAGATCAAGTTATTCAAGGCCCTACGTTTCTATCGAAAGAATTTGACCCATATAATAGGCCCAAATATATTGATTTGGACTTTAGCCCATGTTCTAGAAGCTAGGAATGGGTGTAATCACGGAATTAAGGAGATAATTACTCCTTGGGTTATAAATAAAGAGATAATAATTAGGATAATACCAAAAGAGTTTGAAATCTTTCAAATTCGGCGCCTAAGGCTGGAAACGGTCTATCGTAAGATCACTAATGCCTAGAAAACGGCCTAATATTGGACCGCTAACCACTATCAGTTCCGTGAGATAAAGAAAACGTGAAAAGGTGAGATTTTTCATGTCTAAATCACCTTGGATCGACTCTATTAGCTAATTAGATAGGTCTAGAAGGATTGTAGATCAAATAGAAAGTATAATTGGGACTCTAAATTCGTTCTAATCCTTAAACCCTAGCTAAATCTTATAAATAGACCCCAGATTTAGCCTATGCGACCCTTACTTTTGGCACGCATAGAACTCAGGTAAGGAGGCCGATTCTGAGGTAAGTTACTTCTTGGAATTTGTTCATTATACTTAGAGCTAACTAACCTCCAATTTTCGTTCTAGGAGATCAAGTCTACCGGAAGTTAGAGATGCCTAAAGTTGTTGATTTTACATTAAGAACTCAGGAAATTGTGCGTCCGACCCAAGAAGATCAAGGAATTCGGAGCCTTAAACAAGGTAATTAGATAAAGGTTATTAAGAACTTTATGTTCACCTATATATTATATACTTACCCTCAAAATTTCACGTCCATAGGTCAATGAAATCAAGAGTTAGAGAGACGTGAAGTTGCTGACTTAGAACAAGTAAGTGCAGAAACTAGTGCTTGATTTCAGTTAGAAATTCGAGGTTTACAAGGATCAATTGAGGTAGGTTATCTCATGAAAGGCTCAAACCTTATGTCAAGAATAAAAGTCCTCTTGTTTCATACATTTTCATGCATTGTGCTTTATGAATTTCAAGTTTTACTTAAAAATATGCATTTAGTTTAGTCTTCATGCATGAACTAGCCTAATGAAGTAAAAATATGAATTTTCCATGTAAGTTACATAAACCTTGCATATTATTAGCCGTAGATTGTTCCATCATGATGATGAAAATTTGAATATGTTGATTTCCAGACATGATGTGCCATAGGTTAAGCATATTCTATTACTGTTGTTAGACTCGGTTTTTCACAGGAAGAAACGGTTAAACCTTGGACCGCTAACATAACTGTAGCTGTTGTACGATAAATCGCTAATAGCAATTAGCGGGCGTTCACTTGACCGTTTTCTATTTACTAAAATTCTGCCTGAGACTTAGTGCATAATTACCTTAATTATTATATGTTAAGCCTACATAGCTAAGTTTTATTCCTGATTTTGACTACTGGTTTAATATACTTAGTTGATCTCATTTGTTGTCATGATAGTTTTCATGTTTTCATGCACATTAGCATTATTTTAACTTATGTTAATTTCATACCAAATTATATATCTTTGTAATAAATGCATATTTTAAATGTTGGATGAATGAGATTTACTCTTGGTTTATCAATGTTCTCTTTCTCATCTAAGAGTCATTTTCTTAAGTACATGACGCATATCCTGATATGTTATCATTAGTTACACCATTGCACGTTAGGAACACAATCTTGGACATGATGACCTCTCCCTTGGATATTCTTTCCAATGGACTAGGAAATCTTGCTTCAAGGCCTCCGTAAGACTCCGTGAGCCTGGGATTCCCTCCAAGACGTCGAGCTGGTTGGACCATTAAATCCTAATTGTCTAGAAAGCACTTACCGTTGTTCTATATTTTTGGATTATTAGCGGCCTTATTGTTGACCGCCAACGACGGCTAGCCAGCCTATAATTGATCGCTAACGGATCCTAAACGGTTCTTTATTTGATCGCTAACATATTCCAGAAGTTCTATTTTAAAATTTCAGATTCTATAGATTAACGGTCCTATACTTGACCGCCAGGTGCAAGAGACGGCCCAGTAAATGACCGCTAATGTCATGAATTTGATTAACCCGGGGTTTGACTTAAGAGTTGATTTTTTTATGTCCCTAGATGATCTAATTGATTATCTAGAGCTTGTCACATTGTTTCCAATATATCTAGGTAATTTTAAGAATTAAA
The DNA here is from genome assembly GCA_022559845.1 of Amorphophallus konjac. Taxonomy (NCBI): domain Eukaryota; kingdom Viridiplantae; phylum Streptophyta; class Magnoliopsida; order Alismatales; family Araceae; genus Amorphophallus; species Amorphophallus konjac. The sequence goes on along the minus strand of CM040127.1, from coordinate 176,529,992 downwards.
GAATGTACCGTTATGCTACCGATTTATCTCCACGGCACAACCTAGTTATTTAATACATTTATTGAAATCTCTTTTTCTCAATAGAAGCATTTCTTATTTTTGGTTACCTTATGATGCGAATCAACTCCGAGCATGTACATTTTATTTTTGTATTCGTGACCTTTTATTTATTTTTATATCCTGGGGAAAGTACATACGCAATTGTAAGGCTTTATGAGCCAAGTTGTTATTCCCTTAGGATGTTTGGGTTTTTATGCAAAATATCAGTAGGTCCAGCAAGGGGGCCCCTAGTCCTTCCCCATTGGTCCATGTTGACACCTTGAAAATGAATAAGGGTGGAAGCAGATCATACCCATAGTAAAAGACCAATGATGAAGCTCGTCAACCATTTACCCGGCTGAAGCCTTCGTCGGCCGAGCTGATGTCTGGTGCCGATGTCACTCAGATGGCAGCACTAACAAAGCAGTAGTCGCTTGACTAATGAGACTTCCTAGCACACTTTAATAGGAACTGTGTTGCTGCCTCATCCAAGAATCCACAGATGACATGTCAGGGCAAGTCAGACGTCGGCTTATTAACAGATGTGATGTAAGATAAAGATGAAGCCGGTACCGGCAGATGAAGATTGTAAAGGCTTTTGCAAAGTCAGAACACAAGAAGAATCGTCTCCACAGATTATACACCCGGCTGAAGTCTTCCCAGACTAAAGCTGATGTCCGATCTCGTCACCATTTAGGTGCCGATATCGATAAAATGATGCCCGATTTTGTCTTCATTCAGATGGCAATACTGATGAAACCCCCGTCTGCGGACCGATGAAAACCCTACTAATGATCTCAATACAAACTATATCACCAACGGGGGACCCTCTTGGGTACTGATGTACGTGAGGGGCCTATGAAAGGCCTAGTCAAAGAGACATAAATGGGCCTGTAATAGTGGCGCCGGGAGCCACCTTGTCAAAGCCCAATGGCTGCACCAAGAGGCTGGGGCCTGCGCGCTGGGAAGCCCTCAGCTGAGGCGCGCCGTGAGGTGCCTGGCGAGAAGGTAAAAAAGGGACGGCTATAAATCCCCTTCCCTTCGAAGAACTCAAAGGGGTGGGGGACGGAGGAGGAACAGTAAAAACAAAAACCAGATAGAAAAAAGACAGAAGAGAGACCGAGAGGGAAAGAAAGAAGAAGCTGCGAGAAGAAGAAGAAAGGGAGATTCAGGTGGGTAGCCGGGGAGGGAGAGGAGTCAATGCTCCGCCCTCCCCCATGCTTTCCTTTTTTACTTTCTTTTGATGTAATCTGGCGAGGCTTTCTCGATGTATCAATGTAGCCGGAGGATCCCGGTCTTGATTTCCATCTCTCTATCTTTCATTTACCTTCTACGATCTGTATAGGTTTGGAATGATGCAATGAAATGAAGGATCAACATGGCTCGTTTGAGCATTAGATTGATTGGAATGTCTGCTGTCTTTCTCCCCTTCTTGCATCGGTTATTCTTCTGAATATCGGTTTGCCCAGATGCTACAGGTTTCCGATTCATGTTTCGACCGCCCCCTCCCTAGCCTGTTCTCAGGTGAAGGATGAAGATGGAACCTCAACCCTCGTTCAATGGGTTATTGGGCTCTGTCCCCCCTCTTCCTTCCCCTCGGATCATGATTTTCCCGGATATTATAGATGTCTGTCGAGCTCCCATCTCATTCAGGGTCAGAGACATCAATCTCTTGACCGTCTGAGCAGCAGGTGAGTAGAGGAAATGCCATACGTCCCACGAGGATTAAATAATGGATGATCTGCCCTTCGACTGATGCTAACCCCCATGTAATCCCCTCCTGCAGCCCAGATCTTGCCTCAATCCGAGCCAGAAATCCCAGAAATCTCCTGAGTAGAGTATCGCAACTAAGCCATAAACCCTTTAGCCCCTTCCCGGCGTGGTCATTTCCCCGCCGAGAACTACACCGCCGAGAGATCCCCCTTACTTTAGCCCCTTCAGCAAGCCAGACAAAGCCTCTTGCGATACAGCCTTCCCGGCCCGGGGGCCTCCCGACGCCGGGTTCCCGGCGCGGTCATTACCGCGCCGAGAACCCCTGCGCCGAGAGCTCCCCCCTTTTGGCCAATGAAACCTACGCCACGAACTACGCTTCCTGCCATCCTTTCTTTACGCTGTGAATCCTCCATTCCTTGAACCCCGGATGAAAGCCTTCCTGCTACAGGCCAAGGAACCACACAGACGCCCTTTGAAGTCCGATCAACCAAGCTTTTCATCCTGTCGAAGGATACCCCAGATCATCATATGTACCTAAGGGATAAACATCATTGGGGATAACTCCCCTACATAACCTTACGAGCCTGAGAAACTCTGCCACTGCATAAGTTTCAATGGCCCCAAAGGGATATTAAGTTGGTGCTGTGATCACATACACGGGCTAGGGGTCCCATACCCCCCTTATTCTGGCTTTCATCTCGGCACTCCGTGGGTGATCGTCTATCACTCCCTGGCATACGCTAGGTACGGGGGAGGTGCTGCTGAAATCCTCCCAGGCCGATGAAAGATAATACTGATGCTGTCCTCTGGACTCCGCATGGTAATGGTGAAAAGGACCTCTGTGTGGGGCTCTTCCCCTCCAATCCCTCTCAGCTCTCGGCCTCCTTTGAAGCATATACAACTAAAACCAGTTGAACCCCATCTCTAGTCCCCAGAGCCAATCTACTTTGATATAATTCCCAGAAAACTCTCAAAATCCTAAAAATAGGGTACCGTAAAATCCTAAACTCCTCACGGCGCCCAAACACCCGCCTTCTCGGCACCTACCTCTCGGCGCCACCAGCTCCCGGCGCGGCCTTCAGCGCGCCGGGAACCCCCAGGCCGAGAGCTCCTCTTCCCCCTTTAGCCTACGCCGAGAACCCCCCTTGGAGAGTCTCCGTCGCGCCGGGAAGTCGGCGCCGGGAGCTTCCTGGATTCTTCCCTTCGGCTACGCCGGGAACCTCCACCTTCTTGCCACTCACGCCGGGAGCCTTAGCCTCCTCTCTGTGGTCATGCCGAGAGCCTAAGTTGCCACTCTGTGAGCCCAAATGCCCAGAGCTAACCCACAAAGAGATATTCATGGATCACCAGATGTGTCCCGAGGATAAAGTTAAAGGGAGGTAGACTCCCTTATGTTCCATCGATTCGTGTCGAAGTCACAACGACGCGCCTCCCTCTTAGCTCCGGTGAGCCATGCCAATGCATGAGTGCCACCAGCTCCTGTGAGGGAAGAATCAAACATTGCCATAGGGCATACATGTGTAACGTGGAGAGGCCCGACCTCTCTCTTCCTTTCAGCTTTCACCCCGGCACTCCGTGGGTGATAGTCTATTTCCCTCTGGGTATGATCCAGACTATGGGGAAGTGCCGCCGAAATATTAACCGATGTTTTAAACCTCCGTCATGATCGCGGCTCATCCTGTCCGCGATTGATATCCTCTGTTTCACCTTTCCCCTGAGTCTGATTGTTTTTGAACCGCCGATTCAGTGAGATAGTTTGTTTCTGTGGTTAATGTTATTCTCTTACTCGCCTTCCGGGCCTGGTACGAAGTTCAAAGTTATGTATATGAATATCTGTTTGCCTTATGAGGCCTCCTATTTTGGCGTTTAATCAAGGGTTGTCCTTCCTTGGAAGGACGTAATTAACGTCATAGCCTTTATGGTATGACGGACTTCTGGTCCCGACTCGGACCTCACAATCGACTGACCAATTCAGATCGAGCGCACAATGAAATTGTCACACACGTGACTGGCACGCCTAATAAACAAAACAAATAAATAAGTCAAATAAAAATAAATAAAAATCAATTAAAATAAATCAGATAGACCCATCCCCACAAGCTGGCACGCCTGGTGGGACCTAGTCTCCCTTCATCTCTACGCCAAAATAGGAGGCCCAGCGGGCCCCCCTCAAATTTTTGATCTTGTGCGCTTTCCTTATTTTCAGGAAGATGACTACTGGACTTATGTCTGTACGCTTCGGCCAACAACCGATCGATATGCATGTGCGAGAGGGTTACCTGGCGGTACCCTTGTCATTCGGATCAATGCCCCCTGCTGTCGGGCTGCCCAACTGTCTGGGCCTCGTCTTCACCGACCTTCTGCAGGTCAACAACGACGAGCAAGGCACCGCTGCAGGTGCCCCTATGAAGACTGCTGATAACAAGGGTAGCTTACCAGAGAAGACGACCTCGACAGTCGTCGCCTGCTATGTTCACCATGTTCAAAGGAGGGACGCGGTCCCCGCTGCTGCCCAAATGAAGAAAAGAACTAATCGGAGGAGCCGGTATGCTGCTGCCGACCGTCATCTCTCAAACTCTGGGAGGATGATGATGATGGGTGACGTTAGGGTGAACCTCAACGGTCGCCCGAGAGAAGTCCGGCCGGACAGGATTGTCCCGACCGTCCAGATCGACAACAAGTTCCAAGTTTTGGCCACCAGGAGGGCCAACTGGGAAACTGATGAGAGGAAGCCGCTGGCACCCAAGCCAGCAAGATATAAATAGGTCTGGCGACCAAAGAAGATTCAGAGCTGTGCCCCAACTCGAGATGAGGGGAAAGCTACCAAGGATGATGTTGCCCTCTTCAGGGCAGGAAGCAGAAGAAAAGAAGGAAAAGACATAAGAGATGATGCTGCTGTTTACCCCAGGGCTTGGGGTAAGAAATATGAGAAAGAAAATAAGGAAAGAAATCTGACCACTGTTCGCCCCAGGATGAGGGGCAGAAAATATGAGCAGAAACAAGACCTCTCGGCCCCCCATCCCAGGGCTGGGGGCAGAAGATGGCAAAGGAAGAACTATGAGGCTACTGCCAACTGCTGCGAGGATGGCGACAGAAGATTTGAGAAAGAAGAAAAGATGAGAACAACAAACCAGTCGCTGCTGCCATTCCAAGAAGAGCAAGAGCCTGTGCCAGACAGGCTGATATATTTAGATATTCCAAACCCGAGCATCTGAATGCTCAGGTGGCAAGACTGGCTCATCAGCCAAGAGGCCAGGAAAGACTGATGCTCCAACCAGAGTCACAAAGGCACAACCCAGAGGAGATGAAACAAGTAGTCCAAGACTACTTCCACTACCTGGGGAACTCTGCCCTCAGTCAGCAAAGATTATCCCGTGCCCTGGGCACCGTAGATAAAGAAGAGGAAGAAACCCTTCAAGAAGTGATGCTCGAAGTCTCCTCCTCCGATTCCAATGATCATGGGGAAGGCCGCGGGGCCAGATATGGGAAAGAAGACCTGTGTGGAGAAGAACCTGAAGAAAGAATATCGGTCTTTGACCGACTCAAATATCCCGACCAGGTAAAAAGAAAAGTCTACAGGTAGAAGGGAAAGATGCAGATCTTCACCTGTAACATGGCTGGACTTATCAGGGGGCAAGACATGCTACCAACTCAACCGGACGAGCTACTCAGGCTGGCAACCAGACCCGGGCCTGTCACAAGAAGAGGCCAAGCGGCGAAAGATAAGATGAAAACTAATGATGAAACCCGCAAGATCACCACCATGACAGTTAATGTGGTGACAACGGAAGAAGAAGATAATCCCTTCATTGATGATGCTGAAGGGACTTCAGAAGATATACAGATGCCGTCCACCCTGGATCCCATGATCCAGATGATGTTCAGAAGATACCAGCAGGAGATCAATGCTCTCAGAAGACAGCTCAATGAGAGACATGAAGCTACACCGGTCTCCAAGCAAGCCGAGCCTGTCGGGCATACTTCCAGATCAACAGACACGGCTATCCCAGCTAATCCTCTCCTAGCTGATAAGGGCAAAGCACCGAGCCAACCTGTTCCACAGCAAACAGTAGCTCAGCCCTCTGCATCTCAGACACAACCTACCGCGCCCACCTTGCGCGCCACTGTGATGACAACTCCTCATAGTCAGCAACAAGCTCACTTCTTCCCAGAAGACATAGATCCAACCGTAGCCCACAAGCTGATGATTGAAAGAATTATGGAGATGAAGCTGTCTGAGAAGAACGGCGATGATGTTAGTACCTATGATGTGTACAAGGTGCCATATCCTCCCCAACATGCTACTAAGAGACTACCTCCAGGCGTCAGTAAGCCGCATAAGTTTGAGAAATTTAATGGCCAGGGCTCCCCCAGAGAGCACATAGCTTACTACACCACAATCATGGGCGACCTGGCAGTCGACAAAGCTTATCTGCTTAAGTTCTTTGGCTCATCCCTTACTGGGTTAGCCTTTGAATGGTATTCAAGCCTGCCAGCTGGATCGGTGGTTGATTGGCCTGATATACAGAGAAAATTCCGTGACAGATTTCATGTCACTGAAAGAGAAATCACAATAGCAGAGCTATGTGCAACCAGGCAGAAGCAAGATAAAACTGCACTGTACTACATCAAAAGATGGAGGAACTTAGCCATGAGATGCAGAAGACCCCCTCATCAAGAAGATGCAGTGCAGATATGTAAACAGAGCCTCAGGAGAGAGGTGCTAGAAAAGATGATCGGTGCAAATGTCAGAACATTTGACCGATTAAACAATATAGTGGCGGAGGTTGAGACGTTCTTGTCCAAACGTCCAACCGCCAATGTTCCCAATGTGCTGAAAGGTAAATCTAATGATCGACGACCATCACATTCTGAGGCTAACACCGTCGATTTCAGAACCTTCGAGCAGCAAAAGGGGAAGAAGGGGGCAGATGAAGCTCCCCCACCTGAGGGTACAGCAGAAAGAAAAGACAAGGTTTCTCTAAGAGACAAGATGAAAAAGGCTTACTCTTTTCCCAAGGATAAGACGACAGCACTATTTAACTGGGCATATAAGTTCAACAAGGTAACGTTGCCTGAACCGAAGAGACCTGAGGATGCGGCAAAGAAAGATGATCCGATGTTCTGTCCATTTCACCGTGCGCTGGGGCACGCAATTGAGGATTGTTATGTCTTCAAAGATATCATGGAAGGAATGGTTAGAAAGGGTGAGCTGCAGCTGGGAGATTATCAGGTAAAGCCGCCTCATCCACATGAGCCTCCGCCCTGGAGAATGGCCGCCAATACGATCTCAGTTTACCAGCAGCTGCCTAAGGAAGCCGTTGAGGAATGTACCAGGCATACCTATGAAGCTTGCTTCCTCACCCCACTAAAGGATCAGGAAGGATGGCAGACGAAACCCATAAAGAATAGAAGAAAAACTCCCGCAGCCAGTGCCAGCGGGGTGATTATTCGAGGTGTCACACCAAGGCCTGAACCGCCTCCAGTAAAGCCAGTATGGCGCACAGCTGAGACCGGGCCAGTCATCCAGATCCCTACTCACAACCGGAGGAGACAAACTCCCCTACCCGCACATAAAGAAGTAAGTCCTGCAGCCAGGCGTCTACAGCAGTATATCAATGAGCTCGATGAATATGAGCAGAAAAAGCCCAAACACCTGCTGGTAAAAGACTGTATACTCTGGGAGCAGCTCGAAGAATTGAAAATTGAAGAGCGGCCAGAGGCAGAACAAAGAAAAGATGAGACTGAGCCCTTCTGGGGGCAGGAGCTGGCAAAGCCAAATTCCCAGAAGAAGAAGAGACGGCCCCAGTCCAAAAAGGGAAAGAAAGTCACGACAGCACAGTGTAACACTCTGTCAGTGCTCTTTTCCTTGCCCGGGGAGGATGATGAGGCTGAAGCATCAAATGCCCCGCTAGAAGCCAACCATGCTGAGGCCTCTACCTCAGCCCATGCAACACGTTCTGGGAAAAGATGGGGGCGCCCACCACCAGCTAATCATAACATTATATTCAGAGGGGAGCAACCCTATCAGATCCCAGAACCAGAGGTACGAGGTGTCCAGGTTCCTCCCCCTGCCAGCTTGTACCAAGACAAAGAAGAAGCTCCTTCATTCCTGGAATTCTTGTCCAGTTTGGAGAATGAGCAATTGGCTCACACTGCTTCAGCTGAAAGCAATAAATGCCAGCAGACTGCAGTTAGGAAGCAAAAGCAGCATGAAGAAAATGAAGGAAGCGACCCGCTGATGGCACCAGGGGCCATTGCCCTAGAAGAATCCCCCAAAGAAACCAGTCCAGAGGTTGAGGCCAGCACCGGGCAGCAAAGGCCACGGGCACCACATGAACCTCCAAAGCCCCGATGGGTAGAGGAAATGAGACTGTCTAATGTCAGGGTGGGCAGCCGGATCATGAAAATGCTAAAGAAGCTCCCTACCAGATTCTCCATCTGGGAGATTCTCTCTCTGAGTGAAGAGGCCCGCCAGGCAATTATTGATGCCTTGCAGTCGCCGGCACAATATGAAGCACTCTTGACAGAAGTGAATTCCGGGCCGTCAGTTACATTCACAGAGGATGACATGCTGATTCCGAATTCCGGCCATAACAGACCGCTATATATGAGGGGCTCCCTGAACTGTCAGCCGCTGAACAGGATACTGATAGATCCCGGGGCTGCCGTGAACATCCTCTCATACCGTATCTATCAGAAATATTACTTTGATCTGCAGCTTACCAAGGTCAGAGATATGAAGATTGTAGGGTTCAACCAGAAATGTGAAACAGCTCTTGGGGTGGCTGATTTCAACCTCACATTGGGCGACCTCACTACCGTGGTACGATTTTATGTGATCGATTCCAACACCACGTATAAGGCCCTGCTGGGGAGTCCGTGGCTGCATGAATATCAGATAGTGCCGTCCACGCTACATCAATGCAGTAAATACTGCCATGAAGGAAAAGAAGAGAGGGTGTTTGCGGATCTGCATCCCTTCGAAGTATTCGAGTGCCATATGCTCGATGCATCTTACTACACGGAGGTGTCGCGAAAAGGTGAAGAGAAAGAGGCTGTGGTCAGCCGGAAGAAGCCGACGACGAAGGCAAAGAATTGGTCTCCCCCGCCACCAAAGGGATATATTAAAAAGCATGAGGTATCTCACATCTCTTATGCTGGTGACTTTGCTCGGATCACCCCTCCTAGCATTCACCCGGATGATATCAATGAAGAAATGAAAGAAAGGTACACACAAGTGGAGGTGCCGCAGGGTTCATTTAAACCCATCATCAGCCTTGAGTACCAGACGGTGCTACCACTGAAGACTATGGAAATCGCTCGCTTCTGCGAGCCTCTTACCATATTCTACACCAGGGAGTCAGTCGAGGAAGATGATCAAGACTGCATGGTCCCTGAAGTGTTCTCTAAGATGCAAATGCCGTCGCTACAACCTGCTGCCCAAAAGAAGGTGTTCCAGGAGCTATGGGATCCGCCTCGGGATAATAAAGAACTGAGGAAGATCACTCAGCACCCAGGATTGGGTTATACCCTTCACGAATACTATGAAGCTGAGGTGGATGTCATATCTGTCTCCTACCAGCATGAAGACCCTCCCGAGGTGGGGTATGACAAGTACCCCTCGGAAGATGAAGAAATCATTTATCAATCCATTATGGACAATGAAGCCCCAGACAGTCAACCGGAGGCGGGGACGTCTGACGAAGCAAAGAAAGATTGGTGCTGGGAAGACCTACCTTGCAAAGAAGATCTGTTCCATGCTGAAGCAAAGTTCGACACAGGAATCCCGGATGAGGATCAAGCAGCCAAAGAGCTGAGGGAATGCCTGGAGTTTGAGTGCATCCTAGAAGAAGTCCGGGCTCTGTAGAATGATGATCTCTCAAGGGAGTCTGCATCAGAAGAGCCTCTAAGGGCAAAAGACTCCATTTTCGAGTTTCCTGCTGATCCAGTTATGTCCTCGGGGCGTACTGAACAGAATACAACAATATTGGCCGTATATGATGAGCCAGCAACCGCTGATGACCAATATGATGAAACAGAAAATCATGAAACTAAGGAAGATTATATCCCGGGAGGCTTCGTTGACTTACAAGAAGCCCCGCCCGAGGTCGAAGACGGAGGTCAGGCCACCGTCGATGAGCTTGTAGAAATAAATCTGGGAACCGCAGATGAGCCAAGGCCGACATTCCTCAGTGCACTGCTGGAGCCAGCTGCCAGGGAACAGTATATACAGTTTTTGAAGGAATTCCGAGACTGCTTTGCATGGACATATGACGAAATGCCGGGACTGAGTTCTGATGTGGCGCAGCACCGATTGGCAATAAACCCAGAGGCTAACCCTGTAAAGCAGCCTTCCAGGAGAATGCGTCCTGAACTGATAAATCAGATTAACAAAGAGGTTGACAAGCTGATTGACGTAGGCTTTGTCGAAGAAAACCAGTATACTACATGGCTGGCCAATATAGTGCCCGTAAAGAAGAAGAATGGGCAGATCAGAATATGTGTTGATTTCTGGGACCTTAATAAGGCCTGCCCGAAAGATGATTTCCCGGTGCCAATCACTGAGGTGATGATCGATGCAACTACTGGCCATGAGGCCCTATCATTTATGGATGGGTCATCCGGATACAATCAGATCTGGATTGCTGAAGAAGACAGAGTGCACACTGCATTCCGCACTCCGAAGGGGATATTTCACTACAAAAGGATGCCGTTCGGCCTCAAGAATGCCGGCGCTACCTACCAAAGAGCCATGACAAAGATCTTTGATGATTTGCTCTTCAAGAAAGTAGAATGCTACATTGATGATTTGGTAGTAAAAACTAAAAGAAGAGAAGACCATTTGCAAGACCTGAGGGTAGTATTCCAGAGGCTACGCAAATATGAACTCAAGATGAACCCCATGAAATGCGCCTTCGGCGTGTCCAGTGGAAATTCCTCGGGTTTATTGTCCGTCATAGGGGCATTGAAATTGACCCGTCCAAGATTAAAGCTATCCAGGAGCTCCCTCCACCAAGGAATCTGCACGAGTTGAGATCCCTGCAAGGGCGTCTGGCCTACATCCGACGATTTATATCAAATCTATCGGGAAGATGCCACCCCTTTCACAAACTCATGATGAAAGATGTGCCGTTCCTCTGGGACGATGGCTGTCAGGAAGCCTTTGAGAAGCTGAAAGAATACCTCAAGACCCCTCCGGTGCTGGGGGCACCCATTAAGGGCAGGCCCTTGATACTGTATATCGCAGCCACATACTGTTCCCTGGGGGCAATGCTGGCACATATAAATGAGGAAGGCAAAGAACAAGCCTTGTACTACCTAAGTAGTAGGCTGATGAGAACTGAAGAAAGCTACAGCTACATAGAGAAGACCTGCTTGGCACTAGTCTTTGCTGTCAAAAAGCTCTGACACTATATGTTGTCACATGAAGTCAGATTGATATCTGCAGCAGACCCACTCAAGTACATATTGACTCAGCCAGTACTGAAAGGCCGGTTGGGCAAATGGGCAGTGATCCTGATGGAATTCGATATTACCTATACACCCTAGAGGGCGATAAAGGGACAGGCCGTGGCTGATTTCTTCGCCGAGCATCTTGTGTCGAAAAATGATATGCTAGTGACTGAGTTACCCGATGATGAGATACTCGAGGCCTGCCAGACCCAGTATGTTATGTGGCAACTATTCTTTGATGGAGCATCTAGAACAGAGACAGACTCCGATGGAAAGACCAGAATACGGGCTGGAGCCGGTATTGTGCTGAAATCACCAGAAGGGGAGGTCGTGCATACTTCCTGTTCTATAAACAAGCCCTGCACCAATAATGAGGCCGAGTATGAAGCTCTGATAATCAGGCTATATGTCAGCCTCAACATGGGTATCCAAATGCTTCAAGTATTCGGGGATTCAATGCTGATAATAAAACAGATCCAAGGGGAGTTCGAAGTGCGGAAGCCAGAACTGAATCCCTACCACCAGCAAGCTGTGCGCCTCATGACGAAATTCTATCATATTGAGCTCAAGCATGTGGGCCGTGGACATAATGCCCAGGTTGATGCACTGGCAAAGCTAGCCAGCTCACTAGCAGTCCCGCCAAATGAGACACTGAACATTGTTGTTATGAACCGGCGGCAAGTCCCCAGTATGCTAGAAGGGTGCCCCGAAGAAGAAGAAGTCGCTACTGTTAGCACAGAGCAAGCGCCTGATTGGAGACAACACCTGCTGCAGTGGTTTCTACACCAACAACTGCCGCAGATAAGAGAAGAAAGGATGAAACTCATAAGAATCAAAGATTCTTATGAACTCAGGAATGGAATTTTGTTCCGAATAATGGCAGATGCACGCAAGAAGATTCTACTCCGCTGTCTGTCCACTGAGGAAGCCTGGCAAGCGACGAAAGGGATACATGCTGGGACAGCAAGTGCCCACAACGCTGGTCCCAAGATGAAGATAGAAATCAAGAAGCTGGGCTACTATTGGCCCACCATGTTTGAAGACTGCTGAAAATTTGTAAAATCATGCCAGAAATGCCAGGAGCATGCTACTGTGCCTAGAAGGCCTCCTACAACTCTGCACCCTACAGTTCCTAGCTGGCCATTTGCATAATGGGGAACTGATGTAGTCGGGCCACTGCCGACTTCCTCGGCCGGACATAAGTACATACTGGCCATAACAGATTACTTCTCCAGATGGGCGGAGGCTATAGCATTAAGAGAGGTGACTGGCGAACTGGTCGCTAGATTCATCAAGTAGAACATTATCTTCCGGTTCGGGATCCCCAGCCGAATAATATCTGACAATGGAAGTCATTTCAGAAATCAGAAGGTCTATCGGCTTGCTGAGAAGTATAAAATCGAATGGAGGACTTCCACCCCTTACAATCCTCAGGCAAACGGATTGGCAGAAGCTTTTAACAAGACTCTCTGCACCTTGCTGGCCAAAGTCGTCAGTTCCAATAAGGACTGGGAGGAAAAAATGTATGAAGCTCTGTGGGCGTATCGCACCGTCTTCAAGACACCTACAGGGTGCTCACCATACTCGCTGGTATACGGCTCAGAGGCAGTGGTTCCGCTAGAGCTGGAAGTCCCGTCACTCAGAGTGGCAGTCCAATATGGCCTGGCCCGTGGCGAACAGACCAATGCAGAAAGAAGACTAGAAGAACTGGCTGAATTGGAAGGGAAGCACCTCCAAGCTCAGAAGAATATCCAAATGTATCAGGCACGCATGGCCACTGCATTCAACAAACTCGTAAAAGGACGAGAATTTAAGAAATGTGACCTCGTCATGGTCAAGAAAAAAGAAGTCATGGCTTCCAACCCAAAAGGAAAGCTAAATGCTAATTGGGAGGGCCCTTATGTGATACAGAGGGTCTACGAAGGAGGGGCCTACATGGTTGTTAACCATCGAGGAGAAATCTGATCCTCGCCACTCAACGGTAGACACCTAAAGCTGTATCATGCTGCACAACCAACATTCCCCGAGTAATCGGATAAAAGCTACTCCTCCTTGGTTTAGCGGCGCTCCGCCCTAGCCAAGCTACCTCTTCCTTGGTTTAGCGGCGCTCCGCCCTAACCGAGCTACCCTCTTTCCTTGGTTTAGCAGCGCTCCGCCCTAGCCAAGCTACCTCTTCCTTGGTTTAGCGGCACTCCGCCCTAACCAAGCTACTCCTCCTTGGTTTAGCAGCGCTCCGCCCTAGCCAAGCTACCTCTTCCTTGGTTTAGCGGCACTCCGCCCTAACCAAGCTACTCCTCCTTGGTTTAGCGGCACGCCGCCCTAGCCAAGCTACCCTTTCCCTTGGTCTAGTGGCATTCCGCCCTGATCAAGCTACCTCTCCTTGGTTTAGTGGCATTCCGCCCTAACCGAGCTACCCTTTCCTTGATCAAGCTGCACTCCGCCCTGATCAAGCTACCCTTCCTTGGTTTAGTGGCATTCCGCCCTAACCGAGCTACCCTTTCCTTGATCTAGCTGCACTCTGCCCTGATCAAGCTACCTCTCCTTGGTTTAGTGGCATTCCGCCCTAATCAAGCTACTCTTTACCTTGGTCTAAGCGGCACTCCGCCCTAACCGAGCTACCCTTTCCTTGGTCCAGCGGCACTCCGCCCTAACCGAGCTACCCTCTTCTCTTGGTCTAGTGGCACTCCGCCCTAGCCGAGCTACTTTTTCCTTGGTCTAGCGGCACTCCGCCCTGACCGAGATACCATTCCCTTGGTTTAGTGGCACTCCGCCCTAACCGAGCTACCCTTCCTTGATCTAGCGGCACTCAACCCTAGCCAAGTCACCCCTTATCGTGATATAATGACATTCTGACCTGTCACTCTTTATAAAAAAAAAAGAAAAAAAAGAAGAGAAAATGAAATAGGGGTTAAAAATAGAGATACCCCGCCAGACTTGCTCCTATATTGGGGACAAGTGCAAAAATGGCCCAAAACCCAGCTGTGGTGAAAACCCGAAAGGGCACTGCAGGCAAAATCGGGTACCCCGCCACGTGAAAACTCGAAAGGGCGCGTGGGCAAAAGTAAGAAGGGGCTGGCTCCGGTGAAAACCCGAAAGGGCACTTGGGTCAGTAATGTGGTAACCCCAAAGAAAGCCTCGTCTCCCACTATAAACTCCTCGCCGATCGACTGGCACATTGCCCGATCAGCAATGAAACCTGTCCAGTTTAGACCTTACGTCTATCCTGATGAAACCTATGAATTCCTTTGCATTGGTATAAACCCAATACCGATGATGAAACCTACCTTTGGTTGACGGGCTCGCTGCCCGATCGGCAAAGAAACCGGTCCGGTTTAGACCTTACGTCTGTTCCGACTAGATCTGCATATCTCTTTACGTCCCGCCGTGATGAAACCTGCTGCTGGTTGATTGGCACACTGACCGATCAGTGATGAAACCTGTCCGGGCTAGACCCTACGTCTATCCCAATGAAACCTATGAAATCCTTGCATTGGTATAAACCCAATACCGATGATGAAACTCACTGCCGATCGACTGGCACACTGCCCGATCAGCGATGAAACCTGTCCGGGCTAGACCCTACGTCTATCCCGATGAAACCTATGAAATCCTTGCATTGGTATAAACCCAATACCGATGATGAAACTGGCTGTCGATCGACTGGCACACTGACCGATCAGCGATGAAACCTGTCCGGGCTAGACCCTATGTCTATCCTGATGAAACCTATGAAATCCTTGCATCGGTATATACCCAATACCGATGATAAGAGCAGCCACTAATGAAGCAGCACATCGCTTGATCTGTGCTAAAGTCCCAATTCAAGAAATATATATATATAAATAAAAAAAATGGGGTTAAAAATAGAGATACCCCGCCAGACTTGTTCGGACATTCTGAACGAGGGCAAAAAAATGGCTAAAACCCAGCTGTGGTGAAAACCCGAAAGGGCACTGTAGGCAAAATCGGGTACCCCGCCACGTGAAAACCCGAAAGGGCGCGTGGGCAAAAGCAAGAGGGGGCTGGCTCCGGTGAAAACCCGAAAGGGCGCTTGGGTCAGTAATGTGGTAATTCAAAGTTCCATGCCGACCGGCACGCTGTCTTTACCTCCCCTTCACTGATGAAACCTTCCGTCGGTCAGTTGGCTCCATTCCCCACCGATGATGAAACCCTTCCGGGGTAGACCTTACGTTTACCCTGATGAAATCTACATACCCTCTTTCAAACGTCCCACCGATAATGAAACCCATCACCATTCTGCTAAAGCCTGTCTAGCTCGGACCTCACGTCTGTCTTGATGAAACCTACGCATTTCTTGGCAAGCCCCACCTGCGATAAAACCTGTTGGAATAGACCTTACGTCTGTCCTGACGAGACCTACACCTTTACGTACGTCCCACCGTTGATCGACCGACACCTCTCCCGATCAATGATGAAATCCTCTGTCCGGTTTAGACCTTACGTCTATTCTGATGAAACTCATTAAATCCCTTTGCGTCGATATAAACCCAATATCGATGATGAAACCAACTGTTGATCGATTGGCACCTTGCCCGATCAATGATGAAACCCTATCCAGTTTAGACCTTACGTCTATTCTGATGAAACTCATGAAATCCCTTTGCGTCGATATAAACCCAATATCGATGATGAAACCCGCTATTGATCGACCGGCACCTTGCCCGATCAATGATGAAACCCTACCCAGTTTAGACCTTACGTCTATTCTAAAATCCCCCTTGCATCGATATAAGCTCAATATCGATGATGAAGTCAACCGTTGGCTGATCGGTACATCGCCCGGCCAATGATAAAATCTGTCCAGTTCGTACTTTATGTCCGTTCTGATGACAACCACATATCCTTTTCAATGTCCCACCTGCAATAGTCTCTACCCAGCCTAGACCATACGCCTCCTCTGATCAGGCCTCCTCATTTGCATCCCGGCAAATCGTCTCCCTTACGGCACACATGGCCAATAGGACGTTTGCTGCCACCAACAAAATTCGGTTCAAGCACCTCCTCGGATGCCGTCACGCGGTGGAGCGAGTTCCCCATCCTTTCTCTGAAGGGGTGGATGCTCTCCTGCCAAGGTACGAGCCATTCGCATGAGGGATTGTCAAAACCGCTACCCCACCTCCCAAAGTGATAAAACCACATGCAGAATAAGATGGAGACGCATGAGGCCAGGAGATTCCTTTCTATTAAAAAGTGAGTACATAAAGGGCCCCGAGGGGACACCATATCACAAAAGAGAACAAAAAGAAAAAGAAGAGATAGACAATTTATGGCCGCCAGAATATATCTTCGAAGGCCAGAAGACCCACATAAGGAGCGGCCCCCAGCTCATGAAGGTGCGCCTCCTCCTCCTAAAGTCCAATGGACATGTCCTGGAGAGACATCACTCGTCCCTCCAGCGAGGCTACCTCCTCTTCGGACTGCGACCGGATAAAGGATAATTGCTGCAGCTCGGCTCGAAGTCCAGAGAGCTCCATCTCCAGGATGGCCATCCGGTCCCGCACAGCTTCTTCCCACTGAATAGCACCTTGTAGCTCGGCTCGGCGTCCATCAAGCATAAGCGTCAGCTTCCCCAGCTCAGATTTATATTCTGACCTCTGCAACTTCAACGCCGTTAGCTTATCAACCATAGTCCGTGCTAGGAAGTCTCTCCGATGCACAAATTTCAGTAGAAGCAGCACCCGCTGAACCCATATGTCCAAAGGGCAGCCCATGGCCTGCAAGCCAGCGGTGAAGCGATTGGCGATTTCCTTCAGTTGCAGATACGTCAAGCCAGGCTGGGATTCTACCAGCTGACGTAGCATGTCCAGATGCTGCCAGACAAAGTTGTCAGAGGAAGCGAAGCCGAAGGAGGCAGAGGGGACGACTTCAAAGGTCACCTCGCCATCGATATCTTCCCATAATGCAACGTCCGACTGAGAGGACGAAGACGGTAGATCTGCTGTAAGGGCTGGCCAGTCCTTCTCTGTGCTCTCCTGCTGAGCTGAAGATTCCTCCCGTATCGCTGTATCGGAAGCTATAGCTTGAACATCCACAGGGGGAGAATCGATGAAGGATGGAGCTGCCTCTTCATGAGTCTCTTGAATAGGGGCTTCATCTTCAGCTGCTCTTTCTGGTGACAGGGAAGGATCTGCTATAGTCGGAGAAGGCAGAAGTCCAGTCTCTATAGCCACTATGGCAGGGACTGCTGACTCGGGCGCAATTGACATTACTGCGGCCGGTATAAAAGCGGAGCTTCTAGATGGATCGGCTTCGGCTCTGAAATCTGAAGCCCTGATAGGAATGCAACTCTCTCCTGAGGCCCCTAAGTCCAACGATGCTAAATCTGTCGAAGACTGTATCCGCACTGGCACAGGGCGAATGATCTCAGGAACTCCCATGCAAGTTAAAGGTAGAAAAGGGACAATAGCCCAGTTCGTAGAAGAAATGTCCGTGATAGCTGCGGTTGTGTCTGAGCTAGCAGTGACAATGCCCTAAGACCAAAGCAAAGCAACTTTCAGCACTAGATGAAAGAAACAGATGAAGCAACAAATATGAAAAGGAACCCACCTTTGAAGCAGGGTCCACACCCTCGAAGTGGGGTGAAAGAGGAGGAAGCTCCGTAGTCGGAGTAACAAATGGTGGAGTTATGTCGATCTCGGTGTCGAGCCCGGAAAACTCCTCTTGCAACTCCTCCTCAGGAGATAGTGCCAGCAACTTGGAGGGGGTGAATAATGGGACAATGGCGGTGCATGCGGATGGGGCCTCTGATTTGGAAACACCCTCCGTCTTGCTCTCGCTGAAGCCTGCTTCTTCTCCATCTGCCTCAGAAGCGGTCGCGGAGCTACTTGAAGAAATTTCTACACTATCCACGGGCGGGACCGCCATTTCTAACGTCTGCCTGGACGAAGACCGGGTAGCTATACGCCTCACAGGGATGAGGCCCCGTTTCGTCTGGGTCTTATGACCCTCCTGTGGCTGAGTAATATCGCCAGCCTCTCCCGTAATTTCAGTCTCCTCACCGACCGTCACTATAGGGAAAAGCTTGTGAGAGGGACAATGAAAAGTAATTGAAATATGCAGAAAAAGATGAAAAAGGCATGCTTACCCTCCGCCTCACTAGCCGGCGTGGGAGAAGGCAGCCTGGTCTCCACCACAGAAGATGCCACAGCTGGCTCTTGGGCTGTGCAAAAGGGAG
The DNA here is from genome assembly GCA_022559845.1 of Amorphophallus konjac. NCBI lineage: Eukaryota > Viridiplantae > Streptophyta > Magnoliopsida > Alismatales > Araceae > Amorphophallus > Amorphophallus konjac. The sequence continues at coordinate 176,511,589 of CM040127.1, read as the reverse complement.
GGGTCAGATTCAAGGACTTCTTTGAAATCCAGCAAAAGAGGATGAAGAATGCAACTGCAGGCTATTGATGTTACCCTAAACCAATGTCTGAGCAGCCTCCCTTTGAGATTCGAACTCATCAAATGAGAGAATATCAGGGAGAGGGGTCCCAGTGTCCATCGCTACCGAAGCTGACTGCTGAGCATGAGCCTTCTTGGTCTTCCTGGCCTTCCCGACTGCAGCCTTGACCGCAGAAACCTTTCTCTTCTTGCCAGGAGGCAGGGGAGTGGTAGTCGGTGCTGCTGCAGGGACTTCAAAATAAGTAGGCTTCTCAGCCTGCGCAATGATCTTTCTGTATAGCCCCTGACGCTTTATATCCGACCTGTCTGTTGAAGACGGCAGAGAAGCAATGAGGTCAGTGAATGCAGAGCTTAAATATTTATCAGAAAGCACTACAGTCCGAAAAGAAAAGATCATACCTGCTGGGCCATCATAAAAGATAGAGAGTGGCCAGTACAGATAAGCTACCTCCTTGGAGCGGGAAGCAACCTCCTTGATAAGCCAGCAGACATCACCAAATATCTGGCATTTCTCCACTAAAGCTGCTAGATCACTATGACCACGTGAGTCAAGGCATCGAAATAAGTCGAGGTGGTCCATGCCCCAACCGTCGACATAATGAAAGGAGATGAACAGTGGCTTATTCAAGATGCCAGCTAGCGGGCTTTCCACAGATAACCCATGTAAATTCAGCAGAATGAACAGCCAAGACGTTTGCTTGTAGTACGTCTGAGTCCTGTCCTCCCTACGCACAAACGTCCTATATGGATGAAATCTATCTGTCGGACCCCTCCAAGGGACTACTGCCGGGAGCGGCTCTTCGACAGGAAATGGGTATTGTTGTGCCTCCAAGCGAGCGTCCCCTACACGGCTCAGATGTTTCAAGCTCTGCATGAAGGTGTCCTCGTTGATAGTAGCAAAGACTGGAGCAGGCGGGTCGGAATCTGTTTCCTTCAAAGCCCGACGCTGGGCCAGATATTTCTCCGCCTCCCACTGGTGCTGTGAATAAAGCCTCTTCAGGTGGGCCTCGGGGATGTCAAACACTGGTCCGGGCTGTTGTTTCAAAAAGGAACGCTCGGCCACGTCCCAGAATGCACCTCTACTATCCCTGTAAAAGCTGGTTCGGATGTTCCACCATTTGATGTATTCTAATGTTACCCGGGGGACACGGTTGGAAACGGTGGGGACTCTAAAAACTGCGCCGTCCTGGCGATGATAGAAATCCCACCACAACCGGCCATCACCGACAATGGCGGACCCATGCTTAGCCCGGCTATCCAGGGGAAATTGAGCGACTGATGTAGGGATATGCTGGTCATAACCAAAGTTCCGCCCAAAACGGAATGGATAGTATGGTTCCAGAAGAAGCAGACCACCCTTTCTGAAAACTAAGACACTAGGCCGAATGACCATGGCCCATCTGACCAGCTCCGGCTCCAGAATAGAGCGAGCAGTATCAAGCCCTGAGACAGGATGGACATAGGTCTCTACCTCTTCCAGCTTGCACTCTCTCTGAGAATGAATCAAAGGAGCTGAACCTGCCGCCAAGCTCCACAAATGAATGCTGCCAGGGGCGTCCACCGGCACCTTTATCAGTCGGCCCCTTATTTTGTACATCTGATCATAGAAAGGACCAGGTTCAGCACTGGCAAACTCAATCATTCGGGGCAATACCGTATCTGCCTGCAAAGTTCTGGGAGCCAATTCAGGGAATAGACTGCAGACCCAGGCATTGAAAAAATGAAAAGGACCCACAGTCCTCAAAGAACGGGGAGTCCGATGCTTGTACAAATCTCCCAAAGATTTGTAGATTAAACACAAGGCCACCGGGCAGAGCGACAGCCTCATTCCCCAGGCCATCTGACAGGCCGGGTATATAGCTTCTGGCCGGATGATTGTCTCGTCCCCTTGAGGGAGAGCGAAAGTGCACAGCCAGAATGTGAAGTAAGCCGCGCAATGTGTGATGGGGTCTACACCTGCTGGGTTGGGACCACCTCTGCCTGCACGGCGCAATGAAGATGGCAGCTCTGACTTATAGCGAGGAGTCCTTATCTGCTTGTTGGCCGTCGGACCCATTGAAGGGAAATCTGCATATTTCAAGGGCCCGTCAAAGAAATATTGAATCCACTGCCCTATCCGGACCCTCAGCTTACTGCCTTTCTCTCGGGGATGATAGCCTTTGGAGGACCCTCTGCTGTACGCCAGACAGATGGAGCGATATGCCTCCATCAGATACCGGTATGAGAAGCTGATGGAATACTTGCCTTCACCATCGGAACTATCCTTCTCAGAATCAGCCAAGCAGACTTCTTCATACGGCTCGCCATCAATAGGCAGTCCGGAAAGCTGTGACAGACTCCAGAGGTCAAGAGATGTCTCAACCTCTGCTGTATAAAATATGTTGAATAAGGGGCAGAAGACTTCAAACATCCCACAGCATAACCCTCGGGATATGGGATATCGAAATATGGAAGCAAAGACACTATGATATACCCCGGCTCTGATCAGGAGAGGGGCATATTCCTTCAGAACAAACTCAGTAAACTCCACTGCTCCTACTCGAAATAGGTGGGCGTCAGTGATCTTGGTGTCTCCAAACCAACCAGCGGCCAAATGATACTTGAACTGAATGGCCGAACAATTCAGCACAAAAGGTTCTTCGCGGTACCCCCACTTTACTGGTGCCAGGAAGAGACCATAGTCGGGCTTCTCCCTATTGACTCGGCCACTGACATTATCCCACCGAGCAGGTGTGAACTCCGGGGCCCGGGTCAGCATTTTCTTTTCCGGCTCCAGCTCCGATATGCCAAGGACTGCATCCCAGTCACGCTTCTCCCCGGGAAGGTATATAGCCTTCCCACGATACACTAAATCTTTCAGGCTGTCTCTCTCGACCAGAATTGCGGCTTCAACTGCACGAGCTATTCGATAGTTCTGCATTCCACCCACGGTGAAAGTCCGGATAAACGGCATCAAGTGCTTGTCCTTCGGGAAATCCGAGCGATAATCAGTGCCCCGTCTGAAGCATGTTTCCATGGCAGTGGAGTATACCCGGGATGTTGACACCGTGTCGGTATCAGAATCGGACGATTCATCAACGGAAGCGATTTTGTCGTATCCGAAGTCGAGGCTGTGCACGTTCAGCCAGTTTACTGTGGCCCGTGATATATCTGGCTGGGCTGACGAACTGGCCCCGACATCTCCAGAGGATGCAGTAGCAGAGCCGGAAGCCATTGCAGTATCTACAGTCAGGAAAAAGAAATGTTAAGTAAAAGACCTAATACAAGAGGCAGTCTCATAAGGATTGTAATATGAAGCCCTTGAAAATTTCGGCAGCATCTCCCCTTATTCGGGGTCTGCCCAAGGAGAATAGGGAGTCACCAACTAAGAGGGGGTGATCCCGAAGCAAAAGGGGATTAAATCCCCGAAGAGCATCCTACCCGGGGCGAAATCTAATAAGACGGGAAGAAGCCGGATGGTCGGAGGAGAGGAGCTCGCCGCCACCGCCGAGAGAGAAAAGAAAGTGAAGTGAGAGAAGGAGCTGTGAATAATGAGAAGCCAAGAGGCTTTCGGCGCCTCAAATAGAAGCCCGAAGCGAAGGGTTCTCGGCGCGGTAAAACGCGCGCCGAGAACCCCCAGGCCGAGAGCCCCCCCTTCGGACAAAATGCACACGCCGAGAAGCAAGCCCTCAGCGCCGAGAAGCCCTCCGCGCCGGGAAGCTAGGCGCGTCGAGACCCCCGTCTCCACGCCGAGAGGTCTTCACGCGCCGAGAAGCCTATGGCCTCGTGCCGAGAAGCTCCAAAGTGCTGAAAATAAAGTCAGACAATATGAAGATAGAAAAGAAAGATACGTGTGCAGAATATTGTTGCAACGAGATGATCAGGTCTAAGGACCGGATTGAAAAGAAATTGAGGAAGATACCCTCGAATAATGAAAGTCACCTGCAGGCCCCGTGCCGCTTATTCTGCGCTTACGCCGCCCGCAGGTGGGGGGCATTTGTTGACACCTTGAAAATGAACAAGGGTGGAAGCAGATCATACCCATAGTAAAAGACCAATGATGAAGCTCGTCAACCATTTACCCGGCTGAAGCCTTCGTCGACCGAGCTGATGTCCGGTGCCGATGTCACTCAGATGGCAGCACTAACAAAGCAGTAGTCGCTTGACTAATGAGACTTCCTAGCACACTTTAATAGGAACTATGTTGCTGCCTCATCCAAGAATCCACAGATGACATGTCAGGGCAAGTCAGACGTCGGCTTATTAACAGATGTGATGTAAAATAAAGATGAAGCCGGTACCGGCAGATGAAGATTGTAAAGGCTTTTGCAAAGTCAGAACACAAGAAGAATCGTCTCCACAGATTATACACCCGACTGAAGTCTTCCCAGACTAAAGCTGATGTCCAATCTCGTCACCATTCAGGTGCCGATATCGATAAAATGATGCCCGATTTTGTCTTCATTCAGATGGCAATACTGATGAAACCCCCGTCTGCAGACCGATGAAAACCCTACTAATGATCTCAATACAAACTATATCACCAACGCGGGACCCTCTTGGGTACTGATGTACGTGAGGGGCCTATGAAAGGCCTGGTCAAAGAGACCTAAATGGGCCTGTAATAGTGGCACCGGGAGCCACCTTGTCAAAGCCCAATGGCTGCACCAAGAGGATGGGGCCTGCGCGCCGGGAAGCCCTCAGCTGAGGCGCGCCGTGAGGTGCCTGGCGAGAAGGCAAAAAAGGGACGGCTATAAAGCCCCTTCCCTTCGAAGAACTCAAAGGGGTGGGGGACGGAGGAGGAACAGTAAAAATGAAAACCAGATAGAAAAAAGCCAGAAGAGAGACTGAGAGGGAAAGAAAGAAGAAGCTGCGAGAAGAAGAAGAAAGGGAGATTCAGGTGGGTAGCCGGGGAGGGAGAGGAGTCAATGCTCCGCCCTCCCCCATGCTTTCCGTTTTTTCTTTCTTTTGATGTAATCTGGCGAGGCTTTCTCGATGTATCAATGTAGCCGGAGGATCCCGGTCTTGATTTCCATCTCTCTGTCTTTCATTTACCTTCTACGATCTGTATAGGTTTGGGATGATGCAATGAAATGAAGGATCAACATGGCTCGTTTGAGCATTCGATTGATTGGAATGTCTGCTGTCTTTCTCCCCTTCTTGCATCGGTTGTTCTTCTGAATATCGGTTTGCCCAGATGCTACAGCTTTCCGATTCATGTTTCGACCGCCCCCTCCCTAGCCTGTTCTCTGGTGAAGGATGAAGACGGAACCTCAACCCTCGTTCAATGGGTTATTGGGCTCTGTCCCCCCTCTTCCTTCCCCTCGGATCATGATTTTCCCGGATATTATAGATGTCTGTCGAGCTCCCATCTCGTTCAGGGTCAGAGACATCAATCTCTTGACCGTCTGAGCAGCAGGTGAGTAGAGGAAATGCCATACGTCCCATGAGGATTCAATAATGGATGATCTGCCCTTCGACTGATGCTAACCCCCATGTAATCCCCTCCTGCAGCCCAGATCTTGTCTCAATCCGAGCTAGAAATCCCAGAAATCTCCTGAGCAGAGTATCGCAACTAAGCCATAAACCCTTTAGCCCCTTCCCGGCATGGTCATTTCCCCGTCGAGAACTACTCCGCCGAGAGATCCCCCTTGCTTTAGCCCCTTCAGCAAGCCAGACAAAGCCTCTTGCGATACAGCCTTCCCGGCCCGGGGGCCTCCCGGCGACCGCGCCGAGAACCCCTGCGCCGAGAGCTCCCCCCTTTTGGCCAATGAAACCTACGCCGGGAACTACGCTTCCTGCCATCCTTTCTTTACGCTGTGAATCCTCCATTCCTTGAACCCCGGATGAAAGCCTTCCTGCTACAGGCCAAGGAACCACACAGACGCCCTTTGAAGTCCGATCAACCAAGCTTTGCATCCTGTCGAAGGATACCCCAGATCATCATATGTACCTAAGGGATAAACATCATTGGGGATAACTCCCCTACATAACCTTACGAGCCAGAGAAACTCTGCCACTGCATAAGTTTCAATGGCCCCAAAGGGATATTAAGTTGGTGCTGTGATCACATACACGGGCTAGGGGTCCCATACCCCCCTTATTCTGGCTTTCATCTCGGCACTCCGTGGGTGATCGTCTATCACTCCCTGGCATACGCTAGGTACGGGGGAGGTGCTGCTGAAATCCTCCCAGGCCGATGAAAGATAATACTGAAGCTGTCCTCTAGACTCCGCATGGTAATGGTGAAAAGGACTCTGTGTGGGGCTCTTCCCCTCCAATCCCTCTCAGCTCTCGGCCTCCTTTGAAGCATATACAACTAAAACCAGTTGAACCCCATCTCTAGTCCCCAGAGCCAATCTACTTTGATATAATTCCCAGAAAACTCTCAAAATCCTAAAAACAGGGTACCGTAAAATCCTAAACTCCTCACGGCGCCCAAACACCCGCCTTCTCGGCACCTACCTCTCGGCGCCACCAGCTCCCGGCGCGGCCTTCAGCGCGCCGGGAACCCCCAGGCCGAGAGCTCCTCTTCCCCCTTTAGCCTACGCCGAGAACCCCCCTTGGAGAGTCTCCGTCGCGCCGGGAAGTCGGCGCCGGGAGCTTCCTGGATTCTTCCCTTCGGCTACGCCGGGAACCTCCACCTTCTTGCCACTCACGCCGGGAGCCTTAGCCTCCTCTCTGTGGTCATGCCGAGAGCCTAAGTTGCCACTCTGTGAGCCCAAATGCCCAGAGCTAACCCACACAGAGATATTCGTGGATCACCAGATGTGTCCCGAGGATAAAGTTAAAGGGAGGTAGACTCCCTTATGTTCCATCGATTCGTGTCGAAGTCACAACCACGCGCCTCCCTCTTAGCTCCGGTGAGCCATGCCAATGCATGAGTGCCACCAGCTCCTGTGAGGGAAGAATCAAACATTGCCCTAGGGCATACATGTGTAACGTGGAGAGGCCCGACCTCTCTCTTCCTTTCGGCTTTCACCCCGGCACTCCGTGGGTGATAGCCTATTTCCCTCTGGGTATGATCCAGACTATGGGGAAGTGCCGCCGAAATATTAACCGATGTTTTAAACCTCCGTCATGATCGCGGCTCATCCTGTCCGCGATTGATATCCTCTGTTTCACCTTTCCCCTGAGTCTGATTGTTTTTGAACCGCCGATTCAGCGAGATAGTTTGTTTATGTGGTTAATGTTATTCTCTTACTCGCCTTCCGGGCCTGGTACGAAGTTCAAAGTTATGTATATGAATATCTGTTTGCCTTATGAGGCCTCCTATTTTGGCGTTTAATCAAGGGTTGTCCTTCCTTGGAAGGACGTAATTAACGTCATAGCCTTTATGGTATGACGGACTTCTGGTCCCGACTCGGACCTCACAATCGACTGACCAAGTCAGATCGAGCGCACAATGAAATTGTCACACACGTGACTGGCACGCCTAATAAACAAAACAAATAAATAAGTCAAATAAAAATAAATAAAAATCAATTAAAATAAATCAGATAGACCCATCCCCACAGTCCACCTAAGCCATGTGGGGCTGGTCAAAGTCCTAGGTGACATTCTAGATGGATTGACTAGTCAATTCACACACGGGGAGACAAGTGGTTTAAAATTTCAAAGGAGGCTACCTACCTTGTCCCCTTGGTCAAGGGCCCCCCCCTTTTGATCCAATTTTAATTTTTGAAAAATACTATTAGAACTAATTAGTTCTATACCTTGTATACCCCTCCCAATTCTAGATCTGAGGGTATTTTGAGTCATTTTCCATTTATTATATAAGACATGTATTTCCATTTTTTTGTGAATTAATGAGAAGAAAAAATTATGTGTGCATTGGAGCAACTTGCGCCCCCTCCTCTCTCCCTCTAGTTTCCTTCCTTCTCCTTCAGCATTTCAGGGTAGAGACCCCTTCTATCTTAGCCCCTCCACCTCTGATTTCTATCTCTACCACCGCCGCCGCCGTTCGTGCCGCCAACGAGCCACCGCGAGCATCCTTCTGAAGTGCTGTCCAAGTTCTATTTTGCTGGATAGGGGTTCACTTTGGGAATTTTAGCTCCCAACTCCAACATCATCTGGATCTGAGATTTTCAGGGTGAGTTCTAGAGATCACCACCACATCCCAGAAACATTGAAAAAAACTCCATCGTTCGGTTTATATTTTTCCATTTTCATGCTTCTCAATCCACCAGTTCTGTCTGCAGTCTGTCCAGTTTCACAGCAGCCCTGAGTTTCACCCTTTTGCTCCCTTTCTTGATTTTTGTTTGAACCCCCAATTTTACTGGAGGTTCTGTCCACCATCCCCATCCTCCACAAATTTTCGTCGAATTTCAAAAGCCCTCTACCTATTTTTAGAAATTGTGTCTTTCTCCCAAATTTAGTTCTATTCCTGCTGTCTAGATCTGACCATCCAGTGATATAAAATACTTTTCTCCAGTCAAATCTCCATCAAACCTTTCATAAAATATATCCCCGTTTTCCTCTCTTCGGCCTATACCACTTTCATGAATATCCCAACAGCTGAATCGGAGATCTACAATGCAGTCAATGTCAACTCTCAGGAAAATGCACTTCTGTCCAGAGTTTTCAGATCCTATAAACCAGCAGCTTGAATATTCGACAAAGGCCATCAACAGGAAATTCAAATTTCTTTCTCCAATCATAGGTCGAAGGATTTTGAGTTAGCTTTCCATAGGTACCTCTTGTGCATCGATCCGACGTCGGGGCTGATCGCAGCATCAGTTTTTGTCGGGACGTGCAGGTCTGAAATAGAATTCAGATCCGTGGGCAGCAACTCCAACTCGCACCGATCGGAGCCTCCTCACCTTCCGCAAGTTGAACCAGCGGGGCCGCCTTCCCATGGAGCACCCCTCCAAACGTCCCCATCACAGCGGTGCCGCTCCGGGCCCACACGGCCCCACGAACCAGCATGTGGGTCCCACGATCGTGAGCACGTGTGCCGCCAAAACTAAACAAGGAGCTGCTCGTCAACCCGAACCCACTACTCCCGGGTCCCGTTGTGTGACCCTTGACCTCCCTGGGTGGAGTGGGCAGCAAATCATTGCTGTAATTTGTGTAATTTATTGTTCCGGGAGTACGAGATCGGCCATGATCGTCTTCCCCACGCTAGGCACGTGGAGGTATCGTGTTTGCTCCATTACTCGGCCTTTGCTATTCTTGTATATGCTTTTATATGCCGCTGCTAGAGAGCATATGTTAGGGCCATTAGCTCGATATATTTATTTCACCGCTACTACGAGAGAGAGCGAGACCGTCCCGTGACCCGATCAGGGCATGAAGTGGAGAGTTGACCACCCTAGCTCACTGTCGGTTTCTCAACCGTGCACGTCCGTACACTTCCCTCGTTAGGGGCGATCGCAAGCGTGCTTAGAGTCCGAGGGTCGCATATCCATTTGGAGTCGAGTCGCGTGTCCGTCCCGCATCACCTTACCATGGAACTGTTATTGAAATTGTGCATTCTTGGCCTTGTTGTTATAAACGTGGAAGTAGCTTGATTTATACTTGAAGATGCAGTTCGAGCACTGATTGTGTTCAAGGGCTCTATGCTAGTCCCCTCGACTAGTTGTCGGAAACATACTATTTTAAACCAGGGGGTATGATAATACTGCCGTCGCATTGCGCTGGGAGTACTTTCTTTATAAATATGTGAAAAGTCACGGGAACATGGATAAATATCCACATGAATTCACGAAGTACTTGTTACTAAGTGAAGAGTACATTCTTGCTTATTACATGACTTTCTTGCGCATTCTTGTTACATTCTTGCTTGATCAAATTATACTCTCATATCTCAAGTTCGGTTATATCTCGTTATTTTGGCTTTATTCACGTGTTTTATCGTATTTGCATGATTTATCTTATTCTTTAGAGATAAAATAATAATTACTTTAACATTGCCAATCATGTTGATACGAAGATACCTACTGGATAAGTGTGCCCATTACCTACTTTCTCAATGTTTCAGGAAATGCGAGTGAATCGGATTCGGATTATTCAAGTAGCGAGTCGAGAGCGATTAAAAGTTTCATGGAATCGAGTGAAGACCTAGAATTGTCAAAATATGTCTAGATTGAGTCGTTATATGTAATTTTTCTTTGTTGAGTTTAGAAGTTTAAAGAGAGTCGAATATTTATATATTTGGATTATGATTATTTAATGATGAAATGATAAAGAAGTTTGACTAAACCATTGAGCAGTTACTTTGTGTGATTGTTATTGCGCTCTGATTATGTTGCTTGCTCGAGGCTTACCATGCCGGCTGTTCGCATTCCCGATTGTTTCCGCTGCATAATCTCAGGGCGTGACAGTAAGGATCTTATCTGTCTCGACATGAGAAAGAGGTTGAGAGCTATAAACAGTTTTCCACCACACTATTTTCTAAATATAGTCTTTAAACTCTACAGTTTATTAAAATTAAACTATTAGTTCATTCATGAAGCAAACATGATTCTTATAGTAGAAGACATATGATAGTTGCTGCTTAAGATAATGAACTGATTGCAAGACTGTCATCTATTCAGAATAAGGGAATTGACATTGAAGCACATAATCAACTCTTGAGGGATATTAAAAAATGGAAATGACACCAAATGATAGAAATGGATCCAAGTGATGCCAATTGATACAATTGAGTCCAAAAGAGACCAAGTGATGAAAGTTTCTATATCTGAAGAGAGAATTTGACTGATAGGAGTTTGACGTTAACTGAGTATCTTGAACAGATCACACCCAGACAAGACTAAACCAGACTCCCCCTGACAAAACAATGCAGCATGGACAAGCAATATTCTTCTAAATAAAAGCTCCCTCTGTCTATATGTATGTTTATTTAATAGCTCATCTAGGCACAACATTGTTATTCAAATTGCAGTGTGATGCATGACTGAACCAGAACAGTTATTTAGACATTACCAACACCCAGATATTGAACCATTCTCAAAAAGATCAGAAATTTATTCAAAAATTTAAAGACAGGCTGACACACAATTATTCTTAGAACTAATCCAAATATCAATTCAAGAATGAAATCAGAATTCATCATCATGCTGAAATTTACATAAACCTAATTCTTTTCTTAAGAATTTAAATCTTTCATTTCCCAAAGGTTTAATAAAAATGTCAGCAATCTATTTTTCAATTTCAAAAAAATTCAGTTCAATTTCATTCTTGCTTACTTCATCTCTAAGAAAATGGTGTTTAATTTCGATGTGCTTAGTCCTAGTGTCACGCCCCGAGCGCGGAAGGAACTCAGAGACGCGTGACAAGTTTATATCGATCATGTCAATCAGAGCGTTAGTGTATTCAACACAAAGACAGAGTGCGCAAAAATAAAGATAACCCAATCATTTATTCAATCACAACCTTAAAAGTACTTCTATTACAATCCACTTAATGAAAGTGCTAAGACTCAATAAAGGGAAAAGTAGAACGATTGACTAAAAAATATAGTAAGATAAGACTAGTAGACGCTTGGATAGACGGAGTGACTCTAATCTCTTCACTCTTGACTTTCCCCATCTGATTGAGTCTCGTCATCGGACTTACTTGAAAAATAGGGGAAACCACTGAATGAGCGAACACTCAGTAGGAATTATATCTCAAGAGCTAGCTTGCTTTAAGTAAATTACATGTTACATGAATGTGATAAAGCTATGCATGTTTGCGTAAAACGATAAGAGAGAGAGAGAGTATAACAAGAGATAATTGAGTGAACTAGCATGTCTTTCAAGAACTTATATCAATAGATGTCAAGATATTCAAGCAAGTATATTCATCATGCCATGTCAGGAATTGGCTATCATGTTTCAAGCAAGTATATAAATACCCTTTCCGGGTCACGCAAGTCATGTCATGTCAAGTCGAGTATGAAATTGTGGAATGTCGAATCAAGCTAGTCATGCACTTCGGTACAATGCCATACCGTGATCATTACAACTCCCATGGGCACTAGTACTTTCGGGTGCTCCTCCCAGGACCAGATCGGGCCCTATATGCGCAGGCATTGATCATGTATTTTTCGACATCCACTAAATTTATAGCCAATATGGAGTTTCAAGGAATAAACTTGTATAACTTTAAGGTAGATCTTGTGGAATAGCATTTCAAGGATTTGAACATGTGGTATAATGATGATAATAAAGGTATAATCATGATTAACGATAAAACTAGGTGGAATCGGCTCCCTAACATGGGTGCCATGACGATAGGAATAAGCGCCCATATGAACATGGTCGCTTGTTCTTGTACATGATAAGGTAGATAGAATTAGTGTACCCAAGTACGGCACACTATTCTTAAAGGATATAAATGGTATGGATTACCCATCCCATTATTTCAAGAATATTCTCACGGCATACAAACAGCATGTCGTGAGGGCCGGTACACCATGTCTCTTTTAGAGTGACATGGCGATTAAATAGTGTCATGGGTTTTAATGGTACAACCAGCTCGGCTGCCTTGAGGGAATCCAAGGCTAGCGGAGTCTTACGGAGGTCTCTATGATAAAGTCATCGGTCCAAAGGAACGGAATGTCCCATGGAGAGTTCGTCTATCACCGAGAAATAGTGGGTAATCGATTAAACAACGTGAAACATGGGACTATATTCACGGAATGGAACATAGTTCCTATACACATAACCCCTCGTCAAGGGTTACTGAAAAACCATGAAAATACGAAAGTTAGAAATATCAGTCAATTGATGCCTGACCTTGAGTCTTCATTTTTCTAATTGACGCCCTTGGTTTGGGTCGTCATTTCAATAAATGACGACTGTCCATTAAGTCGTTTCAACCAGATTTCTGTAAATAAATTCCATAAATATTCTAAATTTCGGTTGTTTATGTAAATGGCGACTTAGCTCAAGTCTTCAATTTATTAAACAGCGCCCTAGTCAGGGCCGTCATATATCAAAAACAATGGCAGGGTTCACGTCGTCAATTCCAATATCCAGGAAAGATATATCAAAATTTCACGTTTTATCACTAAGTCGTGCCCATGTATACGAGCGTCCATTTAAATGACGACCTAAGCAAGGTCGCTATTTCTTTGTCACACGATTTGCACCGGGTAGGTACAATCACAGACACATGATTTTTGGAGTATGTCTGATTAAGACTCTAAAGGTATGAATAGATAGAGGAAAATATCAGGAATTTATGGACATGATTATGCATTAGTTTACATATATAGGTTCACAGTTATTAAATTTTGAACATGGGGTATTTATTAAATAACTAGAAAATTGACGACTGTTACATGGTCGTCGGTTTAAAATGACGCCCTGGTGTGGGTCGTCGGTTTAAAATGACGCCCTGGTGTTCATGCAGTAAACAGAGAAACTTCATTCTGGAAAACGAAATATGTAACTACTGAAGACATATATAGACCTATATGCATGTATTAACTTGATAACTATAGAATTTTACTAAGTCTTGAGAAAACCTACCTTGGTTGGGTGGTTTGGTTGACAGACGCTGAAGAACGGTGAAGAAAATAACTGTGAACGATACTCTGTTTCAAACAGAGTTTCCGGAAGCAACTCTTTAGCCAAAGCAATAGCAGCACCCGTCGGAAGATGCAGTAGGATGATGAGGGTGATAATAGCTTCAGCAACGTAGTGGGAACAAGGAAGAAGGAGATGAGTCTTCTATGTTCCCGGCAGGAAGATGATGGTAAGAGCAACAATTGCAACAGCTCCTTTGGTCCAGATTAGAACAGCAGGAGCCTCCCACGAACAACCAAAACCTTCAGAAGAAGAAGCAGAAGACAGCTTCCCCCCTTCAAGGTATTGACAGCAAGAGGAAGATGCTGATGAAGAACTTCTATGCAGCAGCATGACGTCTTTGGCAATTAGTATTAACGTGAGTTCGATGGAAAGGGGATGGGTATTTATAGGATTCTGGAGACTCTATAGGGTTGGAGTTCGACGGGAATTGAAACTTCCTTCTTAGAGTCCTTATTAACTTAGACATCCCACGTATTGATCCTTTCCTCAATCAAGCTTACCCACGATAACATCTCAGTTCGAACCAAACACTAACAGGTTTAGTTTGAAAATGACGCCTAAGTTTGGGGCGTTAATTAAAAATGACACCCGTCAAAGGGTCTTCAATTTATAAAATGGCGCCCGCCAAGGGGGCGTTACTTACTATTACATTTTCTTGCGTTACTGCAATATGAAATTTGACACCCATACATAGTGGCGTCACTTCTGAAACTGACGCCTAGGATAGAGGCGTTATTTTATAAATTGGCGCCTTCTTAGGGGTCTTCAATTAAATGACGACCTAGATGGAGGCGTCTTTTAATTTGGCTCGTTTTTGATGTGTATATGGGTGATGGGTTTAATCATATAGCGTATAACTTGATTATTTCATTTTTGAATATAGTCATTCTTGATTATTTATTCGGGGTCTTACACCCTCCCCCACTTAAAAGAATTTGGTCCCCAAATTCAATCGTATATAGACGTGGAGAGTGTAGAGTACATACCCCTTTTAGAATAATTCTGGGAATCGTTTCCTCATAGACTCCTCGGTTTCCCATGTGGCTTCGTGTTCTGAGCTTTTACTCCATTGCACCTTGACCATGGGAATAACTTTGTTCCTTAATGTACATACCTCACGATCGAGGATCTTCATGGGCTTTTGTTCGTAAGTGAGATCCTTTTGAATCACCAGGTCACCATGATCAATGATATGTGACGGATCGTGCACATACTTCTTCAACATAGATATGTGGAATACATTATGAACTTCAGACAATTGAGGTGGTAGGGCGACGCGGTAAGCAACCTCGCCAACTCTTTCTAATATCTCAAAAGGTCCGATAAACCTTCGTGTAAGCTTGCCTTTAACACCAAATCTCCTTATTCCACGCCCAGGTGATATCTTGAGAAATACGTGATCTCCAACTTGGAATTCGAGATCCCTTCTTCTTGTGTCAGCATATGCCTTCTGTCTAGACTGAGCAACTTGAAGTCTTTCTCTAATCAACTGAATCTTTTCGGTGGTATCCCTTACCATGTCTGGACCTAATAGTTATTTCTCGCCAACTTCGTTCCAACACAAGGGTGATCGACAACTCCTTCCGTATAAGGCTTCAAAAGGTGCCATTTGTATACTTGCCTGGTGTGGAAGCCGAGGAATCCACTCAAGGAGAAGAAAACGAACTAAACTACAGACTATCAAGCGACTAAAAATTAAGAAGGATTATGAAACGTGCCAATATGAGGAAAAAGCATACGTAGGATGCTAAAGGGATGTGATCGCCAGAGGGGTTACCTCAAAGAAATGAAATGATCACGTGTACCTTGTATTGAGCGCGGAGATTGTGAATCCTCGAGAGCGGAAAATGGCAGGTTGCTTCTTCCTCCCCCTTCGGCCGGCCGACGGAGAGGGCTTTCCTCAGGTACCCTTGCAAAACAACGACAAACAAGTAACGGGTGGAGCAGAAAGACGAAGGTGCAGTAGTCAAATTCTAACGATGCAAGTAACGAAATGATGGCAAGACACACACCTGGTTGGTGTTGTCTTTTAAACCCCTCTCGGACACGAGTAGGAGGAAAATGCTTATGATGAATGGCAATTATTCTGACGTAGAAACGGGAAGAGACTCCCTCATAAAAGAGGGGGGGGGGTAGAAGATATGATATGATGAATGCAAGATAACTAGGAAAGAAGAGGAGAGAATGGCTTATTGGATGGTCGATGGCGAGATCCGATGGAACTTCGGCAGCGTAGGGACGACGAGGTAGCGCGGTGGGCAAAGGCGGCCTCTCTCCTGCAAGCACGAGCACCTGAAGATCCAGCCATACTTCCCCTACAAAACACCCACGGGTCAGGAATAGAATCCGACAGCCTCTCGGTGCTCTTTTTTTCAACCTTTGAACTGAGGGGGGTAGGCCTCTATTTATAGAGGTCGGGATGATGGGGGCGTCCAGAGACCTGGACGCCTCCATAATTTGGATTTTCTTCAAACGACAGACTGAGCGACGGTCAGTCGATGGTCGGGGGTCACCCGTGAGCTGGTTGATGGAGGCGTCCAGGGACCTAGATGCCTCCATACCTTGGATTTTATTCAAACGACAGGCTGAGCAACGGTCAGTCGATGGTTGGGGGTCGCCAGTGAGCTGGTTGATGGAGGCGTCCATAGGCCTGGACACTTCCATAACTTGGATTTTCTTCAAACGACAGACTGAGCAACGGTCAGTCTATGGCCGGGGGTCGCCCATGAGCTGTTTGATGGAGGCGTCTAGGGGCCTGGACGCCTCCATAACTTGGATTTTCTTCAAACGACAGACTGAGCAATGGTCAGTCGATGGCCGGGGGTCACCCGTGAGGTGGTTGATGGAGGCGTCCAGTGGCCTGGACGCCTCCATAAAATTATATATATTTTTTGTCCAATCTTATATATATATATTTTGTCATTATTTTGTATTGATGGAGGCGTCTAGGGGCTTGGACGCCTCCATGATGACCCCCGGATTCCCCCGAAAAGGGCGTCGGCAGTCGTCCGTTAGGCATTTCCCTGGTCCCGGCAACTTCTGATGCATCCGATTGATGTTGATGCCATTCGAATGCCGCATGATTTCAACAACGAGGCGGTTTCCAGATGCCGAAGGAGCGTTACGCTACTCACCCATAAGACGAGAGAAGACTCAAAGGTAGGAAACACTCAAGTGATTCAAAATGTGAAAGCCGCTACGGGGCGTCGCATGGTAATATGAGATTTTCTCAGGGGACGTCAGGAACAACGTGTCTACAGCTCCCCGCCTTGGCGTCTGCTTTGCAAGGGAGTGACACGTAATGGAATGGTATCGAAGTGGAGTGAAATGGAGTGGGAATGGACTGATAAGTTGATGCCAAGGTGTGATGAGACACGCTTTTGACGTGACTGTTTGGAATCTTTCCTGTAGTTTCAATGAGGCGACCTTGAAGAATGTCTTTCAAATTTGACGATTGTTTGGACGAAAATCAAATAAGGGAGGGTGAGATGTGCACTCAGGCACGAAAATAAAGGAGTCCAACATCTTGGTGTGGAAGTACCTGGGTCATAAACCTACAGGTTTCACTTTTGGGGAGCGGTTACCAGCCAATGTGGAAGTGCTGCGGCCAAGGTGGGTCAAACAAGGTAAAAAGTAAAGGAATATCTGAGGGTCTGTCCAAACAAGGGTCTCGTTTGGAAGGGCAGCGTAGGGCCGTTTCAAGGAAAATCAGTATTTCATTCAGAATAGAATATCTCATCTTTGTAAGAATTGAAGCACAACGGCTTTCACAATCGAATCACTTGAATGATCTTCCGCAATAGACTCAAAGTCCTATATGAATGCATGTTGGGTTTAAAGAAAAATTTAAAACAAACTAGAATAGAAAATAGCCAAGGATAATATTGTCAACTCGTTAAGAATGGGTCAGGATACCGATCCAGTGAGCTGATACTGAGCTGGGACCCGTTTATCCACGCACCGACTCACTGAATGGAACCGTCATTCCCACGCTATCACCAGTTAACGGCCTATCCGTACAACCCAAATTCTTCTGGAATCATCACTGTTTTTGTTGAAGGGGAACTCAAATCTCAGATTCGTTAGGGTCGCAAGGTCCTTGACGTGTTCTAATAGCGTAAATATCATATAGTATGATGCATGACACGGGGGACCGAACACTAAAGGATGGTACACAAGATAGGGCGAAAAATGTCCGTTGGTAAAACCTGCACAGACCATCATAGATTAAATACATCAGAAAGCAGCAGAAATATAACAGAATCATGCCACAGTACATGGATAAAACACTGACGACTTGACCACTCATGTGACACGTCCCGTCCCGTAGCACCTCTCCTTTCCTATAAGTACCTCCCTTAGGCTAGTTTATTCAAATGTACCAAGGGGAGTTTTGAAAGTTCAAGAGGAGGAGAAGAGGAGGGTCTAGGGATTTCAGGATGGAAGGAGAGTCTTCCCGCGTTATGAAGAGGGGCAGGCCTAGCAGTGAGATCAGGCGACTTTCTGACCTCGAGGGTCATCTGAGTGGGACGATCCAGTCGCATATGGTAGGTCGATTTATTTCAAATTTACTGCATGGACTCTCTTCTCACTTTCCTTCCTTTCTCTTCTTCTTTCCAGCCGTATCCACTCTTTCCGGGCCTGAGGAAGTTTTCCAAACTGCCATGACTTTCAGAGCTAACTTCCAACATCTCTATTGGCATGAGGGCTATACTCTCGAAGTGGCATCTTCAGGGGATCCTTATTCACGCCAAACACTACGAGAGAATCTGCATGGACTGGGCGGCTATGGGCGCATTAGTGGAGATCTGGCATCCCCAGACCCACACTTTCATCTTCCCGACGTTCGAGGCGACCATTCTCCTCAAGGAGGTGGAGCTTCTGCTTGGACTGAAGAAATTCAAGAGTGACGGGAAGACGAAGCCTATGCGGATGTTGACAAGGGCGACTTCCGAGAGCATCCTTGGAAGCTTCATGCCGTCCGACACAGTCAGAAAGGTCCGCACTCAAAAGGGAATTGACTTGCAAAGGCTCGCGATATGGGTTATGGATGCCTTGAAAGGGTCACCAGATGATGAACATTTGGAAGGAATTATGAAAGGGTTCACCATCTGTCTGGTGGGTGCTCTCTTGTTCCCTCTTACCGACAACATAGTGGAAGAAACCCAACTGAGTGCTATCTGCGGGATCTGGAGTGGAAAGAGGGTGGGACCCGCCGTCCTTGCCTACCTTCACAGCGGTCTTACCGCCTCGAGCATGGGTAGGCCTCCTTTTGGTTGCGCACTTGTTCTGAGTTGCTGGGTCGATTTGCACTTCAAATTCGACCACCGCGAGGGGATGCCGACTGCTTCGAAGCTTTTCCAACAAAGCCCCCTTTATCACATAGCCGATGTGTTAGGCTTCGGTGACACTGTGGCGAACCGTGTTCCGTGGCTGAAGAAACGGGAAGACTGGCGGTCTAACTTCCGAACCATGACACAAAACTTCTTCGCTTGCGCACCGGCATGTCTACTCTAACTTGAACTCCTCATGAGGTCTTCTCCCGAAGCTGAACTCCAACTGATCGGCGCGATTGAGTTTGTCCTTTATAACGGGCATCGGTGCTGCCTCCAGATCGGCATTCCACGCCACTCGTTCCCACTGCTGACCGGCATTGTCCCTTTGAAGAACAGAGAGTTGGGCACGGAAGCGGACGTGAATGAAGCGAAGGCCATTAAAGCACCCTGGAAGACAAGTGTTGTGGGAAAGGGCTTAGCACACGTGGGGGAAGAATGTGAGCTATGGAGAGCTTATGTAACCGAACTGGGGAAGTTAAGGCCTAAGGCGCCTAAGCCCCTGATGTAGCCTGCTCTGCTTTCTGATGGAATAAAATTTGGCATTTGGCATTTTGGACCATTGTTCCCTTAATTATTATTTTTTATTATTTTTATTTTTTTTTCTTTTCTGTTTTCTCACTCCCCCTTTTTGTGTTCTGGTTTATTCATATTATGGTCATATATATATATATATATGTGTGTGTGTGTGTGTGTGTGTGTGTGTGTGTGTGTGTGTGTGTGTGTGTGTGTGTATATATATATATATATATATATACATTTTTATATGCTTAAATGGGGGCGTCCAGGAGTCTGGACGCCCCTAATTTTTTTGAAAAATTTTAAAAAAACTTTTGTTCTTTTTGTGGGGGCGTCCAGGGGGCTTCCGAGGGATCCTCAGCTCGGGGGAGAGGAGAGGGACGCCTAGAGGGATGAGCATGAAGATGATGTCGAGAGTTGGCGAGTCAGTGGACCCGCCTCCTCTCTATGATTGTAATGTTTGTGGCAGCTTATGTAGACTTATGAGTGATTTGATTTTCTATTGTTTGTTTGTTTTCTTGCGCGTCCCTTCTTCACTACGCTCCTTTGTACTGTTCTCATGTGATGTGTCTGCCGACATCCTGCCCTAGACGGAGGATGGCATCTTGCTGCGACTATTCTTTCACGGGAATCTGTCGTCAAGTTCAATGATGACAGCTTAGGCCTCTTCCCCCGGATGATTTTTCAAACTTTACGGATGGCCTCCACGTTATGACAGGGCGCCACAGGGAGCAGGTCATCATATTACACCGTTCGATCCATCACCTTGTGCGGGTGGTGAAGTGACTCATGGGACCGCAGGGGAGGCGCCTTATTGTGAGGGCTATCGTTGGAGGCAATCTTGGCCCACACTTCTCCCATTTCTACGTATACCTTCCTCTTTTGTTCTTCCAGGGGCATCGAGGGCTAACTTGAAAGGTACTAGGAGGAACTCAGAATTCCGGATGGAGGGCGAATCTTCCCACTCCTCGAAGAGAAGTAGATCCAGCGGTAGCAGTTCCAGGAAACTCTCGGACCTCGAAGGGCAGTTTAGCGAGAGGACCCAGTCGCAACTAGTAAGCTGAGCTTTCCCCCCTTTTCTCATTCTTTCTTCCTTCCTCTTGATAACACCCTTCTCCATTTCTTATGCACGCACAGAGTGTGATGAAATCACACATTTCATGGGAGTTAGCAGTGGCCGCATACAGGGGTCTCCCAGATTTTTAGAAGGCCAGGCTAGACATGATGGGATTTGGTGCCTTTCTTCGGATCGAGCCCATCCAACTTGACTTGGCCCTTATCCAAGCCTTGTGCAAAAGATGGGACCCAGTAAGTCGGGCATTCCTGATGCCATGGGGGCACATGGTGCCCAGTCTAGAAGATGTGGTCCGAATCACGAGCCTCAAAGTGGATGGTGAGGCAGTGACCGGCGTCACCTATGCGGATTACCGAGAAGGCACCCAGAAGCTACTGGGGTTGGACTTAGATAGTCGGAAGCACAGATCAGTAGCTAGGGCGTCTATCATGGGGGCATTAGGGCTCACTGCTACTCGTCGACGGGACGACGAGTCCTCGGAAGAATTTATGGAGAGGATGGAAAGGGGATGTCGTGCTGTGTATTGCATAGATTTTGACAATTGGGAGAGATCTAATATGGATTTGAGGAGATTTCTCCTCTTTTTCCTAGGGAGATTGATACTGAGCTCGAAAGGAGACGGCATCCATTGTCGTTTCCTAGGGCTCCTATCTGACCTCGAAAGAGTAGGACAGTACGCCTGGGGAGCTGCCATGCTAGCGCACTTGTTTACGGGCATGTCCCAAGAGGCAGATCATGAGATGACTGTGAGTGGGTTCACACCACTTATCTAGGTATTTTTTTTATTTATTTTTATTATATATTTTTGTCTTTATTTGTAATAGTCCACTTGGGGAATTGACGGCATATGATGATATAGCTGTGGAGCTATTATTACCTCCCGATGGGGAGAGCTCGGCATTGGCGACCAGCGATGGTGCCGTTAGCCAGGTGGTGGCAACCGATCATGGGTGCAACGCCTGTAACCTACCAGCTGATGGTGCTAAGGCGCGAGCGACAGGAATTCCCTGCAGCGATGGTGGGAATTTTTTTTTTTTAACCAGCTAAACGGGTATGTACAACCTCACCTAGGTAAACTGGAGACCCTACTCAGGCATGGTCGACGCCGATCAACCATGGGTTTTAACAGGTCGTGCCCGGTTCGGACGGGAATTGTGGATACACTGCCTAAATGAAATCGAGCTGCTTCGGCTATGATTGGTTATGAGGACCCTAGGGCTGGCCCAGGAATGGGTGGATACGACTGCGCCACCTCGCGTTGGAAGAAAGACACATGGACCGACAACTTGCGTTGATTGGCGTGTGCAGTTCCCCGAACAGTATGAAGACTGGCAACGAGGTGGCACAATCGTGGAATCACATGCGCAGGATAGTGAAGACTATCTGTGTCTGTATAAGACAATGTACGCAGAGTGGCTCCAACCCCGGGGACTTGTGGAGGTGGGTCTCCTTTTCCTCTTTTCTCTTTTCCTCCTCTCCTCTCTGTGGATGCTGACTCCTATGGTTGCAGGATGTCCGTTATACCATGATAGCGGACTTGCGATCACGCCTGGCAGAAATGGAGCAACAATTGGGCGACACCCGTGGAGCCTTGAGCGCTTAGGTAGGTGTATGTACAATGCGCACTCCTAATTAAAACTCTAGATTGATGGCATTCGGCCGCTAATTTTCATCCTATGTGGTTATAGCGCGCTCAGATCGACGCGGCTTCGTCAGCGATGGGAGGAGGCGGCGTCTCTTCCAGCTTATGGATCCCCGCCTCAGAACTTGATTTGCTTCACGAGCAACTTGCTCGGACTACGCAGCATGCCGCGGAGGCAGAAGGAATGCTCTCTATACATGTAAGAGTTTCAGTGTTGAGTTCTCCTTGTTTATACCTTGCCACATATCTGAGATAGTACATCTGGCAGGAAAAGGAGATGCAGGAGTCACTTGCCCATGCTGCACAGAGAGAGGCTAGAATAGCAGAGCTGGAGGAGGAATTGCGGCATCGTCCCGATGACGATTCTTCCAGGGATGCCATGGAGCTGAGAATCACCCTTCAATTGGAGAGGGAAGATCATGAGAGAGAACGGGCAGAGAAAGAGAGGGACAGAGAAAGAGAGAGAGCCGACAGATTAGCTGAAAGGGAGGAGCGAAGGGTCATGGAGGCCCAGTTGTTCGAACTCCGAACCAGCCTTGGCCTCGCTGAACAATGGCTGAGAGATGGTGAGGAGTGCTACCGAAGAGCACGAGAGCGTGGCTTTCCTGTCAGTAGCTCCTTTGCTGCTCCCACGGATCAGCGCCGGGGTGTGGGAATGGGAAGAGGTGTACAGAGCGGTAGAAGTACCGCTGTTCATAGTTGGGTAGCACCCTTGAGGGCATTTTGCCAGGAGAGTGGCGGGACAAGTAATGTAGAGAGAGAAGGTGGAGCTTAATGTACAATTCCTTATTTAAGAATGGAATAAAAGGTATGATTTTGTTTTGATTTTCATCTCACTCTTGCTATCTTGAATCCCTGCACGCATCACTGAAACAAACAGGTCAGTATCTCTGTTCTGACTTGGCCCCTTGCTCAATAAGCAGGTGTTCACTTCAACTACCCTTGATAATGGGTCAAGGGGCCAAGCCTTTATTAACGAAGGCAAGGGAAAGATGCGATAATGATGAATGTGACAGACGTTTTTGGCATTTTTTTGTTGTCTTTGTTATCATTCTAATAAAAAATTTTTGTTTTCCAAAAATCTACGTTTTCTCTTTTTTTATCATTTTTTTTTGTCGCTAACGCCTGATGAGCACCCATATGGCACCTAACCTTCATGAGAACAGGGGTTTGTTACTAACCTCCAAGGTATCCTAAGTGCACATCTAGGTTGATTTGGGCCTCTAGACCCCTCGAATGATAATCCCGCCGGCTAAGACTTACCCTGATGACAATACCGCTATGCCATGCTTAGGCTCCCAGTTGTTGTGCCTCTTAGGCACAAGCATGTGCATTGTGTTTTGATGATAGCATGCTGATTTGTTTTGATTATTGCAACACAGTCAGTGCATTATGATATTGTGTTTTGAATAAGGCTACTGATTTGATTGCATAGGACTGTGTCTGATATACAGCATTGAATGCATGAGTTTGCATGTGTATTGCATGATGCGTTGACGCATGGGATCATTGCGTCAACTCACTGGTCTGTCCCAGAGCTGGTCTATAAGATGTGTCAACTGGTGCATCGACACAGTGGACTCAATGCGTTGACGCATTGGAATCGCTTTGAAAGAGCTCTTGCTTTGCTTCATACATTGGTCTAGTATCTAAGTCTGTACAGCGTGAAGTCTACACATTGACACTATAGCTCGCTTGTGTAAGTCTGTACATTGATTTCGTATCTGCAAGTCTGTACACTGGACTTCATTTCACCAACTCTAGACAATGGTCTTCACACTTCAAGTCTGTACATCCTCCGCCAAGCTTTCAAAGTCTGTACAGCCAAAGTCTGCACATCCTGTTCAGTTAAGTCTGTACATTGCATCATAGTGTTATGCAGTGTCTGGGTGAAGTCTATACAGACTGTTCATGCATTCAAGTTCAAGTATATGCATCCGTCCGTCTCTGTTAGCGTCTCATGAACGTCTATACAAAGCATCATCATTTATAAGTCTGTACATTGGCCTTTGCATTAAGTTTCAAGTCTGTACAGCCTATCTTCAAGTGTTTGGCCAACTCTGTACATCCGTGTTGCCCTTTCATTGTTGAGGCAGAGTCTGTACACTGGCTTAGACCTCTCAAGTCTACACAATGCTTCCTCATTGAAAGTCTATACATCGTGGCCTTGAACTTTCAAGTATGTACAATGCTGCTTTGTCAAAGCCTGTACATCGCAGCTATGTTGAAGTCTGTACAGCCAGTTTCTTGATCAAGTCTGTACTAGCGTGATGTCTGCACTTTGGTCTTCATCTCCTGAAGTCTAGACATTGGAAAGTATATACACTAAGCTCACAAGAAGACTTCCAAGTCTATACACTCTCTCAGTGTACATACTTGCCCATTTGCTGTTTCAGAACATATACACTCAGTATTATATGATTTAAATAACCACTTATTCTATGATATGATTATAAGATTTTTGTGTGTGCAGGGTTAACGCAGAATGACCACAGCGTCCACGCAGTAAGCAAACAAGCTGAAGTATTAGCTGCTGGAACACATCACTGCGTCAACGCCACGGCCTGGTAGCGTCCACGCAGCAAGCAAACAAGCTAAAGTATTAGCTGCTGAAACACCACTGCGTCAACGCTATGGGCTAGCAGCGTCGACGCAGCACGCCTATATACTAAAGACATTGATCACTGGACACCAATGCGTCAACGCCTTGATCAAGTGGCGTGGACGCTGTAGTTCAAACAATCAAGAAAGAAGCTTACTGGATTATTCTGATGCGTCAACGCTGTGGGTTGGAAGCGTCAACGCAGCAGACTTGAGCTTTGCTGATAAAGTATCTCTGAAGGCTGCGTCAACTCCTTGGAGCAAGTGAGTTGACGCCATCTAACTCCAGTTGCTGAGCGTACTGGTGCTGGGCACGTGATCCAAGGATAAGGAGAATGCCCAGATGAGGACACGTGTACTGACAGCCTGCTGGATGCTGCCACGTGGTCCGAATTCTTAGGGCGGGAACTGTGGAAGCCACACGCGCCCTGCTGCTGCTGCTGCTACTGCTGGTATATAATAGAGCCTTCGTCTTCAGATGGAGGCTGATCGTGATCGAAGCCAGGGAGCAGAAGCTGAGAGAAGAATAAGAGAAAAAAGGAGAGAGAGCTTCCACGATCCAGCAGAAGAAAAGAAGAGAAGAGTAGAGAGTGAAAGAAGTGTGAAGAAGAAGAAGAGAAAGAAGAAGGAGAAAGAGATAGAGAGCTCGAGCAGAGTGTGAAGAAGAAGAAGAGAGAGAGTAAAGAAAGAGAGAGAGATTGAGGGAGATCTGTCCTTGATGGACCGTGGATCAAATCCAGGCCATCCAGCTCTTTAAGAGCCACATTGTGCTTTACGTTTACAGCTTTTCGATTGCTGTTATCTTGTCTTTTGTTTTCTATTTTACATTTTCTTTCAAGCTGTTAGCCAGCGGTTTGCAGAGGAGGACTCCTCTGGACAGCAAGCTGTGTTGCTCAGCGGGCAGTGGAGGTTTCCACTAGACGGGTAAGCTGTAATCCCCAGCGGTTGCAGTGGTGGATTCCACTGGACGGTAAGCTGTGAGGCCCAGCGGTTGTAGGCAAGCTGTGATGTCCAGCTGTTCAAGCTGTGAGTCAGCGGAATCCACACTCGGGTTGAGTGTGGGGTGGATGTAGGTCTGCAGGACCGAACCACCTAAAAACCCCTCTTGCATTGTGGTTTGATTGCTTATGGTTTGCTTCCGCTAGATGAATGCATAGGGGCGCTCCAGGTGTTTGGCTTCTGGTTGAGCAGAAGAGTTAATTAGTCTTCTTAGAGTGCTTTAATTTGTCAAGAGAGCGAAATTCTAGTTGAACTATATTTTGTCTAAATCTGTCTTGTTAGCACTCTAGTGATCTTAATGAGTGTTTGTTCAGTTCCGCATCTGCCCATTAGCATTTAAGCTTGTCTAGTTTGTGAACTAGTAATTCTAGTGAGCATCATATTTTAATTGGGCGAAAGATTTTTAAAGGGCTATATTCATTCACCCCCCCTCTGAATACTGCACCGAACCCAATAATTGGTATTAGAGCCTAACTCTTTGTGCAGGACTAACATCCTAAAGAGGATCGGCCATGGATGCTAGAGGGCTAACAGTAGAGGGTCAGTCCACTACGAAGCCACCATTCTTCGATGGTTCCAACTTCCCATATTGGAAGAACCAGATGCAGGTCTTCCTCAGAGCCAAAGATTACGAGGTATGGAAAATTGTGAGCAAAGGTCCTTATGAGCTACATGAGAATGAGGAATTATGGACAAGATAAGAAGTTTGTAAATCTACTCTGAATTGGAGCGCTATCAATGCCATTCAGTGTGCACTCCATCCCACTGAATTTGACAGAGTGTCATCCTGCAAGACAGCGAAGGAGATGTGGGATACCCTCGAAGTTATCTATGAGGGAACATCTGAAGTGAGAGAGACGAGGGCAAATATGCTAGTGTCAAAGTATGAAGCATTTCGGATGAAGCCTGGTGAGACAGTGACCGAAATGTATGCTCGTCTGACCATCATCACAAATGGTCTAAGAAATCTGGGAAAGAGTTATACTGATCATGAAGTTGTAAGGAAGATCCTTCGATCGTTGACTCCTATATGGCATACCAAAGCAACTGTGGTTGAGGAGTCAAAAGATCTACAAAAGATGAAACCCAATGAGCTGATAGGTTCCTTGATGGCGTACGAGATGAATTTACTACAAATTGAAGAGCTTGAAAACAGGAAGCCTATTGCTCTGAAGGCCAAGCATGGCTGCTCAAAATAGTCCAGCAGCATTGGATCATCCAGTGATCGGAATTCATCTGGATCAGATCTTGAAAAGGATGAAATAGCTATGATCACAAAAGAGTTCAGTAGATTTCTTAGAAGAGAAGGGAAGAATCTCTATAGAAAATACCACAACAGGAAGCAAAACAGGTATAAATTTAACCCTGCTGAAAAATCTGATGTTAATGCTTGTTATCATTGCAGGAAGACAGGTCATATGAAGGCTGGTTGTCCAGAGTTACAGAAAATGAAAGGAAGACCATGGAAGAAGGCGCCAAAGGGAAAGGCCATGGTCAGTACATGGAGTGATGAGGAAGAAGGCACGCTGAGCACTTCCTCAGATAGTGGAAAATCAGAAAAGGACATCTGCTTGATGGCTAGAAATGGAGATGAAGAAGAAGAGTCTGATCTGGTATCATCCCTTTTCGAACATTACACTATTTCTGATTGGGCAGATGCTTATGGAGACCTGTTAGATAAAGCTAATGATATTAAGAAGGAAAACATACTCTCAAAGAAGAAAATGAACTCTCTGGTTAATGATAAATCTCTCTCTGATATAGTTGCATGCTTACAATCAGAGAATGATAAATTGAAAAATGCATGTTCTGATTTTGATGAATTAAAGCATGTTGTGATTGATTGTAGGAAAGAAAATAATTTGCTGAAAAATGTTGTTGATGAGTTGAAATTGAAAATTCAGAAGTCTGAAAATGAAATAAAGACTTCAAATGAAAAATATGAAGCTGTTTTGTCAGTGAATGCTGAATTAAAGAAAACTATTGAAAATTTGGAAAATGAAAATTCTGACAAAATGAAAATCATTGAAAGCATGACCCAAGGAACTGAAAATCTAAATGCCTTGCTAGGGTCAAAAGTTAATTTCAAAAAGGAGGGTCTTGGTTTTAATCCCTCAGCTAAAGAGAGCTTTGAATTGAAAACCATTTCATGTGTGGGAGAAAAGAATAGAGGACCATTCATAAAAATGGTCAATGAAAAATTTGCCTTTAATAATGTTAAATCAAAAGTGTCCAATGCTAAGGACAAGGGAAAGCAGAAAGTTGTAGAGCCTAGAGTTGCATGCTCTTCTTCCAAGGATAAGTCCAAGGCTAGGGGTCAGCCAGGCAGCACATCAAAACCCCAGCCCAAGGCTGCTAAGTCTCCTTCACCATCAACTGCTCAGAAAAAGACCCAATATAAGTCAGTTCAGAAACCTAGAGGGTCAAAGGTGGCAGGGAGACCAAGTGCAGCTAGGAACCCAATTGCTCATCCCTATTTCCCTAGAGCCCAAGTATATCATAACTTTCATTCTCAACCACTTAATAGGCTTGGGTGGAACCCTGTACACATGAGGTTCGGGTATCAGAATTTCCCCAATTGGTATCAGAGCGGTCTCTGACTTAACAGATCTAACAATCTGCAGAGGATCCTGCTAACTGTTTAGTGCATTTCAGAGTGGGTGTATTGTGCTCGTTGTTTTGGTTCACTGGTTTAGTGCTTACCTTGCCCATCTGGTTTTGCTGCATTTCCTGTCATTTATTTTAATGAGTTGAATCTGTCTGCCATCTGTCCAAATGGATCGTCCTCCAATTTATGATGGTTCTAACTTTGAAAGTTGGCTAGGAGGCCTAGCTGTGTATGTAGATTCCATAGATCCCAAATTATGGAGTTTGCTATCCAAAGGCCCACATCGATTACCCAAAGATCAGACCAAGTGGTCTAGTGAGGACACCTTTAAGAACCGTGATAATGTCATAATTCTTAATATCTTGAGAGCTGCTGTTAATACTGATGTATATTCTTTTGCTCTCAGGTGCAAGTCTGGAAAAGAGATATATGACAAAGTTATCTCTGCGCATAACCAACAGAGTGATAGGTGTTTGATGGCCAACCGGGATAATGAAGATTCCTCATCCAAGGTAAATTCTGAATCTGAATCCGAAGAGATTTCAATTGATGAATTATGGGATATGTATGAGGAACGTTCTGAGATATGTAAATATTTGAAATCTGAAAATAGAAAGCTGAAAAAGAAATGTGATCAGATTAATTCAAATGCTCATTGTAAAAAATGTCAAGATCTGAGAAAATCTCATGAAATGTGCTTAGCTAATCTGAATGTGAGTAAGGAACAAAGTTCCTTTTTGGAAAACAAAAATCATGAACTCACTGCCAAGATTTCTGAACTTGAAGATAAGCTGAATTCATTATGAAATGATCAAATCTTAACTAATGAATTAGTTCAGAATGAACAAACTAGAAAGGAGAATGAAGAACTGAAGCTGCTTAATTTTGCTATGTCTGAGAGACTCTTAATCCTTGAAAGAGGGAAAAGTTCAATTGAAAATGAACGCGAGAGAGTGACTGCATTAATAGAAGAGATTGATAGCTACAAAGCCATTAATGTCTTACTTAATGAAAAGATCACAGATTCTGAAATTCTCATTTCCTCTCTCAAAAATGAAATCACTGAATTGAACAATTCTCTGTCTGAGTCATTTAAAAACAAAGAAAATTCAAAGGCTGCTTCGAAGAAGAAAGTCTCTGATGGAGGCAGTAAACAGGAAGAGAGAAAAAGAATGTATACAACCTTTGTGCGTAGCTCTGAGTTAGCTAGCACTTCAGCTTCTCCTTCATGTCTGTCTGCGAATCAGATAGAAAAACAAAAGAAAACAAAACAGAATAAAAATTTGTATGCTGAAATTTCTCAGGCCAAACTGTCTCATGTTAAAAGAAAGAATGTGAAATGCTTCTACTGTGGTAAATCTGGCCATGAGATGGATGTTTGCTTTGTCATGAGAGAGGATGAACTGAAATCAGATAGAATTCATGCTAGGAATTCTAAATCGAAGAAACCTTCTCATGGTCAAAATAAGAGAATTCAATGCTTTTACTGTCATAGAATTGGCCACTTTATGCATAATTGTAGATTAAAGAAGCAAGATGATTTGAATGCTAAAGAGCTTCATGATAGGAATCATGCATATCTGAAAAACAAACTTCATTGCCTTCAGTGTAACAAATTGGGCCATATTGCTGCAAATTGTTGGCATGCTAAGGGAAGAACAATTAAATCCAAAACTGCTATAATCCCTGTAAAAAGACATGCATTCTATAAGAATCGTGACAGAATGAATTCTTCATGTTTTGAATGTGGAAAACATGGCCACACAGTCAAGGACTGTTGGCATGTTCAAAAGAATCATATTAACCCCCATGCTGTCAAATTCCATGGAAAACAATTTGTGAAATTTTCTTGTTTTAATTGTGGAAAACCTGGCCACAAAGCCTCTGAGTGCTGGGTGGCAGAGTTCAGAAAACAAAATGCCCATGCACACAACAGAAATTTTGACGTTCATGCACATGAATTTAATACTTACAATAAGATGCATAAAAGGAACTTAAATTCTATTAGTTATCATGATAAGACTGGTCAATTTGGCTATTCCTTGTCCATCTATAAGTTGATGGGCTATGATGATAATTCTGTTAAGAGACCAGTCAGAACACCTGTTAGGGCTCATACAGGACCCAAGGCAACTTGGGTTCCTACAAGATCATATTGATTGATATGTTGCAGGTGTGCCTTGGTGAGAGAAATAAAAGGGGTAATTTAGCCAAGGCACTTAAAAGGGAAGCCCTAGGATTCTACATTTCAGGTCAGTTCTGAACTTTGCTTTAAATTCCATTATCTGAAACTGTGAGCATGAAAATTATGAGTTTCATATTGATTTGCTTGATTGATTGTTGATGATCTCTTTATGTCTAGCTGATCAGTCTACATTCCAGACTCAGCTACTGAATTTTACTTTGCATATATCTGATGCTCTTCTCTCACTGATTATTGCACTGAATAAATGGGATGTTGGATGCTCTGCACAATCATTTTTACAGTCGATGCTTTATATGAACCTTGTGTCAATGGACTGCATGCTTGTTGTTGATTGCATAACTTGCTGATTGTGAATGATTCTTTAGTGTATAGAGTCAATGCATGTGTCTTGTGTCAATGCATTGCATGCTTGATTACATCCTTGGACTGAACTTGAATGGGTCAGTTAGTGCATACAGTCAATGCATGTGTCCAGTGTTTGCATACATCATATGCATGACTGTCAATGAAATTGATCAATGCATGTAGGACAGTATGTTGCATAGCATATCTCTTGCATCATGATGTCAGGGGAGCTGAGAATTTTTCTGTTCAATTCATTGAATCCTTGCTACTTCTCACTGTCCCCATCTAGTTCTTTCATATCTTTTGACATCAGATGCTCCAGGAACTCAATACCTATTGCTATCATTTCCCTAACCTTCACTGAACAACAGTTCTGTTTCTGGTTTAGTACATTGAGTTGTGATTATTTCAATTGTTTGTTTATAAGAATCACTCTCACAAATTGAAAAGAACTAAAGGTTTAACCTTTATAAATTGAAGAGTCAAATGTCTACCTTCAGAATCTGAGATAAAAGAAAAACTTTTATAGCTCTTAATCTTTGTCTCATGGTAAGATTAGAAAAAGTTTTTTTGTAATGCCTAATGTGTTGATCTGGAAATTTCTAGAAAAGGTGAATAAGAGTGTGTACTGTTTTTCAAACAATCACTCTAAAAGAGATAAGGGCAGCAGTAAATAAGATCATAAATGCTATGAACTGAACATAGTGACAGAGCAATGGCTGAATTGCACTGAGAAATTGTGATCTCCTCCAATGAAGCAGGAGAACTCATAGTCATGAAGTGCTTTAGAATATCTCTGTTCAAAGGGTCAAATCTATAGGGGGAGTTCTTACCAAGTAACTGGGGGTACTGACCTCTAATCAAGGTGTACCCTTAATGTCAAAAGTGAAGACTATCCTTTGTGGGTTCTGATCTGAAATAGGTCTAGTAGTTTATGCCTAGTAACTGGGGGTATCTGCCTCTGATCAAGGTGTACACCTAATGTCAATAGCATAAATGCCACTGATCTATTTACTTAGTTCAGGTTCTGAAAAATTCAAAAGTGAAAATCAAACTGCTGTAACCTTTCGAAAAATCAAAAGTCAATGAGTGAAAATTATTTTTATCAATATATGTTCAAGTTGCCTCTCTTGAATTTCTTTGTTTATTCACAAAAGGGTATTATTTCTGACTTATCTATTAATACCATGTGCCCTAGATTCATTGCTATAAATGGAATCTATAAATTCTTGTTCAGGGGTCAAATGTTTTACTCTAGATTTATCACTATTAAACCTGATTTTTTTGTCAAAATTGTATGTTGCTGATTCTTATACTTTAACAGTTGTTTATAATCATGCTTCCCTTTCTGAACCTATGATTCAGCTGTTGTCATGTGACCCTCCTACCTTCTCTTCCTTGTTTATCTGTTCATAGTCCTTCTCAAAAAGGGAGCTATTATTTAGGGGGGGAAATAATTCAAGGGAATCTTACATTCAGGGGGAGAATGTTCTAGAGGAATTTGCATGCATAATGCACTGTGCACTCTTGTTTTTATTGTTTTTCTCTTTTTGATCATGTCAAAGGGGGAGAAAATCTTGTGTGTGACTCACTGTCACATTGTGTTGCCATCATCAAAAAGGGAGAGAATGTTGTGCCTCTTAGGCACAAGCATGTGCATTGTGTTTTGATGATAGCATGCTGATTTGTTTTGATGATTGCAACACAGTCAGTGCATTATGATATTGTGTTTTGAATAAGGCTGCTGATTTGATTGCATAGGACTGTGTCTGATATACAGCATTGAATGCATGAGTTTGCATGTGTATTGCATGATGCGTTGACGCATGGGATCATTGCGTCAACTCACTGGTCTGTCCCAGAGCTGGTCTATAAGATGTGTCAACTGGTGCGTCGACGCAGTGGACTCAATGTGTTGACGCATTGGAATCGCTTTGAAAGAGCTCTTGCTTTGCTTCATACATTGGTCTAGTATCTAAGTCTGTACAGCGTGAAGTCTACACATTGGCACTGTAGCTCGCTTGTGTAAGTCTGTACATTGATTTCGTATCTGCAAGTCTGTACACTGGACTTCATTTCACCAACTCTAGACAATGGTCTTCACACTTCAAGTCTGTACATCCTCCGCCAAGCTTTCAAAGTCTGTACAGCCAAAGTCTGCACATCCTGTTCAGTTAAGTCTGTACATTGCATCATAGTGTTATGCAGTGTCTGGGTGAAGTCTATACAGACTGTTCATGCATTCAAGTTCAAGTATATGCATCCGTCCGTCTCTGTTAGCGTCTCATGAACGTCTATACAACGCATCAGCATTTAGAAGTCTGTACATTGGCCTTTGCATTAAGTTTCAAGTCTGTACAACCTATCTTCAAGTGTTTGGCCAACTCTGTACATCCGTGTTGCCCTTTCATTGTTGAGGCAGAGTCTGTACACTGGCTTAGACCTCTCAAGTCTGCACAATGCTTTCTCATTGAAAGTCTATACATCGTGGCCTTGAACTTTCAAGTATGTACAATGCTGCTTTGTCAAAGCCTGTACATCGCAGCTATGTTGAAGTCTGTACAGCCAGTTTCTTGATCAAGTCTGTACTAGCGTGATGTCTGCACTTTGGTCTTCATCTCCTGAAGTCTAGACATTGGAAAGTATATACACTGAGCTCACAAGAAGACTTCCAAGTCTATACACTCAGTGTACATACTTGCCCATTTGCTGTTTCAGAATATATACACTCAGTGTTATATGATTTAAATAACCACTTGTTCTATGATATGATTATAAGTTTTTTGTGTGTGCAGGGTTAACGCAGAATGACCACAGCGTCCACGCAGCAAGCAAACAAGCTGAAGTATTAGCTACTGGAACACATCACTGCGTCAACGCCACGGCCTGGTAGCGTCCACGCAGCAAGCAAACAAGCTAAAGTATTAGCTGCTGGAACACCACTGCATCAACGCTATGGGCTAGCAGCGTCGACGCAGCATGCCTATATACTGAAGACATTGATCACTGGACACCAATGCGTCAACGCCTTGATCAAGTGGCGTAGACGCTGTAGTTCAAACAATTAAGAAAGAAGCTTACTGGATTACTCTGATGCGTCAACGCTGCGGGTTGGAAGCGTCAACGCAGCAGACTTGAGCTTTGCTGATAAAGTATCTCTGAAGGCTGCGTCAACTCCTTGGAGCAAGTGAGTTGACGCCATCTAACTCCAGTTGCTGAGCGTACTGGTGCTGGGCACGTGATCCAAGGATAAGGAGAATGCCCAGATGAGGACACGTGTACTGACAGCCTGCTGGATGCTGCCACGTGGTCTGAATTCTTAGGGCGAGAACTGTGGAAGCCACACGCGCCCTACTGCTGCTGCTGCTGCTGCTGGTATATAATAGAGCCTTCGTCTTCAGATGGAGGCTGATCGTGATCGAAACCAGGGAGCAGAAGCTGAGAGAAGAATAAGAGAAAAAAGGAGAGAGAGCTTCCACGATCCAGCATAAGAAAAGAAGAGAAGAGTAGAGAGTGAAAGAAGTGTGAAGAAGAAGAAGAGAAAGAAGAAGGAGAAAGAGATAGAGAGCTCGAGCAGAGTGTGAAGAAGAAGAAGAGAGAGAGTGAAGAAAGAGAGTGAGATCGAGGGAGATCTGTCCTTGATGGACCGTGGATCAAATCCAGGTCATCCAGCTCTTTAAGAGCCACATTGTGCTTTACTGATGTGACACAAGTATAGGGTATGCAGCAAGCAAACGCAAACATCGGACCTAATCCGCATTCACAATCACATAGCAAGTAAAATGATAAATTGAGACCGAAACGCCGTCGCACACTCGCAAGCCCCGGGTAACTATATGATGCTAGAAGGAGGTGATGGATCAAGACCCTAACTGGTAGAGTGCCAGCAGGGCTAGGGTTATCCTCCCGAGGGTACGTGGCCCACACTTTGGGGCTGGCCGGTGCCACTTGGGGCACAAGGTCCCACTCTCTCACGATGACCACGGTGACCACTCAATGATGATGGCTCCGGGAACGGGCACTCACTCTCTTGCGCAACGGAGCTATGTCTACGGATATTAAACAAACAGACACTAATATAAATGGAGCAAAGTTTTAGAGCTCACCTGGTTGGTTTGAATAAACCAACCCCGTTTGGAGACGTGGGCGAGCGGGGAAGTGTGATCCCCGCACACTGCGCCGATGAAGCTTGGGCTGCTAGTTACATGAACTACACCCCACG
Organism: Amorphophallus konjac; assembly: GCA_022559845.1. Taxonomy (NCBI): domain Eukaryota; kingdom Viridiplantae; phylum Streptophyta; class Magnoliopsida; order Alismatales; family Araceae; genus Amorphophallus; species Amorphophallus konjac. Next base: position 176,476,478 of record CM040127.1, on the reverse strand, counting down.
CAGGAGGGTTGAACTAGGGGTGGGGTAATCACAATTACATCAAACACTACCTCCACGCAGGGAGGGGCGCTAAGCCGGCCAGGCGAGAGAGAGAATTCCGCCGAGGACGACGGAACGGGCGCCGACGTGGTTCTGCCCACTTGTTGTTGGAGGGGATAGGAGGTCGCTGTTGCAGTCGTAGCTTGCTCTCAAGAATTTTGCCGATGACGAGATCAGTGAGGATGGCTTCGTAACAGGTACAGGGATGCCTCAGATTTATGTCAAATTCTTCTGCCATTGCTGGTGGTCGTGGTGGAGACTTGAACAGGACGTCGGAATCTGGGGTTGGCAGCTTCAGAATGGATGCAGCCGGATGCAGAAGTTGTACCTGGGGATTCCGGACTCAGAATCTCGATCCGTCAGAGTTGTTGGATCCGTGGACAAGTCCTCTGCACAGCAAAACTGACGGAGACTCCTTCTGAGGTCGGGGTGGATAGCAGGGATCCGTTGAGTGGGATCTGGTCACGGCAGACAGCAGGAGGCAGACCCGAACGACGGTGGGAGAAAATTTGGAACTCTAGCTCCCGGAGGCCGAACGGGGTTCCGTTTCTTGCTCCTGATCGGGGATAGGGAGAGGAAGATCTTTGGAGAAGAAACTTCAGTCTGGATCTGTGGCTGTAGACCGTGGTTGAGCTTCTAGTCGGACTCTGGTGCTCTGCAGCTAGTTCCAGATGCTGTCGGAGGAGATCGGCTCTCACGGGTGGCCACGAACTTGGAACGGAGTGCTTCCACTTCACTTGGGAAGAGGACTGGGAACCCTTTCCAGAAAGGTATGCCACGCCCTCAGACGTTGTCGTATGAACTCGGGGCAGCTTCTGCAACACGTACCCAGTTCTGCTACCTGCAGACTAGCAAGGAGGGAGGGGAAGGAGGTGGTCGGCCAAGCAATGGGAGGTGGAATGGGGTGGAGGGGTCGACCCTAGGAGGGAGGGGAAGGTGGTGGACGACCTTGGGAGGTGAAAGGGGTTCTAGGGAAGGGGAAAGGGCTCTTGGGAATTGGAAGGTTGCTTAGGGAAGGGGGAGGGATGCCTTGGGAAGGTGAAAGGGTGCTTGGGGAGGTGGAGTGGTTAATGGTGAAGTAATGGGAGTCTTGGGAGGTGAAAAGGCTTGCCTAGGTGGCAAGTGAGGTGGCAAGAGGTGAGGAGAGAGGGGAATTCCGAATTTAGAGAGAGAGAGAGAGAGAGAGAGGAGAGAGAGGGGGTTCGCCCCTAGGAGAGAGAGAGAGAGAGAGATAGACTTAGAGAGAGAGGAGAGATGCACTCAATGGCTCAAATTTTGCTTAATACTTCATTACCGAACTCAAGTGGAGTTGGGGTCCTATTTATAGGAATCCCAACATTTACAAAAAGTCCTTGGATAAACTACTAAAAGCAAATAAGCAAGGGGGTTGAGGAAAGAAGAGGTTGCCCATGGGCCAGGCCCATCTAATTGGGCCCAAACGACTTCCTAGCTTAACATACTTAGATAGATAATGTGACGACTTAGGACCATGACTCAAAATAAAGATAAGTACATCAAAATGACTCAAGGAAAGATAAAAAATACATAGCTAGACTCCGGAAATCAAGCTAAACATAATGGCAATCATCCGGTCCCGTGGAGAAGTGAGAAGTGGTAAGCGATGTCCCCATCATACTCCCGGGCTGCAGAGAACTCGACTCTGTCGAGTAAAAATCCATCGTATGCGGAGGAAGCCATAGCGAGGTTGCTCTCAAGTCCACCAAAGGTAGCTGGTCCTTTCCACCAAGCAAGGTAGTGCCCATCCCTTTGCTCCAGACGGCAGTAACCTGTTCATTTAATATCCGCTCCAATTGCTCACGTTGGCCCCTCTGGGTGGGTGGAACTCTCTTATGGGTAGTGACTCTCTCAAGAAGTAGAACAGGCTCAACATTCTCACTAGGTGTCACCGTGGGACCCCTATATGGCACCAAGTCAGCCACATTGAATGTGAGACTTACTCGGGGAGGTCCAACACGTAAGCGTTCGTGCCAATCCTCTTTTGGACCTGGAAGGGGCCTGATCCACGCGACCTCAGCTTGGAGACATTCCCAGGGGAAAGCCTCTCAGTTCTTACCATCACATAATCACCTACGTGAAACTCCTGGCGGCGGCGGTGGGAATCGGCCGTCTTTTTATAAACCTCATTGCTTTTGTTAATGCGTTTGCGGATTTCCTCATGCAACCTTGTGGATGTTGGTTCACTAGTGGATAAAGGGGGTCCTGGACAACCAAATAGGGACATATCATGTAATGGTGTTATGTAGACTCTGATGGACCTAGGGGGACCGGGACATCCATAGATGAGACTATCATGTAAAGGAGTGTTCGATGCCGGGGGTCCTGGATATTCAAATGGGGTTCTGACTTGTGAGTGATCCCTAACATGGTTGACTGCAAAGGGGGGGCCTAGACACCCAGATGTGAACCTATCATGCATCAGTCCTAGTGCGTGAGTGACACAAATGAGGTGACTAGCCTGACCACATGATGTAAAAGATTGTGACACATGGATTCCTATCAAGATGGTCCTATCTGTGAGATTTGGGGGTTTCCACTCATGGGGATCAAAGGGGTCCCAGAAAGTGGACATCTTGGGATGGGTAGATTCCTCACTTCCTAGGTGGATGTCACCCTTGGTCATGGCTCCTATGGTGTGGGCTAAGTTTTGGAATGGGTGGGTTAGGTTTGTCATGGTGTGTGAGGGTAGGAAAAGGTGGGTGGGGGTGGGTAATGAGACTAGGTCCCATGGGTTCTTTGGCTTCCATTGGGAGGGATGGAATGGGTCATCTAGGGGAGAGAACTCTTGGTCCTCATGGTCTTGGGAGAGGTAGTCTTGGCTTAAAATGGTAGGTTGTGGTAGGAAAATGATGGTGTTGGGTATGGTGGGTGGGTATAGGAAGGGATCGAATGTGTCATGGTATGGGTCACTTAGAAACTCAAGGTCCACATGTGGGTGGGGGTCATTCACCTCTATTGAGATTTTTGGGCAAAAGTTGTTGGTGGGTGGGTTAGCCTTGAAAGGATGATTGGGTTTTCTTCCTGAAATGAGGAGCTCCAATTTAAGGATGGCCTCGGGCTCATCGGGTGTGGGAAGAAAGAGAAGGAGGTCGCTGGTGTAGCAACCAACCGTGCAGACCGAAGTGAAAGACCCAACACATGGGTGTAGAAGACCAAGGCTCATGGGTTGGTCGACCATAGGGTTCAACATAGCCGTCAACTCTACTTGCCATGCGAGGCCTTTTAGGAGGTCTCCTAGAGTTTCCACTTGGTAAGAGGATTGGATGGTAGTGTGATAGGTGGAGAAGGGTAGTATGGGGAGGTGTTGTTCCATGGGAGGGTTGACATGGGGCAGGATAGGGTGAACCGGACTTTCCTCTAGCCATTTAGCCAGGGGCTCACTTATGACGAGTTCATTCCTATTTAGAGAGGGTGGTGTAAAAGGTGAAGTTCTTCCCTTGGTTTGGGCAAGGGTTTCCTCCAAGGTGTGGAGCGGTTCTAGGGTGTCCACCACTATGATGTCGGGTGTGGGAGTCATGGGTTCCTCTCCCAAGGAGGTGGGATGGTCCTTTGAAGGTGGAGTGATGAGGGTAGGTGTGTGGTACCCCCGGGGTGGGAGGTAAAGGGGAACTTGGTTTGGGGTCGGTAAGGGGAGAAGTGGAGGGCTAGGTTGGGGTTGGATAGGGGTTGGTAGTGGAAGATGGATGGGTTGAGACGGACTGGGTTGATCAGTTTTGGGAGGGAGGGTGGTGGCCATCATGGGCCTAGGGGAAGTGGACATGGGGTCCACATGGGTTGGAATGGTGTGGGTGGAGTGAGCCATGATGCTTTCTCCTCTTGGGATGGGAACTTCTTGGCCTAACCCATGGTTTTGTGATTCATATTCTTCTTCCCATTCGGGGGAGGCCTCATATTCCTCAACCTCAATCTCATCCCTTTGTGGTGTAGGGGTCTTGCTCTCTAAGGAAATGGGAAGGCCTTTTGGCGATGGGGTGGTGTAAGTTGGACTTATTTGGGGTGGTGGAGTTTGAGCCCTGAGGGAGGTGAAGATCTCCTTAAACTCAATCCTTAGTTCTTCTAGCGAATCTTGGGGTCTTTTGGGTGGTGGAGTGTTGGTCCTAGTGGAGGTTCTAGATAGACTGGGCGGAAACGGGGTAGTGGGAGTGTTCTTCAGGTTGTAGTCCTCATGGTAGGAGTGGTCGGGTCGGGGAGCGTAGGTCTTCCTAAGTTCCTTTTTCATGTCATCCCATGAGTGAATGGGTTCTTGCCCCCAAACTCTTCTGAACCTCTCTTTGTGTTCCCACATCTTCTTGGCTTGTCCCCGAAGACACCCCGTGGCCCTGCGGACTCTAGCATGTCCATAGATCCAAGTCCTATCAAAGTGTTTATCCATGGTAGTCTCCCATTTTAGGTAGGCATTGGGATTAGATCCATCAAAACTAAGGTCCCCTTCTAGGATGATGTCCATGAGGAGAGGGTCAATCGGATCCTTGTGGAAGGTCATGTTGGGGGGACTTGACCAATGGGGAGTATACATGATGATGCACGGGGTGGCCCAATGAAGACTCTAAAAGCTTATGCGCCCTAGGACAAGACTTAGTAGAGACAAGTCTAGAACTTGCTCTGATACCAATTTGATGTGACACAAGTATAGGGTATGCAGCAAGCAAACGCAAACATCGGACCTAATCCGCATTCACAATCACATAGCAAGTAAAATGATAAATTGAGACCGAAACGCCGTCGCACACTCGCAAGCCCCGGGTAACTATATGATGCTAGAAGGAGGTGATGGATCAAGACCCTAACTGGTAGAGTGCCAGCAGGGCTAGGGTTATCCTCCCGAGGGTACGTGGCCCACACTTTGGGGCTGGCCGGTGCCACTTGGGGCACAAGGTCCCACTCTCTCACGATGACCACGGTGACCACTCAATGATGATGGCTCCGGGAACGGGCACTCACTCTCTTGCGCAACGGAGCTATGTCTACGGATATTAAACAAACAGACACTAATATAAATGGAGCAAAGTTTTAGAGCTCACCTGGTTGGTTTGAAGAAACCAACCCCGTTTGGAGACGTGGGCGAGCGGGGAAGTGTGATCCTCGCACACTGCGCCGATGAAGCTTGGGCTGCTAGTTACATGAACTACACCCCACGCAGGAGGGTTGAACTAGGGGTGGGGTAATCACAATTACATCAAACACTACCTCCACGCAGGGAGGGGCGCTAAGCCGGCCAGGCGAGAGAGAGAATTCCGCCGAGGACGACGGAACGGGCGCCGACGTGGTTCTGCCCACTTGTTGTTGGAGGGGATAGGAGGTCGCTGTTGCAGTCGTAGCTTGCTCTCAAGAATTTTGCCGATGACGAGATCAGTGAGGATGGCTTCGTAACAGGTACAGGGATGCCTCAGATTTATGTCAAATTCTTCTGCCATTGCTGGTGGTCGTGGTGGAGACTTGAACAGGACGTCGGAATCTGGGGTTGGCAGCTTCAGAATGGATGCAGCCGGATGCAGAAGTTGTACCTGGGGCTTCCGGACTCAGAATCTCGATCCGTCAGAGTTGTTGGATCCGTGGACAAGTCCTCTGCACAGCAAAACTGACGGAGACTCCTTCTGAGGTCGGGGTGGATAGCAGGGATCCGTTGAGTGGGATCTGGTCACGGCAGACAGCAGGAGGCAGACCCGAACGACGGTGGGAGAAAATTTGGAACTCTAGCTCCCGGAGGCCGAATGATGCGGGACCGACTGACTCGCTAGCTAACCTAGGACGCTAAAGAGTGCGACCAGCACGCGCACGTGACAAGGCAAGCCAGTGTGACCGACTAACGTGAATTCCCTCCGGGTGGAGGCGTCTCTCAACAGAACTCCGAACCACGGCCGTCCCAAGGAGGGAGGCGCGACGGGGTCACAACGGGCGAGAAGCCGCTGGACGACATGGGAGTCTAGTCCGAGCTCGGTGCTCGACTAGGGCCAAGGGAGGTGGGCACTCTCGTCACTCAACCAGCAGTGATAAATACAGTCTAGCTAGGCCCTACACTCACTCGCGCGGCACATTCAATCGCATACGGAATAAGCAAGTAACAAAGGAGGGAGCGAGACACGTACCTCCACGCCTAGGCGTGGGGAAGGAACCCCGGCCGAGTCCAACCACCCCGATACACGCGAGAGAAATAAATAGTACAAGCGCCAAACGGGGCCCACTCCTCGCAGGGAGATAACAGGCTACAAACACAATAGCACACGGGGCGGCCGGCACACGGGCTGACGGGCAGCAGCCGATGTCGGGGAGGAGGCCGGACGCCGATCCTCGCGAAGCCGATCGCTCCTGCAGTGTCCTGTAAGGAGGAGGTCCACGTCGCTATGGGACGCTGCTGGGGTGCCGAGCCGGATGAAGGGGCCACACGCAGCTGCTGCGGCCTCGGGGAATGTCGGTCCGGCGAGAGGCTGCTGACTGGTCCCTGTGACAGCGGGCAGAGATGGCGCTGGTACGCGGCCGTCCGGACAGCGTTTGTGGCGGCGTCTTCTCTGGTGGAAGGCTGACAGGGGTGGCTTTCAAGGGGCAGTGGTGGCCGATGGGGTGCTGTGGGAGATTTGGGTGCGAAGGGCACTGTAAACAGGGTGAAACAGTCTGCCTACGGGGTAGTCAGACCTGTGACCTTGGATGGGAGCGACAACGGTGCGAGGTTGCGGTGGGGATCCAGGCCCGGGGCGGACACTGGAGGTGGACTGGGATGTAAGGAGTCGGCCTACCAATTTTCAGATTGATCCGTGGACGGGAGAGGGTACCTCCTTTGGAGGCCCGTTGCTGGCAGTCCCGCTCGGGTACTGTAGCGCAGGATTGCGCACTAAAAGTGTGCTTGAAGACAACTTTCAGCCCCGATGGAGTTTTGAGGCGAGACTACTTAGGTTGGATTTGTAACCGGCAGAGAAACAACTCTTATGAAGGGAAATAGGGCTAGAAACGGTGGCAAGGTGGCGTAAACGGGCGGACAAGAAGGCTCTGGTTCAGGCGAGACTGTCAGGGTGACAGCCAGCGCACCAAAAGTAGGTATGAAGGGAACTTTCGCTGTGGGTGGAGTTTTGAGACGAAACCGGTGGGGTTGGAACGGTGACAGGAAGGGGTACAAAAGTCATGAAGACCTTTGAGAGAGACGCCGCCGGGAAGTAGACGCACCAGACCGAACTTTGGACACCCGATCTGCTGTCAGCACAGGGACGCCCGGGGAAGAGGATGAAGATCCCGCGTGCGCCGTCGCTTCACCGAACTCGTCGCCGTGAATGTTGGAAGAAGAGGGCTGGCGTTGGGATCCTTGGAGGAGGTCTCCTACCCCTGGGCGTCGCACCCAAGGACTGGAGATGGGGAAGAGGGAGTCGCACCCTCAAGAAGAAGAAGAAGCAAGGGGTCGCCCCTTACACACAATGGGCACTCAATAAATGGCTCTCAAGATTCAAAATTTCATTAGCCTTTTCCAAAGAGAATACATGGGTTCTTATAGAGGGAGGGGGAATGGAGGGGTGCGCACCCCTCCTTGGAAGGGGAGGTGCGCCCATCTCCCTCCTTGATTCAAGGAGTGAATCAAGGGGGCCCCTTGATTCAAGGAGTGAATCAAGGGGGTGGGGAATGGAAATGGAAAGGGCGGCCCCCTCTCATGGGGAAGGTGGCGCAGCCACCAAGGGGGGAGGGTTGCGCCCTCCTCCACCCAAACCCTAACCCTAAAAGGCCTCTCTCCAAGACTAGGCCCATTAACCCATTTAAGACAAGAGTCATAGCCCAATACCCCAAATGTCTAGAAACATGTAGTAAACTAGATAAATTGTCCACGCAGGGACTAAAAAGAAAGGTAGGCCCAGCATGGCCTCTCACATGAAGAGCTCTAAACGATGCCATCGTCGCCCAGCCAAAGCGAGGCAGGTGTGCTCCGGGTGCTCCGTCGAGTGCTGCGGCGCGTGTCCTCACCAATTCTCCCCGGGTGGGAAGAACTCGACCCCGTCGAGTAAGGGTCACGGTCGCTCAGGTATCGCTCCAGCAAGTCCGGATCAATCTGCTCCAGCTCTCCCCGCGTGATCCAGGTGTCGTCTGTCGCAGGGCGCCCTCTCCAACGCACTAGGAAACGCTGGTAGGCCCCGCTCCTGGTGGTGGTCACCTGCTCATCCAGTATACAATTGATGTGCTCGCGCCTCTGTAATGGGGCTGGAGGAGGTGGACTCTCAGAAGGTATATCACTCACAACAGGAAGGGGAGGCCCAAGAAGCTCACTGGGAATCACTGCTGGATCCCGATAGGCCACCAGATCAGAGACGTTGAACGTCGAACTGATCCCATAATCATCTGGCAGCTCAATCTCATATGCGTTAGACCCAATCCGCCTCAGAACTCGGAAGGGTCCGGCACCGCGGTCCTGGAGTTTCTTTACGGCCCCCGAAAGGAACCGTTCAGGTCTGACCCTGATCATGACATACTCTCCCTCGCGGAACTCACGGGTGTGTCGATGCGCATCAGCTAATTCCATATAACGTGCGTTGCTGGCCTCGAGGTGGTGATGATGCAGACTCCGAATAAGATATGTAGACTCATACCTATGTGAATGCAGAGGTGGTCCTGGACATCCAAACATGGACCTAGCATGCTTATGACTCCTATATGATTGGACAACACGGGGAGGTCCTGGACAACCAAAGTTGTATCTATCATGCATGTGTGTCCTACCAAGTGTGCTAGACTTTGGGGGACCAATATGAATAGACTCACTCACCATGTAACCCCTATATGATTGTGGACGGGATGATGCATGAAAGAGAGATAAAGGAGTGAAAGGAGAGTGATAATGGACCATCTGGGGCTCCCTCCTAGCCAAACTCTGGGGTGTGGGTCCATGCATGGAAGGAGAGTGATAATGGACCTCCTCGTCACAAGGGGTGAAGAAATATGGATCGGGAGGTTTAATAGGAAAAGGATCAAAAGGGTCAAAGAAATGGAGACTTTTCCTAACATGCCCCTTCACTATACTTGCCCATGTCGGATATTCGCCAAGGTGCAAATGGTCACCTTTAGGCACTATGAATGATGGGGCAAGGGAACCATAAGGGCCAGGGAGACAAGGTTCCTCCCTCGGCGTAGTAATGCCATAAGATGGGGGAAAGGCAACCTCATCGAGTATGGGAAAGAATAGAAGGACCTCGGAAGTGATAGGACCTATGGTGCACACCGAGGTAATAGACCCCAAAGCTGGGAGTAGGAAGCTATGACTATAGGGTTGGTCAGACCCTAAGGCCAACATGTATGTCAACTCCCACTGACAATCCAAACTCTTAAGAAACTCCCTCACATTCTCTATAAAGCTGAAGGACCGAAAAGTGGTGTGAAAGGAGTTAAGGGGTATGACTGGGAGAGTTGGCTCCATGGAGGGGTAGTAGGTGATCGAGACATCTAGATGTGGACCCTCCCTTAACCAGCTAGCTAAAAACTCCCCAATGACAAGCTCACCCTTGAGAGGTAGTAATGGCTCGAGATGTGGGTCGAAGGATGAAGCATCTACCCCCAGTGAGGGAACGGGGTCCTCTATATACTGGATGGGATCTTGGTCCTCTATCGACTCATCCAAATACTCCGCCTCAAGACCCGGATCAGCCTCATAACCGACGGATATGAGCTTACTATAAGGGGTTACGCGGGTCAGGTATCGATCAAAGGAAGCTTGGAAGTCAGCCTTCACGGATGGCATATCGGACCTCAGGTCTCGGGGAGCGGCCAAGGTGGTGGCGGGTAGTGGACAAGCCCTCGGAGGGTGGGTAGAGACAGTAGGTTGCTGAAGCTGAGGGGCAGAGGCTGTAGCCGTGGATCGAGGGTGATAGTCCCTCGGATGGGAATAGTGAGGTCTAGAGGTAAAGGAGTCCTGACGAGCCGACTCCTGTGGACGGGCCACGGGTCCCCGAGGGTATGGTCTAGGGGTAGCTCGAGAATACGACCCACGAGAGTATGTGGGTGTGGGGTGCTGGACCGGAGCAAACTCGAGCTCAAACTGCTCCTGTTCACGAGCAACCTGGTAAGCTTCCCCCAGGGTCTGCACATGGCGGCGGGATAACTCAATCCGGAGGTGCTCGCGCAGACCCCGACGGAAATGAGCTACAGTCCTGATTTCATCCTCCTGAGTCCCATATCGCATTAGGTGCTCATCAAACTCCTTAATATACTCGGACACGAACCTGTTGCCTTGGACAGGACTACTCGGGGCTCCCTCTACCTGATGCACCCTACTAAGGTTGGGTCGGTGGTATGGAACTGAATAATAAGAACTAGCCATCGAGATGCACTGGGAACTCAAAACACATGCAAGACTCAACGAGACAAGGATAACTCTAACTAGACATAAACCTAAAAAGACAATGCAATGGTAGATTACCTAGATGAACTAAGAGACTCAATGCAACCTAGACAACTCTAAGGCCTCAAATGACCTAAGACCCCAATTTGTTAGAACAAACTGGTTCCCTAAGCTCTGATACCAAAATTTGACGCGGGACAATATGCTCTGATACCAAAATTTGACGCGGGACAATATGCTCTGATACCAAATTTGATGCGGGACCGACTGACTCGCTAGCTAACCTAGGACGCTAAAGAGTGCGACCAGCACGCGCACGTGACAAGGCAAGCCAGTGTGACCGACTAACGTGAATTCCCTCCGGGTGGAGGCGTCTCTCAACAGAACTCCGAACCACGGCCGTCCCAAGGAGGGAGGCGCGACGGGATCACAACGGGCGAGAAGCCGCTGGACGACATGGGAGTCTAGTCCGAGCTCGGTGCTCGACTAGGGCCAAGGGAGGTGGGCACTCTCGTCACTCAACCAGCAGTGATAAATACAGTCTAGCTAGGCCCTACACTCACTCGCGCGGCACATTCAATCGCATACGGAATAAGCAAGTAACAAAGGAGGGAGCGAGACACGTACCTCCACGCCTAGGCGTGGGGAAGGAACCCCGGCCGAGTCCAACCACCCCGATACACGCGAGAGAAATAAATAGTACAAGCGCCAAACGGGGCCCACTCCTCGCAGGGAGATAACAGGCTACAAACACAATAGCACACGGGGCGGCTGGCACACGGGCTGACGGGCAGCAGCCGATGTCGGGGAGGAGGCCGGACGCCGATCCTCGCGAAGCCGATCGCTCCTGCAGTGTCCTGTAAGGAGGAGGTCCACGTCGCTATGGGACGCTGCTGGGGTGCCGAGCCGGATGAAGGGGCCACACGCAGCTGCTGCGGCCTCGGGGAATGTCGGTCCGGCGAGAGGCTGCTGACTGGTCCCTGTGACAGCGGGCAGAGATGGCGCTGGTACGCGGCCGTCCGGACAGCGTTTGTGGCGGCGTCTTCTCTGGTGGAAGGCTGACAGGGGTGGCTTTCAAGGGGCAGTGGTGGCCGATGGGGTGCTGTGGGAGATTTGGGTGCGAAGGGCACTGTAAACAGGGAGAAACAGTCTGCCTACGGGGTAGTCAGACCTGTGACCTTGGATGGGAGCGACAACGGTGCGAGGTTGCGGTGGGGATCCAGGCCCGGGGCGGACACTGGAGGTGGACTGGGATGTAAGGAGTCGGCCTACCCATTTTCAGATTGATCCGTGGACGGGAGAGGGTACCTCCTTTGGAGGCCCGTTGCTGGCAGTCCCGCTCGGGTACTGTAGCGCAGGATTGCGCACTAAAAGTGTGCTTGAAGACAACTTTCAGCCCCGATGGAGTTTTGAGGCGAGACTACTTAGGTTGGATTTGTAACCGGCAGAGGAACAACTCTTATGAAGGGAAATAGGGCTAGAAACGGTGGCAAGGTGGCGTAAACGGGCGGACAAGAAGGCTCTGGTTCAGGCGAGACTGTCAGGGTGACAGCCAGCGCACCAAAAGTAGGTATGAAGGGAACTTTCGCTGTGGGTGGAGTTTTGAGACGAAACCGGTGGGGTTGGAACGGTGACAGGAAGGGGTACAAAAGTCGTGAAGACCTTTGAGAGAGACGCCGCCGGGAAGTAGACGCACCAGACCGAACTTTGGACACCCGATCTGCTGTCAGCACAGGGACGCCCGGGGAAGAGGATGAAGATCCCGCGTGCGCCGTCGCTTCACCGAACTCGTCGCCGTGAATGTTGGAAGAAGAGGGCTGGCGTTGGGATCCTTGGAGGAGGTCTCCTACCCCTGGGCGTCGCACCCAAGGACTGGAGATGGGGAAGAGGGAGTCGCACCCTCAAGAAGAAGAAGAAGCAAGGGGTCGCCCCTTACACACAATGGGCACTCAATAAATGGCTCTCAAGATTCAAAATTTCATTAGCCTTTTCCAAAGAGAATACATGGGTTCTTATAGAGGGAGGGGGAATGGAGGGGTGCGCACCCCTCCTTGGAAGGGGAGGTGCGCCCATCTCCCTCCTTGATTCAAGGAGTGAATCAAGGGGGCCCCTTGATTCAAGGAGTGAATCAAGGGGGTGGGGAATGGAAATGGAAAGGGCGGCCCCCTCTCATGGGGAAGGTGGCGCAGCCACCAAGGGGGGAGGGTTGCGCCCTCCTCCACCCAAACCCTAACCCTAAAAGGCCTCTCTCCAAGACTAGGCCCATTAACCCATTTAAGACAAGAGTCATAGCCCAATACCCCAAATGTCTAGAAACATGTAGTAAACTAGATAAATTGTCCACGCAGGGACTAAAAAGAAAGGTAGGCCCAGCATGGCCTCTCACATGAAGAGCTCTAAACGGTGCCATCGTCGCCCAGCCAAAGCGAGGCAGGTGTGCTCCGGGTGCTCCGTCGAGTGCTGCGGCGCGTGTCCTCACCACCGAACGGGGTTCCGTTTCTTGCTCCTGATCGGGGATAGGGAGAGGAAGATCTTTGGAGAAGAAACTTCAGTCTGGATCTGTGGCTGTAGACCGTGGTTGAGCTTCTAGTCGGACTCTGGTGCTCTGCAGCTAGTTCCAGATGCTGTCGGAGGAGATCGGCTCTCACGGGTGGCCACGAACTTGAAACGGAGTGCTTCCACTTCGCTTGGGAAGAGGACTGGGAGCCCTTTCCAGAAAGGTATGCCACGCCCTCAGACGTTGTCGTATGAACTCGGGGCAGCTTCTGCAACACGTACCCAGTTCTGCTACCTGCAGACTAGCAAGGAGGGAGGGGAAGGAGGTGGTCGGCCAAGCAATGGGAGGTGGAATGGGGTGGAGGGGTCGACCCTAGGAGGGAGGGGAAGGTGGTGGACGACCTTGGGAGGTGAAAGGGGTTCTAGGGAAGGGGAAAGGGCTCTTGGGAGGTGGAAGGTTGCTTAGGGAAGGGGGAGGGATGCCTTGGGAAGGTGAAAGGGTGCTTGGGGAGGTGGAGTGGTTAATGGTGAAGTAATGGGAGTCTTGGGAGGTGAAAAGGCTTGCCTAGGTGGCAAGTGAGGTGGCAAGAGGTGAGGAGAGAGGGGAATTCCGAATTTAGAGAGAGAGAGAGAGAGAGAGAGAGGAGAGAGAGGGGGTTCGCCCCTAGGAGAGAGAGAGAGAGAGATAGACTTAGAGAGAGAGGAGAGATGCACTCAATGGCTCAAATTTTGCTTAATACTTCATTACCGAACTCAAGTGGAGTTGGGGTCCTATTTATAGGAATCCCAACATTTACAAAAAGTCCTTGGATAAACTACTAAAAGCAAATAAGCAAGGGGGTTGAGGAAAGAAGAGGTTGCCCATGGGCCAGGCCCATCTAATTGGGCCCAAACGACTTCCTAGCTTAACATACTTAGATAGATAATGTGACGACTTAGGACCATGACTCAAAATAAAGATAAGTACATCAAAATGACTCAAGGAAAGATAAAAAATACATAGCTAGACTCCGGAAATCAAGCTAAACATAATGGCAATCATCCGGTCCCGTGGAGAAGTGAGAAGTGGTAAGCGATGTCCCCATCATTTACGTTTACAGCTTTCCGATTGCTGTTATCTTGTCTTTTGTTTTCTATTTTACATTTTCTTTCAAGCTGTTAGGCAGCGGTTTGCAGAGGAGGACTCCTCTGGACAGCAAGCTGTGTTGCTCAGCGGGCAGTGGAGGTTTCCACTGGACGGGTAAGCTGTAATCCCCAGCGGTTGCAGTGGTGGATTCCACTGGACAGCAAGCTGTGAGGCCCAGCGGTTGTAGGCAAGCTGTGATGCCCAGCTGTTCAAGCTGTGAGTCAGCGGAATCCACACTCGGGTTGAGTGTGGGGTGGATGTAGGTTTGCAGGACTGAACCACCTAAAAACCCATCTTGCATTATGGTTTGATTGCTTATGGTTTGCTTCCGCTAGATGAATGCATAGGGGCGCTCCAGGTGTTTGGCTTCTGGTTGAGCAGAAGAGTTAATTTGTCTTCTTAGAGTGCTTTAATTTGTCAAGAGAGCGAAATTCTAGTTGAACTATATTTTGTCTAAATCTGTCTTGTTAGCACTCTAGTGATCTTAATGAGTGTTTGTTCAGTTCCGCATCTGCCCCTTAGCATTTAAGCTTGTCTAGTTTGTGAACTAGTAATTCTAGTGAGCATCATATTTTAATTGGGCGAAAGATTTTTAAAGGGCTATATTCATTCACCCCCCCTCTGAATACTGCACCGAACCCAACACCAGTTGCTTCCGACCACAGGGATTCGCCCAAAAGGTGTTCGAGGTAAATGATTTGCCCGACCCGGGTCTATTTCCTCACAACTCTAGATGGTATATGATGGAACACCCTGGAACCCTAACGACCAACCGCGCGACGCTGACCCGGAATCAGGCGCCGTCGCACCCAGAGGTGACGCGCTTGCATTGGCCTAAGCCCAAGGTTAAACAAGAAGACACCCAGATGGTAAACAGGGGTCTTGACCAGCCAAAAACACAGAGACTCCTTCGCAGCGATAGCTTCTACTTTTCAAAGTAGGCAACCATTTGTTTCTAATAAAATAAGGTCGCAAACCTTGGCGGGTTTCGCCCTTCAGACATTCCGTCGAGCTTTCACCTTTAAAGGAAGAAGGAAGAGCGTAGGGGATAAACCTCCTGAGAAGATCGGCAAAATCGTTAACCTGGCGAGCCAATAAGGGCCCATTTAATTCTTTCCTTTCGGACAACTTCGGACCAAATCCCGAGCATTTACATTCTATGGCCCCTTTTGTGGATTCAGACTTTTGCTTTGAGGGGTTTCATTTATCGCATCAGGCACGGTCACGACCAGGGTTTTCTCTTGATTTTGATTTTGTGTTTCTTTTTGCGAGGAAGATATAGTCGTTTGACGTTTGTGAGCTCCCTTTCGTATGCCTGCGGGGACACTGCCCTCTTCTCGTGCTCTGATCGATGCTCGAGAAAATGGATCCTACTCTTGCCCTTGGGGGTTTGAGTTTTGGTTTCTCATTCTCAGCGTTTTTAGGGCGCCGACTGTCTCATTTGGTCGAAGAGAAAAGAATAAAGATTACAACTTCTGGAGATCTTCCGGATGAGGCCCCACCGTAGGTGATGCTACCAACTTTTTTTAGATAAAATACGTAAGTGAGTACATGTTGGCTTCCTTTGAGCGAGCATAGGCCGAGGTGGCCGGACAGGGATCTCCACGGTTCTGGCAAACCAAGACCCGGTGCCTACCAAGCCTTAATGGGCCCTATCCTAACATGAAGGTTGGATGCAGAGATTTAACTACACGGTGACCACTAGGCATCGGCATTTTGAATTTTCCATATTTTTAGTGATTTTCAATATTTTTTGTTGTTTTTGATGTTTTCTGTCTTTTCATCATTTTTTGTGTTTTTTTTTGACGTTTTGGCATTATGCTAAGGGTAGTACTTTTTAAGATAAAGCCCATTCCAAGGGTGGGATAACTCGGTCCCCTCGGCGTTGATTAGCTTGTAGGCGTTGCCGGGGTACACGGCTTGAATTACAAATGGTCCTTCCCAATTGGGTTGGAGCTTAGAACACGGCCCTCCAGGTTTGACAAATTTTCATTTTACGACCATCTCACCGATTTTAAATTTTCTCTCAACGACTTTCTTTTGGTGAAAGCGAGCGAGTCTATTTTGATACACACGCGCATGCTCGGCAGCGGCCAGCCGCTTCTCATCCAAGAGTTCCAACTGGGCGAGGAGTGAATTACGACGGTCATTGAGGAGAAATTCCTCGTCCAATTGTACCCTGACAGAAGGGATCAGAGTCTCGTACGGGACTACCGCTTCCATACCATAAGTAAGGGCAAACGGAGTCTGCCCGGTGGGGGTACGGATTGAAGTGCGATAGGCCTATAGAGCTTCGATAAGCTTTTATGGCCAGTCTGAAAACTTACTGGACTTGCATGTTTTCTTGATGATTTTGATCAATGTTTTATTGGTGGCCTCCGCTTGGCCATTACCTAGTGGGTAATAAGGCGATGAATGATGCAATGCAATTGCGTACCTTTTGCAGAGGTCCTAAAGGTCCTGAGAAATGAAATGTGGCCCATTGTCGGTGACGATTGTGCTTGGGACGCCGAACCTGGCGAGGATGTTCTTCATGATGAACTTGCAGACTGTTGATGCCTTGATTTCCGTGTAAGCTTCAACTTCGGCCCATTTGGTGAAGTATTCCGTCGCAGTAAGGATGAAAGATTTCTGTTTGGTGAGGGAAATGGGATCACCTAGGGGACCGATGATGTCGAATGCCCACATGGAGAAAGGCCATGGGGAGGATATTGGATGAAGTGAGGAAGATAGTGAATGGATTTTATCGGCGTGAAGTTGACACTTGACACACCTACGGACATAGACGGCACAACCCTCTTCCATAGTGGGCCAGTAAAAGCCTTGCCTAATGATCTTCTTGGCGAGCATCTGGCTATTCACGTGGCCACCGCACACACCCGAGTGTGCTTCTTCTACGCATTTCCAAACCTCATTGTCGTTAAGACACCTTAACAGAACGCCAGTAAGGCTCCTCCTATAGAGTAGACCTCCAACCAATGTGTATTTCTGAGCCACCCTTCTTATGGCTTTTTTATCTTCTGTGGTTGCTCCTTCAGGATAAGACTGATCTTTACAATATTTGACAATTTCATAGAACCATGGTTTCTCATCGTCAGCCAGCTATTCTTCGACTTCTGCCAGCATGATCTCCCTCTTCTCAAGAATTTCTCCCCTCTAGATCTTCTGTAGGACTCGTTCCTTGATCTTTAAGAGGTAAGGGTCCTGAACGGCAGGGACAAGATGCTTGTAGAGAGTGATGAATCTAAACCATGCACCTAAAGGAAATTTGAAGGATGACGCCAAGGAGGCGAGGGCATCGGCCAGAATGTTCTGTTCGCGAGGAACATGGACAAAGATCAGCTTGGTGAATAATTTGGCATAGGCGGAGACCATCTCTTGATAGGGTTTGAGCTTGGGATCGAGGGTGCGATACTTGGTAAGCACCTGGCGGAGAACAAGTTGACTATCACCCATGGCTCGTAACTCAGTGATATAGAAAGAACGGGCTAGTTCCAGGCCAGCTAGAAGAGCCTCGTATTCAGCGATGTTGTTGGTGACTGGGAACGCGAGCTGAAATGCCTCTGGGATGGTAACGCCTTCAGGCGTTAGAAGGACAATGCCGATACCTTTCCCTTGGGAATTTAGAGCTCCATCAAAATATAATGTCCACATTGGCTTGTCGGATTGGGCGATGGACATTAGTTCCTCATCTGGAAACTCTGATTGGACAGGGTCAAACTTGGGGAGAGGATGGTGGGCGAGATGCTAGGCTATGGCATAGCCTTTAATTGCCTTTTGCTGGATGTAGGTGATGTCGAACTGGGAAAGAAAACTTTGCCAGCATGCTAGCCTATCAGTAAGGATGGATTTCTCCAGAAGAAACTTGATAGGGTTCATGCGAGCAATCAAGTGGACCTCATGAGCCAAGAAGTAGTGCTTCAATTTCTGCACCACCCAAACGAGGGCAGCACAGGTTTTCTCCATGACTGTGTACTTCTGCTCACAGGGATTGAGAAGTTTTGACAAGTAATAGGTTGCCCGTTCCTTGCCTTCTTCATCAACTTATGCGAGGACAGCTCCCACGTAGTCGTCCAAGACGGAGATGTAGAGGATCAGAGGTTTTTCTGGTTTGGGTGGAATGAGAACGGGTGGACTAGCCATATATTCCTTTAACCCTTCAAAAGCTTTTTGGCATTTAGAATCCCAGTGGAATTTCACTCCTGGCTTGGTCAACTCATAGAAAGGTCTACACCTTTGTGAATGCTGAGACACAAACTGAGGAATAAACTGCAACCTCCCGATTAAACCTCGGACTTCCCTCAAATTCTTGGGAGGTGGCATATCCCTGATGGCCTTAGCTTTGTCGGGATTTATCTCGATCCCTCTTTTACTCACAATGAAGCCTAGTAATTTACCCGATGATACACCAAACACACACTTCTTCGGATTCATTTTCAATTGGAACTCCCTTGATCTCTGTAAGACCTTAGCCAAAACCCTTGGATGTTCCATCCTGGTCCTTGATTTCACCAATAGATCATCCACATACACCTCCAGATATATGTGCATCATGTCGTGAAATATGGCCATCATAGCTCTTTGGTAAGTAGCTCCAGCATTCTTTAACCCAAACGGCATGACCACGTAACAATATGTTCCCCAAGGTGTAGTGAATGATGTCTTCTCTTGATCCTCTTCTGCCAAACGTATTTGATTATATCCTGAAAATCCATCCATGAATGAGAGGGTCTCATACCCCGCTGTGTTGTCGATCAACACATCAATGTGAGGCAAGGGAAAATCATCCTTTGGACACACGCGGTTAAGGTCTCAGAAGTCGATGCAAATCCTGACTTTCCCATCTTTCTTCATGACCGGGACAATGTTTACCACCCATTGAGGATAAAGGACGACTCTAATAAACCTGGCTTTATGGAGCTTGTCGACTTCTTCTTTCATTTTCAAAGCCATTTGAGGGTGGAAACGCCCTAACCTTTGTTTTACCGAGACGGACCCTGGTTTTAGGGTTAAACGGTGTTCGATCAGGGTTGAATCCAGGCCCGGCATATCCTCGTAGCTCCATGCAAACGTGTCCTTATATTCCTTGAGAACTTCAATTAATGCCTCTTCTTCAGAGGGTGGTAGATTATCACTTATGGGGATGATCCTAGGGTCTTCCTCAGTTCCCAAGTTGACTTCTTTGGTGGACTCTTCTACGGCAGTTGACGGCTCGTCGAATCTCCTTATTCCACTGGCATATGCACCAGCCGCATCCTCATATTCGTCACCCTCATCTTCAGTAGGGTATTCTTCATCTGTGATCTCGTAGACTCCATACCCCTCATTGATTGTGCAGTTGCTATCACATTCTATTTTCGGTAGCTGGATGGGATTTTCTAGCAACTGAGGGACGGCAAGAAGGGCCTGACACCTGGCGGCTAAATCCAGAAGGAATCGACGAGGGATCTACCTACCCTTAGATTTCTTCCTAGGTACTACCCTTGACTTATTATTCCTAGATTGACTGACATTATTTACAGAAGAAGAAAAATATGAAGAGGATGATGAAGAATGTACAGGGGAAGACCCCACAGAGGAGGGGTAGAAAAGGTCGCTCATCGGACCTTGGACGGGTGGTCCGCAGGGCGGGACACACCCGTGGGAGATGTAGGAAGTTTCCTCAATGAAGATGTGTTGTTGAGGAGTTTGAAAATTGACGTTTTTTTTTTCGTTTTCATTTTTGATGACAAAACCGTGGAAAGAGATCGGGGGAGAGGAAAAGTGGTTATGGCTAGAGGATTGGGAGGCTCGTAGAGCAGATCATGATTGAAGACCTGGCGCGGGTTGAGAAACCCGCCCAGGTATGTAAGTAGAGAGGGGGATCTGGGAAGATCATCAGACAATCGTCTGGCCCAGGAAGATGACAGCAACAAAGGTTGCGACGAGTGAATGGAGAAGATGACGACTAATGAGTCGTCGGTGGTGATGGTGATGGCGGATGAAGATCCGTTGGTGACAGGGTCCTTCTGGCGAGGACGAGGATAGTTTGGGACCTTGGAAACAGTAATGATATTTTCTGGCATTCCGGAGATCAATGGTGGTCCTTCAAGCTGGGGAGACGAGAACATCCTTTCCAGTGCAACGGAAACGTCTCGTATATCAAACCATTTGTCCCATTCGCATTCCGGGTCTTTGATCTTGCCTCTTTTGGTGACCCTCGGACATTTTTCGGCTGAATACACCACATGCGACCCCCCATGTGCTTCCTGCGGATAATCCCCCATCTGAATAACGGGCCCTTTGTTGAAGTGGTTTGATAGGGTCCATGTGAGGGGCTTCCAATCTGCCTTGAATGGTCCTTTGAAGCCTAGGCCAAACCTGCGGTTCGGCTTAATCTCCTTTGGTGGTTTCAACCTACCTTGTAGCTGTGCACCTAGACCTTTGCCCTATTGATAGCCGATGTTTCTCATAATCTCCCAACCTTTGGAGTGAAAAGGGAGATGTGGTGTTGTTGCCTTGATCGGCTTCTTTGGTGCTAGCAGAATGTGAGATGAATCGCACACGTCCAGCAATGACAATATGGGCTGATGAGACGGCCAAACAGAGGGCAGAGAGGTGTTGATAGCATCCACCGTGTGAAGGACATGTGTGCTGACTACTTTAATAATTCTTCCATTGTAAGGAAACTTCAAGCACTGATGGTTGGTGGAAGACACAGCATCTATGGCTTCAATGTAAGGGCGACCCAGTATGGCCTTGAATGTGGGGTTCATGTCGAGGACATGGAATTTCGTGGGTACTGACATAGGACCTAGCTCTGTCCTTAGAATAATCATCCCTTGTGGTGGCCTTTTGCTATTGTCATAAGCCGTGACTGTGATTGAGGAAGGTCTTATCTGTTTCTGTTCGACCCCACACAACTGAAGGGTGCTCATGGAGATCACATTCATGGATGCACCCGTGTCTACAAGGCATGGGTTTATGGATACCCCATTAATTTTTATTGAAACACACAATGCATATTTTCGAGCTTCCTTGAGAGCGAGCTCGTAGTTGTGGAACATGATGGCCGGTTGTGTGTCCGTTGGGGTCAGGACGGCAGAAATCTTTTCTACAGGGAGGTCCTCATTCACCATGACCTTTTGAAGATACTCCATTAAGGCTGCATGATGGGATGTGGATCTCTGAAGCAACTCTAGGATGGAGATCCGAGCAGGCGTCTTGTCCAAGTGTTTCAACAAATCATACTGTGTTCCAGGGATAGATCTTTCCGGTTGTTCTCCATCGTCCCTCTCTGGCTGAGACTGCTCGGGATTCTGACTATTCTGGGGGAAAACCCTGTGGAAAATCCTTCCACTCCGGAGCACCATTGCCTGTGGCTTTTGTACCTCTATAGGGGTAGCAGTGGGTTTTAACATAGGTTTGAGGGGTAGTGGTGGAGGGATGGTTGATGAAGCAGGGGCGATGATGGGAGCAGGGATTCTGATGAGGGGTTTGTTAATGGGAGGCATGGTGGAGGTAGAGGGGATATCGCACGGGTTATGAAGGATAAGAGGTCTGGAAGGTGGAGGTGGAGGCAAAGTGGAAGTAGGTAAGGTTTGGAGCGGGTAATGGTGTTGAGATGGATGGTGGATGATGAGTGGTTTTGAGGGCATTGGCGGTGGTATGGTGGAGACAGGCGGGGTTACGTATGGTGGACGGGTGATAAGGGGCTTAGAAGGCATGGGGGAAAATGCAGTAGAGGTGGATGGTAAAGTGGGGGAGTGAGAGAAAATGAGAGGGTGTGAGGGTGTAATGAAGGGTGTTGGCTGATAGGTCATTGGGGTGCGAATGAAAGGGCGTGATGGCAGTGGGAATGGTGAAGGCGGTATTAACGCGGGTTGATGAGAGAGAGGTGCTACCCGGGCAAGGAGTGAGAGAAAGGTGGATGGTAAAGTGGGGGAGTGAGAGAGAGGTGGATGGTAAAGTGGGGGAGTGAGAGAAAATGAGAGGGTGTGAGGGTGTAATGAAGGGTGTTGGCTGATAGGTCATTGGGGTGCGAATGAGAGGGCGTGATGGCAGTGGGAATGGTGAAGGCGGTATTAACGCGGGTTGATGAGAGAGAGGTGCTACCCGGGCAAGGCGAGGGGGTTGCATGATGATAGGGCTGGCGGTAGAAAGAATAGAGGTACTCTCTGGATGCCACACCTGCTCTCTCCCGACTTCCGGGAAGGAGGAGATGAGGTTGACCTGATGATTGGGATGTTGGTGCTCCAGTAATGGATTCTGGATTATGCCCATGTTGGGCTGTTGTGGTTGGGCCTGCTGAGGCTGTTGTTGTTGTTGTGGTTGTTGCTGTGGCTGCTGTTGTAACTGCTACTGTTGTTGCTGGAACTGTGGCCTAGGAGCAGGTCTCCTAGCCTTGAGAGTGGCGACGTGTCGCCTCATTTCATCCCAGTCAATCCCGCCTTCATCATTCGTATCGTGGATGTAATCTTTAAACTGAAAGCAGTTTTCCACTGTGTGTCCTGGCTGCCTGTGATAGACGCAGTATCTGGAGGTATCAATATTCGGGGGCCACACGGGCCTTTCCCTGGGTAGGATGAGTGTGTTTGAGGCCATGAGGGCATTGAAAATATCCGCCAGAGTTTCTGGCAATGGTGGGTAATAGGCTCTCTTGGGACCAATCGGCCTTCTTTGTTGCTGTGGGGGACCGTAATTTCCTAGGGGTGCAACTTGGTTGTACTGAAGTGGTGGTTGTTGTTGCTGGGGTCGAGGTTGTTGCTGGGGTTGAAGTAGTTGAGGCATGTTGTTCTGAGGTGGATCGTTTTGGGGTGGAGGACGAGAGGGGAAGGGACCTGGTTGGAGGGGAAGTCGGGGCATTTGTGGAAGCCTTGGGTTGACTGCATAGGTGGCGTTGTTGACCACACTTACTTGCTCATTTGTTACGACCCCTTCTGTTGCTCCGCCTGGGACACCAGCGCCTGTCTTTCTGACTACCTTGGGCTTCGACGGCTCAAACATGTTCATAATGGGGGAGTCTTTTAACTGGGTTTGGATGTACCAGGCTCTTTCATAGAGCTCTTCCATGGTGGTGAGCTTATTCATGGCCAAGACATGCCTGAACTGTGGGGTCACATTGGATACGATCATCTTTACTTGTTCAGGTTCCGAGAGGGTATCTCTTATTCTTTCTGCCAGAGACCTCCATCTATCAGCATAGCGGACAAAATCCTCATCGCACTTCATCTTTTCGGCCACTAGGTCGGTAATGGAGAGAGAGGGACCGACCCTATCCCGATACTTTTACAAGGACCTTCTCTGGACTGTTTCAAAATTCTCGGCCTCGCGGGGCTCCAAAGAAGAGAACCACTCTAGCGTAGGACCGTCCAATGACCTCCGAAAGAGGTATGCCAGGGATCTCTGGTCGTTTTTCCAATAGGATGACTCATACATGAAATCCTTAAGGTGAATGAAGGGGTTGCCAGTGCCATTGTACCTGCGGTACGTGGGCATTTCGGAGGGAGGAAGATGGATGACCGGAAGGATTGGCAAAGTAACATCCGGGGTGGATTTCACGTCCACCATTTTCTTCAAATTCTGAAACTGTTCGTCCATCCTATTGAACCTATTGAGGAGCGATTGGGCGAGCTCCTCGGGCGGTGAAGGTGGCACTTGCCACTGGGGAGGAAAATGTCTCCCGGAGACTTGAGGGGGAAACCCAGAATGAGAGGGAGCTGCCGGGCCGCCGATAGTTGGCCCCGGCTAAAGCAGTATGTGGGGAACAACAGGGGTTTGAGATTGCGAAGGGAACTGGAACGAGGGTGGTTGTTGACTCGCTTGCCCTTGAAGCGAGGGAGATTGGATGGCTTGTGCCAGCGAAGGAGATGGAATGGCCCGCACCAATTCTTGGAGAGGTGCGATGGCCAGAGTTGATTCCTGGGGAGCGGGGAAAATATATTTCCCCTTCAGAATGGCCTGGAAGGCCCGGAGCTGCTCAGAGGTAAGCTCCGTGTTGGCGAGGACACCTATCAAAGAGGAGATGTCCTGTGGCAGGGATGTGTCCCCTGTGGTAACCTGCACCACACGTGAGGGCTCATGGGAAGGACCCGCGTCCATAGCATGGACTCGCGGCTCGACTGACTCACCACGACCAGGGTGGTTCTCCTCAAAAGACTCGTGAGCCATGCTCACAGTTTTCCCGTAACGCAAAAACATATACTAGCAACCAAATAGCAGAGATTATCAAACAAGTGGATGCCTTTACGCCCCTTTTTGTGTTTTGATTTTGATGAGTTTTTTTTGTGTTTTTAACCAGATCCGAAGTTCACACAAAATAGGGACCCTAGTTCATTTTTATTTTCACCACCGTGTCAGCTAGGGGCTCTCGTCTCACCACGAATGGGTCGACTAACTCCGGGGAACTTCAATGGTACAACCGGCCCAGTGAACGAAGAGGAGATTCTTCGATGTCGGGGACTTACGGAGGTCCCAGTGGAGGAGATTCTAGTCCGTCGAGAGGAATTCCCGAATGGAGAGTCCTTCCTTCACCGAGAGAGGGTGATCCTTAGAAAAGAGTAAAAAAAGGAAAGAAAAGGGGGTAAATGCATGAAATGCGGTGCTGGATAAAAGATATGTAACACACAGATGGAGCAGAGATAAGCACATAAATATAATAGATGTATAGCAGTGATATAACAAGAATATAACAACAATAAACAGATAGAGGAAGATATAGCCGTTCTACTTTCCAAGACAACATAGACTTAAAAATGACAAAAAGAGGGGACTAAGGGGCGTGCACGTGGTGCACGAAGGGGATGACACAGTGCATGCGGGCGCAATAAGAAGGGGGACACACGAGGGTGCCAAGTGGAGGGAGCATACGTGGGTGCCGAGTGGAGGGGCACACGTGGGTGCCGAGATAACGCAGACCTTGAAGTAATCACAAAGGACCGGGGGAGTGCACGTGGTGCACGCGGGAAATGATGTAGCGCACGTGGGCGCAATAGGGAGGGGCACACGCGGGTGCCGAAAGAAGGGAGGCACACGTGGGTGCCGAGAGTTCAAAGGTAACCCAAAAAAGCAAAAAGAAGTCCCACCGTGATCGCCAATCTGTGGAAGCCGAGGAATCTACTCAAGGAGAAGAAAATGAACTAAACTACAGACTATCAAGCGACTAAAAATTAAGAAGGATTATGAAACGTGCCAATATGAGGAAAAAGCATACGTAGGATGCTAAAGGGATGTGATCGCCAGAGGGGTTACCTCAAAGAAACAAAATGATCGCGTGTACCTTGTATTGAGCGCGGAGATTGTGAATCCTCGAGAGCGGGAAATGGCAGGTTGCTTCTTCCTCCCCCTTCGGCCGGCCGACGGAGAGGGCTTTCCTCAGGTACCCTTGCAAAACAACGACAAACAAGTAACGGGTGGAGCAGAAAGACGAAGGTGCAGTATTCAAAATCTAACGACGGAAGTAACGAAATGATGGCAAGACACACACCTGGTTGGTGTTGTCTTTTAAACCCCTCTCGGACACGAGTAGGAGGAAAATGCTTATGATGAATGACAATTATTCCGACGTAGAAACGGGAAGAGACTCCCTCATAAAAGGGGGGGGGGTAGAAGATATGATATGATGAATGCAATATAACTAGGAAAGAAGAGGAGAGAATGGCTTATTGGATGGTCGATGGCGAGATCCGATGGAACTTCGGCAGCGTAGGGACGATGAGGTAGCGCGGTGGGCGAAGGCGGCCTCTCTCCTGCGAGCACGGGCACCTGAAGATCCGGCCGGACTTTCCCTACAAAACACCCACGGGTCAGGAATAGAATCCGGCAACCTCTCGGCGCTCTTTTTTTCAACCTTTGAACTGAGGGGGGTAGGCCTCTATTTATATTGGTCGGGAGGATGGGGGCGTCCAGAGGCCTGGACACCTCCATAACTTGGATTTTCTTCAAACGACAGACTGAGCGACGATCAGTCGATGGTCGGGGGTCGCCCGTGAGCTGGTTGATGGAGGCGTCCAGGGGCCTGGACGCCTCCATACCTTGGATTTTATTCAAACGACAGGCTGAGCAACGGTCAGTCGATGGTCGGGGGTCGCCCGTCAGCTGGTTGATGGAGGCGTCCATGGGCCTGGACGCTTCCATAACTTGGATTTTCGCCAAATGACAGACTGAGCAACGGTCAGTCGATGGCCTGGGGTCGCCCGTGAGCTGTTTGATGGAGGCGTCCAGGGGCCTGGACGCCTCCATAGCTTGGATTTTCTTCAAACGACAGACTGAGCAACGGTCAGTCGATGGTCGGGGGTCACCCGTGAGCTAGTTGATGGAGGCGTCCAGTGGCCTGGACGCCTCCATAAAATTATATATATATTTTTGTCCAATCTTATATATATATTTTTTGTCATTATTTTGTATTGATGGAGGCGTCCAGGGGCCTGGACGCCTCCATGATGACCCCCGGATTCCCCCGAAAAGGGCATCGACAGTCGTCCGTTAGGCATTTTCCTGGTCCCGGCAACTTCTGATGCATCCGATTGATGTTGATGCCGTTCGAATGCTGCATGATTTCCACAACGAGGCAGTTTCCGGATGCCGAAGGAGCATTACGCTACTCACCCAGAAGACGAGAGAAGACTCAAAGATAGGAAAGACTCAAGTGATTCAAAATGTGAAAGCCGCTGCGGGGCGTCACGTGGTAATATGAGATTTTCTCAGGGGACGTCAGGAACAGCGTGTCTACACCTGGTAGCTGTTATTGTCTGCAAATTCAACCAAAGGCAAGTGATCATGCCAGCCTTCACCAAAATCAATGATGCAAGCTCTGAGCATATCTTCAACCACCTGATTGGTTCTCTCGGTCTGACCATCCATTTGAGGATGAAAAGCTGTACTAAAGTTAAGTCTCGTCCCTAGTGAATGTTGTAGACCCTTCCAAAAGTGAGAAGTAAAACGGGGGTCTCTGTCAGACACGATTGAGACAGGTACTCCATGTAACCTGACTATCTCCTTAATGTATAATGTAGCATGAACATCAACTGACCATCGACTCTTGATTGGCAAGAAGTGTGCCGATTTGGTCAATCGGTCGATGATAACCCATATTCCATCATGTCCTCCTTTTGATTTAGACAGACCCATAATGAAGTCTATACCGATATCCTCCCACTTCCATTTGAGAATTTCTAGAGGATGTAGCTTACCGGCAGGCTTTTGGTGTTCAGCCTTGACTTGTTGGCATGTGAGACAGCGAGACACAAAGTCCGCTACTTCTCTTTTCATATTAGGCCACCAGAAAGTCCTTTTCAAATCTTGGTACATTTTGGTAGACCCTGGGTGAATCGTGTACCTTGATCTGTGAGCTTCATCTAAGATCTTCTTCTTTAGCTCTGAACAATCTGGTATACATGTTCGATTCCTGAACATCAATCTTCCATCTGATGCTAATTTGAACTCCGATTGTTCTTCAATTTTGTCCTTGATTTCCACTAATAATGGATCCTTATCTTGTAGTCCTTGTATTTCTGAGAGTAGATCTGGCAGTATGCTTATATGGGATAGTGTAACACACTTGTTCTCCTTGTCCAGGCTTATATCAAGTTTAGAGAATTGTTCTAGCAACTTCCACTCCTGAATCATACAATTTTCTAAAATCGCTCTTGGCTTTCGACTGAGGGCATCAGCTATAGGATTACCCTTTCTAGGATGATATTGTATTGTGAAGTCGAAGTCCTTGAGATATTCTATCCAACGTCTTTGTCTCATATTTAATTCCTTTTGAGAGAAGAGATACTTGAGAATCTTATGGTCAGAATATACTGTAAACTGCACTCCGTATAGGTAATGCCTCCATATTTTCAATGCAAATATTATCACGGCCAACTCCAAGTCATGAACTGGGTAGTTCTCTTCATGCTTCTTTAATTGGCGAGAAGAGTAAGCTATAACTCTTCGTTGTTGCATTAAAACACATCCGAGGCAAATGCCGGATGCATCAATGTATACCTCGAACTTCTCTCCTTCGACTGGTAGAGCTAAGACCGGGGCTGTAGTTAGGTGATCCTTGAGAGCTTGGAAGCTTCTTTCACATTCCTTACTCCATTCGTAACGGATCTCCTTGCGAGTTAGCCTAGTGAGTGGTATGGCGATCTTGGAGAAATCCTTGATGAATCACCGGTAGTAGCCCGCAAGACCCAAGAAATTACGGATTTCGCTAGCATTGGTCGGTCTTTCCCAATCCTTTACAGCTTCAACCTTCGATGGATCTATGGATAAACCATCTTTTGATATAACATGCCCCAAGAAAGATACTTCTTCTAACTAGAATTCACACTTACTGAGCTTTGCATATAATTGATTCATCCTCAATATCTGTAATGCAATCCTCAAATGATCCTCGTGCTCTTCCTTGGTCTTTGAATACATCAGTTTGTCATCAATGAAAACCACTATGAATTGATCTAGATGAGGCCTGAATATACTATTCATCAACTGCATAAAGGCAGCAGGGGCATTTGTTAGTCTAAAAGGCATAACAATAAATTCATAGTGCACATACCTACTTCTGAATGTGGTCTTATAAATGTCCTCATCCTTGATCCTTAGTTGGTGATATCCCGACCTGAGATCAATCTTCGAAAAATACTTGGATCCAGATATTTGATCAAATAACTCATCGATTCTCGGCAGTGGATACTTGTTCTTGATAGTGAGATGATTCAACTATCGATAGTCGATGCATAACCTCATGGATCCATCCTTCTTCTTTACAAATAGCACAGGTGCTCCCCACGGGGAAGTGCTTGGTCTGATAAATCCTTTCTTGAGAAGTTCCATCAATTGCTCCTTTATTTTCTTAAGTTCGGCAGGGGACATCCTATACGGTGCCCTAGAAACTGGGCCAGCACCAGGGATCAAGTCGATGGTGAAGGCCACTTCTCTTTATGGGGGTAATCCAGGCAAATCTTCCGGAAACATATCCGAAAGTTCTTGCACAACTGGGATGTCTTCTAGCTTAGTCTCCTTAGTCTCCTTAATGGTGACAAATGCAAGGAAAGATACACATCCTTTCCTTATTAGCTTGCTAGCTCGGAGAGCCGAAATAAGAGGTGACTTGCCTCGACTCTCAGGGCTAGTATAGACCAGTTCCGGAAAGTCTTTAAAAGTAACTTTGCTGTTACGACAATCCACAGTTGCCTGATACTTAGATAACCAATTTGCTCCCAATATAACATCATATTCCTTTAGGTCTAAACATATGAGGTCGATAGGAAGATTTCTCCCTTTTATCAAGACTTCACAATTTTGATAATGGTGAGTAAGGTCAACTTCGCTTCCGAGAGGGGTTGAAAGAACTAATTTCATCCATTCCGGTTCCATGGGTAATGGATTAGAAAACTTCTTAGAAATAAAAGAATGCGAGGCACAAGTATCAAATAAGACATACGCAGACTTGGAACAAACTTTCAGTGTACCTTCCACTAGACCGCCTTCATCTTGTTCCGCCTCCTTTATAGCCTGGAGACATGCATTCTTTGTCACCGGGCGCTTTCCGTCACCGGCTTGATCATTGAGTAGGGGACAGTCGGGAATCCGATGATCACGGCTCCCACAACGGAGACATGCTCCATGTTTCCTCCAACATTCTTCGGCCTTGTGTCCGGCCTTATCACAATGCTTACATACCACCTTAGAGGGTGTAGTGGTGATGGAGAAAGGTTTGGTTTTCTTGAACTTTTATTCTTGGGAGGGAGTACCTCCATTACTCGACCTCTTCTTGAAATTAGGTTTGAAGGAACCCGAACTAGCGACTTGTTCCTTCTTATCCCTCCCACGGATCCTATCAGATAGCTCCGTGGCATCTTCTAGTAACTGAGCTCGGCGTACCATCTCCGAATAGACATGTATGTCCATCGGCGCCAGCTGTGTGATATATTGGGGTCTGAGCCCATTTAGAATCTCCTAGCTTTCATCTTCTCGGTACTAATTAGATGTTTAGCATATCGAGACAACCTAGAAAATTATGCCTTATACTCAGCCACCGACAAAGATCATTGTTTAAGTGCGGTGAACTCGGAGGCCTTCTTCTCCTGGACTCGGTCTGAAAAATATTTATTGTTGAAATGTTCAACAAACTCCTCCCAAGTAACTTGTCCTTGATCTAATGTGGCTTCTACCGACTCCCACCAACAGCGGGCGTCCCTTTCCAATTGAAACGTTGCTAACAAGACCTTCTCTTCGTCCGTGCATTGCATAACCTGAAAGATATGTTCGGTCTCCCGGATCTAGTGCTCAGCGTCATCCAGATCAGTGGATCCCATGAACTTAGGAGGGTTCATGTTCTTGAAGCTTTGGTGGAGATTTCCTGCTCCACGATGTGCACCTCCTTGTGCCACTTGTTGAAGTGCCTGGGTCATGCCTTGCAGAGTGCGTTGCATGTTGCGCCACTGGGCACGTTTGGCAGCCATTGTCCTACAATTACAATAACTATATTAATATGTGATTAGGTTCAAAGGTTTGATTCTCAGTTAACTTAACCCTTGGTTCTAACCAATCTCATCGGTTAAAGGTTTTAAACCTATCCTGGGACTTGGGTTTCCTAGGAATTGAATATCCTAGGCTCTGATACAACAAAAATTGTCACGCCCTGAGCGCGGAAGGAACTCAGAGACGCGTGACAAGTTTATATCGATCATGTCAATCAGAGCGTTAGTGTATTCAACACAAAGACAGAGTGCGCAAAAATAAAGATAACCCAATCCTTTATTCAATCACAACCTCAAAAGTACTTCTATTACAATCCACTTAATGAAAGTCCTAAGACTCAATAAAGGGAAAAGTACAACGATTGACTCAAAAATATAGTAAGATAAGACTAGTAGACGCTTGGATAGACGGAGTGACTCTAATCTCTTCACTCTTGACTTTCCCCATCTGATTGAGTCTCGTCATCAGATTTACCTGAAAAATAGGGGAAACCACTGAATGAGCGAACGCTCAGTAGGAATTATATCTCAAGAGCTAGCTTGCTTTAAGTAAATTACATGTTACATGAATGCAATAAAGCTATGCATGTTTGCGTAAAACGACAAGAGAGAGAGAGAGTATAACAAGAGATAATTGAGTGAACTAGCATGTCTTTCAAGAACTTATATCAATAGATGCCAAGATATTCAAGCAAGTATATTCATCATGCCATGTCGGGAATTGGCTATCACGTTTCAAACAAGTACATAAATACCCTTTCCGGGTCACACAAGTCATGTCATGTCAAGTCGAGTATGAGATTGTGGAATGTCTAATCAAGCTAGTCATGCACTTCGGTACAATGTCATACCGTGATCATTACAACTCCCATGGACACTAGTACTTTCGGGTGCTCCTCCCAGGACCAGATCGGGCCCTATATGCGCAGGCATTGATCATGTATTTTTCGACATCCACTAAAGTTATAGCAAATATGGAGTTTCAAGGAATAAACTTGTATAACTTTAAGGTAGATCTTGTGGAATAGCATTTCAAGGATTTGAACATGTGGTATAATGATGATAATAACGGTATGATCATGATTAACGATAAAACTAGGTGGAATCGGCTCCCTAACATGGGTGCCATGACGATAGGAATAAGCGCCTATATAAACATGGTCGCTTGTTCTTGTACATGATAAGGTAGATAGAATTAGTGTAACCAAGTACGGCACACTATTCTTAAAGGATATAAATGGTATGGATTACCTATCCCATTATTTCAAAAATATTCTCATGGCATACAAATAGCATATCGTGAGGGCCGGTACACCATGTCTCTTTTAGAGTGACATGGCGATTAAATAGTGTCATGGGTTTTAATGGTACAACCAGCTCGGCTGCCTTGAGGGAATCCAAGGCTAGCGGAGTCTTACAGAGGTATCTATGATAAAGTCACCGGTCCAAAGGAATGGAATGTCCCATGGAGAGTTCGTCTATCACCGAGAAATAGTGGGTAATCGATTAAACAACGTGAAACATGGGAGTATATTCACGGAATGGAACATAGTGCCTATACACATAACCCCTTGTCAAGGGTTACTGAAAAACCATGAAAATACGAAAGTCAGAGCTATCAGTCAATTGACGCCTGACCTTGAGTCTTCATTTTTATAATTGACGCCCTTGGTTTGCGTCGTCATTTCAATGAATGACGACTGTCCATTCAATCATTTCAACCAAATTTCTGTAAATAAATTATGTAAATATTCTAAATTTTGGTTGTTTATGTAAATGGCGACTTAGCTCAAGTCTTCAATTTATTAAACAGCGCCCTAGTCAGGGGCGTCATATATCAAAAATAATGGCAGGGTTCACGTCGTCAATTCCAATATCCAGGAAAGATATATCAAAATTTCACATTTTATCACTAAGTCGCGCCCATGTATACGGGCGTCCATTTAAATGACGACCTAAGCAAGGTCGCTATTTCTTTGTCATACGATTTGCACCGGGTAGGTACAATCACAGATACATGATTTTTGGAGTATGTCTGATTAAGACTCTAAAGGTACGAACAGATGGAGGAAAATATCAGGAATTTATGGACATGATTATGCATTAGTTTACATATATAGGTTCATAGTTATTAAATTTTGAACATGGGGTATTTATTAAATAACTAGAAAATTGACGACTGTTACACGGTCGTCGGTTTAAAATGACGCCCTGGTGTGGGTCATCAATTTCATTCATGCAGTAAACAGAGAAACTTCATTCTGGAAAATGAAATCTGTAACTACTGAAGACATATATAGACCTATATGCCTGTATTAACTTGATAACTATATAATATTGCTAAGTCTTGAGAAAACCTACCTTTGTTGGGTGGTTTGGTTGACAGACGCTGAAGAACGGTGAAGAAAATAACTGTGAACGATACTCTGTTTCAAACAGAGTTTCTGGAAGCAACTCTTTAGCCAAAGCAATAGCAGCACCCCTCGGAAGATGCAGTAGGATGATGAGGGTGATAATAGCTTCAGCAATGCAGTGGGAACAAGGAAGAAGGAGATGATTCTTCTACGTTCCCGGCAGGAAGATGATGGTAAGAGCAACAATTGCAGCAGCTCCTTTGGTCCAGATTAGAACAGCAGGAGCCTCCCACGAACAACCAAAACCTTCAGAAGAAGAAGCAGAAGATAGCTTCCCCCCCTTCAAGGTATTGACAGCAAGAGGAAGATGATGATGAAGAACTACTATGCAGCAGCAAGACATCTTTGGCAATTAGTATTAACGTGAGTTCGATGGAAAGGGGATGGGTATTTATAGGATTCTGGAGACTCTATAGGGTTGGAGTTCGATGGGAATTGAAACTTCCTTCTTAGAGTCCTTATTAACTTAGACATCCCACGTATTGATCCTTTCCTCAATCAAGCTTACCCAGGATAACATCTCAGTTCGAACTGAACACTAACAGGTTTAGTTTGAAAATGACGCCTAAGTTTGGGGCGTTAATTAAAAATGACGCCCGTCAAAGGGTCTTCAATTTATAAAATGGCGCCCGCCAAGGGGGCGTTACTTACTATTACATTTTCTTGTGTTACTGTAATATGAAATTTGACGCCCATACATAGTGGCGTCACTTCTGAAACTGACGCCTAGGATAGAGGCGTTATTTTATAAATTGGCGCCTTCTTAGAGGTCTTCAATTAAATGACGACCTAGATGGAGGCGTCTTTTAATTTGGCTCATTTTTGATGTGTATATGGGTGATGGGTTTAATCATATAGCGTATAACTTGATTATTTCATTTTTGAATATAGTCATTCTTGATTATTTAATCATGGTCTTACACCTAGAGTGATGAACATGATTTTTAGTCAAACATATAGCACTAGTGTTATCACATAAAATTGGAATGCATCCTAATTTTATCTGATAATCAGTGAGTTGGTGCTTGATCTAACGTACCTGGGCTGCACATGATGTGACACCACCCTTGGACCTATTTTGCAAGCATTCAAGTTGGGCAGCGGACTCACACTAGCGAGCTCACTCGCTTGGCGCACATTAGTGCCCGAAGTCAACTTGGCGATGATGGAGAGGGTCCGAGGCGGGTCCTTGAGGCTCCAAAGGTTGGCTAGCTTGGGGAGAACCCCAAATGGGCCTGGGATGCCCAAATCATGGGCGGCCAGCACACCAATGGTGTGGGATGTAATGGTTCACTCACAACTCACCCGCGGTAGTCACTCACGGCACTAGCAATTTAGGGCCGAGCTCTCATTCACCGTCCGATGAAACAATGGCGATAATACTATGCTAGCAATGAATTGAAACCAGCCAAGAGAGGGACCGAGGCTCACCTAGCCGGCGTGAATATGCCGACTCTGGCCGGAGACGGGGGCGAGCGGGGAAGCGTGGGTATGCACCCGCACACCGCGCCGATGAAGCTTCGAACCTGAAATTTAAGATTTACATGCACTACGCCCCTTGCAAGGGGGTTGGACTAGGGGTGGGGGTTCAAATTACAACCAAAATATTCCTCCACGTATGGAGGGGCCTTCAGCCGGCCAAGCGGGGAGGGGAGAAACGGGGAAAGTATGCCGAATGAAGACCGAGATCGGTTCAGTCTTCTCTCTGCGAGTGCTGATAGTCGGTCGAAGATGTTGCTGCTTTGACTTCCCCCGAATTTTGTTGGGGACGAAACCACTTGGAGAATCTTCGTATCTGGAACAGGGTGACTCCAGAATTTTGTAAATTTCTTAGGGCACTGCTTCTGGTCGGGGTGGGGGCTTGAACAGGGTGGCAGACCCTAGGATCTGACAGTTTCAGGTTCCCAACAGCAGGAAGAAGATGGTGCCACGACCGCTCTCGAGCTCAAAATCAGGTACCACTGGAGTCGTTGGAATCGTTGACGAGTCCTCTTCGAAGCAAGACTGACGGGGATGCCAGCTGATGTCAGGGTCGACCGGTGGGCTCTGAACACTGAGGAGGGGTCGGTGCAGACTGAGTGGAGGTAGATCCGAGCGCCTGGAGGAAGAAATTAATAACTCTTGCGAACGGATGCCGATTGGAGTTCCGCCTTTTGATTATGAAAGTAGAAAGGTCGAAGAAGATCTTTGCAGAAGAACGTTTGTCCTGATTCACGCTGGATTTGTCATGGCAGAGCTTCCAATCACGTTCAGGTGCTCTGTCAGGAGAGCTTCGCTCAGTCGAGGGAAAACGGCTCTCTCGGGCAGCTCGGTGCTTGGACAACAACGAAACCACTGCCGTTATGAAGAAGACAGGCAGACGCTTCCGTGGGTACCTCTTGAGCCTTTTGATTCGCGGGGAGATGGTCGGGGTGGCCGCTGCTAGCAGGTGATCCTCTGCAGGTCGCCAGTCTAGATGGTGGAAGGTGGGGGTGATGGAGATGAACAATGGGAGAGTGGACGAGATGAGAGAGAGGGGGGGCGACCTAGGGCTGTGAGGGGAAGGGGGATTTCAAAATTCAAAGGCCTAGGGAGGTGGAGGGGTGCTTGGGGTAGTGGGAAGGGTGATTGGGAAAGTGGGAGGGGTAGTTGGGGGTTGGGTGGTGAGGAGAGGATTGGTGGAGGGGGTCTTGGGAAGGGGGGGAGTATTGATGAGGGTTGTGGGGAATGGGAAGAAGCTTTAATGGGGTAGGTGGGGAGTGGAGGTGGTTGGAAAGGGAGGAGAGGGAAAATTTTCAAAATTGGGGTGGGGAGGTGAGAGAATGGGGTTCGCCCCCTTTAGAGAGAGAGAAGAGAGAGAGAGAGGGGAATCCACCCCAATAGAGAGAGAGGTCTAGTGGGATTTAGAATTCTGGATTTCAATATTCATGCAAAAGTTGTTACATATGAGATGAGTGGGGGCCTATTTATAGGCATTGGACTTTTCCTAGGATGAAAATGACCCTGACTAAACAACTATTGACCAAGCACTCCAAGGGAGGGGCGCCCCTGGGCCTAGCCCATTAGTTGGGCCCAATAGCCTAACAAACCAACACAATGACACAAGACTTTGGTAGATAACCTACTAACCTAGGTACATGACTCAAATAAAGGGAAAATTACATGATGATGACTCAAATAAAAATGTAAAAATTACATGACTAGACTCAAAAAATTATGACGAACACAATGGCGCACGCTGGTGAGCAATCCGAGCCTCAAAAGAAGTGGAGGGGGCGAGGGATGCCCCCATCATACCCCCGGGCTGGGGAAAACTCGACCCCGTCGAGTATGGGTCCACCGGGGAAGTAGTACACCAAAATGTAACTCCGGGAGAACCACGATCTCCAAACTCAACCTTCGCTCATAGCCGGAGAAGGGCGCTTCAGCTCGTCAAAGTGGCTCGGACACACCCTCATGCTGGCGATGGGATCTTGCTTGCCTAGTATTACCGCCGTGTGCTCACGTTGGGCTCTCAGGCTAATTTGTGGTGGCACTCCGAGGGTGTCTCTCGCAAGGATAGGTGTAAGCTCAAGGCACTCACTAGAATCCACCGTGGTGCCCTTAGAGGGTGCCGGATCCGCCACATGAGAAATGGGGTGAATCCCAAAACCCATCGGTAAGTCCAACCTGCAAGTCGGGTTGCCAAAATCACTCGAAACTTAGCAAGGTCCAAGTCCTCGTGCCCTCAAATTGGAGGTGACCCTAGGGTAGAGCCACTCCAAAGTCATCATCCTCAAGTTACCAACTTGGAATTCCAAGTGGCGCCCATGAGTTTTTGCCCGCTTGTTGTGAATCTCCCCGCTTGTTGCTTAATACTTGCTCGGATGCATATGCCATGCACTATGATGCGGTGTGAGTGGACAATGTATGGTATGCGAAGGTGGTCCAGGGCAACCATATATAGACCTATCATGCATTGATGTTATGAAGACTTTGAATGATTTGGGAGGACCGGGGCATCCATAGGTGTCCCTCTTATGAGTGAGTGTGATGAATGTTGGAGGACCCGGACACCCATGTAGGTTCCTAGCATACATAAGACCAATGGTGAATTGGGGAGGACCGTTACACCCAAATAGGGACCACTCATGCTTCCTACTTGACATGTGGGTGATGTGAATGAATGGACCCGACTTTCTAATCATGCCAAGTGGTGTGTTGTGCCAAGACTTATGCACTCCTATCCTAGAGATGACCTCCATGTGCATGGGTGTGGGGTGTCCCTTGATCTTCCATGTGAAAGGGTCGAAAGGATCTAGGAAGGTGGGTATCATGGAGAGGGGCTCTTCATTGTTTCCTAAGTGTATTTCACCCATGGTCATGGTTCTCTTGGTGTGGTCCGGGTCTTGGGAGAGGTGGGCTTGGTCCAACATGGTTGGTTGGGGTAGGAAAAGGTTGGTGGTGAGTAAGGTGGGTGGGTGTAGGAAGGGATCGAAGGGGTCATGATAAGGGTCACTTAGGGAGAGGAACTCTAGGTCCTCATGGTCCTTACATAGTGGTGATTCATCCTCCTCTAGAGAAATAATTAGGCCGATGTTTTTGGTGGGATGGTCAGCCATGAATGGAGGGCTCGACGTTCTACCCGAGATAAGCAACTCTAATTTATGGATAGCATCGGGCTTATCGGGTGTAGGGAGGAATAAGAGAAGGTCACTAGTGTAGCAACCAATGGTGCACATTGAGGTGATGGACCATATGCATAGGTGTAGGAGGCCAAGGCTCCTAGGTTGTTCGACCCTAGGGGTCAACATGCTAGTCATCTCTAATTGCCATGCTAAGCCCTTGAGAAGGTCCTCTAAGGTCTCCACTTGATAGGACGTTTGGATTGTGGTGTGATAGGAGAACAAGGGCACTATGGGAAGGTCTTGTTCTATGGGAGGGAAAACATGGGACATGATGGGATGATTTGGTCTCTCCTTTAGCCATCTAGCTAGGGGTCCATCTATGATTATGGTGCCATTTGTGAAGGTTTGTGGCTCTTGAAGATCCAGACTATTTGAAGTGGTGAAGGGTTGAGGCTCTTCCTTACTATTGGTGTGAACTTGGGCTTCCTTATGGGCGGGGAGAGGGTCCGGGCTAGCAACTATTCCTATGTGAGTGGTTGTGGCCTCCTTTCTCAAGGGAATGGGAAGGTCTTGTGGAGATGGGGTGATGATGGTTGGGGCATGGTGCACCCGGGGTGGTGAGTGAGGTCGAACTTGGGTTGGGAGTGGAAGTAGTGGTGGCCTAGGTTGGGGTAGGGTTGGGGTTGGAAGTGGAAGGTGGGTTGGGTGAGGGGGTTTAGGTTGGTTGGCCTTGCGAGGTGCATCTTTCTTTGGGGGTGATGGAGGGATAGTGGTGGGGTTCAAGGGAGCTTGTGGGATATGGGTTTGGTGGGGGAATTTGGGTTGGGGGGTGGTGGTCGTCATGGGCCTAGGTGGAGGGGTGGTCATGGGGCCCAATTGGGTTTGTGGAGCTATGGTTGTGGTGAGAATTTGTAGGTAGGGTGTAGATGTGGTGGTCGGGATAGGATAGGTGGGAAGTGGTGGGGAATGGGGGATTAGGTTCTTGGGTTGGTCGGGTAGGGATGGTGGAGTTGAAATGCTCCTTGGGCTTTGGTGATCCGCGTAGGAGGGGAAACCATATCTTGCCCTAAGTTGTTCCTTCATATCCTCCCATGTGGTGAGGGGAGCTTCCCTTCTAATTATCCTTAAGCCTTCAATTTTAACCCAATGAGTTTGAGCCCTTTTGGTTAGTTGCATTTTGGCACATTGAACCTTCCTATCCTCGGACAGGGGATTCCTTTCAAAGTAATGGTCCATTGTAGCTTCCCAATCTAAATATTCTCTAGGAAAGGTTCCATTAAAGGTGGGAAGTGGGAGAGGGACCATTCTATCATCCATCCTTGGCGTGGGCCCATTTTCTCCAAGTTGGTTGAGTCGACCCGATATGTTATCAAGCCGCTCATTGACATAGGTCAAGGCCTTCATGAGGTAGTTGACATGGCCAGGGAGGTTATGTGTGTTAGTGGTAGGCATCCCTTGGTGGTTTGGACTTATGGAGAGGGCCGATTGGTAAGGTCGGTATGAGGTGGCTATACTAGTGGACAAGAGATGCAACCGAGGACTCTAAATGCATAAACATACCCTAAGACCAACTTGATAGAGACAAGTTGTGAACTTGCTCTGATACCACTTGATGTGACATCACCCTTGGACCTATTTTGTAAGCATTCAAGTTGGGCAGCGGACTCACACTAGCGAGCTCACTCGCTTGGCACACATTAGTGCCCGAAGGCAACTTGGCAATGGTGGATAGGGTCCGAGGCGGGTCTTTGAGGCTCCAAAGGTTGGCAAGCTTGGGGAGAACCCCAAATGGGCCTGGGATGCCCAAATCATGGGTGGCCAGCACACCAAGGGTGTGGGATGTAATGGTTCACTCACAACTCGCCCGCGGTAGTCACAAACGGCACTAGCAATTTCGGGCCGAGCTCTCATTCACCGTCCGACGAAACAATGGCGATAATACTATGCTAGCAATGAATTGAAACCAGTCAAGAGAGGGACCGAGGCTCACCTAGCCGGCGTGAAGACGCCGACTCCGGCCGGAGACGGGGGCGAGCGGGGAAGCGTGGGTATGCACCCGCACGTCGCGCCGATGAAGCTTCGAACCTAAAATTTAATATTTACATGCACTACGCCCCTTGCAAGGGGGTTGGACTAGGGTTGGGGGTTCAAATTACAACCAAAATATTCCTCCACGCAGGGAGGGGCCTTCAGCCGGCCAAGCGGGGAGGGGAGAAACGGGGAAAGTATGCCGAATGAAGACCGAGATTGGTTCAATCTTCTCTCTGCGAGTGCTGACAGTCGGTCGAAGATGTTACTGCTTTGACTTCCCTCAAATTTTGTTGGGGACGAAACCACTTGGAGAATCTTCGCATCTGGAACAGGGTGACTCCAGAATTTTGTAAATTTCTTCAGGCACCACTGCTGGTCGGGGTGGGGGCTTGAACAGGGTGGCAGACCCTCGGATCTGACAGTTTCAGGTTCTCAACAGCAGGAAGAAGATGGTGCCACGACCGCTCCCGAGCTCAGAATCATGTACCACTAGAGTCGTTGGAACCGTTAACGAGTCCTCTTCGAAGCAAGACTAACAGGGATTCCAGATGATGTCAGGGTCGACCGGTGGGCTCTGAACACTGAGGATGGGTCGGTGCAGACTGAGTGGAGGTAGATCCGAGCGCCTGGAGGAAGAAATTAATAACTCTTGCGAAAGGATGCCGATTGGAGTTCCGCCTCTTGATTCTAAAAGTAGACAGGTCGAAGAAGATCTTTGCAGAAGAACTTTTGTCCTGATTCACGCTGGATTTGTCGTGGCAGAGCTTCCAATCACTTTCAGGTGCTCTGTCTGGAGAGCTTCGCGCAGTCGAGGGAGAACGGCTCTCCCGGGCAGCTCGGTGCTCGGACAACAAAGAAACCACTGCCGTTGCGAAGAAGACAGGCAGACGCTTCCGTGGGTACCTCTTGGGCCTTCAGATTCGCAGGGAGGTGGTCGGGGTGGCCGCTGCTAGCAGGTGATCCTCTGCAGGTCGCCAGTCTAGATGGTGGAAAGTGGGGGTGATGGAGATGAACAATGGGAGAGTGGAGGAGATGAGAGAGAGGGGGGGCGGCGACCTAGGGCTGTAGAGGGAAGGGGGATTTCGAAATTCAAAGGCCTAGGGAGGTGGAGGGGTCCTTGGGGTAGTGGGAAGGGTGCTTGGGAAAGTGGGAGGGGTAGTTGGGGGTTGGGTGGTGAGGAGAGGATTGGTGGAGGGGGTCTTGGGAAGGGGGGGAGTATTGATGAGGGTTGTGGGGAATGGGAAGAGGCTTTAATGGGGTAGGTGGGGAGTGGAGGTGGTTGGGAAGGGAGGAGAGAGAAAAATTTTGAAATTGAGGTGGGAAGGATAGAGAATGGGGTTCGCCCCCTTTAGAGAGAGAGAGAAGAGAGAGAGGGGAATCCACCCTTATTGTGAGAGAGATAATGAGAGAGAGGTCTAGTGGGATTTGGAATTCTGGATTTCAATATTCATGCAAAATTTCTTACATATGAGATGAGTGGGGGCCTATTTATAGGCATTGGACTTTTCCTAGGATGAAAATGACCCTGACTAAATAACTATTGACCAAGCACTCCAAGGGAGGGGTGCCCCTGGGCCTAGCCCATTAGTTGGGCCCAATAGCCTAACAAACCAACACAATGACACAAGACTTTGGTAGATAACCTACTAACCTAGGTACATGACTCAAATAAAGGAAAAATTACATGATGATGACTCAAATAAAAATGTAAAAATTACATGACTAGACTCAAAAAATTATGACGAACACAATGGCGCATGCTGGTGAGCAATCCGAGCCTCAAAAGAAGTGGAGGGGGCGATGGATGCCCCATCAGCACAATTCCCTCCTGCGACATATTCTGCCTCAGTAGTGGATAGAGCAACAGTGTGTTGCTTCTTGGATGCCCAAGACACTAGACAACCACCTAAGAACTGGCAATACCCACTAGTACTTTTCCTATCAATCTGACACCCAGCATAGTCTGCATCAGTGTAAGCTATTAGGTCTAGCTCACACCTAGCAGGATACCAAAGGCCTAGTTCTAGGGTGCCTGACAGATATCTAAAAATCCTCTTAACAGCACTAAGATGAGACTCTTTAGCACTAGCCTGAAATCTAGCACATAAACACACAACAAATTGTATATCAGGCCTAGATGCAGTAAGGTAAAGAAGGGATCCGATCATACCTCTGTACAGCTTGGTGTCAACCAATTTACCTTATGGGTCATCATCAAGAATAGTTGATGTATCCATTGATGATGTTATCTCCTTGAGATTTTTCAATTTGTACTTCTTCAATAGATCCCTTATATACTTGGACTGAGTGATGAAAGTTATTTCTTTGGTCTGTGTCACCTGCAGTCCAAGAAATAATTTTAGCTCACCCATAGAGCTCATTGCAAACTCATGTGTCATTAAGTCAGAAAATTCTTCACACATTGTTGAGTTAGTTGGACCAAAAACTATATCATCCACATATATTTGTACAATGAGAATGTCTGGATGACATACCTTTATGAACAAGGCTTGGTCAATTTCACCTCTTGTGAACTTCTTGTCTGAGAGGAACTTACTGAGCCTATCATACCAAGCTCTAGGAGCTTGTTTCGGCTCATATAGAGCTTTATTCAATTTATATACATGATTAGGAAAATCTATACATTCAAAATCAGGAGGCTATCTTACAAAGACATCCTCTTTTATTTCTCCATTCAAAAATACAGATTTCACATCCATCTGTTGAAGAGTGATTCCTAATGAGCATGCGTATGCTAACAGAATTCTAATGGCCTCTATCCTAGCCACAAGGGCATATGACTCTTCAAAGTCAGTACCATACTCTTGATTGTACCCCTGAGCTACCAATCTGGCCTTATTCCTAACAATATTGCCCTGCTCATCAGTTTTATTCCTGAAAACCCATTTAGTTCTAATGACAGTCTCATGATCAAGAGGTGGAACTAGGTGTCATACCTTGTTCCTTTCAAATTGATTTAATTCCTCGTGCATGGCATTAATCCAATGCATGTCACTAAGGGCACTGTCTATGTTTTTGGGTTCTATGTGTGACACTAATGCAAAGGAATTTAACTCATTCTGAGCTCTGAAATAAGATCTGGTCCTAGGGGGTTCATGCAAATTACTAATTATATTCTCTATAGGATGATCTCTAAGAAATCTGACATTGATAACTTGATTACCTTGATCCTCATTTACCTCCCCCAGAGAACCAGGCTCCACTGCATCATTATCTTCAGATTGATCTGCAGGATTTTCATCTTTCAGAATTTCTTGATTATTCTATTCCCTGCACAAACCATTTTCAAGCTTAGTCATTGTTTCATCAAAAACCAAATGTGGAGATTCTTCTACTGTCTTAGAGTTTAAATTGTATACCCTATAGGCTCTGGATTTTTCTGAATATCCTAGAACGATTCTAAGATCACTTTTAGGTTCAAATTTATCAAGGTCTCTTTTAGCATTAACATGCACAAAACATTTACAACCGAAGACCGTGAAATAAGCTAGTGAAGGTTTCTTACCCTTGAGAATTTCATAAGGAGTTTTCTTGGTAAATGGCTTTACCATGGCTCTGTTGACTACATGGCATGCAGTGTTGACTACCTCAGCCCAAAATTTCCTTGGTAGGTTACCTTCCACCAGCAATGTTCGAGCCATCTCCACAAGGGTCCGGTTCCTCCTCTCTACTACACCATTTTGCTCTGGTGTCCTTGGAGAGAGAACCTGTGAGTTATACCATTATCCCTGTAGAAGTCATCAAACTATGAGTTATCAAACTCACCACCATGATCAGACAAAATATTCTTAATGGAATTGTCATTATTCTATTTTATTTTTAAAAAGAACTCCTGAAATTCATTAAATGCTTCATGTTTGTGTGTGAGGAAAAACACCCAAGTAAACCTAGAGAAATCATCAACTAACACGAAACAATATCTTCTATTTGATAAACTAGCTGATCTTGTAGGTCCAAAGAGATCCATGTGAATCAGCTCATATGGTTTAGAAGATAGGTTTTCTGTTCGAGACTTAAATGACTTCCTAGTCTGTTTGGATTGAGTGCATGCCTCACATACAACATTATCAATCTTAAAAGATATTTCAGGAAGTCCTCTGATCATGCAATGCTTGTTTAGTTTATGTAGCACTGTATAACTAGCATGACCTAGTCTACGATGCCACAGATAGGTTAGGTCATCCTTGTTAGCAGTAAGGCACAGGTTTGAATGTGCTACATCATCTAGGTCAACTAAGTAAATATTATTGACTGTTTTGATAGAAAATTTAACATTATCAGAAGTAGGCTAATAAATGTTGCAACCAGCAGAGTCAAATATTACCCTATGACCTTTGTCACAAAGCTGGCTAATACTTAACAAATTATATGCAAGACCGTCTACCGGCATGACTTCATCAATGCAACAAGTAGAGCACTTACCTATCTTTCCTGATCCGACAATCTTACCCTTCGTATTTCCTCCAAAGGTGACAAGGCCTCCATTATTTTCAACCAGCATACAAAATTTGGCCTTATCCACCGTCATATGCCTGGAGCAGCCACTGTCTAAGTACCAAAAATTTTGCTTGGTTGCCAGGCATACCTGCATCAAGGATCAAGTAGAGGAGTTTGGAGCCCAAAAATGTCTGGGCCTCAGAACAACAAAAGAATCATCAAGACAGGATAGCAAACATTTAGGTATCCACATTTGTTTTGGAACTGATTGCTTTGTGGATTTGTTTGTTTTCTTTTTGTTACTGCTGTTTTTGTTGTCATTAATGGTATGGAAAACATTGGGTGAGGTGTACCCTGGGTTGGTCCTAGGCTGACCATAAGAAGTGTGTTTCCTTGGATTCCATGTCCTAGATTGCCCAAACCAATTTCTAACATGAGGTCTATAATTCTGAGTAGGATTTGAGTGGTATGCAGACCTTCCATAAACTCTATCCCTCCCAGACCTACTAAACTGATATGGCTGTGCATAATGGTATGTATGGTAGGTCTTAGCTCTGGGATGGTTTCTGTTAGTCTCTGATCTTCTAACTATTGTAGGCCCACCTGGAGTATGCATGGGAGTGGGCTATGTCTTCCAGTTATTTTTCTGTGGAGACCTATTGGAGTT
This sequence comes from Amorphophallus konjac, assembly GCA_022559845.1. Classification (NCBI taxonomy): domain Eukaryota; kingdom Viridiplantae; phylum Streptophyta; class Magnoliopsida; order Alismatales; family Araceae; genus Amorphophallus; species Amorphophallus konjac. The sequence goes on along the minus strand of CM040127.1, from coordinate 176,431,889 downwards.
ATTATGGGGTTTTGATGTTGCAAAAGTTTTACCCCTATCCTGGTGTTTACCCTGAGGTGTAGACTCGTGTGTGCGTGAATTTCTGAACACCTCCACCTTTTGTTTGCCCTTGTCCTGAGCACTGGGCTTTTTCTGATTAGCAGTTCTTACAGAAGAATTGTCAGCATTATTTTCACTGCACATTTTAATAAGAGGGGTGTTCTTTCCCTTTTTTGCTACAAATGAACCAGTTATGAATTCAAAGCTCCTTTTTGCAGTAGAATTAAAACCAAGACCATCTTTTCTGAAATTTACTTTTGTTTCCAAGAGAGCATTTAAGTTTTCTATACCTTGGCTCATGCTCTCAAGGGTTTTCTATTTATTCTCATTTTCTTTCTTAAGATTTTCCATTGATTTCTTCAATTCAACATTAACACTCAAAATAGCTTCATACTTTTCATTGACAATTTTCTTTTCATTTTCACAATTTTGTAATTTCAGCTTTAAATCATCAATCACATTTTTGAGCATATCATTCTCCTTTCTAGCATCAATTAACACAGATTTTAACTCATCAACTTCAGTAGCAGAATTTTTTTAGACAGTTATTCTCTATTTCAAGATATGTAATTCTGTCAGACATAGTAGTATCATTAACAAGTGAATTGACTTTTCTTTTTAACTATCTATTTTTATTTCTAACATCATCAACTTTATCTAACAGTTCGCCATAAGCATCTTCCCAATCAGCAAGAGTGTAATTTTTGAAGGGAGATGTTACCTCATCATCATCTTCTTCTTTATCGCAGTCCTTGGCCATCAGGCATACTTGACTTCTTTCTCCTTCACTCTCCGAGGTGCAGCTGAGACTGCCCTCATCCTCATTGCTCCAAGTACTTATCATAGCTTTGCCTTTCATGTTTTTCTTCTTTACTTTTTCCTTCAGTTTTGGAGCTCCGGGCATTCTACCTTTATGTGGCCTGCTTTCCTGTAATGATAGCAAACAATTGTGTCAGTCCTTTTGGCAGGATTAGTTTTATACCTTGTCTGTCTTCTGCCATTATGCAGTCTTCTTCTAAAGTGTCTTCCCTCTTTTCTCAAAAACCTTTTGAACTGTCGAGTTAGCATAGCAAGCTGATCATCTTCAATTTCTGACCCTGAAGAGCTGTGGTTGCTGGATGACCCACTGTTGCCGGAGTTGGCCTTCAATGCAACGAGTCTCTTCTTCTTCTCTAGCTCATCTGCCTTTGGCAGGTTCATCTCATATGTCATGAGTGAACTTATTAACTCATCGACCTTGGTGGTCTTTAAGTCCTGTACTCCTCAATAACAGTCACCTTTGTGTGCCAGATCAGAGTTAAGGAACGCAGAATCTTTCTCACCAACTGATATATAGAGTATACTTTGCCAAGACTTCTAAGTCCATTGGTTATAATCATGAGGCAAGCTTACATCTCTGTTATAGTCTCATTCAGCCTCATCCTAAACGCCTCATATTCAGAGACTAGCATGTTGGCTTTGGTCTCTCTCACTTGGGATGTCCCTTTGTATATAACTTCCAATTTATCCCACATCTCCTTAGCAGTTGAACAGGATGAGATCCTGGAGAACTCCGTGGGATGAAGGGCACACTGGATGGCGTTGATAGCTGTGACGACCTGGATCCCGGATACCGGATATACCCGATACCACTTGGAACCCATGAAGCCTCCCAAGAGCTATAAAGCTCCAAAGGGAAAAAGCATTGTCGTGTAGTACATTGAAGCCATAGAGATATAACAATAAGTAATTAAATTTCATTAGATCGGTTGCTAAAGTAGTGGAAATAAAATTACTTTTTAATTAACAGTTTCAATTTACAATTATATCAGAGTCTAGTCCAAAGGAAAGACAAGTACAGTCCAACAGAAAGAAGAACGTACACTGAGGTCGGGGGAAACCCGACACAGGTACCGCTGGCAGCCATGGACACGCCACACCAGGAACCGCGGAAGCAGAACGACGCCACCCACCTGAAAAGCTGGGGTGAGCCTCGTGTCACTGGCTCAGTAGGGGTCACACGGATCCCCACTAAAAAATAATGTAGTAACACGCTAAAACAACAGGTAAACAACAGGAGTAGTAAAGCAGGAAAACTACCACTAGAAAGCTGTAAAAGAAAACCGAAACGGAAGGAGTAGGAACAACTAAAAGAAAACGGAAAAGCCGTACCTGACGAAAACACGGCTGTCGAAAGGACTTCGGCTCCCTAAACTACTCCGGGTAGCAATAGGATGGCGAACCCTGATCTGACAAAGTTAGGAGTTGCCGACCTGTCGGGCCCACAAAGACTGGCAAAAAGCCTAGAAAGGACCTAGACAGACACAGACGCCCTAAAGCATACATGACTCGATTGTCATGCACGCTCTTCTAGACACGACCACATACACGACTAGAACATCGTGTACACGACACAACACTGACCTCGGGTAAGACCATGAGAAGGCTAACCCGAAAAGGTCACGACGTGCAAAAAACATGAGAGTCACGTGTCACGTGACGGAAACACCTCCTCACTAGAAGAACAGCCAGCTGCGTCCACTGACGTCTTCTGTTGCGCCTACAAGTGTCTCGTCTACACTACCTACAAGATGACAGAGACTGAGACACTGCTGAACCATAACGGGAACTACAGTAGCAAGTGACTAGACAGGGTAACGCCCGTCGGCGTTAGTCCATGCCCCTGACCACGTGTGCACACACCAACTCTTGCTGGAGAGCCAAGCCTCTAGCTACGTTTCCCCAACCAGCAGGACGCTACTGTACAGCGGGGGCCCACGGAAACTAGCTTATAAACCGTATCTCAGGAACTGCCTTCGCCACCACTCTTATAAACCGTATCTCGGGAACTGCCTTCACCACCACTCTTATAAACCGTATCTCGGGAACTGCCTTCGCCACCACTCTTATAAACTATATCTCAGGAACTACCTTCGCCACCACTCCCCGGTGGGACGACAAGTCGTAACGTGTCGCTAGGCTATGACTAGTGGAGGCTCACTAGACACAGACTCCAAAACATGAGTGCTGAAGTACAGATAGGCAAGGAAGCACTGTCGCAGGTACTATGAAGCATCAAGGCAGCACACCACTGCTGAAAGACTCAGGACAAGGCAACTAGACCAGCAGACACAACAATCCTTGAGTCTCATGACTCGGAGTCAAGATCATCGTACAAAGCAGAACAAGCCACCAATCGGTCTAATCCTAAGTCAAGAAACGACACGATTGCGTAAAATGACACACGGAGACCTGAGGGATCAACAAGACCCTCAGCACACCTGGACACGCAAACTGAGGTAAGATGATACCTTGAGGCATCCAGAACCATGTCTCAGACTAGACGAAACTACTGAGACACACACAAGGTCGCCTGTCAACCACTGGGTCACCCCGAGTTGACCGGAACCGAACAATGGCGATTTAACAGTAGGAAAGAGAATCTTACCTCAAGCAAGAAAAACTCCTGGCTACCTTCTAACGTGGTCATAGCCCTCATACGACACCAAAAGATATCCACGGGAACGACAAACCACAAGGTCAAGCCAAGACATACAGAAATCAAAACGACGGGAAATGACACTCTGGGCATAAGCGATCCATCACTCAGCCGCTAGGTAAACCCAGCAGTAACGGAGGAAGTCGCTACGCACATAGAGATGAAGATAATGGCGGTCGTAGGCCTCGTCCGCTAGTGGACAGTAGCGGTCAAAGGTTAGGCCGCCAACACCAGTCAACTCTCCCACCGACCTACCCAGTCAAACCACCCAGCGGTCTAAGATAGACATGCTACACAGACTAGGTGGTCCAAGAGACAACTGCCACACTAACCGCTCTACAACATTGACCTAAGACAAGCGACATGTAGCGGCCAAAGAAAGGCGCGCTACAGTGAAGAAACTATTGTGCCCCTATGGTTTTGATGTCAGATCAAGCTTGTTATCAGTGTGAGTTAATCTGAAAGGAAAGAAAGGATGCATCAAGTAAGTTTGATATTTGAACTGAGTCTGTACAGACTTGATGCACAAAATGCAGTGTGCATATAAGAAAGTATGTACAACGAGAATGAATGCACGGACATGTCATCCACGAGTGTACAGACTTTGAATGCATGTAATGCATTTTGCATATGGAGAAGTATGCACATTGAAAGTGAACGTACAGACATGCCATCAATGAGTGTACAGACTTTGCGTGCAATGTACCAACGATGTACAGACTTTCTGTGCCTAACGCTTAAGCCTGAATGCATCATGTATAGACTTGCTAAGACATCAAGGCAGAATGCAATTGGTATCAGAGCGGGTCTCTATGCTTCCAGATCCAACGATCTGCAGAGGATCCTGCTAGTCTGTGTGGTGCTTTGATATTTGTAGTTTGGTGCATTTCTTATCGATTGCTTTGTGCATAGAACCTGTTTGCTATCTGTCTTAATGGCTCGTCCGCTTGCGTTTGATGGTTCTAACTTCAGTAAGTGGTTAGGCAGCCTATGCGTTTATATGAACTCCATTGACCCTAATCTATGGAGTTTGGTTTCAAAAGGCCCACACCAATTATCTCATGATGAGACCAAGTGGTCTAGAGAGGACAGGGTAAAGAACCGTGATAATGTCACAGTTCTTAATATTTTGAAAGCTGTAGTTAATACTGATAGATTTCCTTTTATTCTCAGGTGCGCTTCTGGAAAGGAAATATTGGATAGAATAACTGCTACAAATGGGGAGCAAGAGGATCAATGCTTGATGGCCAACCGGGGTGATCACAATTCTGATCAACAGGAGGAAACTTCATCCAAGGTAAGCTCTGGATTCGAAGAGATTTCCCTTGATGATTTATGGAATATAAATGAAGAACTTACTGATACATGTAGGAAATTAAAATCTGAAAATAAAAAGTTGAAAAAGAAATGTGATCAGATTAATTCGAATGCTCCTTGTGAAAAATGTCAAGAACTGAGAAAATCTCATGAAATCTGCTTAGCCGATGTTGATAAGAGTAATGAACAATATTCTGTTTTGGAAAATAAAAATCAGGATCTCACAGATAAGATCTCTGAACTGAAAGAAAAACTGAGCTCAATTAACAATGATCAAATCTTACTAAATAAGCGAGTTCAGAATGAAGAACTAATAAAAGAAAATGAAAGAATGATGGAAGAAATGAAAATTTTGAAGGATCAAAACAAGAAGCTCATGGTCTTAAATACTGTTATGGGAGAAAAATGGCTAACCATTGAAAAGGGAAAGTGTGTTGAAAATGACTCTGAAGAAAGATTGAAATAGGAAATTAATACACTCAAAAGTCTGAATGATGCCTTACATCAACATGTTATCAGCTGTGAATCTGACATTACTTGTTATGAGGTTGACATTATTTCTCTAAAGTCTGAAATCCATGATCTAAAAAATTCCATGTCTGAATCTGTGAAGGATAAAGGCAAAATGGAAATGCCTCTGAAAGATAATGTAAGTGGTCAAAGAAAAGGGACATGCAACATTTCTGAAATTAAACAAGCCAAGAGAAACCAGCTGTGTACCACTTTTATTCGAAGCTTTGAAGTAGAAGGAACTTCAAGACAATCTCTAAAACAATCTACTGCGACTGAGAATCAAAAACCACTGAAAAATAAAAAGAACAATCAACATACTGAGAAAGTTCAGGTTAACAATAAATTTCATGCTAAGTATGTTAATTGCTTCTACTGTGGGAAATTTGGTCTTGAGATGGCTAATTGTTTTGTGATGAAGAAGGATGATCTGAAACTTAACAGAATTCATGCTAAGAATTCTCAGATTAAGAAATCTTCTTTAGCTCAGAATAAAAGGATTCAGTATTTTTACTGTCACAGAATTGGTCAACTTATGCATAATTGTGGACTAAAGAAAGAGGATGATCTCAATGCTAAAAAATTGCATGATAGGAATGTTCATGCTAAAAATCATGTAAATCATAAAAAGAACATTCAATGTTTTCATTGCGGCAAACTAGGCCACATTGCTGCTCAATGTTGGCACATTCAGGGAGAGAAATTTCATTCTGAATTTGTTAATTTCCATGATAACAAAGATGTTTTTGAAAGAAATAATTTTGGTTCTAAGAGAAAGCACATTGGATGCTTCGAATATGTAAAGCATGGCCATACAGTCAAGAACTGCTGGCATGCTCAGGGAAATAGATTGAATTCTAAATCTGTAAAATTTCCTACTTTCTATGATTCTACTAGAAATAACTTAATTGATAAAAAGAAAAACTCTTCATGCTATGAATGTGGGAAGCTAGGCCATAGAGCTGCTAATTGTTGGCTGGTTGGTTTTAGTAAACAAAATTTTCACTTTACTAATAAATTTCATGACAACAGTAATTTGCATAAAATGAATTTAAAATCTGCTGCATCATGCCATTATTGTGATCAGATAGGTCATTGTATGGATAATTGCTCCTTGATGATGAGTGATGATCTGAAGTCTCAGAAAATGTGGAAAGCACCATTCAGAGGTGTCACATTTACTTCAGGACCCAAGGCTGCTTGGGTTCCTGTTGGATAAAAATACTTTAGCCTTTGCAGGTGTGCCTTGGAAGTTGATGAATAAAGGGGTTAATAATCCAAGGCACTCAAAAATGAAAACCCCAGGATCCTACGCTTCAGGTCAGTTCTTAACAATCTATTTAAATTTCATCATTCGAAAATTGAGAATTTGAAATGATTATATATCATGTTGCTCTGTTGATGCTAAGTTGAGATTCTCTTAAATATGAATTGCGCAATCATGCTTATGGTAGTTTCCTTCTTTAAAAATTGCATGAATCATATATGAATGAAGAATTTGAAATCATGTGTTGTGCTTTTATTACATTTCATGCACTTAGTCAGGGGGAGTTCAACCATTCTTGATTAACCACACTGCTGCTCATGCTTTGCTATTTACATGATGTATCTAGACAGAGGGAGACACTTTGATCATCTTATTCACTCTCACCTGAAACCCTTCTGTCTAGTTTATTGGATCTTCTAATGCTCTTAATTTGTTTCAATTGAATTCTCTGCTGTCTTCACTGAAATAGCTGATCTGTCTGTAGTCCAGACTCAGCTACTGCTTGTTGATATACACTCTTTTGATGCTCTTCTTTTTTGTTGTTGTTTCTTCCACCAGCTTACACTCATCCTTCACATACTTCTTAGCTGGTGTGACAGATTTATTTCTATTGTTGATTAGTTGGTCAGCTATATTTTTGATCTGATCTGAGGAACACAAGCTGCAGGCCATGTAATTCAGTCTGAGAATCATGTAGAAATTCCTATCATATAGGTTTAAGAATGACCACTAAATCAGACTGATATAATGCTTATGTATTCTCAGATTTGCATTTAAATGACTTGAAAAATATCTGAATGATAAGCTTTAATAAATTTTAACCACATGTGTCATGAAAACCTTAGACTCACTCATCTAAATTCTGAAAATTTGAAATCAAGGCTACCTTGGTTGAGATACATAGAGTGAGTATTGTTCTTAAACATTAATTTTGAAGAGTCTGACTAAAAGAAAATTCGGTTAGTAATGTAATGACTTTACTCACTGAGAAACTGGGTCCTCCATCAAAGTAATAGAGTAAACCCAAGTCATGAAGTGCCATAGTCGCTTAAAGCAAAAAATCATTGAGAACCTGACAGAGCAATGGCATGTGTGTGTTGAGTAACTAGGGAGTCTGGCCTCTAATCAAGGTGTCTCCTCACGTAAAAAGACATTTCTATTGCTAACTCCGGTCATAATGTTAAGAGGCAATGATAGTTATCACACTGAGTAACTGGGTCACTTCACCTGAGACGTGTTGTGCCTCACGTAAAAAGGTGTTGATCAACTTAAATTGCTCAGGAAAAGTATAATGTGCTTCAAATGAAAATATCTTGCAAACTCTGTCAACTCATGCTCTTGTAAAAGTGTTTAATCTCAATACTAATCTGTGTAACTCCTAAAGGAGTCATTGAGATCATGCGTGTAAGACAAAGATGATTGGTCCTGAGTGTTATCTGATTATTTGGTTCACCTTTATTAAAACTTGAATTCAGATATAAGTATTGAGTTTAATTGACAAATTTGGTATACATCATAATTAAATCAGGTTGGTCAAGTTACCAATTCATAACCCCCTATGATAGGAGAGTCTTTCCTTGTGTGGACTTATTACTGTGGTACCTGCCATACAATTTCCTCTGATCAGGTTCACCTTTGACAACTTAATCATCATGCTATCTTACCTGTTGGAGATCCTGTACCTTGCTTGCTGTTATTTACTCCTACCCTTGGCTACATCTACTTCATTTACATCATTGTTTCACTCTCCACAATGTTGGAATCTTCCATCTTGTTTCTGTAACTAGTTCTGGTTTTGTGGGCTTTTCACCTGCATTGTTCTGTCCATACAAATATAAGGTGCCACAACCATTATTGTTTTGGATTCCTTGTGGTGGCAGATTTCAGATTGCTTTTGGTTAACCAGAATTCATTCATGCACTTCAGGGGGAGTTCTGGGTCATCTACATTTAAGGGGAGAGTAGTCATTCATTCATATTGATAGGGGGAGCTCTTATATTTTATTCTTCTAGTGCTCATCCTGCATACTTCATTTTGGGGGAGAATAGCTCTTATGTGCCTTCATTTGTCAAAGGGGGAGATATTATCTCAATCTTTTTATACCTGCTTATTCTTTCTCTCTCAAACTTTTTCTCTTTTTGATGAAGTCAAAGGGGGAGATAGCTTGGATCTGTGTGTCTCATAGTGACTCATAGTGTTGCCATCATCAAAAAGGGGGAGATTGTTGTGCCCCTATGATTTTGATGTCAGCAAGCACTATGAGTATGAATTATTTTGATGTCAGCAAGCACTATGAGCATGATTGATTGATTGATTTGAGAGTGGGCACATTCAACTCATTGCATTGTCTGTCTTTGCATTGGTGCAACTCTAGTTCCTGCATAACAAGTGTAGTTTGTATCGGTACATTAACTATTGTTGCACGTCATATAGTCGATGCATGATCTGGTAAATATACTGCACTGTTAGTTCTCCTGCATACATTACATCGGTTCAATATCTGCCATATGCACACACTGCATCGATGCATTCGTCATTCGCTTTATTTCGAAGTCGATGCATGTTCATTATGCATACATAGTCAATACATTCGGTTGTTTCATGCATATACAATGTCTGCACAGTCTTTGCTGTTATGTCCATGCGTCATTTAAGCAAGTCTATACATGATGCATTGATTCTTAAATGCTAGGTAGCAAGTCTGTACATTGTCTTGTTTCAGGCATGCAAAGTCTGTACATTCTTTGACAGCATGCCTGAGCATTCATCTTCGTTGTGCATACTTTGATAGATGCAAACTGCATTTTCACACGTTCAACGTCTGTACATTCTTCAGTGGCATTTGTGCAATCTTTCAAAACAAAGTCTATACACTCTTTACCATGCATTCAAAGTCTATACATTCCATTGCTGATACGAGTGGTTAAGTTCATGCATCATCACTCCAGCAAGTCTGTACATTGGTGTCGCATGCACACTTAGTCCATGCACTCCTTGATGACATGCCTGTGCATTCATCTTCATTGTGCATACTTTGTTAAATGCATTCTGCCTTGATGTCTTAGCAAGTATAAACATGATGCATTCAGGCTTAAGCGTTAGGCACAGAAAGTCTGTACATGGTTGGTACATTGCACGCAAAGTCTGTACACTCGTTGATGGCATGTCTGTACATTCACTTTGAATGTGCATACTTCTCCATATGCAAAATGCATTACATGCATTCAAAGTCTGTACACTCGTGGATGACATGTCCGCGCATTCATTCTCGTTGTACATACTTTCTTATATGCACACTGTATTTTGTGCATCAAGTAATATCAAACTTACTCGATGCATCCTTTCTTTCCTTTCAGATTAACTCACACTGATAACAAGCCTGATCTGACAGGACTGCTGCTCGAGGAGCTTAAGAAGGGCACGTGATCCAAGAATGGAGGAAGTGCCAGGATCGTGACATGTGTAGTGCAGCAGGCTGAAATGCTACCACATGTTCAAGGCACTAGGGCGGGTATTCGTGGAGGACACACGCCCACCTATCTGCTCCTGCTATAAAAAGAAGACTTCTCCATCTGGAGAAGATGCTCATGTAGAGAGGATCAAAAGTTACATTAGAAGAGTAGAAGCAGACAGAAACTGCACGATCCAGAGAGAAGAAAAAAGAAGAAGAGCAGAGGAGGAGAGTGTTCGAAAGAGAAGCAGAAGAAGAGAAAGAAAGGAAGAGAGAGGAAGAGAGCTCTAGGGGAAGAGGAGAAGAAAAAAAGCTTCATCGGAAGATTTGTTTTCACTGGACTTTGGATCATATCCAAGCCAGTCAGCTCCATGAGAGCCACATCTATGTTCCATCATTTACAGCTTTCTATCGTTGTGATTTATCATCTTTTGTTTTATTTTGAACCTTTATTCAAGCTGTTAGTCAGCGGAGCAAGCTGTGTTGCTCAGCGGTTGCAGAGGAGGATTCCTCTGGTCGGCTAAGCTGTATTGCCCAGCGGGTCAAGTTGTTAGGCAGCGGATGGCTAAGCTGTAATACCCAGCGGAAGCAAGCTGTGATGCTCAGCGGATGTCGGCAAGCTGTGAGGCCCAGCGGGTTAAGCTGTGTATCAGCGGAAGCCACACTCTGGTTGGAGTGTGGGGTGGACGTAGGTCTACAGACCGAACCACCTAAAAATTCCTTTGTGCACTGTTGTTTGATTGCGTAGTCTTATTTTGTTAGATGAATGCTTAGGGCCGATCAATCTTTCTCTGGCTGGTGAGATCTATGGTTGCACCTTGACTATTCAACATTGGTTTTAAGAGTTCTTCTGACACCATTCTTCACGTCATCTTTCTGATATTCGGTAAGCACTTTAGATAACTAAGTGAACCTCTTCAATTCCGCATCCACTCACTAGTTAGAGATTTTAATTGGGCAAAATTTGAGGAGGGGATTCATTCACCCCCCCTCTGAATCCATTGCACCGATCCCAACAGAAACGCATGAAGGTTGGGCCGCCAAGGCCAACCGACTTAAATTCTTAACTAGGTATAAAACCACAGTAACACGAATATCGAGGCAAACCACAAACCACTGAGATCGTCCCCTCGAGACGGGAACTCAAGCGAGGCCACTGACATGCAGGGGAACCCCCACCGCACTTACACCGATACACAGTGACTCGATCGAGCGTAACACAAAGCTCGAGACACACATCCCTACGAGCATGCTAATCGAAGTAACATGGCACCTCCCGACACCCCAGAAACACGGACACGGAACCCATGGGGTGTCCAGGTTACTCGTTAGGCCAAAGGTCGGTCATTGGGTCTCAACCGGACCGACTAGGACTCAAACGAACGAAAATACAACATTTCTGGTCGACAAGACCTCTGGGGTCGGTCGACCTGACAGGGTCGGTCGACCGACCTGCGACTGGACCCGACATGGTCCGCGAGCAACCGTTGGTCGACCGACCCATCAGGTCTGGTAGACTGGTCACGGTGAAAAATCGACAGAACAGAGCCCTGACGCTCGATTCCACGCCACATTCGATCCCGATCGAAGGGGAAAACAACCACAATGATGATACCAACCTTCCACACTCTGGAAGGGGTCAAATTAATGCACAAACGGATTGAAACGAACGATTCCACCGAATTAACCCTATTTGGATCACCGGGGTTCTTGGGCTCGTACCGGCCCCAAATGACAACCGATCGACATGAAATCAGCGGATCTGGAACGCTGGCAATCCAGGGATTCGATTGATACCAACTGATCTAAAAACCGTCGCCATTTTTCGGAGAACCCTGTGAACACCCCAAAAGCATGGTTTTCCCAAACTTGAAGGAAACCAACTCGTATGCTCATCGAACAACAGAAAACCGCAGGGAAACGTAGAGGAGAAGTAGGCGATCCATTTCCCTACCTCCAGAAACCGTGCGCCAAAGTGACTAATCCACACCAAAAATGCCAAATCAAGGAACCGCGCCTTCTCGGAATCCACCGAGGGATCGCACCTCGCCACGCTCAAACCGTCGCCCCATCCTGTGTCCCGATCACTCCATCGCGTCGTCGCTTCGGCCAGCTCCGCAACGGTGTGCACCCCGCGCTGAGAGACCCAGAGAGGAGAGAGAATGAGAGAGGAAGAAACGTAAGAAATGATGGAGGAGATAGGTGAAAGGAAAAAAAAAGAAAGAAAATTAGGATTTTTCATAATTTTCTGAAATTCCAATAATTGGTCTGAAAATGGACTAATTCAGAAAAATATTCAAAAATAGTCGAAACGATCCTCGAGAAGAGTACAACGTAACTGCGGCATCCACGAGTCGATGAACTGAGAAATAAACTCACCGCAGGGTTCCGTAACTTGTACGAGAGAAAAACCAACACGAATCGTAAAACTCAACTCAGGACCCACAAAAGCGATCTGAAACTCTCCGAAAAGGATCCGAAAGACCCGATAAGGATCCAGGGTATTACATCCTCTCCTCCTTTAAGAAATTTCATCCTCAAAATTTAAGGACTAGCAAAGGAGACGTGGGGAAGAACAACCCCAAGACACAACTTGAAACAGCATGAATCTCGAAAAAAATAGTTCAGAGGAACACTGTTAGACCATAATCACAAGCACACATTCTGGATCTCAAGGCAGACAGATCCATCGAACGAGCATGATACACAAGTGAACTCAAGTCTGACACCTCCAAAACAAGGCAACGTCACTTTCGTCTCACAGGAAAGGAGACACGACCCCAACCACGACAACAGCTATCGGGAAAATAAAATGATAAACATGGCAAGCATCAGCTGAACCAAGGAAGCATAGTCCTCTCAACTGATAGCTCGACAACATCATCGGCTCCAGTGCCGAAGGCAACAGGGAACACCTGGCACACAAGACGCCAACGACAGCACAAGACCACAAGCACAATCAAGTCAGTCCTCACTCAGATATTACATCTGATCGAGTTGTAGGGTAACTCTATCAGGAGAGAAGAGTATAGCACAACTAACCGACAAGATCATGGTCCACACGATGCTAAGACAGATTCACAGGGAAACAACGATAAAACGACAACAGCAGCACTTGCAGGATCCCAGCTCCGTATTGAACACAGAACCATGGAATACAACTGCAAGCTGGGTCACATCAAGGCACAATAATAGTTGAACACATGACTATAATGGACTAGTCATGCAACGAGCAGCTCATAAAGAAAAGACCCATGACATCAAGAACGACAATCTTGGGAAACGCATCTCAAGGACCACGATCACGTCTCGAGAGCACAACACCCAAGGAAGGATTGCATAGCAGAGGGTACTCAACCAGCAGAAATGCCGATAGATTCCCCAATACTCACAAATGCCAGTTCCAACACCATAAAGCCTCCAAGAATAACGGCGTGGCAACAGACAACATCAAGGCACACGAAGCCAAGATGAAGTCACATCGAGAAAAATAATTCTCTCGACCGGTCAGAATCTTACAACCAACGATCCTTGACCCGTGGGTTATCAGCCCACATGCTTAGCTGCGCACTCACATAATGCACACAGGCATCAGAAAACACCTCGGCGTTCGCATCTCAGCACACGCATGGCGCCATCATAATTCATGAAAACTGTAATATAACACGCCACGAGTACTGATGCTGCGAGCAACCGATCACAAGTAGCATAAGTGCAAACCGAAGGAGAGTACCAGCTTTAGCACAAAGCCCAAAGAAAGGCTAATCTTAGCTTACCCTTATGTCCTGAAACAATCAATGAGCCTTCACAACACATCGGCCGCTAGACACGGCACGACAAACACGGCGCACAACGGCTCTCAACACAAAGATTAGGTCCAAAGCCAAGCAACTGTAGAACAAAGAGAAGATCAAGCTCAGAACAAATACTATCCACACTTAAGTAGACGTAGGACAAAGGTCTCACCAAGACAGCACTTCTAAGGCTTACCTCGAAAAAGACTCCACCAAACAGGATGAGAAGCATCAAGCTCGACTAAAAGAAGCTCACTAGGAAGGAAAATCCTAGGTTCGCTCGAGCACCTTCTCAATCAAGGAATCTAATCGATCACTTCGACAAAAGTGAAATACCCCAGGAGCTGAACATACTTAAGCTGGGACAACCAAAACAACGTAAGAACGTGTACGGCCATCACACCAACTCGAAAAAGTCACCAGCCACCTGAACAAATCACGAAAAAATCTAGAACGATGTACTATAGATTCAAGCCCATCGGTGAACTCTGCCAAGTACAACATGATCGAGACGAACACCACGATGAAAAAGAAGCATCCCGTCACATCCTGACGAGGGCAAAAACCATCTTGCACAGTGCTACTACAGCACGCACAAGATGACACGTGAAAAATGAAGCGATAAAGAAACACAAACCTAATGCCAGCGAAAGACTGTACTGGACTTTCAGGACTCTGGAAACTGTATATCCTGGATTCCCATGTACTTCACACACCAGTGCTCTGATACCACCTGTGACGACTCGGATCCCAGATACCGGATATACCCGATACCACTTGGAACCTGTGAAGCCTCCCAAGAGCTGTAAAGCTCCGAAGGGAAAAAGGATTATCGTGTAGTACATTGAAGCCATAGAGATATAACAATAAGCAATTAAATTTCATTAGATCGGTTGTTAAAGTGGTAGAAATAAAATTATTTTTTAATTAACAGTTTCAATTTATAATTATACCAGAGTCGAGTCTAAAGGAAAGACAAGTACAGTCCAACAGAAAGAAGAACGTACACTGAGGTCCGGGGAAACCCGACGCAGGTACCGCTGGTAGCTACGGACACACCACACCAGGAATCGCGGAAGCAGAATGACGCCACCCACCTGAAAAGTAGGGCTGAGCCTCGTGTCACTGGCTCAGTGGGGGTCACACGGATCCCCACTGAAAAGTAACGCTGTAACACGCTAAAACAGTAGGAGTAGTAAAGTAGAAAAACTACCACTAGACAGCTATAAAAGAAAACTAGAACGGAAGGAGTAGGAACTGCTAAAATAAAAGGGAAAAGCCGTACCTGACGAAAACACGGCTACCGAAAGGACTTCGGCTCCCTGAACAACTCCGAGCAGCAACAGGATGGCGAACCCTGATCTGACAAAGTCAGGAGTTGCTGACCTGTCGGACCCACAAAGATAGGCAAAAAGCCTAAAAAGGACCTAGACAGACACATACGCCCTAAAGCATACACGACTCGATTGTCATGCACGCTCTTCTAGATACGACCACATACACGACTGGAACGTCGTGTACACGACACAACACTGACCTTGGGTAGGACCACAAGAAGGCTAATGCGGAAAGGTCACGACATGCGAAAAACATGAGAGTCACGTGTCACGTGATGGAAGCACCTCCTCAGTAGAAGAACAGCTAGCTACGTCCACTGACGTCTTATGCTGCGCCTACAAGTGTCTCATCTATGCTGCCTACAAGACGACAGAGACTGAGACACTACTAAACCAGAACATGAACTACAGTAGCAAGTGACTAGACAGGGTAACGCCCGTCGGCGTCAGTCCACGCCCCTGACCATGTGTTCACACACCGACTCCTGCTAGAGAGCCATGCCTCTAGCTAGTTTTCCCTACCCAGCAGGACGCTACAGTACATCGGGGGCCCATGGAAAATAGCTTATAAACCGTATCTCGAGAACTACCTTTGCCACCACTCCCAGGTGGGACGACACATCGTAACGTGTCGCCAGGCTATGACTAGTGGAGGCTCACTAGACACAGACTCCAAAACATGAGTGTTGAAGTACAGACAGGCAAGGAAGCACTATCGCACGTACTACGAAGCACCAAGGTAGCACACCGCTGCCGAAAGACTCAGGACAAGGCAACTAGACCTGCAGACACAACGATCCTTGATTCTCACGACTCGGAGTCAAGATCGTCGTACAAAGCGGAACAAGTCGCCAATCGGTCTAATCCTAAGTCAAGAAACGACATGACCGCGTAAAATGACACATAGAGGCCTGAGAGATCAACAAGACCCTCAGCACACCTGGAGATGCAAACTGAGGTAAGACGATATCTCGAGGCATCTAGAACCACGTCTCGGACTAGACGAAACCACCGAGACACACACAAGGTCGCCTGTCAACCACTGGGTCACCCCGGGTTGACTGGAACCGAACAAAGATGATTTAACAGTAGGAAAGAGAATCCTACCTCAAGCAAGAAAAACTCTTGGTAACCTCCTAACGTGGTCATAGCCCTCATAGGACACCAAAAGATATCCATGAGAACGGCAAACCACAAGGTCAAGTCAAGACATACAGAAATCAAAACGATGGGAAACGACACTCTAGGCATAAGCGATCCATCACTCGGCCTCTAGGTAAACCAAGCAGTAAAGGAGGAAGTCGCTACGCACACAGAGATGAAGATAATGGCGGTCGTCATCTGGTCCGCTAGAGGACAGTAACGGTCAAAGGTTGGGCCGCTAGAAGACTGTAGCGGTCATAGGTGAGGCCGCCAACACCAGTCAACTCTCGCACCGACCTACCCAGTCAAACCACCCAGCTGTCTAAGATAGACGCGCTACACGGACTAGGCGGTCCAAGAGACAACCGCCACACTAACTGCCCTACAACATTGACCTAAGACAAGCGACATGTAGCGGCCTAAGAAAGGCGCGCTACAGCAAAGAAACGTATGAAGGTTGGGCTGCCAAGGCCAACCGACTTAAATTCTTAACTTGGTCTAAAACCATGGTAATATGAATACCGAGGTAGACCACAAACCACCGAGACCATCCCCTCAAGATGGGAACTCAAGGGAGGCCACTCACATGCGAGGGAACCCCCACCGGACTTACACCGGTACACGGTGACTCGATCGAGCATAACACAAAGCCCGAGACACACATCCCTATGAGCATGCTAATAGAAGTAACACGGCACCTCCCGACACCCCAAAAACACGGACACGGAACCCATGGGGTGTCCGGGACACTCGCGAGGCCATAGGTCGGTCATTGGGTCTCAACCGGATCGACTAGGACTTAAACGAATGAAAATACAACATTTCCGATCGACCTGACCCCTGGGGTCGGTCGACCTGATAGGGTCGGTCGACCAGCCCAGGGTGGTTGGTCGACCAGACCTGCGAGTGGACCCGACACGGTCCGCGAGCAACCGTTGGTCGACCGACCCATCAGGTCTGGTAGACCGGTCACAGTGAAAAATCGGCAGAACGGAGCCCTGACGCTCGATTCCACCCCCCGTTCGATCCCGGTCGAATGGGAAAACAACCACAATGATGATACCGACCTTCCACACTCCGGAAGGGTTCAAAATAATGCACAAACGGATTGAAACGGGCGATTCCACCGAATTAACCCTATTTGGATCACTGGGGTTCCCGGGCTCGTACCGGCCCCAAATGACAACCGATCGACACGAAATCAGCAAATCTGGAACGCTGGCATTCCAGGGATTTGATTGATACTAACTGATCTAAAAACCATCGCCATTTTTTGGCAAACCCTGCGAACACCCCAAAAGCATGGTTTTCCTGAACTTGAAGGAAACCTACTCGTATGCTCATCGAACAACGCAAAACTGCAGGGAAACGTAGAGGAGAAGTAGGTGATCCATTTCCCTACCTCCACCGAAGAAACCGTGCGCCAAAGCGACTAATCCGCGTCGAAAATGCCAAATCAACAAACCGTGCCTCGTTCAAACCGTTCAAACCGTCGCCCCATCCCGCGTTCCGATCACTCCATCGCGTCCTCGCTTCGGCCAACTCCGCAACGGTGTGCACCACGCGCTGAGAGACCTAGAGAGGAGAGAGAACGAGAGAGAGAAAGAAACGTGAGAAATGAGGGAGGAGAGAGGTGAAAGGAAAATAAATAGAAGAAAATTAGGATTTTTCATAATTTTCTGAAATTCTGATAATTTGTCCGAAAATGGACTAATTCAGAAAAATACACAAAAATAGTCGAAACGATCCTCGGGAAGAGTACAATGCAACTGCGGCATCCACGAGTCAATGAACAGAGAAATAAACTCACCGCATGGTTCCGTAACTTGTACGAGAGAAAAATCCACACGGATCGTAAAACTCAACTCAAGACCCACAAAAGTGATCCGAAACTTTCTGAAAAGGATCCGAAAGACCCGATAAGGATCCAGGGTATTACAATAGCGCTCCAGTTAAGTGTTGACTTTCGGATATGCTCTCGTGTCCATACTTCCTCATCCTCAGGCATATCGAAGGGGCCTTTGCTAACAACTTTCCAAATTTCATAATCTTTTGCCCTCAAGAAAACTTGCATACGGTTCTTCCAATATGCATAGTTTGAACCGTCAAAGTATGGAGGCTTTGTGATGACCCGGATCCCAGATACCGGATATACCCGATACGACTACCAAGCCGACCCGATACCACTTGGAACCTGTGAAGCCTCCCAAGAGCTGTAAAGCTCTGAAGAGAAAAAGGGATGTTGTGTAGTACATTAAAGCCACAGAGATATAACAGTAAGCAATTAAATTTCATTAGATCGGTTTGCTAAAGTAGCAGAAATAAAATTACTTTTTAATTCATAATTTAAATTTAACAATTATACTAGCGTCCAGTCCAAAGGAAAGATAAGTAGTACAGTCAGCAGAAGGAAGAACGTACATTGAGGTCGGAGGAAACCCGACGTAGGTACCGCTGGCAACTACGAACGCGCCAAACCAGGAACCGCGAAAGCAGAAGATGCCACCCACCTGAAAAGTAGGGGTCAGCCTCATTGTCACTGGCCCAGTAGGGGTCACGCGGATCCCCACTGAAAAACAACATAGTAACACGTTAAAACAGCAGGTAAACAACAGGAGTAGTAAAGCAGGAAGATGAAACTACAAGGCTGTAAAAGAAAACCGGAACAGAAGGAGTGGAGCAGCTAAAAGAAAAGGGAAAATAAGCCGTACCAGAAGGAAAACACGGCTGCCGAACAAACCTCGGCCTCCCAAACTCCTTCGAGCAGCAACATGACGGCAGACCCTGATCTCACAGAGTCAGGCGTCACCGATCCATCGACAACCTCCGGGCCTTCTAAAGCAACGTAGAAAGGACCTAGATAGACATAGACGCTTTAAAGCATACACAACTCGATTGCCATGCACGCTTATCTAGACACGACCACACACACACACGACTAGAACGTCCTGCATATGACACAACACTGACCTCAGGCAAGACCATGAGAAGGCTAAACCGGAAAGGTCACGAGGTACAAGAAATGCGAGAGTCATGTGTCACGTGACAGAAGTACCTCCTCACTAGAAGAACAGCCAGCTGCGTCCACTGACGTCTTATGCTGCGCCTACAAGTCTCTCGTTTACTATGCCACTGAAACACGACAGAGACTAAGACACACTCAGGACCAGAATGGGAACTACAGTAACGAGTGACTAGACAGGGTAATGCCCATCAGCGTCAGTCCAAGCCCATGACCACATGTTCACACACAAGCTCAATGTCTTGAGCCAGGCCTCTAGCTAGTTTTCTCCCCCTGCAAGATGCTACTGCAAGGCAAGAGCCCACGGAAACTAGCTTACAAACCGTACCTCGAAAACTACCGTACCACCACTCCTAGGTGGGCCAACACTAGAACGTGTCGACTGGCTACGACTAGTGGAGGCTCACTAGACACAGAACTCTGAAATAGAAGTGTTGTAGTACAGACAGGCGAGGAAACACTATCGTACATACTATGAAGCACAGGACACGAGGTAGCATACCAGACTACCACCTGACTCAGGATAGTCAACTAGACCTACAAACACAACGATCCTTGAGTCAGAAGACTCGGGTCAAGACCGTTGTACAAAGCAGTACAAGCCGTCAATCGGTCTAATCCGAAGCCAAAAGAAACAACCGTAGAAAATGACACACGGAGACTTGAGGATTCAACAATACCCTCAGCATGCCTGGACATGCAAACCGAGGTAAGACGATACCTTGAGGCATCCAGAACCATGTCTGGAATTGGACGGAACAGCCGAGACACACACAAGGTTACCTGTCAGCCACTGGGTCTAACCGGGTTGACCAGAACTTGACAACGACTCTACAACAGCACAGAAATTGAAGCATACCCGGCTACCTTATATTGTGGTCATAGCCCTCATAAGACATCTAGAGACATCCATATGACGACTGGCAAACCACAAGGTCAAGCCATGACAATTAGAAATCATAATATCGAAATTCCACAGGCATTAACACGTTCTAACCCTATAGCACGAACTCGACGCACTAAATAGCCTAAACACGACAACGTCCGAAACTACCCGATCGTGCTCGCCATGCATAGCGCGACAAAACAAGATCACGCCTGCCAAGAGCAGTGCGTTCTGGATGATCGCGCTAGGAAAGCATAGCGCCTTCTTCAAGAACGCGCTCGACACCCCTAGCACGATAGAAGAGATCGCGCTCATCACATAGAGCGCGTTCCCAACCGCCTCTACTGCTCCTTCATGGAACGCGGTGTATCGCGGTGGTGCGTTCTATTGAGAACGCGGTGCCCACGTATAGCACGTTCACGTCAGGAGTGAAAACTGGGAAAATCCACACGAAGACCCTATTCCACACCCCAATCGTCGCCAGAACGACGGGGAAACACTTATAACCACCTCGCCAACCTTCCATACACCGGAAGGGGCCAAACCACGCTCAAAAACACTTAAAAATGGGCAATTCCCATGAATCGACCCAAAATGACACACAAGGGGAACCGGCCTCCTACCGGCACCAAGTCACGGCCAAATGCAACGAAACTAGCGGGAATGGCATCCAGACATGCCAGGGGTTCGAATGATACTAATTATACTAAGAATGGTTGCCATTTTCCGGTGAACCCTACGAACCTCTAAAATCACGGTTTTACCTAAATGAGCCTAAACTCGCCCATTCTAGCACCTAACAACATGAAATTGTAGGAAAACGTGCAACAAGAGTAGGTGATCTATCTCCCTACCTCCACCGAAGAAACCATGCACCGAAGCGACTAAACCGCGCCAAAAATGCCAAATCAACGAACCACGCCTTCTCAGAATCCACCGAGAGATCGCACCTCGCCATGCTCAAACCGTCACCCCATCCCTCAAAATCCACCGAGAGAACTAGAGGGGAGAGAGAACGAAGAGAGAGAGAGGAACGTGAGAAATGAGGGAGGGGAGAGGGAAGCAAAGAATAAATAGCAAAGAAACTTAGGATTTTTCCTAATTTTCAAAATTTCAATTATTAGCCCAAAAATCCACTAATTCAGAAAAATATGTAAAAATAGTCGAAACGATCCTTGGGAGAAGTACATCACAACTGCGGCATCCACGAGTCGATGAACTGAGAGATAAACTCACCGTAGGGTTCCGTAACAAGTACGAGAGAAAAACCCACACGGATCGTAAAATTCAACTCAAGACCCACAACAGCGATTCGAAACTCTCGTAAAGGATCCAAAAGACCCAATAAAAATCTGATAACAATCCAGGGCATTACATCCTCCCCTCCTATTTCGTCCACATAATTTAAGGAACGAATAAGAAGAAGTAGGGAAGAACAACCCCATGACACAACTTGAAATAGTGCGAATCTTGAGAAACACAATTTAGAGGGACATAGTCAGACCATAATCACAAGTACACGCTCTGAATCGAGCACGACACAAGTGAACACAAGTCTGACACCTCCGAAACAAGGCAATGTCACTGACGCCTCATAGAAAAGGAGACACGACCCATGCCACGACAACAGATATCAGGAAAACAAAATGATAAACACGACGAGTATCAGCTTAAACAAGGAAACCTAGTCCTCTCAGCTGACAGCTTGACACATCATCGGCTCAAGTGCCAAAGGCAACAGGGAACACCTGGCACACATGACACTAACGATAGCACCGGACCACAATACAATCAAGTCAGTCCTCACTCAGATATTACATCTGATCGAGTCGCATGCTAACTCTACTAGGAGAAGAGAGTACAACAAAGCTAACCGACAAGACCTGGTCCACACAGTGCCAAGATAGATACACAAAATCATAGAGAAACAGCGCTAAAACAACAACAACAGCAACACTTGCAGGATTCCGGCTCCGTACAGGACAAAGAACCATGGAACACAACTGCAAGCTAGGTCACATCAAGGCACAACGATAGCTGAACACACGACCACAAGGGACGAGTCACACATCGAGCAGCTTACCAAGAACAGACCCACGACAATGAAAATGACAATCTTAGGGAACGCATCTCAAGGACCATGATCACGTCCTGAGAGCACAAGACCCAAGACACCAATACTAAGGCTTACCTCGAAAAGACTCCACCAAACAAGATGAGAAGAATCAAGCTCAACAACAGAAGCTCACCAAGAAGGAAAATTCTAGGTCGCCTAAGCATCTTCTCAATCAAGGTGATGGGGGCATCTCTCATCCTTCCCATTTTTCCATAGCTCCGATTGTTCAATGGCATGGTTCCATTGTGTCCGTCACATTTTTCTGAGTCGAGTCATGTAATTTTCTTATTTTATTTGAGTCATATCATTGTAATTTTTCTTTTATTTGAGTCATGTACCTAGGTTAATGCGTCATTTACCTAAAATATTTGTCATTAGGTTGATTAGGCTAGCTAATGGGCCCAATCCATTGGGATAGGGCCATGGGTGCCCCCTACCCCTTGGTTATTTGTCATTGTGTCTAGAGTCAGAGACTTTTTGTAAAATGTGGGTTGCCTATATATAGGACCCCCATCTCCCCATTTGAAGTTAATCAATCAAAGAATGAAATCTGAGAATTTAGTCCAACCTAATTGTTCTTGTGGTGAGACGCCATTAGAGTGGAGTGAGAAGCTCCCCTCCCCTATCTCTCTCCTCTCTCTCTATCTCTAAGAAGAGGAGGGCGCCCCCTCTCTCTCTCCTCCCCTCCCTCTCTCTCCTCCACATCATCAACCCTCTCTCTCCCCCTCATTATTCTGTTGGGTTCGGTGTAGTATTCAGAGGGGGGGGTGAATGAATATAGCCCTTTAAAAATTCGCCCAATTAAAAACCCTCTTGCATTGTGGTTTGTTTTGTTCAGCATTGCTATCATCAAATCAACATAGCACATGCTTGTGCCTAAGAGGCACAACATTCTCCCCCTTTTTGATGATGGCAACACACTGTGACAGTGAGTCACACACAAAATTTTCTCCCCCTTTGACATAATCAAAAAGAGAAAAATAGTATAAACAAGAGTGCAAAGTGCATTATGCATGTAAATTCCTCTAGAGCAGTAAACTCCCCCTGAAGATATGACTCCCCCTTAATAATTGCTCCCCCTTTGAGAAGGAATATGAACAGATAGGTAAAGGTAGAGAAGGTAGGAGGGTCAATTGACAACAGCTGAATCATTGGTTCAGAGAATAAGCCTGATTATAAACAATAGTTAAAGTATAAGAATCAGCAATGTACAGTTTTGACAAAAATTCAGGTTTAACAGTGATAAATCTAGAGTAAAACACCTGACCCCTGAAAAAGAGTTTATAGATTCCATTTATAGCAAAGAATCAAAGCCACATGGTATTAATAGATAAGTCAGAGATAATACCCTTTTGTGATTAAACATGAAATTTCAGGAAAGGCAACTTGAATATGTATTGAGAAAAATAATTTTCACTCATTGACTTTTGATTTCAAAGGGTTACAGCATTTTGATTTTCATTTTTGAATTTCTAAACCTGAACTAAGTGAATAGACCAGTGGCATTTATGCTGTTGACATTAGGTGTACACCTTGATCAGAGGCAGGTACCCCCAGTTACTAGGCATAAACTACTAGATCTATTTCAGATCAAGACCTACAAGGAATAGTCTTCACTTTTGACATTAAGGGTACACCTTAATTAGAGGCCAGTACCCTCAGTTACTTGGTGAGGACTCCCCCTATAGATTTGATAATATGAACAGAGATAGTCTAAAGCACTTCATGACATGTGAATTTTCCGGCTTCTTTGGAGGAGTTCACAGTTTCTCAGTGCAATGAACCATTGCTCTATCATAATGTTCAGTTCTTTACATTTGTAATCTTATTTACTGCTGCCCTTAATTCATTTAGAGTGATTGTTTAAAAATCATTACATACTCTTATTCACCTATTCTAGACATTTCCAATCCAACACATTTAGGCTTTACAAAAAACTTTTTCTATTTTAGCCATGAGACAAAGATTAAGAGCTATAAAAGTTTTCTTTTATCTCAAATTCTGAGGTGCAGACACTTAACTCTCCAATTTATAAAGGTTAAACCTTTAGTTCCTTTCAATTTGTAAGAGTGATTCTTATAAGTGAACAATTACATTACTCACAGCTCAATATACTAAACCAGAAACAATTGCTGTTGTTCAGTGAAAAAGATGGGGAAAAGATAGCAATTGGCAATATGGTCCAATGGCATTTGATGTCAAAAGATATGAATCAATTGAATGGGGACAATGATAAGTAGTAAGGATTCAATATGATGAACTAAGCTCTCACCTCCCCCTGACATCATGATGCAAGGATTATGCTATGCAACACACTGTTCTACATGCAGACTATGCACCAAGGATACATGAGGCAAGTATGCAATCAATTCAGGTTTATGCATCCAAGTCATGAACATTTTTATCCTTTTTCAGATTTTTCAAAATATGATGCAATGAACTGTTCTACATGAAGACTGGACCCATGGTACTAGGCGGAGAATCTGGTCTCAAAGATCATCTCACACATGGTAGAAACCTCCGGACAGATTTCCCTGCCTTTTAGTAACATACCATTTGATATACCAGGGTTAACAAGGACAATGCAACATAAAGCAGTCCTACATGCATTGAACAGCATCAATGACAGTCATGCAAATGATGTATACAGACATAAGACACATGCATTGACTGTGTACACTAAATGAACCATTCACACTCAGTCCAAGTATTCATTCAACAACAAGCATGCATTGCACTGACACAAAACACATGCATTTACACAAAGTCTATATAGTGCATCAACTGAATACACTAAAGAAGCATTCAAATTCAGTTCAACATATATCAAGAGAAGAGCATCAGATATATGCAGAGTAAAACTCAGTAGCTGAGTCTGGAATGCAGACTGATTAGCTAGACATGAAGAGATCATCAAAATTCAGACAAGCAGATCAACATGAAGTTCACATTTTTTCATACTCATAAATTCATATGATGAATTTTAAAGCAAAGTTCAGAACTGACCTGATAAATTCAATCATGGGGTTTTCATTCTTGAGTGCCTTGGTTAACCCCTCTTATTCATTTCTAAGGCACACCTGCAACAACTGGATTATTTTGATCCTGCAGGAACCCAAGAAGTCTTGGGTCCTGAATTAACCCTCATAGGTGTTCTGAATGGTTTCTTAACAGAACTATCATCATAGCCCATCAACTTATGGCTGGACAAGGAATAACCAAATTGACCAGACTTATCATGATAACGAACAGAATTTAAGTTCCTTTTATGCACCTTATTGTAAGCATTAAGTTCATGTGCATGAACATTAAAATTTCTGTTATATGCATGGGCATGAGATTGGTGTAAGTGAACATGATTGGTTCGGTTATTCACATGGAAATTTTTCTTTTCATAACCAGCCAGCCAACAGTTACCAGCTCTGTGGCCTGGCTTTTCACAGTTGAAGCATGCAGAGTTTTTCTTTTTATCAATTGAATTATTTCTAACAGAATCATAGAAAGCATGGAATTTTACAAATTTAGAATTCAATCTATTTCCCTGAGCATGCCATCAATTTTCAACTATGTGGCCCAATTTGCCACAATGAGAACATTGAGTGTTCTTTTCATGAGATGCATGATTTTTGACATGGAACAGTTTATCATGCATTTTGTTAGCAGATAGATCATCTAATTTCATTTGTCTACAATCATGCATGAGATGACCTATTTTATGACAGTAAAAGCATTGAGTTCTTTTGGTTTGAACAGAAGAAGGTTTCTTCATAGAAGACTTTCTAGCATGAATTCTATCATATTTCAAATCATCCTTTCTCATGACAAAACAAACATCCATTTCATGGCCAGATTCACCACAGTAATAGCATTTAACATTTTTGACACCAGATTTGTTGGCCTGAACTTTATTAGCATGCTGATTATTATCATTCTTTTTCAAAACTTTTCTTTTCTCCTTCGTTTTCTTATTTTCCTGATTATCATGCACACTTAAATAAAAAGCTCAAGTGCTAGCTAACTCAGAGCTATGCATAAAAGTTGTGTGCTGTCTTTTTCTCACTTCCTGTTTACTGCCCTCATGAGAGACTTTCTTCTTAGTGACATCCTTTAGATTTTCTTTGTTCTTAAATGACTCAGATAGAGAATTGTTCAATTTAGTGATTTCATCTTTCAGAGAGGAAAAGAGTATTTCAGAATCGGTGATCTTTTTATTAAGTAAGACATTAATGGCTTTGTAGCTATCAATCTCTTCTATTAATATAGTCACTCTCTCACATTCATTTTCACCTGAACTCTTCCCTTTTTCCAGCATTAAAAGTCTCTCAGACATAGCAGAGTTAAGCAGCTTCAGTTCTTCATTCTCCTTTCTAGTTTGTTCATTCTGAACTAGTTCATTAGTTAAGATTTGATCATTTCCTAATGAGTTCAGCTTATTTTCTAGTTCAAAAATCTTGTCTGTGAGTTCCTGATTTTTATTTTCCAAAACAGAGATTTGTTCCTTACTCACATTCAGATTAGCTAAGAACATATCATGAGATGTTTTCAGTTCTTGACATTTTTCACAATGAGCATCCGAATTAGTCTGATCACATTTCTTTTTCAACTTTCTATTTTCAGATCTCAAATATTTACATCTCTCAGAAAGTTCATCGTACATATCCCATAATTCATCAATTGAAATCTCTTCAGATTCAGATTCAGAATTTACCTGGGATGAGGAATCTTCATTATCCTGGTTGGCCATCAAATAGTTATCATTCTGTTGGTTATGCGCAGAGATAACTTTATCATATATCTCTTTTCCAGAATTGCACCTAAGAGCAAAAGAATATACATCAGTATTAATAGCAGCTCTTAAGATATTAAGAATTATGACATTGTCACGGTTCTTAAAGGTGTCCTCACTAGACCACTTGGTCTAATCTTTGGGTAATCGATGTGGGCCTTTGGATAGCAAACTCCATAGTTTGGGATCAATGGAATCTACGTACACAGCTAGGCCTCCTAGCCAACTTTCAAAGTTAGAACCATCATAAATCGGAGGTCGATCCATTAGAACATATGGCAAACAATTTCAGCGAAGTAAAACAAATGACAGGAAATGCAGCAAAATCAAATAAGCAAAGTAAAGCACTGAGACAGTGAAACAAAACAACGAGCAGAAGAGATCCACCTTGAAATGCACCAAAACTAGTATGATCCTCTGCAGATTGTTAGATCTGATAGATCAGAGACCCGCTCTGATACCAAGTGTTGAAGTTAGATGGACGCAGTCTATCTCCACGAAGTGTGGATCTAGAGGGGGGTGAATAGATCTACAGCCTAATTTAAAACCAGTTGTAGGTTCAAATGCGGAATAAATGTAGATCTACTAAAATACTAACTCGAGTGTCTAAACTTAGCACAAACACAAGTGATCTGTGAAGATAATCAAGAGATTCAGTAAGAGCAAACTCACAAACACAATGCACACAAGATTTTAGGTGGTTCGGTCAATGACCTACGTCCACCCCACACTCAACCGAGTATGGCTTACTACTGTGCAACACAGCTTGCGCCCGCTGGGCAATACAGCTTGGCCTACAAACCGCTGAGCAACACAGCTTGCTGTCCAGTGGAATCCTCCACTACCCGCTGAGCAACACAGCTTGCTGTCCAGAGGATACACCTCTGCAAACCGCTGGGGAAATACCGCTTAACCCATCCGAGACCAAGTCTCGCCAGCTGAGGATTACAGCTTTACCTGTCCAGTGGAAACCTCCACTGCATCCGCTGATACACAGCTTGAAGAACAAAGGTATCGAAAGCAATAAAATCAGAAACAAAAGAAATGAAGAAAACACGACAAATGTAGCTCAAGTATGAGCAGAGTCAGCTCTGGTTTCTGAACCAAGAGACTGACTTACAACCTCTCAATAGACTTCTCTCAACTCATCACTCTCTTCTCGAACTCTCTCAACACATCTCTCTTTTCTCTCTGTATCTTCTTCTCTGCTTTTCTTCTCTGGATCTCCATCTATCACTCTCTTTTTCTTTCTCTTCTTCTCTATTTGGATCGTGGCTCTCTGTATGGGCTTCACCTCTCGCCAATTCGGTCAGTCTTCTTCTGTGGAAGAAGGCTCATATATATAGTAGCAGCAGCAGCAGCACTGGGCGCAAGTGGCCTCCACATTTCCCGCCCAATCGACTCTGCCACGTGTCAACATCTCAGCTCCTTGGATCACGTGCCAGACACCTGCAAGACAAATGAGGAGTTCAGTCGATTAACAAAATCAACTGAAGACAGTGTATAGACTTTATAACTCATGCTGTAAAATGCAGTGTATAGACATGAAATGAACGCTGCATGATCGAGCCTAACCAATGTATAGACATTACAATGCTCGTCCAATGTATGGACTTCAAAAGCATGAAGGCTCAATGTACAGACTTTGAAGAGTCTGAACCAATGTATAGACTTGTAACGCTTGAGGAGCGATTGTCACGCCCCGAGTGCGGAAGATACCCGGAGATGCGCGATGAGTTTATATCAATCATGTCAATCAGAGTGGTCGTGTATTCGACACAAAGACAGAGACGCGCAAAATAGCAAGATAACCCAATCCTTTATTTCATAATGGATAGACTATTACAAAACCAATACTCTGTTCAATAAAAAGAGGAAAAGAATACATAGTTGACTCAAGAAAACTATAGAAAAGATTAGATGACACTTGAGCAGCTCTATCACCTTCACTCTTGAATATTCCCATCCGATTGACTTCCATCTTCGTCGGACTTACCTGAAAAGTTCAAAGGGACAAACGGAATGAGCGAACGCTCAGTAGGAAATTATATCTCAAGTACTAGCAAGGGGTTTAAGTAATTACATCTTTCATGAATTCAATAAAGCTATGCATGCTCGCATAAAACGACAAGATAGAGAGAATGTAATATCAAAGAAATAAGATGGACTAATCATGATCTTTCAACAAGATGACAAGTGTATTCAAGATATTCAAGCAAGTACGTTTAACAAGTCATGTCAAGAACTTTGGCTATCATGTATCAAGCAAGTAAATTACCCTTTTTCGGGCCACGCATTTCATGTAAAGTCAAGTACGATTCAAGTACAAGATGTGTGTGGAATGTCCAATCAAGCAAGTCAAGTACTCGGTATAATGCCAGATACCTTATCATTTTAACTCCCATGGGCACAAGTACTTTCGGGTGCTCCTCCCAGGACCAGATCGGGCCCTATATGCCTAGGCATTTATCATGTATTATTTTTTTTGACATCCACTCTTGTTTATATAGACAATATAGAATTTCAATATTCAAGCTTGTAGACATGTATGACAACTTTGACAGAATAGAGTCCAAAAATATGACAAAGGACATAGATTGGCGATAATAACGGTAGAATCACGATATCGATAAAACTAGGTAGAATATGGTTCCCTTAACTTAGGTACTATGACAAATCAATATGGACATTCTTTATATAGAATTGAGGTCCACATGAACAGTATATCAAAGTAAGACACCCTCATTCTTATCATAGAATTGGGGTTTACAAGAACGACATGATATGGCATGATATCATCATCCCATTAAGAATTTTCTTATGATATACTCTTTGTATAAACATAAGGGCCGGTATACCATATTTCTTTCGATTGACATGGTAAGGATCGTGTAATGGGTTTTTAGGGTACAACCAGCTCAGTCGGCCTTGAGGGAATCCAAGGCTACGAGGAGTCTTACGGAGGTCTCAATGACTAACTTGCTAGTCCAAAGGAACGGAATGTCCAATGGAGAGCTCGTATGTCAATGAGAGTTGAGTGTGATCGATAAATCAACATGAAACGTGGGACTATACTCACGGAGTGGAGAATAGTGCCGATATATATATATATATATTATAATATGAAACCATCGGTTATAGAATCAGGATAAAAAGCAGTTTACAGTAAAGTAACGACTTAGGTCAAGTCGTTTCTCCAGTAATTAACGCCTAACAGAAGGGCGTTTACATACGTTTCAGTTTTGCAGAATTTTTAATAATTCAGTAATTTATCGAAAACACGCCCTGGACAGGGGCGTTTCTTCAAGAGTTGACGACTACAGTAGCAGGCGTCTCCTTATTTATAGATTTGACAGAATATCAATAATTTTCACGATTTGTCTAAAACACGCCCTTGTAAGGGGCGTTACTCTTTACTTCTATTTTTTTGGCAAAAGATATTCCAGGATTTTAACTGAGAAACGCCCTAGGAAGGGGTGTTAAATTTCATATTCACGCCCTGTTCTGGGGCGTTAACATAAAAAAAAATGACTTTGTCCAAGTCGTGAATTCAAGAAATTACAATATTTCGGGAAATAAAAATAGGAGGCATGGTCATGACAAGAAAATTAATAGGAATTCACAGGTAGAGTCATGCAAGATATTAGAATCGATATTTCATATTTATTGAATTTTAAACAGGATCAATTATTAATTACATGCGATTGTTCATGAAATTAACGCCTGTATACAAGGCGTATACTTTTAATTAACGACCACTGTAATGGTCGTTTCTTTTAAAATAGCGCCCTATTCAAGGGCGTTTCTTGAAAAATTTACAGAAAACGTATTAAAACTATATGCAAACTGTATAAATATATCATGCATGGTGCTTCTTGTATTATTTTTAGTTTGGGCTACGAGGCTTGAGAAAATCCTACCTTAAAGGGTTGATTTGGAGATAACCGTGAAGGGTCTGTAAGAATCAAAGATGCAGCAGACGTTGGATGAAGATGAACGACCTACAGAGGATAGAATACGAAGGTATTATGCTTCGTAATAACTTAACAGAGGTAGAGGAGGAGAAAGAAAGAAGACTTACCCGTTAGTCTTCTTATCCTGCAAGAATAGAAGAAACGAAGAATATTAATTCTTCTCATGCTACGTTCATAAGAAAGGAACAGAAGAAGAAAATAGAAGAACATATGTTCTTCACGTACCTGTGCAGTTCGATCATCCAAATAGGTTTAGGGTTGTTCGATCAAGACTATTTATAGGATTTTGGAGTCCTAACAAAAGTAGTGTTTGATTGAGGGTAACATATCCCTAATAGAGTCCTTACTCTAATAGACACTTACTAGATTAGGTTAATCTTTCCCTGGATAAGCTCTGGGTTCGAACGGGTCACGAACTGAATTAACGCCTTTGGTCAGGGCGTTTATTCTTAAATTAACGACCTTGTTCAGGTCGTTTCTTAAGAAACGTCTTGTATAAGGGCGTTCCTTGTTTTTGAAACACGCCTAAGACATGGGCGTTTATTTTACTTGCCTATTTGGTCGCGTGAGAGTTGACGATCACATGCGTGGGCGTCCTTTCTTTAGTCACGCCGTATGTAGAGGCGTTTCTTTTTAAATTAACGCCTTACTCAGAGGCGTTATTTTTAATTTGTTTTATTTTGTCTGTATTACTTTTGTACTATGTATGTTTTTACTTTTATTTCAATATTCATTTATCAGGGTTGCTACACCCTCCCCTACTTAAAAAGAATTTGGTCCCCAAATTCAATATATATAATTATACACGTGGAGAGTGTAGAACATATACCTCTTAGAATAACTCGGGAAATCGTTTCTTCATAGATTCCTCGGTCTCCCATGTCGCTTCGCGTTCGGGATTCTTATTCCATTGCACCTTGAGCATGGGAATAACCTTATTCCTTAGAGCCCGTATTTCTCGATCCAAGATCTTCATAGGCTTCTGTTCATATGTGAGATCTTTCTGGATCACCAGATCTCCATGTTCAATAATATGAGATGGGTCGTGCACATACTTCTTCAACATAGATATGTGAAACACATTATGTACGTCGGACAATTGAGGAGGTAACGCGATGCGATAAGCAACCTCGTCAACTCTTTCCAGTACCTCAAATGGTCCGATGAATCTTGGCGTAAGCTTGCCCTTAACACCAAATCTTCGTATGCCACGTCCAGGCGATATCTTGAGAAATACATGATCTCTGATTTGGAATTCAAGATCTCTCCTTCTTGTATCAGCATAAGCTTTTTGTCTCGTCTGAGCAACTTGCAATCTTTCTCTGATTACTTGTATCTTCTCAGTTGTATCCCTTACCATGTCTGGACCTAGCAGTTGTTTTTCTCCAACTTCATTCCAGCATATGGGTGATCTGCAACTCCTTCCGTATAAGGCTTCGAAAGGTGCCATTTGGATACTAGCTTGGTAGCTGTTGTTATATGCAAATTCAATTAATGGTAAGTGATCATGCCAGCTTCCTCCAAAGTCAATGATGCATGCTCTAAGCATATCTTCAACAACTTGATTAGTTCTCTCGGTCTGACCATCCGTTTGTGGGTGGAAAGCAATACTAAAGTTGAGCCTTGTTCCTAACGAATGTTGTAATCCCTTCCAAAAATGAGAAGTAAAACGGGGATCTCTGTCCGACACGATTGAGACAGGAATTCCATGTATCCTGACTATTTCCTTGATGTACAGTGCAGCTAGCACATCAGTTGACCATCGGCTCTTTATTGGCAAGAAATGTGCCGATTTAGTTAATCGGTCAATGATAACCCAGATTCCATCATGTCCTCCTTTAGATTTAGACAAACCCATGATGAAGTCCATACCAATATCCTCCCACTTCCACTTAGGAATATCTAGAGGGTGTAGTTTTCCAGCAGGCTTTTGGTGTTCTGCCTTGACCTGTTGGCATGTGAGACAGCGTGATACATAGTCTGCTATTTCTCTTTTCATATTAGGCCACCAAAAGTTCCTCTTTACATCTTGGTACATTTTGGTTGATCTAGGATGAATAGTGTACTTTGATTGGTGAGCTTCATCTAAGATCTTCTTCTTTAATTCCGGACAGTCGGGTATACAAGTTCTATCTTTGAACAATAATCTTCCATCAGAAGCTACCTGAAAGTCAGATTGTCCTTCTAATCTTCCTTTGATTTTCACTAATATAGGATCATCATTCTGAAGTGCTTGTACCTCAGATAATAAATCTGACTGTATGCTTACATGAGATAATGTAATAAATTTAGATTCCGTGTCCAAGCTTATATTGAGCTCGGAGAATTGTTCAAGTAACCTCCATTCTTGTATCATACAATTGGCTATCATTGCTCTCGGCTTTCAACTAAAGGCATCAGCAACATAATTACCCTTTCCGGGATGGTATTGTATATTGAAGTCGAAGTCCTTGAGATATTCTAGCCAGCGTCTTTGTCTCATGTTTAGCTCCTTTTGTGAAAATAGATATTTGAGACTTTTGTGATCGGAGTATACAGTAAACTGCACTCCATATAAGTAGTGTCTCCATATCTTTAGGGCAAATACCACCGCGGCCAGTTCTAAGTCATGGACGGGGTAATTCTCCTCATGCTTCTTCAGTTGACGTGAAGAGTATGCTATGACCTTTCCTTGCTGCATTAGGACACATCCAAGGCCAATGCCAGAAGCATCTGTGTAGACCTCGAATTTCTCTCCTTCTATCGGTAGAGCTAAGACCGGAGCTGTAGTGAGATGATCTTTGAGAGTTTGAAAACTTCTTTCACATTCCTCACTCCATTCATATCGGATCTCCTTGCGAGTTAACCTTGTAAGGGGCACGGCGATCTTAGAGAAATCTTTGATGAATCGCCGATAATATCCTGCAAGACCTACGAAACTTCTGATCTCGCTTGCATTAGTGGGTCTTTCCCAGTTTCTTACAGCTTCAACCTTTGACGGATCTACTGATAATCCATCTTTTGATATGACATGTCCGAGAAAAGCCACTTCTTCAAGCCAGAACTCGCATTTGCTGAGTTTAGCATATAATTGATTTGTCCTCAAAACTTGCAATGCAATCCTCAAATGCTCTTCATGTTCTTCCTTAGTCTTAGAATATATCAATATATCATCAATGAAGACTACTATGAATTGATCCAAGTAAGGCCTGAATATGCTATTCATTAACTGCATAAAGGCAGCAGGGGCATTTGTTAGTCCAAAAGGCATAACAACAAATTCATAATGGCCATACCTGCTTCTGAATGCGGTCTTGTGAATGTCATCATCTTTGATTCTTAACTGATGATATCCCGACCTGAGATCAATCTTGGAAAAATATTTGGATCCTGAAATCTGATCAAATAATTCATCGATTCTCGGCAGTGGATACTTGTTCTTGATAGTAAGATGATTCAACTGTCGATAGTCGATACACAATCTCATGGATCCATCCTTCTTCTTTACAAATAAGACTGGTGCTCCCCACAGGGAAGTACTTGGTCTAATAAACCCCTTTCGGATTAGTTCCATCAACTACTCCTTCAACTCCTTGAGTTCAGCAGGGGACATTCTATATGGTGCCTTTGAAACAGGACCAGCACCAGGGACTAAGTCAATGGTGAAGGCCACTTCTCTTTCAGGGGGTAATCCCGTCAAATCTTCCGGAAATACGTCTGGAAATTCTTGCACTACCTGAATGTCTTCTATCTTGGTTTCCTTAGCTTCTTTAACAGTGACAAAAGCAAGGAAGGATACACATCCTTTCCTGACGAGCTTGCTTGCTCGAAGAGCCGAAATAAGAGGGGATTTGCTTCGACTCTTAGGACTAGTATAAGTCAGTTCTGAAAATTCTTTGAAAACAATCTTGCTATTACGACAATCAACCGTTGCCTGGTACTTAGATAACCAATCTGCTCCTAGTATAACATCATATTCTTTTAGATCTAAGCAGATAAGATCAATAGGAAAATTCTTTCCTCGAACCAACACCTCACAGTTTTGGTAATGATGCGTGATATCCGTCTCGTTTCCGAGAGGAGTAGATAACACTATTTTCATCCATTCCGGTTCTAGAGGTAACGGGTCAGCAAACTTCTTAGAAATAATAGAATGCGATGCACCCGTATCAAATAAGACATGTGCATATTTGGAACAAACTTTCAATGTACCTTCCACTAATCCGCCTTCTTCTTCCGGTTCGGTCTCCTGTATTGCATGAAGACGAGCATTCTTTGTCACCGGGCGTTTACCATCGCCGGCTTGGTCGTTCATTAATGGACACTCGGGAATCCGATACTCACGGCTTCCACAACGGAGACAAGCTCCTAATTTCCTCCAGCATTCTTCTGTCTTGTGACCAGCCTTGTCACAATGCTTACATACTGTATTAGAAGGGATAGTTGTGATAGAGAAAGGCTTGGTCTTTTTGAACTTATGGTCTTGAGAGGAAGAACCTCCATTATTGGGCCTCTTCTTGAAATTGGGTTTGAAAGAACCCGAACCCGTGACGTGTTCCTTCTTGTCTTTCCCTCGGATCCTATCAGATAGTTCCGTGGCATCTTCAAGTAGTTGAGCTCGGCGCACTATCTCAGAATAAATTTGGATGTCCATAGGCGCCAGTTGAGTAATATAGTGGGGCCTAAGCCCATTAAGAAATCTACGGGCTTTCATCTTCTCCGTACTAATAAGATGCTTAGCATATCTAGACAACCTGGAGAACTGAGCTTCATAATCTGCTAATAATAGGGATCGTTGCTTTAATGCAGCGAATTCGGCAGCCTTCTTTTCTTGGACTCGGTCTGAGAAATATTTAGCATTGAAGTATTCCACAAATTCTTCCCATGTTACTTGAGTCGGATCTATGGTTGCTTCAATAGACTCCCACCAGCATCTAGCATCTTTCTCCAACTGGAAAGTAGCTAATAGAACTTTGTCCTGGTCCGTGCATTGCATG
Organism: Amorphophallus konjac; assembly: GCA_022559845.1. Classification (NCBI taxonomy): domain Eukaryota; kingdom Viridiplantae; phylum Streptophyta; class Magnoliopsida; order Alismatales; family Araceae; genus Amorphophallus; species Amorphophallus konjac. The sequence goes on along the minus strand of CM040127.1, from coordinate 176,395,793 downwards.
ACACGGAATATGCATTCGGTTTCCCGAACCCAATGCTCGGCATCGTCCGGATCGGTCGATCGCATAAACTTCGGGAGATTCATGTTCTTAAAGGCTTGGTGTAAGCTTCCAGCTTGTGGAGTACCACCTTGTGCTACCTGTTGTAACACTTGGGTCATCCCTTAGAGGGTACGCTGCATGTTGCGCCATTGAGCACGTTCGGCAGCCATTATCCTACAATTACAATAACTATATTAGTACGTGATCGTATTTAAAGACTCGTACACTATGTTAAATCTAACCCTTGGTTCTACCAATCTCACTGGTTTAAAGGTTCAACTTATCCTTGGACTTGGGTTTTTCCTAGGAATTGAATACCTTAGGCTCTGATACCACAAAAATTGTCACGCCCCGAGCGCGGAAGATACCCGGAGATGCGCGACGAGTTTATATCAATCATGTCAATCAGAGTGGTCGTGTATTCGACACAAAGACAGAGACGTGCAAAATAGCAAGATAACCCAATCTTTTATTTCATAATGGATAGACTATTACAAAACCAATACTCTGTTTAATAAAAAGAGGAAAAGAATACATAGTTGACTTAAGAAAACTATAGAAAAGACTAGATGACACTTGAGCAGCTCTATCACTTTCACTCTTGAATATTCCCATCCGATTGACTTCCATCGTCGTCGGACTTACCTGAAAAGTTCAAAGGGACAAACGGAATGAGCGAACGCTCAGTAGGAAATTATATCTCAAGTACTAGCAAGGAGTTTAAGTAATTACATCTTTCATGAATGCAATAAAGCTATTCATGCTCGCATAAAACGACAAGATAGAGAGAATGTAATATCAAAGAAATAAGATGGACTAATCATGATCTTTCAACAACATGACAAGTGTATTCAAGATATTCAAGCAAGTACGTTTAACAAGTCATGTCAAGAACTTTGGCTATCATGTATCAAGCAAGTAAATTACCCTTTTTCGGGCCACGCATTTCATGTAAAGTCAAGTACGATTCAAGTACAAGATGTGTGTGGAATGTCCAATCAAGCAAGTCAAGTACTCGGTATAATGCCAGATACCTTATCATTTTAACTCCCATGGGCACAAGTACTTTCGGGTGCTCCTCCCAGGACCAGATCGGGCCCTATATGCGCAGGCATTTATCATGTATATTTTTTTTTGACATCCACTCTTGTTTATATAGCCAATATTGAATTTCAATATTCAAGCTTGTAGACATGTATGACAACTTTGACAGAATAGAGTCCAAAAATATGACAAAGGACATAGATTGGCGATAATAACGGTAGAATCACGATATCGATAAAACTAGGTAGAATATGGTTCCCTTAACTTAGGTACCATGACAAATCAATATGGACATTCTTTATATAGAATTGAGGTCCACATGAACAGTATATCAAAGTAAGACACCCTCATTCTTATCATAGAATTGGGGTTTACAAGAACGACATGATATCATCATCCCATTAAGAATTTTCTTATGATATACTCTTTGTATAAACATAAGGGCCGGTATACCATGTTTCTTTTGATTGACATGGCAAGGATCGTGTAATGGGTTTTTAGGGTACAACCAGCTCAGTCGGCCTTGAGGGAATCCAAGGCTACGAGGAGTCTTACGGAGGTCTCTATGACTAACTTGCTAGTCCAAAGGAACGGAATGTCCAATGGAGAGCTCGTATGTCAATGAGAGTTGAGTGTGATCGATAAATCAACATGAAACGTGAGACTATACTCACGGAGTGGAGAATAGTGCCGATATATATATATATTATAATATGAAACCATCGGTTATAGAATCAGGATAAAAATCAGTTTACAGTAAAGTAATGACTTAGGTCAAGTCGTTTCTCCAGTAATTAACGCCTAACAGAAGGGCGTTTACATACGTTTCAGTTTTGTAGAATTTTTAATAATTCAGTAATTTATCGAAAACACGCCCTGGACAGGGGCGTTTCTTCAAGAGTTGATGACTACATGCGTGGGCGTCCTTTCTTTAGTCACGCCGTATGTAGAGGCGTTTCTTTTTAAATTAACGCCTTACTCAGAGGCGTTATTTTTAATTTGCTTTATTTTGTCTGTATTACTTCTGTACTATGTATGTTTTTACTTTTATTTCAATATTCATTTATCAGGGTTGCTACACCGATGTATAGACTTAGGAGCATATGAAGCCAATGTACAGACTTGCCGATGCAAGGCCAATGTACAGACTTACTCGAGTGAGACGATGACCAAGACGATGCAGCTACAGTGATGTACAGACTTGGCATGAGATGCTCATGAGACGCTCAATGTACAGACTTCGCCTTAGACTCTAAGTGAGATGGACATATAGACTTGGCCAATGCATTGTGGATGTATGGACTTTGACGCCTGCATGCTATGCAATCTACACACTTGGTGACTTCGCATGTTGTGCAATGTGCAACCAGTGTATGGACTTGTCGTGCCTACACAGGGCGTTGTACACACTTGCTACCTGATGCTCATGTGCAGACTTTGATGCCCAACAGTGATGTACCTGATGCTAATGTGCAGACTTTGATGCCCAGCATCGATGTATAGACTTTGAGACTTTGAGTGTGTGTTCAGTGTGTAGACTTACATAATAGTGATGCAATGTGCACACTTGTGATACATGAACATGCTAGTGTGCAGACTTCATGAATGTGCAAACTTGTCAACGAAATGCACAATGTATAGACTATGCACATGCATGAAGGGTGTATAGACTAATGAAATGCTTTACCCTGCAGTGTATAGACTTGCTAGTCATCAAACTACATGCAGATAGAAAAGCAACGCACATAGCAGAAATCAAGCACTATATTAGTCATACACATGCATTCTCCACAACACAAGTTATGTTGCTATCATCAAAACATAATCTCATAAAGCACTCACTGTGTTGCAATCATCAAAATAAAATAGCATTGCTATCATCAAATCAACATATCACATGCTTGTGCCTAAGAGGCAGAACATATTCATCCTCCCAACTACCCCCAACCCTCATTACTCCACCCCTAGTCCCAAGAGACCCTCCACCAATCCATACTCCACCACCTAACCACCAACTACCCAATCCCCTTCCCTAAGCAGCCTCTCATCTCCCAAGGGATAATTCCCTACTCCCCAAGCACCCCTTCCCTTCCCCAACACAACCCCTCCCATTCCCAAGACAAAAAAATTAATCCCACCCTTAAACTCATTTTCAAATATCCTTTCCCTCTCACCCACCATCCCAAATTCGCAGCTCCTCTCTCACCCACTGTAGACACCCCATTCCAGCCTCCATTCTCCCCTTCCCAAACCTTGGAACACCCCCTCCCAGGCCCCCTCACAGCTAGAGGTTGCCCCCATACACATCCACCTCATTTCCCCTCCTATATACCCCATTTCCCCCCATCATCTTCAACCTGTAGTTCTCAGTTCGGAGGAAGCAGAGAAGCTGCGGATTGTAGAGGCTGGCCCATCATCTCCTCGATGAACCTGGTGGCAAGTTTTATATTTCTGGAAAGATCGTCAAGTCAGCTTCGCAACCGTGGTGGTCTCGTCTCTGTCCGAGTTCGTAGCTGCCCGGAGGAGCCATCTTCGCCGGACTGCACTTCTTCCTCTTGACAGTCAACCTAAAGCATCGTTCAGAGACTGCGACGGCCATCCTCCTGAGGATATGGAGGCGGGACTTGGCTGGGAGATTCTACAATGAGCCTACTTAGAGGAACTAAAAGCGGAATCCCGTTCGGCATTCGGAGCTAAGATTTATCAATTTTCTCCTCCAGGTGCGCAGTTCTGTCACCTCTGGAACAGAACAGACCCCTGTCCACTATTCGAGCTCTCCCCGTCTTCTCCGACATCCTCTGGCATCCCCGTTGGTCTCGTTTCTAAGAGGACTCAACAACAGTTCCAACGACTCCAACCACGTCTGAGTCCGAGCTCTGGAGCGTCCGTAGTGTCTTCGTCTTCCAGCTGCAGTGGTGCTGAGACAGTCAGAACCAGAACTTAGGGTACCTGTTTGCGCCTCTGCCCCGACCAACATAGTCAACGAGAAAATTCCACAAAATTTGGACATCTTCTGGGGTCACCTAAGAAGATTCTCCAGCTCGTCTCATCACCAACAAAATTCGGGAGTGGCTTCAGAGGCATCAACTTCAACTATCTGTCTCTGGTTCCTGAGAACGGGCAGAGTCGGCAACCTCCATCGTTTAGCTTCTATTTTAGTCTTTCCCCACCCCGCCTGGCCGGCTAAGCACCTCTCCCTGCGTGGAGGTATATTTTGGTTGTAATACAATTCCCCACCCCTAGTCCAACCCCCTTGCAAGGGGCGTAGTGCATGTAATTTGATTTAATCAGGTTGAAGCTTCATCGGCGCGGCGTGCGGGTGCATACCCACGCCTCCCCGCTCGCCATCGTCTCCGGCCGGGATCGGCGTCTTCACGCTGATCAGGTGAGCTTCTGGCCCCCCTCCCTTTGTTGGTTAATCTTGTTTAATTAGTATTACTTCTTAACTCCGTCGGACGGTGAGTGAGCGCCCGTTCCGAATTTGCTTGTATTTGAGTGGCTACTGCGGGTGAGTTGTGAGAGTGACCCTTCAACCCATGCCTTCGGCGTGCTGACCGCCCGTGAATTTGGGCAACCCCTGGCCCTTAGGGGTCCTCCCCAGGCCAGCCATACCCTTGGAAACCTCTGGTCCAACCTCGGACCCTCACCCCATTACCGGTCCACCTACGGACCTGAGTGTGCCAAACGTGAGTGAGTCCGCTTGTGTGACATTACCAAGTCGTTGCGTTGCTTACAATTTAGGTCCTAGTTTGTGTCACATTACAAGGGAATCTAATCAAGCACTTTGACAGAAGCGAGACACATCAGAAGCTGCACGGACTTAAGCTGGGATGACCAAAACAATGTAAGAACGTGTACGGCCATGAGACCAACGCTAAAAGTCAACAGCAACCTGAACAAACCATGAAAAATCTCGAACAATGTACTACAGATTCAAGCCTATCGGCGAACTCTTCCAAGTACAAAATGATCGAGACAAACACCACGACGAAAAGGGCATCCGGTCGCATCCTGACGAGAGCAAAACCTTCTCGTACAGTGCCAACATGGCATGCACAAGACAACACATGAAAAATGAAATGACAAAGAATCGTAAACCTAATGCCAGCTGAAGACTGTACTGGACTTTTAGGACTCTGGATACTGTATATCTCAGATTCCCATGTACTTCACACAACAATGCTCTGATACCACCTGTTACGACCCGGATCCCGGATATCAGATATACCCGATAGGACTACAGAGCTGGCCCGATACCACTTGGAACCTGTGAAGCCTCCCAAGAGCTGTAAAGCTCCGAAGGGAAAAAGGGATGTCATGTAGTACATTGAAGCCACAGAGAAGAGGGTTAACTCTTTTGAGGAGGCAAGCTTTGTGTTCCCCGAACTTCGGTTCGCAACTTCTTAGTCTGGGAACTTCATGCGGGAGGTCTAGCCGGCCACTTCGGTCGGAACAAGACTATCGAGGCTGTCGAGCATAGGTCCTATTGGCCGAGCTTGAAGAGGGATGTTGCTCACATTGTGGCCCAGTGTCGTACATGTGTTACGGCCAAAATGAAGAAGCAAAGCTCAGGCCTCTACACACCTCTCCCCGTGCCCGATGTCCCGTGGCATGATGTTAGCATGGATTTTGTTTTGAGATTGCCACGAACCTCTAAGAAGCATGATTCGGTCTATGTGGTAATAGATCGATTCCCGAAGATGGCCCTTTTCATTCCCTGCTCTAAGACTTCGGATGCTTCGAGGGTAGCCCACATGTTCCTTTCTTATGTGGTGTGTAAGTTTGGGTTGCCTCGTACCATAGTGTCTGACCGTGATGTTAGGTTCACCAGTTACTTTTGGAAGACACTGTGGCATATGTTAGGTACTCACCTCAAGTTCTCCACTGCATATCATCCCCAGACAGATGGTCAGACCGAGGTGGTCAATAGGAGTCTGGGTGACCTTTTGAGGTGTCTTGTTAGGGACCGTGTAGGGGATTGGGATCTCATTTTACCACTAGCTGAGTTTGCATATAATGATTCGGTCAATAGGTCTACATGTATGAGTCCTTTTGAGATTGTCACACGCCATAGGCCTAGGAAACCAGTGGATCTTGTTCCCATGCCCATTCATGCACGAGTGTCGGAGTCTACTGAGTCATTTGCTAGGCATATTAGGAGTCTACATGGCGACATATGTCCTCACATTGAGGCCAGCAATGCACGGTACAAAGAGTTAGCCGATGCCCACAGACACCACCGTGAGTTCCAAGAGGGTGATTTTGTCATGATCAGGGTTGGACCTGAACAGTTTCCCTCTGGGACCGTAAAGAAATTGCAAGCTCACGGAGCCGGTCCATTTTGAGTGTTGAAACGTGTCAGATCCAATGCGTATGTTGTGGACTTGCCCGAGGAATATGGGATAAGCTCTACTTTCAATGTGTCGGATTTAGTTGCTTATAGGGACCCAGCGATGATCCTTAGTGAGCCATTCAAGCCATCTCCTCTCATTGAGAGTGACCCCACACCTGAGTGTCCACCACCAGCTTCATTTCCTAGGCAGCGAGAGCATATAGATCACATATTGGATGAGCATGTGACTATTACCAAGAGTGGATCCTACCCGCGCTATCTAGTGCGATGGAGAGGGCGACCCGCCACCGATGATACTTGGATCACCCGGGCAGAGTTGCAGAGGATAGATCCAGACCTACTAGAGCGCTACTAGAGCGATCTAGATCCTTACTCGACAGGGTTGAGTTTCTCCCACCCGGGGAGAATTGGTGCGGACACTAGAGCGAGCGAGAAGCATGAGACGGCGAGCCGTCGGTACCGAATGCGCAGCACCACTCGAGCTACACAGACATCCCTATGGCTTGGAGATAGTCTGGAGTCTCCATCCTGAGTCCTAGTATTTTTATTATTTATTGGGTTTTTATTTGGTGTGTAATGTGTGCTTATTTGGTTTTATTTGGGGTTAATAGAGTGTAATTAAGATAAATAAATGGGTTTCTTTGTAAAAGGGCCACCTGGGCCCAGCGGGCCCCCCTCACTCTCTTCCACATTGGGCCACCTAATTTTTAGGGACCCATAGGGGCTGGCCCATTGTGCACCTTGGACTTGGACCACTGGACCAAGAGAAGGGAAATTCCATTTCTCTCCTTTAAAGGGGGCGCCCCCTCTTTTGTCTCTATTAGACAATTTTTTTATGTGCTTTGACCACATGGGAAAAAATAGAATTTGGCATCCCCAATGTATCCCTCCCTAACCCTAGATCTGAGGGTAAGGTTGGTCATTAGCCAAGGGTTTCCCATTCATATATAATGCTTGTATTTTTCATTTTCACACAATTTAATCAAAGAATTTCAGCAAATATTGCTCCAAGGCCAAGGCCGCCCCCTCTCTCTCTCCTCTCCCTCCCCTTGCAGCTGTGAAGGCTGCTATTCTGAGGTGTGAAGCATCCCTTATCAGAGTGTGAAGATCAGCACCGCCGCCGCCACCTCCATTGAGCCGCCGTCGCACCACCACCGCCTCGTCGCCGGAGTTCTGTCCAACTCTGGATACCAAGCCAAAGGTCAAATTTTAGCTATCAACTCATAGATTTGACCAGGCTAAAATTTTCTGGGTAAGTTCCCTTTGTAGTTCCCACATCCCACAAAAAATTTCAAGTAACTTCCTCATCATTTGCCCCATTTCCCTTTAAATTTCTCACAGCCTACACAATCTGCCCCTGTGTAGACTTGTGTTCCAGCAGCCTAACTCTTCGCCTATTAGATCCCCTTTCCAATTTCATATCAAGCTAAAATTTGGATTGGGACTTCTGTCCACCCAACACGCATCCCACAAATTGTTTTAAGATTTTAGGAGCCCGTTTACCTTTTCTTAAAACTACTGCAAAAACCGGACCATGTTATGTTTCCCACAGTCCAGATCCGACCAACCCTTGTTCTAAAATCCATTTCCCCCCTCAAACCCCCTCGAAAAATTACAAAATAATTATCATCGTGTTCCTTACTTCCCCCTCTATCTTCCATAAAAATCTCAACTCTCAGATCCAAAGTTTCAACCTCGGTCAACATGCTTCATCAGGCAGATCTGAATCTGCCCACTCAGATCTGAGTTTAGGAGTCAGCCTGTTCAAAAATACCCCACGAAAAATTCAAGGCCATAAGAATTCCTATAACAGCCTATGGTGGTAGATCTCTGAGAGGGCTTCGCGAAGGCACCCGTTTCGCGTCGATTCGACGTCAGGTCTGATCGCAGGATTTATTCTCGTCAGGTCGCGTAGTTCTGAAACTACAGAACTGGCCCGGGGTAGCAAGCTTCAACACTTGAAGAGCTGATCCATCCCGCCTTCCACAAGGTGAACCAATGCAACCGCCTCATGGGATCATCCCTCCAGGTGTCCCCTTCTCAACGGGACCCACCCCGCCCAGATCGATCGTCCGAGCAGAGCGTGGTCCCCATAACCGTCAGCCCGCGCTATCCGGCCAGCATCAAGTAGCAGCGCGCCAGCACCAATCGGGCGATTCAAAACGCTGCCCGTCAACCCAAGAGCGTTACTCCTGGGTCCCATTGTAGCCCTTTACCTCCCAGCGTAGAGTGGGCAATAAAATTCAATTCTGTAATTTATTTGGTAATTATCTAACCGGGAGTGCGGATCTTGGCCGGGGTTGTCTTCCCCACGCCCAGAGCGTGGAGGTAACGATCTCTCCTCCTCAGCATTTGCTTACTTAGTACATGATTATATGCTGCTGCATGAGTGTGTTAGAATTCTACCTCGTTAAATCATTTTAATCACCGCTATGAGAGAGAGAGCGAACCCATCCCGTGACTCGATCCGAGCACGGAAGTGAGTTTGCCCACCCTTGACTCTGTCGATTTCTCAACTGTGCGGATCCGCGTTTCCCTCGCTTGGGATGATGAGTGAGCTCACATTTCTGTTTAAGACATATACCCGTAGGAGCTCTTAGTGTCGAACCGAGGTAGCTCTAATGGTCGTGTAGTCGCTGGTCGCGTCGTCCAATTTGTCGCGTCATCATATAGAGTCCAAGGTTCGCATCATTTGGCATCGAGTCCCTCATTCATCCCGCATCACCACCTATTCTCCCCTTCCGGAACCTCTGAACTTATCTCCTCACCCGGGGCATCACGTCCCTTGATACTTTTTTCTTCCGGAACCTCTGGACTTATCGAGACATCACGTCCCCCCTCATCTCTTGCCTCTGGAACCTCCTAACCTTCCTCTCTTCCAAGGGTATCACGTCCCTACTCATTCTCCCCATATTTCAGAACCTCCGGAGCTTTCTCTTTTCCCCGGGCATCGCATCCCCTGGTACCTTTCTATCCTTCCGGAACCTCCGGACTTATCTCCTCACCCGAGGCATCGCGTCCCTCGGCACTTTCTTCCTCCGGAGCCTCCGGACCTCTTCTCTTTCCTCCGATTTGTCTTCCTACCCCGCCGGGACATTGTGTCCTTTGTTCTTTTCTTCCTTTTAAATCATCTCTTCCCATACCTTTTCTCGGGGCATTGCGTCCCTCGCCATTCCTTTCCTCTGGAATCTCCGGATTCTTCTTCCCATCATGACTCTTTCCCCTTACCTCTGGACCCTCAAGATCCTCCACCTCTTTCCATCTATCAATTCCTTCTTCTGATTCCTCTAGATCGCGGGTCTGACCCTACTTCGTCCACCTCCACTGCTTTGAGCATCTGCCCGTTCTCCCACTATTTTTGAGGCTTTAACCCTCATTCCTCCTCTTGATTCCCTTTTCATTTTGTAAACCTTTTCATGTGATCAGGGTCTCTGTACCTTAGTGAGGGAGTTCTAGCCCTCACCTTATTTCCTTTTCTCCTTATTCGTCTGAGTCTGGTCTAAACATCAGTCCTTCATGTTAAGCCATTTCAAAACTTTGCTTCTTTCTGTCTATGAGGACCACAAATCCCATGTTTATCAACGTCGCCTCCGGTAGCTGCTTCTACGATCAAGGTTGCAAGGTAACATGTTTGATGCATTTTCATCACCTTATTCACGCATGATTTTTAAAACAAAGTGCTTCTTAACATGATCAAGAGTAGTTGTTTTAGACCTTTATCTTAGGTCTTTTATTAAAATCAATGTTAAAAAAAAGCGTCTTTAAGCTTGCTATGCAACACTTTGGTAATAAGAACCCCACGCTGGGAGTTCGGCCTTCTCTCTCTGCTTGTTAAAGGCAACCCTTAGTTGGGCACCGCACACACTTCACGGCGTCCTTAGCCATCTCCTTTGGTAAAATACTGTTGCTGCCTGGGCCATGCTTAAGGGCACGAAGTCTTTTTCTCTTCCTTACTCGGCTGAAATATGAGGGCAGAGATATTCTAGGCAAAACAACCAACCTAAGCACACCCCGACAAGAGGAAGTCTCAAATAGGGGCAATTAATTATGACCTTATTCTCAAAAGTTCAACTCTCAATTGCAATAGCTTTCAAGTCCAAAGGACACCAAGAGAAACAAAAGAAAAAAATGATGAACAAATGAAAAAAAATGTGAAATGCAAAGAAAAACTCAAAAAGTTTTTGACATGGCAAGAGGGCAGCGCAGTTTCCCCGCGGAACGTTATGAGCCCGGTCGTATACGTGCCTATAAGAGATTTAAGGTTCAATGATATGACACAAAGCCCCGGCGCAACAGACCGAATCTCTAGGGGTTGTGCTAGGACGGAAGTCAAAACTCGATATCTTCTTAACTTATATGAAGCTTATCCCAAATTTTTCTTCTCTTCTCCCTCCAAGACTGAGTGTTTCTCGGGTATGGCCTTAGTAGAAGCACCGTTATCCAAGGGCAGTCGGTTGTAGGTCGCCACCCTCTTATGCACGCCCGACTTAGGGCAATTTTTTAGGGAAAGAGGAAGGAACGAGGACACCTAGCCAACGGTTTAAACATCCCCTTGATGTTGCATTAGCAATGTCTAAACCCAAATTCCAAAAAAAGGTCAAATATTTTCCAAAATCTAAAAAAATTCAAATATCTTCAAAAATCAACATAAAAATTTGAATACTTTTCAAAACGCATAAAAATTTACATATTTCAAAAAATCCAAAAAAAATTACATTGTACTTTCTGATGGTGTTTTCTTACAGGGGCCACTTCTCGCAAGGACCAAGAACATGCGATGAGTCCTCTTTTCACTTACATCAATGTTGATTCTTCCCTATGATCACTATCTTCATGATCTGCCACTCTTGGCACTTTCGATTACCATCTCTCCATCTTTCTAAAAGTAATTCATGCCAATCTGATTATCTTTGCCGCTCTAGCCACTCTTGATTATCATGTCTCATATCTTTCCATGTTGTTCAAACAAGTCTGATTATCCCTGTCGCTCTGGACATCATTCTGATAATTCAACTCCAAATCTTATGACTAGCCAAGTTGTCATCCTCATGACACATGACAAACAATGATGTTTTGCATGTTTCATGTTTCAATGTTATCTTTGATATGATATTGAATGTTATGCTTCAACCCATGCTAATCATGCTTTCCTTGATGTTGTACATGCTTTACCTTCTTATACTATTGATGTTTTGAAACATGCTGTGATTTGAATGCCTTGGTACATGTTATGCTTGTTATGCTTAATACCTTACTCATTACTTGTTATACTTCATTTATCTTGGCAAATCAACTTTTAAGTGTAGGAAATAGCTAGCTTCGGTCTCACCGTCCAGACATCGTCACTCAGGTCCCACGGTGCTTGCACTGCATTCCTCAATTCCCTCATAATTAGTGCATCACCATCCTCCCTGTATACATTTTAATATATGTTATCTACACTATTATATTATATCAAGGACCTTGTGGCTTTGGTAAATCTGAAATTTGAGTTCTCCTTCATATAACATAATGATGATTTTAGAGAAATCTTAGTCACACGGATAGGACGTTGAGCCATCCAAGACTTGGGACAATGCTTCCCTTTTATGAGTTGGTGCGCAGATAAATAGGTTTCGGCTTAGTATCGGCTCACAAAATCTGTTTCTTGACTCAGTCTGGACAGCTTAACAATATTATCCTTGATTACCTTGTATTTTAATTTATCTTAAATTTTCCTTTAAACCTAACATGCATTCATGTAGGACTTTGAATTAACGTTGGAAAATTATTCTAATAACTCATTTTGAGAGTCAATTGATCATTAATTTCAAGATATGAGATATTCCACGCCGAATTGTGTACACAGTTCGCCTTGTTGCTATTTTTGGGCTGTTTCCTTGAAAATTTCTTTGTTTGGATTTCTATCTTCTTATTTCAAATCTCATTTTCCTTAGATCCACCTTGGCTGCATGGTGAAGACACCCGAGCTAGAGATCGGCGCACTGTTCGGGACTCGCAGGCTTCTTTATGGCTTGGAGATTGCTTGGAGGATTAGACTAGAGCTGGGGTTTTTTTATGTCTTTTATTTTGGACCATTGTAGGCCAATTTGAGGCAAATTGGATTTCATTTGGGTCACACTTGTGCATAGGAGGTTGAATTAGGGGTTATTGGGCCACATCTTGGTTCAGGCCCATGTCGAATTGGGCTGGGCACCCATGGATGAGCCCACACTTGGCCCCCCTCCCTTTCAACTCCCCCAAGCCCATTTGGGCTGGGTTTGGTCGTAGCCCCCATCCTCCCCCCTCCCCAAGGATTGGGCGCCCCCCCCTCCTAGATTCTAGCTAGAGTTTCCTATTTTCCCTCCCCCCTTTCCTAGTGTGGAGAAAATTGAAATTAAATAGAATTCTTTAGGGATTTCTTTATGAAATTAATTAGGGTTTCCCCTCCCCATATAGAATATCATGTAAATTTTTTAGAAGTTAATGAATGAAGAATTAATAGGAGAAAAAAAGGTGTTGGCCGCGGCCCCCCTCTCCCCTTGTCTCTTGGAGGGTGCGACTCCTTCTTCCCTCTCTCCCTCTCCCTCTTCCTCTCCCTCTAGGGTGCGATGCCCTAGCCCTTCCCTTGCAGGTTCTTGGCTTCTTCATCTACTGGAGGTGACCTCCCCATCACCCTTCCAAGCCAGGAGCCATGGATCAAAGGTTTGCTGCAAGCATGGAGGAGATAGCCCTTGCTGCTCGGCGCCCCTCCTTGGGTGTCTGTCTGCAAATTTGAGCCCAGAAGATCAGGTTGGCACGCCCTTCTTTCATCCCCAAATCCAATCGACTTCTTCATAGCTTCTCTCCCTCTCCCTGTCCCCCACGTTCTTGAAAATCCCATACTGTGATTCGTCTTGTGGAGAAAGTTGTCTTCAGAGGCCTTTTCCCTGCGCAGGCTGCCTCTGTGCAAACCTGCAGGAAACCTAAACCTTGAAGATCAGATTGGGATGCCCTCTTCCCGACCTCTTATCACTTTGACCTCTTCTTCACTTTTCTTCCTCTACCCGTCCCCCAGCTCCGCTCAAAATCCCACCCCAAAACTCGCTTTGTGCACAAACTTACCTTTAGAGCCCTTTTGGTCGTGTGGACTATCCTTGTGCTGTCTTACTGGGACAGTGCTCAAACACCTCCAAAGGGACCCCCAAATCGTCTCTGAATGACCTAAGATTTTTAGTAGTCTCTAATCTCGTCCAAAACCTTCCCCCAGAATTTTCTTTTACTATTCTAAGCCCCCTTTCCCTGCTTACCCCATCCACCTTCATAGCCCTCAGTTCTGACTGCACTAAACTAAAGAACTGAGCACCACCTATTTTCACTTCCCACACCCAAAACCACCACTGCACGCCACCCCGCCACTGCTACTGTGTCATCCCATGGCCCTCATCTATCCACCAAAGAAAACCCAGCCCCATTTTCCACCTGGAAGCCCCTGTTCTGGCCCATTCTTATACCCCCTGTCCTGTTGCCTGCAGATAGTCCAGAAGCGCAAGGTCTGCTCCAACAATTCACCCTGGCTACCACGGACATCTGTAGCGACTCTCCTTCCTCTGGGGACGTTGGGACATTCCCACTAGCGTCTACGCCGAGTTTCGTGACCAACGGACGAGCAGAAGGTCACGTGCCAGGCTCATCATCCTACTGTTTCCCTACGCGCGCGTAGCCCGGCCAGCAATCTGCCCGCCGCTCGTGACTACTCTAGAGGTTCTAGCTGGCATCGTTGACTTCCCTCATCTTCCAGGAGGCCCGTCATCCACTACAACATGCTACCAGGGACGCGAGCACCTTCTTCGGCTTCATGACGTGTCGTCTTTACTACTAGTCCCAGGCCGTACAAGTTCGCAGCACGTGGGGGGGTTACTGCACGTCATCCACTCACGGCCCGTCACATCACTTTGCACGACCCCCGGATAGTGCTGTATAGCCTTTTATCTCCCTGCGAGGAGTGAGCTTTGTTTGACTTGTACTTGTTTAGCTCTTGTACCGGGTGGTCGTGTGACTTGGCCGGGCTTCTTCCCCACGCCCCGAGCGTAGAGGTATGCATCTGCTCCTCCCTTGCGTTACTTGCTCATTTAGTATATTCTCTGGACGTCGCGGCTTGTGAGTTCTTAGGTTCCTAGCTCGCTTTTGTTTATACCACTGCCATGGTGGGAGAGTGTGACCGTCCCGTGACTCGCCCGAGTCGCAAGTGTGGAGTCGACCACCCTAGACCCTGCCGATTTCTCAACCGTGCAGATCGCCACACTTCCCTCTCTTGGGACGCCTGTGAGCTAGAGTTTCTTGTTGAGTGGCATAGTTTTCTTCTGGGGATCCTTAGGTGCTGAGTCTATGCCATTCAATCTATTGCAAAGTTGCTAGTCATAGTTGTCATTTAGGTCCGTCATTGCATAGAGTCTTAGTTCGCATAGCCTCCCGCATCAATTTTGGTATCAGAGCCATAGGTTTCTCTAGGGTAGTCTTATGCCTTGCATGTCATCCCTCTATTCGGTATATCAAAAGGTGTTGTCGGAAGATATGTTATGCCTATAGGGAAGGTAGCACACTTGCATGAGTTCGATCTTCGAATCATACCTCCGCCGCGTACCGGATATTGGTTAGGTCTAGGTTCTTCATTTTGCATTAGGTGTCTCATCCAAATTGCATTTAGCTCCATCACCATTTTGAGTCGTGTCTAGTCCTACCCCTTAATTGTATTGCATGTCCATTCCGTAGGCTCCCCCTCTGAGTCTTCCCATGGATTTCTGATCCCCCAGGCGATATGACTGTCTGTCTAGTAGAGAGGAGAGATACACTCATGGGCTTGGGATTCACCCCCTCCCGTTCCTTAGGCCCGAAGCCCCTACCGTTGATGGCTCCATGGTCCCGAGTGACTACCTATATCGGGAAGTCACCATGGATAGATATTTTGATTGTTACCCCATGTCTGATGCCATGAGAGTCTCTTTTGCCAAGGAAAGGCTTTGGTACGAAGCCAAGGGAAAGTGGAGACATATTGAGAGCTTGAGAGACATTAGGCGACAAAGGCCCATTGAGACATGGTACGACATGAAACATGAACTTAGACGGACCTACCTACCCCACCCTGTCACCTCCCACCGAGTAGATCTAAGTCAGAGGTGAAAGGTTCCACCTGTGTATAAGTCTAGGTCCGAGACTAAGTCTCATGATTACCAGCAAGTCTCCCCGAGTGCCTCTATCCTGAGAGATCTCCCCCTCGACGAACTCCTGCAATTTTTTTGGGAGAAACTAGAAAGGATGAGCACTCCTATGGGATCACCGGCTTCCCCTAGCCCACCCCCGAGCCAGGACGAAGTCGTGCCGGAACATACAGAGGTCAGGGTCGACAGTCTCAGCCTAGCACCCTCGATGGATAGCCAAGGTGCCATCCACTTCATAGAGGACTCCCTTTTCCCACCCGAGGGAAATACTTCACCCTTCGACCCTCATCTGGAGCCACTCTTGCCTCCCGAGGGCAAACTTGTCATCGGAGAGTCTTTAGCTAGCTGGTTAAGGAAGGGCATAATTCTAGATGCTCTGATCCCTTGATACCCATCCACGGAACCAGCACTCCCAATAGTACTCCTTAACTCCTTTCACACGACTTTCCAGTCCTTCTGCTTTGTGAAAAATGTGAAGGACTTTCTTAGGAGTTTACATTGTCAATGGGAGTTGACATATATGTTGGCCTTAGGGTCTGACCAACCCTATAGTCATAGCTTCACGCTCCCTACTTTGGGGTCCATTACCTCGGCGTACACCATAGGTCATATCACCTCCGAGGTCCTTTTGTTCTTTCCCATACCCGATGAGTTTGACTTTGTTCCATCCTATGGTATTACTATCCCGAGGGAGGAACCTTTGTTGTGCCCCTGTGTGATTTTGATGATGGCTGACACACCATGAGTCACACTGAGTGCGTTGACGCAGTTGGAGATTGGGTTGACGCATTGGCTGTCTGTTCACTAGCTACGTTGACGCTACAAGGACACTGCGTTGACGCAGTAGTTGCTGGTTTACTTGCTGCGTTGACGCAGTGGAACAGCTGGGTTGACGCCATGCTGCTTTATCTACTTTTTGTGTGAAAGTTTATACAGTGTCTCTGCTTTTACCTACGTTGCTTGAAACGAAGTCCATACATTCATTTGCATTGAATGAAGTCTGTACATTGGTTTTTGTTATGCTCAGAACTGCATCAAGTCTATACACTGCCTTTGTTTCAAAGTCGATACATTGTCTTTGTTTCAAAGTCTATACATTGCTGCTTTGGCCAACTCTGTACATCCGTTTGCCTGACTCCTGTTTCAAAGTCTACACATTCATTGTTAAGGCAAGTCTGTACATTGGCTTCGCTTTTGCAAGTCTGTACATTGATGTCTCATCACCAAGTCTGTACAACGGCGTCACTCATTCAAGTCTATACATCCACAGTGGATCATCAAGTCCATACATCCACAGTGGAACTTCCAAGTCTGTACATCGCTTCAAGCGCTTCAAGTCTATACAGCCTGCCTTCACGTTCAGACTCTATACATCGTTCCTCAAAGGCTAAGTATATACATCCGTCAAATGCCTCAAAGTCTATACACTGGTTTTCACGAGAAGTCTATACACTGGTCTTCACTTGATGTCTGTACATTGGCTCAGACTTACCAAGTCGGTACACTGCCTTTGTGTTCCAAGTCTATACACTCCCTCAGTGTACATACTTATTCATTTGCTGGTTCAAAGTCCATACACTCGTTTCTAAGGCAAGTCTATACAATCGTCTTTGAGCATCAAAGTTTGTACAGCCTGTCTGTCTTCATGGGTTCTGTGCTTTTAGTGCGTTGATGCACTTGGCTGACTGCGTAGACGCAATTGTGCGTCTTTCACTTTCTGTCTTGTTCACTGCGTCGACGCTGACACAGGATGCGTTGACGCATTGGCCAGTTGCCAAGGGCGTGAGCATGTCGCTTGAGGAGCTGAGGCGACGCTGCACGATGGAAGCGTTGACGTCTTGGGCTGATGTCCTCACGAAGTCTGTACACTCAGTTAAACTTTCAAGTCTATACATCATCTGATACTGGTATTCAACTGATTATCTGATAGGTTTAATGGATGAGGCCATCAAGACTTGCACGTGATCCTAGAGGCCGAAATGCTGACACGTGGACCACTGAAGCTTGGGCTGGAATCGAAAAGAGCATAAGCCCTAGCTGCCTGCTGCTGGTATAAATATGGAGTTTCCTCCATCGGCTGAGGTAGATCGATATGCAGTGAGCCATCAAGAAAAGCTGAAGAGTAGTGAGTGCCTCCACGATACAGAGAATAGAGAAGAAGAAGAAAAGAAGTGAGAAGAAGGAGAAGGCTGAAGCAGTGAGAAGAAGAAGAAGAAAGAAAGAAGAAGAAAAAGAAAAGAGAGTTCGTGCTGGGAGAAAGAGAGAAGCAGAAGAAGAAGTTCCTGCTAGACCGTGGATCAAATCCAGGCCAGCCAGCTCCTGCCAGAGCCACATTTGATTTTATCTTTTTAGCTTTCTGTTGCTGCATTTTATTTTTCCTTTGAACTATTCACTTGCTGTTCTTCCGATCCTCTAGTGTGAGGTTGGGTTTCCTCCGGTGTAGAGGAAGAGAGACTTGCGTCTCTGGTTGCCTTTGACTGGGTGTCATTGGTTGTTTCCCTCCGGTTGGGAGGAAGAGAGGTCTGAGACCTCTAGTTTGAAAGTGACTTGGTGTCACTTGTGTTTCCCTCTGGGTTTCAGAGGAAGAGAGACTTGGGTCTCTAGGTTCCCCTCCGGTTTGGAGGAAGGGAGGTTTGGTCCTCCGGTTCTGGGCTTGTGGGTAGCAAGTCCAGGGTTTCCCTTAGGGTCTGGAGGAAGAGAGACCGTGTGTCTCTGGTTTCCAAGTGGCTGGGAGTCACTTGGGGTGTCCCTCCGGTTGGGAGGAAGAGGGGAGGTTGTTCCCCTGGTCAAGCTATGTGGCAGCTCTTGTTTGCAGACTGAGTCTGCGTTCTAGCTCGTGCTAGTGGAATCCTCACTCCGGTTGGGAGTGAGGGGTGGATGTAGGTCTTGGTGACCGAACCACCTAAAAATCTACTGTGCAGTGGTTGGTTTCTTTGTGGTGTGCTCCTCCATATCTTCTACCACCCTTCACAGGTTGCATTGCATTCTCGTTTATATCTGTGCTGCTTCCGCTGGTTGTTTATTTGGGCGCTAGTTACATATTTGCTCTTTGGTTTAAAAGAATATTCTACTTGTTCTTCAGATTGGTTGTTCTGTCTAGATAGTGTTCTAGTCTTTTATTGAGCGAAAAGTTTTAAGGGTGGGATTCATTCACCCCCCCTCTGAATCCTTGCACCGATCCTAACAATTGGTATCAGAGCGGTTACTGCTTCAAGATCCAACAATCTGCAGTGATCCCCGTGCTTCTCGGTGCTTATTCCGGTTTGCTGCTCCTTGATTTTTGTCTAATTGATCATAGCCTACAAATGGCTCTTCCACTGGTTTTCAATGGGTCTAACTTTGATTCATGGCTCAGTAGTTTGCGTAACTACGTCAATCTAAATAATCCTGATTTGTGGAAGTTAATTACTCTTGGTCCTCATAGGTTACCACGAAAAGAGTCCAAATGGACTGATCGTCATAGATCAATGCATAGAGAAAATCAGAAAGCTATAAATCTGATAAAAGCATCCATTAACAAGGCCTTACACTTTTGCGTTCATGATTGCAGGTCTGCTAGGGATATTCTGGACAAGATGAAACTAACTTGCAGAACAGGGAAGGAAAACTGCATGATGGCTGATGGGAGCGACCATAGCAGCATCCACAGTGATAAAGAAGAGAACGAAGTTCAGGTAAAACCCTTTTGCGGACTATACCTTAGATGATTGGGTAGATGCTTATTCCAAGCTGTTAAGATCTAGCAATAAATTGAGCAAGAAAAACAGATCTATGAAAAAACGGTTAGATAGGTTTGAGAATTCTAAACTTACTGGTGAGAACAGTGATACTCTGAAAACTGAAAATCAGATATTTAGAAGACAGCTGACTGATCTTGATTCTATTACTTCAGATCTGGAATATCTGAAATCTGAAAATGCTAGACTCAAAAAACAAACTGAGGAATCTGGATCTAAATCAGTGAGCCTTGAAAATGACAATAGATTGATTTCTGAAACTTTGGAGACTGTCAGAATAGAAAACTCAGAACTTCAGAAAAGGCTTGAAAATCTTCAATCTGAAGGTGAACAAGAAGTGTTTAGTGAATGTCAGACCTCCTTAAGTGTTTTGAAATTTGATGATGAAATCCTGGAACAAAATGGTAAAATGAGACATGAGATCTGCAAGCTAAAACAGTTAAATACAGCTATGTCTGAGAGACTTATCACTCTTGAAAAAGGGAAGAGTGTTAGCCTGGATAGCTCTGATGAGCTAATGAAAGCTGAACAGGAAATTGAAAGTCTTAGGACTGTTAATCAAATGTTGAAAGAAGATGCTGTTTGCTATAAAAAGAAAGCTGATGAATATGAAATCCATGTATCAAAGCTTGGATCAGAAGTTACAGAATTGAGAAAATCTCTTGAGAAATTTGTCAGTGGAAAAGAAAATCTTGATAAAATTCTTGGATCTAAAGTGAATCTCCGAAGAGAGGGTTTGGGCTACAAACCAATAAATAAAAAGAGCTTTGAAAGTAAGCTTCAAACTTCATTCGTGAGTAGCTCTAAGTCTGGCAGCACATTGAATGTGCCTATTTTTGAATTTAGTGCTAAGAAGAATCAAAATTCCACTGACAGCCCTAAGTCTGAGAAACAAGTTCAAAAACAGAAAAAGACTGTTCATGTTCAGAACAAAGATTCAAGGAACTCTCATGATAAAACTGAGAATGCTGTGCCTAAATTGAACAAACACATTCATGCAAATAAAAAGAAATTTTTATGCCATTACTGTCATAGGTTTGGTCACTTGATGCATGAATGTAAATTGATGGAACAGGATGATAGAATGCATGCTAGGAAGTACAATAACAAAAATAGTCCTGTTGAACAGAAAAGAAAAAGTTATTGTTATCATTGTGGAAAAATAGGTCATGTTAGTGAACAATGTTGGTTTTCCAAAGGTAAAGGCAAATATTTTTCAAATTCTAATCATGTCAATTTGTATGAAAATCAGCATGTCTTTAAAAGGAACAAAAATGGGTCCAGGGGCCAACACATGGTGTGTTCCACCTGCAGTAAGTCAGGCCATAGGGCGGTTGACTGCTGGCTTAATGTTGGTAGAAGAAATTCCATCTTCTGCTATCACTGTGAGAAACCTGGCCATACAGTCAAAGACTGCTGGCATTCTCAGAGAAAGAAGGTCAACTCTAAATTTGTTAAACAAAGTGTGTTTGGTAGGAACAAATCTGTTCAAACAAGAAAATCCCTCACATGCTTTGAGTGTGGAAAGTAAGGTCACAAGGTGACTGATTGCTGGTTTTCTGACCATCTGAAACAAAGTGGTGGTAAAAATAGAAACATTAATGCTCATGAATTTAGCACACCTGCTTACATGCATAGTAAGAAATTCAGACCGAGTGGTTCATGTGATTATTGTGGTCGGTCTGGACATTACATGCCTAGTTGCTATATGAAAAAGCATGATGATATGATGGCTCAGAAGCTTTGGAAAACATCCCATCAAAGTGCCACTAACCCTACAGGACCCAAGGAAACTTGGGTACCAAAATGTGCCAAGTGAGAAACTTTTTGCAGGTGTGTCTTGGGAACGAGAAATAAAAGGGGCAAATAAACCAAGACACCCTAAAAAGGTAAACCCCACTCCTGCACTTCTCAGGTAAGTCTCTTGACTTTTCAATGAGTCTGCTTAGATGGCATTAGGTATATAGATAGATTTGTTAATTAGTGGTTTAAACATGCATGTTTGCATTTCCATGCAATAGTTGTTGCTTCTGGATATGCTCATTCTGTGACTGCATACATTTAGAAATCATGACTCATGAATGATTTTCAAATGTGTTGAATGCATACCGTCAGGGGGAGCTGCACTGCATATCATGCACATTTGACTAGTCTAATACCCTTCAGGGTCTTCATGCCCTTCATGAGTAGTTAATGCATCTAATTGCAACTTAGAGTGGCATCACTTAATCATGAAATTTTTCAAAAGAAAAGGGAGGGTTTCAGTTTATGCATTTAGTGAGGGGGAGTATTTCTCATTATTCATTCATGTAATTGCATGTGACCATCATACCTCTCATCAAAGCTCATGTCTGATGACTAATACTCACCTTCCTGTTTGAACTGCAATCTTGATAAACTCCTTGGTGATTGTAAAATGCTCTTGTCTTCCTTGAAGTCCTAGAAAGATTTCTCTGCGCATATCTTGATCATAAATCCGAAAACATTGTTTTTAAGGAAATTTCTATCATATAGGACTATGAATGTCTGAAGCTTTCAACCGGTTGAAGTTTCATGTATTTCTTGTGTTTGCTTATGAATTCTTCTTGGAAATATCTGAGTTAGCCTTAATAAACTTTAACCGACCCTTTCATGTTGTGTCTTTGAAACTCTTCTGAAATCTAAAATTCTGAAATCATGATTTTCCTTGACTGATTTGTATGAAAATATGTATTGTTTTTAAACATCAGGGAATATGGATTATGTCAAATACCAAATCTTGTCAGAGCAATGTCTTTGGTCACTGAGGAACACATCTCATTCATCAAAGAAATGAATTGAGATATGTCATGAAGTGCCATAGTTAACTCTGCTTAAATATGTTGATTAAAAATCTGGCAGAGCAATGGCAGGCACACTGAGAAATATATGTCCCTCATCAAAGAAATGAGTTTCAGTGTGTCATGAGGTGTAAATGCTATCTCTGTTCTTAAGAAGCATGACAGTTAGTCCTTCCAAGCGCTTAGGGATACTGGCGTCTAAACAACGTGTATCCTCCAGTTGTAAGGATGTACTTAACTTAATTGCTCCTGAATATTGTTGTTAAAAATCGTTGCCTATCTAGCATATCATCTGAAATTGTTTGGAAAAGAATCTTCTTTCAATAGAAACTTTGACAGAAATAAATGGTTTCTTATTTGTTTATCCTCAATACTATCGATTGCATTTCTTGAGGAAATCTTTGAAATTAAGTGAGTAAGAATGAAGAAGGTTAAAAAGGTCTCTCAATATGAAAACTTGGTTCACTTGTTATTAAGAAAACTGATTTCAGATATCAGTAGAAAAGGCTCATGTTCAAACCTTGCATACATAAAATTCTGATCTGGTTTGTCAACGTAGGTTCATTCATAGGTTTCTATGATAGAAGAGTCTGTAATCATCTGTTTAAATCAGATTTATGAAATTTGATATTCCATTGAAAATCTTTCTCATTCTTTCTGAATTCTTTTTTACTCTCTCATATTGGACTCCAGTCGTTCAGACCAAACTGACTGATTCATTTGCACTCAGTTCTATCAATTGGTCTCAACTGTTGACTTCCACTCATATCTTGGGCCTGCATAAGCATGGTGGATGCATAAGGGTTGTATGACTAAGGGGGAGCTAGTCA
Organism: Amorphophallus konjac; assembly: GCA_022559845.1. Classification (NCBI taxonomy): domain Eukaryota; kingdom Viridiplantae; phylum Streptophyta; class Magnoliopsida; order Alismatales; family Araceae; genus Amorphophallus; species Amorphophallus konjac. The sequence continues at coordinate 176,372,795 of CM040127.1, read as the reverse complement.
AACTAATTGCATAACATGCCTTTCTTATTTGACTCATGCATAGTTCTCATATCCTACATGAATTGTCAATGACTGTGCACTCATATAGTTAATTGCACTGCATTCATAACATCTTTCTAGTTGATGATTTTTGATTGCATTCATATAGTTAATTGCACTCATATAGTTAATTTTCAATGTTATTTTTGCTGAGATGACCTTATGTTCTGATGCATAAGTCACTGCTTGCTGTATTCATGGGTCGACCCCATGGGTCGACTCCTGAAGTCCTGGAATCAGATCCAATTCGAACTCCCTGTGTGCTTGCTGCTATGCTCCACTTCGTTAGGGGAAATTTGTTATGTCAGAAACTTTCAATTGGTGTCAGAAAATAGCTGCTCTTTCAATAATTCAAAAAAAAGGGGAGACTTGATTCATGCATTTTATTGAACGCCTAACTCTTTACATGATTGAGTTCTTCATACTTCAGTGCTCCTGTGTGATTGAAAATATGACATATCTACAGGGGGAGAAGCTCTTGAAAGGATACATTTGGAAGATAGATGTCTCCAAAGAAAAGGCCTCCTTCGAACCATCAACAATCCAAAGGGAAGTATAACATTCCTATGCTTTACTGAATTGTTTCCCTATTTCATTTTTTTTGATGAAGGCAAAGGGGGAGAAGAATCTAATCTGAGTCAGTGTAACTCATAGTGTTGCCATCATCAAAAAGGGGGAGATTGTTGTGCCCCTGTGTGATTTTGATGATGGCTGACACACCATGAGTCACACTGAGTGCGTTGACGCAGTTGGAGATTGGGTTGACGCATTGGCTGTCTGTTCACTAGCTACGTTGACGCTACAAGGACACTGCGTTGACGCAGTAGTTGCTGGTTTACTTGCTGCGTTGACGCAGTGGAACAGCTGGGTTGACGCCATGCTACTTTATCTACTTTTTGTGTGAAAGTTTATACAGTGTCTCTGCTTTTACCTACGTTGCTTGAAACGAAGTCCATACATTCATTTGCATTGAATGAAGTCTGTACATTGGTTTTTGTTATGCTCAGAACTGCATCAAGTCTATACACTGCCTTTGTTTCAAAGTCGATACATTGTCTTTGTTTCAAAGTCTATACATTGCTGCTTTGGCCAACTCTGTACATCCGTTTGCCTGACTCCTGTTTCAAAGTCTACACATTCATTGTTAAGGCAAGTCTGTACATTGGCTTCGCTTTTGCAAGTCTGTACATTGATGTCTCATCACCAAGTCTGTACAACGGCGTCACTCATTCAAGTCTATACATCCACAGTGGATCATCAAGTCCATACATCCACAGTGGAACTTCCAAGTCTGTACATCGCTTCAAGCGCTTCAAGTCTATACAGCCTGCCTTCACGTTCAGACTCTATACATCGTTCCTCAAAGGCTAAGTATATACATCCGTCAAATGCCTCAAAGTCTATACACTGGTTTTCACGAGAAGTCTATACACTGGTCTTCACTTGATGTCTGTACATTGGCTCAGACTTACCAAGTCGGTACACTGCCTTTGTGTTCCAAGTCTATACACTCCCTCAGTGTACATACTTATTCATTTGCTGGTTCAAAGTCCATACACAAGTTTCTAAGGCAAGTCTATACAATCATCTTTGAGCATCAAAGTTTGTACAGCCTGTCTGTCTTCATGGGTTCTGTGCTTTTAGTGCGTTGATGCACTTGGCTGACTGCGTAGACGCAATTGTGCGTCTTTCACTTTCTGTCTTGTTCACTGCGTCGACGCTGACACAGGATGCGTTGACGCATTGGCCAGTTGCCAAGGGCGTGAGCATGTCGCTTGAGGAGCTGAGGCGACGCTGCACGATGGAAGCGTTGACGTCTTGGGCTGATGTCCTCACGAAGTCTGTACACTCAGTTAAACTTTCAAGTCTATACATCATCTGATACTGGTATTCAACTGATTATCTGATATGTTTAATGGATGAGGCCATCAAGACTTGCACGTGATCCTAGAGGCCGAAATGCTGACACGTGGACCACTGAAGCTTGGGCTGGAATCGAAAAGAGCATAAGCCCTAGCTGCCTGCTGCTGGTATAAATATGGAGTTTCCTCCATCGGCTGAGGTAGATCGATATGCAGTGAGCCATCAAGAAAAGCTGAAGAGCAGTGAGTGCCTCCACGATACAGAGAATAGAGAAGAAGAAGAAAAGAAGTGAGAAGAAGGAGAAGGCTGAAGCAGTGAGAAGAAGAAGAAGAAAGAAAGAAGAAGAAAAAGAAAAGAGAGTTCGTGCTGGGAGAAAGAGAGAAGCAGAAGAAGAAGTTCCTGCTAGACCGTGGATCAAATCCAGGCCAGCCAGCTCCTGCCAGAGCCACATTTGATTTTATCTTTTCAGCTTTCTGTTGCTGCATTTATTTTTCCTTTGAACTATTCACTTGCTGTTCTTCCGATCCTCTAGTGTGAGGTTGGGTTTTCTCCGGTGTGGAGGAAGAGAGACTTGCGTCTCTGGTTGCCTTTGACTGGGTGTCATTGGTTGTTTCCCTCCGGTTGGGAGGAAGAGAGGTCCGAGACCTCTAGTTTGAAAGTGACTTGGTGTCACTTGTGTTTCCCTCTGGGTTTCAGAGGAAGAGAGACTTGGGTCTCTAGGTTCCCCTCCGGTTTGGAGGAAGGGAGGTTTGGTCCTCCGGTTCTGGGCTTGTGGGTAGCAAGTCCAGGGTTTCCCTTAGGGTCTGGAGGAAGAGAGACCGTGTGTCTCTGGTTTCCAAGTGGCTGGGAGTCACTTGGGGTGTCCCTCCGGTTGGGAGGAAGAGGGGAGGTTGTTCCCCTGGTCAAGCTATGTGGCAGCTCTTGTTTGCAGACTGAGTCTGCGTTCTAGCTCGTGCTAGTGGAATCCTCACTCCGGTTGGGAGTGAGGGGTGGATGTAGGTCTTGGTGACCGAACCACCTAAAAATCTACTGTGCAGTGGTTGGTTGCTTTGTGGTGTGCTCCTCCATATCTTTTACCACCCTTCACAGGTTGCATTGCATTCTCGTTTATATCTGTGCTGCTTCCGCTGGTTGTTTATTTGGGCGCGAGTTACATATTTGCTCTTTGGTTTAAAAGAATATTCTACTTGTTCTTCAGATTGGTTGTTCTGCCTGGATAGTGTTCTAGTCTTTTATTGAGCGAAAAGTTTTTAAGGGTGGGATTCATTCACCCCCCTCTGAATCCTTGCACCGATCCTAACAACCTTGCCTTCCTCATGAGCCCCTTGCCCCATATATCATAGTGCCTGAAGGTGACCTTCTGCGCCTGGGTGAATGTCGAACATGGGCAAGTATAGTGAAGGGACCGGTCGGGAGGGGTCATCATTTCTTTGACCCTTTCGATCCCCTCCCTAGTGAGCCTCTCGACTCGTATTCTTTCCCGCACATTATTAAGGAGGTCCTTTATCACACCCCTTCCACGCATGCATCCACATTCCAGAGCTTGGCAAGAAAGAAGTCTCGGTCTCTCTTTCATGCATCATCATGTCCATAGTCATATAGGGGTTACATAGTGAGTGAGTTTGGTCATCCTGGTCTCCCAGAGTCTACCACATTTTGTAGGACACCTATGCATGATAGGTACAACTTTGGTTGTCCAGGTCCTCCGCGTGTTGTCCAGTCAGGTAGGTGTCATAGACATGCTAGGTCCATGTTTGGATGTCCAGGACCACCCCTGCATTCGTATAGGTATGAGTCCACACGGTTAGTTCGGAGGCTACATCATCATCACCACCTTGACTCCAGCAACGCATGACATAGAAAATTGGCTGACGCTTATAGACACCCCCGTGAGTTCCAGGAGGGAGATTATGTCATGATCCGGGTCAGACCGGAACCGTTTCCTTCTGGAGTGGGGAAGAAACTTCAGGCTCGTGGTGCTGGCCCCTTTAGAGTTTTGAAGCATGTTGGATCCAATAGATATGTTGTAGACTTTCCGGATGACTATGGTATCAGTTTCACATTCAACGTCTCGGATTTAGTCGCATATAGGGACCTGGCAGTGATCCCTAGTGAGTTGTTTGGGCCTTCTCTACCCCTTGTGAGTGAGCCCTCCCCTGAGAGTCCACTTCCAGCCCCGTCACCTAAGCAGCGTGAGCGGATAGAGTCTATACTGGATGAGCAGGTGACTACTACTAGGAGTGGCACGTATCACCGCTACTTGGTGCGTTGGGGAGGATGACCCGCGTCTCATGATTCATGGATCACCCGGGCAGAGTTGGAGAGGTTAGATCCAGATTTGTTGGAATGGTACCTTAGTGACAGAGACCCTTACTCGACGGGGTCGAGTTTCTCCTGCCCGGGGAGAATTGGTGAGGACACCCGAGCTAGAGATTAGTGCGATGCCGCAGAGCGACACTTCGAGTCGCGTAGCACTGTTCGGGACTCGCGGGCTTCTTTATGGCTTGGAAATTGCTTGGAGGATTAGACTAGAGCTTGGGTTCTTTTATTTCTTTTATTTTGGACCATTGTAGGCCAATTTGAGGCCAATTGGATTTCATTTTGGTCACACTTGTGCATAGGAGGCTGAATTAGGGGTTATTGGGTCACATCTTGGTTCAGGCCCATGCAGAATTGGGCTGGGCACCGATGGGTGAGCCCACACTGGGCCCCCCCTCCCTTTCCACTCTCCCAAGCCCATTTGGGCTGGGTTTGGTCGCAGCCCCCATCCTCCCACCTTCCCAAGGATTGGGCACCCCCCCTTTCTAGATTCTAGCTAGAGTTTCCTATTTTCCCTCCCCCCTTTCCTAGTGTAGAGAAAATTCAAATTAAATAGGATTCTTTAGGGATTTCTTTATGAAATTAATTAGGGTTTCCCCTCCCCATATATAATATCATGTACTCTTTTTAGAAGTTAATGAATGAAGATTTAATAGGAGAAAAAAAGGTGTTGGCCGCGGCCCCCCTCTCCCCATGTCTCTTGGAGGGTGCGACTTCCTCTTCCCTCTCTCTCTCTCCCTCTTCCTCTCCCTCTAGGGTGCGATGCCCTAGCCCCTTCCCTTGCACGTTCTTGGCTTCTTCATCTATTGGAGGTGACCTCCCCATCATCCTTCCAAGCCAGGAGCCATGGATCAAAGGTTTTCTATAAGCATGGAGGAGATAGCCCTTGCTACCCGACGCCCCTCCGTGAGTGTCTGTCTGTACATTTGAGCCCGGAAGATCTGGTTGGCACACCCTTCTCCCGTCCTCAAATCCCATCCACTTCTTCATAACTTCTCTCCCTCTCCCTGTTCCCCATGTTCCCTAAAAATCTCATACCATAATTCGTCTTGTGGAGAATGTTGTCTTCAGAGGCTTTTTCCCTCCGCAGGCTGCCTCTGTGCAGACCTGTAGGAAACTTGAACCCTGAAGATCAGATTGGGACGCCCTCTTCCTGACCTCTGATCACTTCTACCTCTTCTTCACTTTTCTTCATCTACCTGTCCCCCACCTCCCCTCAAAATCCTGCGCCAAAACTCACTGTGTGCACGAACTTCCCTTTAGATCCATTTTGGTCGTGCGGACTGTCCCTATGCATTCCTACCGGGATAGTGCTCAAACACCTCCAATGGGACGACCCCAAAATCATCTCTGAATGACCTGAAATTTTGTGCATTGTCTAACATCGTCCAAAACCTTCCCCCAGAATTTTCTTTCAATTTTCTGAGCCCCCTTTCCCTGCTTACCCCCCCCCCCACCTTCAAAGCCATCAGTTCTGACTGCACTGAACTGTAGAACTGAGCACCACCTATTTTCGCTTCCCATGCCCAAAACCACCACTGCACGCTACCCCGCAACTGCTACTCTGTCATCCCACGGCCCTCATCTATCCACCAGAGAAAACCCCGCCCCATTTACCACCTGGAAGCCCTAGTTCTGGCCCATTCTTCCACCCCCTGTCCTGCTGCCTGTAGATAGTCTAGAAGCGCAGGGTCTGCTCCAACAATTTGCCTCGGCTACCACGGACATCTGTAGCAACTCTCCTTCTTCTGGGGACGTTGGGACATTCCCACCAACGTCTACGAAGAGTTTCGTGACCAACGGAGGAGCAGAAGGTTGCATGCCAGGCTCATCATCCTGCTATTTTCCTACGCGCACGCAGGCTGGCCAGCAATCTGCCCGCCGCTCACGACTATTCCGGAGGTTCCAGCCGCCGCCGTCGACTTCCCTCATCTTCCAGGAGGCTCGTCATCGACTACAGCGTGCTACCAGGGACGCGAGCATCTTCCTTGGCTTCGTGACGCGTCGTCCTTACTGCTGGTCCCAGGTCGTACCAGTTCATAGCACATGGGGGGGTTGCCGCACGTCGTCCACTCGCGGCCCGTCACCCCACTTTGCACGACCCCTGGATAGCGCTGTGTAGCATTTTACCTCCTTGTGAGGAGTGGGATGTGTTTGACTTGTACTTGTTTAGCTCTTGTACCGGGTGGTCGTGTGACTTGGCCGGGCTTCTTCCCCATGCCCCGAGCGTAGAGGTATGCGTCTGCTCCTCCCTTCATTACTTGCTCATTTAGTATATTCTCTGGACGTCGCTTGTAACGCCCGAGGATTTTCTAAGAATTTTTTAGATTTAAAATATAATTATATTAATTATTAAAGTATTTAATGGGCTATTAATAAAATTATAATGAATTAAATCCAATTATTAAGGCCCTACAGTAATCCAAGAGGATTAGGCCCATATAATAAACCCAATAGGCCCAAGAGATTGTTTTGGACCTTAACCCATATTCTAGAACCTTAAAATAGGTGTAATCATGAAATTAAAGGGGATAATTACTCCATAGAAGATAAATAAGTGGATGATAACATAGATAAAATCAAAGAGTTTGAACTAACTTCAAATTCGGCGCTCAATAGGGAAAATGGTCTATAGCGAGACCGCCAGGCGCTGGTAAACGATCTAGAGCTAGACCGCTAAGCTCTGTCAGTTCCGTGAGAGAAAGAAAATGTGAAAAGATTAGATTTTTGGCATCCAAATCACCTAGGATCAATTCTGTCTACTAGTTAGATAAGTCTAGAAGGTTAGTATATTGAATTGAAAGCCTAAATTAGACTCTAAGTTCGTTCTAATCCATGAAAACCCTAGCTAACCCTATAAATAGATCCCAGATTTGACATGCGCTACCCCTACTTTGACTCATGTGGAACTAAGGTAAGGAGGACAAATTAGAGGTAAGTTTCTTCTAAAAATTTGTTTATTATAGTTAGAACTAACTACCCTCCAAATTTCGTTCTAGGAGATCAAGTATACAAGGAGTTAGAGGCTTCCAAAGTTGCTGATCCTACACTAATAACTCAAGAAATAGTTCGGCCAACCCAAGAAGATCAGGGAAATAGAAGCCCTAAATGAAGTAATTAGATAGAGGTTCTTTAGAACAATTTGTTCCTATTAGTACCCTCTTCTTACCCTCAAAATTTCACGCCTTTAAGTCAAGGGAATCAAAAGATACAAGGACGTGAAGTTGCAGATTTAGTTTAGGATGAGCAGAGAACTAGGGTTGACTTGCAGCCTGAAATTCGAAGTTTAAAGTCCAAAACCAAGGTAGGTTATCTCATGAATGGCTTAAATTTGAAGTCAGGAATAAAAGTCCTCTGATTTCATTTGATTTCATGCACTGTATCTTGAGAATTTGATGTTTTTGTTAGGACTATGCATCTAGTATACTCCTCGTGCATGAACTAACCTTAATGAAGAAAAAGGAATTTTCTTGTTATTACATAAACCTATGCATGTTGATGGCCTATCCTTGCTCTATCATGCTATAGAAGTTTATATATGTTGATTTCCATGCATGATATGTCTTAGTTTAGCATTTTATTTTATTATCATTTACACTCGGATTAATATAGCAGGGAACGGTCTTCCTGTAGACCGCCAGAGAACCTAGCGGTTGCCCGATAGACCGCTAGCCACACTTAAACGGTCGCCCACTAGACCGTTTGCTATTTTGATTTATGTAATGTTGTTAATCCAAAACATATTGCAGATTAGCCTTAATTGATATATGATAAGCCTAGTTAACTAAGTTTTATTCCTGGTTTAACATTGGTTTCATAGACTTAGTTATATTTACTGTTCATCATACTAGATTCCATGCTTCTATGTACATTTGGTATTATTTTAACTTATGTAATTTGTGACCAAAATTATATATTCTTGTAATAAATACATGTTTCAAATGATAGAGGATTCATTATTTAAGTTGATTGCTATTTTACACGATTCTCTCTCTCTTCTAAGAGTCATTTTCTTAAGTACATGGCACATATCCCGGTATGTTGTCATTAGGTACACTCTTACACATTAAGAACATAATCTTTGACATGATGACCTCTCCTTTGGATATTCCTTCTAATGGACTAGGAAATCTTGTTTCAAGGCTTCCGTAAGACTCTGTGAGCCTGGGATTCTCTCCAGGACGCCGAGCTGGTTGTACCATTAAAACCCATTGTCAAGAAAGCACTTTTACTGGTGTTTTATGTATTCTAGAACTGAGTGGCCTTCTGATTGACCGCCAGAGTCTGCTAGCGGCCCTGCACTTGACCGCTAATGGATTCTAAATGGTCCTCCGTTAGACTGCAAAGCTTCAGAAAGATTTTCTCATGAAACGGTCCAAGACTAGACCGCTTGAATTCCTAAACGGTCCAGCATATGACCGCTTTCTGTACTATACGGTCCAGTAATAGACCGTTTGGTTCCTAATTTTTTTGACCCAAGGTTTGACCTTTGGGGTTGGTTTTCTTAAGTTCATAGATTTTCTGGACTCTAAACCGATGATAATAATTCAACGTAATGATATGGAACATGAAGAATGTATCATTATGCTGTTGAATTTTCTTTATAGTATAACCTAGTTATTAATTCATTCCTTGAAATCTCTTGTTCTTAATTGAAGCATTCTTATTTTTGTTACCTTATCATGGAACTTTTGTACATTATTGGCCACATTGTAGTTATAAACATGGAAGTAGCTTGATTTATACTTGAAGATGCAGTTCGAGCACTGATTGTGTTCAAGGGCTCTATGCTAGTCCCCTCGGCTAATTGTCGGAAATATACTGTAAACCATGGGGTCTGATGCTACTGGCATTGTATTACGCTGGGAGTACTTTATCTATAAATAAGTGAAATATCCACGGGGAATCCACATAAATTCACGACGTACTTGCTATTAAGCGAACAGTACTTTCTAGCTTGACTTTGTAGTGCATAGCCTTCATGGTAATGAAAAGTACATTCTTGTTACATTCTTGCTCATGAAAAGGGCAAATTGACATTCTTGTTATATACTTGATTAGTCATAGTCTCATATCTCAAGCTTGATCATAACTTGTTACTTTGGCTTTATTCGCATGTTTTATCGTATCTGCATGATTTATCTTATTCTCTAGAGCTAAAATGCTAATCATTTAAATTTACATTCATGTTGATACGAAGATACCTACTGGGCAAGTGTGCTCACTACCCTACTTTCCAATCTGTTTCAGAAAATTCTAGTGGGACGGATTTAGAATATTCAAGTGATGGATCCGAGAGTGATTGAGGATACGTGACTTGAGAGAAGCCTTAGTTATAAATGTCTAGTCAAGTCATGATGTAATTTTTATTTTATTGAGTCTAGTGGCAGGAGTTAAGATGTTATGTACTTTGGGCATTATTTCATGAAGAAATAAAATTGAAGGTTTTTTGTGAAATCCTTGTGCAATTACCTTTGTGTGATTGTCTTGCGCTCTGATTATATTACTTGCTCGAGGCATACTAGCCGACTGATTACATTTCCTGATTGTTTTCGCTGCATAATCTCGGGACATGACACCGCTGCTTGTGAGTTCTTAGGTTCCTAGCTCGCCTTTATTTATATCACTGCCATGGTGAGAGAGTGTGACCGTCCCGTGACTCGCCCGAGTCGCAAGTGTGGAGTCGACCACCCTAGACCCTGCCGATTTCTCAACCATGTAGATCGGCGTGCTTCCCTCTCTTGCGATGCCTGTGAACTAGAGTTTCATGTTGAGTGGCACAGTTTCCTTATGGGGATCCTTAGGTGTTGAGTCTACGCCGTTCAATCTATTGCAAGGTTGCTGGTCATAATTGTCATTTAGGTCCGTCATTGCATAGAGTCTTACCGCTCTCCAATGGTGAAACCTACAAGTTTGTGACATGGGGTACTAACACTGCGCTGGAAGTTGATCACTCTCATTTATCTCCTTCGTGCCCGTGTGCACACTCCTTCTACATCCAAACAATTGATGCTTTTCATTGAATCTCCTCAAGATTACATCATATGGAGCTTTTGATTCAATTCTTATCAAGTGATGTTGATTGCGTGTCTCATCACACCTTGGCATTTACTTTTCAGTTCGCTCTCACTCCGTTTCATTAAACGTCACACCCCGAGCCTTTAATTACAGCGGAAGACTCGCTCGGGGAGCGCGAACAACCAGCATGGTAAGCTTCTCGCAAGCAAGAATCAATCAGAGCGCAAGACAATCACCCAAATAAATGCAATTCCACAATAATATTCAAACTCCAACTTTATTTCATAAATGGTCAATATTCAAGATACAATCACTAATTTGATTTCCATTCTACTAGACTCAAGAAATAGGAAAATTACATTGACTCAATCTAGACACTTTAACTTCCTAAGTCTTCACTATCATCTTTATAACACTTTCACTCGCTTCTGGACCCGCTACTAGTATAGCCCGAATCCGAATCCGAACTATTTCCATCTCCTGAAAAATATTGGAAAATAGGTCATGAGCACACTTGCCCAGTAGGTATCTTCGCATCAACATGAAGGCACTATTTAAGTAATTATCATTTTAGCTCTAAAGAAATAAGGTAAAATCATGCGAATGCGAATCAATCATGCGATCAAATAAATAGAAACAAGATAACCATGTAAGATAGAATGATCAAGAATGAGCTAGCAAGAATATAACAAGAACATGATATTGGCCTTCCATGAACAAGAATATAACGAGATTGTACTAGCAAGCCACATATTCCTCACTTTAGCATCTTATGCTTAAGAGCATGTGCTTCGTGAATTTCTGTGGAATATCAAGCAAGAATGTCATGTTGTGCCGTGGATCTTCACTTATTTATAGAAATAGTACTCCCAGCGCAATGCGACGTCAGTAGCATCATACCCCATGGTTTATAAAATAGTATGTTTCTGGCAATCAGCCGATGGGACTAGCATAGAGCCCTTGAACACAATCAGTGCTCGATCGCATCTTCAGTTATAAATTAAGCTACTTCCATGCAGTATAACAGTAAAGTATGGCCAAGAATATAGCACTTCCAATAATTCCATGATAACTAAAATCAATGAATGAATGCTTCAATTTTGAATATATATGAGATCAAGAATGACATTTAAACTAAGTTATGCTTATAGAATAAATCGACAGCATAACAGTATTTTCCTTAACTTCCATTTCTTGTAGATCAATTTAAGCAATATGACAAGTTCTAGATCATCAAGGTTTGTCTAGAATCATTGGAATATCAACCCTTGGTCAAACCTTGGGTTAACATAAACAAGCTATGTAACGGTCATTTGTTGGGCCGTTACATTATGTAACGCGCCAGTAATGGGCCGTTACAGTGATCCGTGTCCAAAAAGATAAAAATAGACTCAGAGGAATGTGACGGTCTGGCATTGGGCCGTTACGTGAGCCTGACGGTCTAGTTCAAGGCCGTTACATTTCAAGAATCAAAACCACGATAGAGTGTTCTAATTAATGGGCTTTCATTGGTACAACCAACTCGGCATCCTAGTGAGAATCCCAGGCTCGCGGAGAATTATGGAGGCCTTGAAACAATGATTTCCTAGTCCATTGGAAGGAATATCCAATAGAGAGGTCCTCATGTCCAAGATGGTGTTCCTATAGTACAAAGTGTGAACTAATGACAACATACCGGAATATGTGCCATGTACTTATAGAATTGACTCTATTGACAAAGAGAGACATGTATTATCAAAGTAAAAATCGTGGTGAACTCCGTCAATACAACGTCTAAAAGTCATGCTTTATAATACAAGACTATAGACTTTTGGCATGAAATTAACATATCCTTAAAATATCATTAAGATATCAAAACATGCAATACCTATCATGCACAATCAGATATCCTAAAAATCATGTAATCAGGTTAAAACTTAAGTAACTATGCTTAATCAATAAATAATATTGGCAAGTTATTTTCTATCTTAGGGTTGACAGAATGCAGGATATAATGGTCTTAAGAGGGGCCGTCACAGTGAAAGTGACGGTCATGATCAAGCCGTTACTTGAATGTAACGCGCCTGTCCAAGCGCGTTAGAAACATCCGTTCAATTCAAATACTACAGAGTTTGTAATGGTCTGTAGTAGGGTCGTTACTTGAAAGTGACGGTCCTATGATAGTGCGTTACAGTATCTGTTAACAGAAAACAATCATAGAAACTAAGAGATCAACTCACATCATGTCTTTTATCAAAACATGATGAGTTTCTAGTCATGTTAACGAAGTAAGGGCATCTACATGCATAGGTAATCATGAATAGATGAATAGTCATGTTTTAATTTCTTAATTTGGTTAAGAGGTGCATGATGTGCATAGAACAAATAAAACATGAAATCAATGCTCTTTAATGCATGGAATTCAATCAAACCAGAGGGCTTTTAGTCCTATCATGCTGTTTTTGCCGTTCATGAGATAACCTACCTCTTACTTAGACTATAGTTTCTGAATTTGGTTGAGAACCTTGCCCTAGATCCCTTCCTTCTCTTGTGACTTTTTCAGTAACTTCTTTAGGCTCTAACTCCACGCCCTCTTGACCTAAAGATGTGAAATTCGGAGGGGAGTTAGTCTAAAGTATTGTAAACAAATAGCTCTAAAGAACTTACCTGAGATAATGACTCCTTACCTTGCTTCTTTACGTCCAAAACGTAAGGGTCGCACAGTTCAGAACTATGCCCTATTTATAGAGTTTTAGCTAGGGTTTGAGGATTAGATCGGTTCTAGAGTCCTTGTCTTATCATAATCTAATCTCTAAGAGTCCTTAGTATTATTATAACTCTTTCCAAGTCGATCCTCAGTGGATAAGAGTCCAAAATTTTAACCTTTGTACTCATTCTTTCCTTCACGGAACTTACAGTATGTAACGGTCGGATACAGGTGCGTTAGAGGCATGTAACGGTCTCACGATAGACCGTTACATAACTCGTTGCCAGAGTTCAAAGAAATAAAACTCTTCAGTTTTTGGGGTTCATAGAGTAACGGTCTAGCCCCCATGCATCACTTGTCTGTGACGGTCGCCCGATGGACCGTTACAGTCAACGTGGATAGAGTTCTAAATTGATAAAACTATATTTGTTCATTATCCATTTAATTATCTATTTTAAGTGGTGTTTATCCTTATAATTTCGAGGATAGGCTTAATAACCTTCTTGAATATGGGCCAAACTAAATGGGCCCGATCTTGAAACCCTTTAGACTTTAATTAGGTGAGTTGGGTTAATTGATTAACACCATTTGGCCTTTTATCGATAAATAATTTTAATTTGGTCCATTTAATTGCTAATAATGCCCAAAAATTATCAAATAAATCCTTGGGCACTACACCCTTCCCCACTTAGAAGAATTTTGTCTCCAAATTCAATACATAGATTGTGGAGAGTGTACTTACAGTCGAATAATTCTGGGAATCTTTTCCGCATAGCTGCTTCGGTTTCCCATGTTGCTTCATAAGGCCATGCTTTCTTCCATTGAATCTTAACCATAGGAATGACCTTATTTCTGAGTTGACGTACTTCTCGTTCCAAAATCTTCATTGGCGTTTGTTCATATGTCAAGTCCTTCTGAATCTCTCGATTATCAAACGTGAAAATATGATCTGGATCATATATATACTTTTTCAGCATAGAGACGTGAAATACGTCATGAACTCTTGCTAATTATGGAGGTAAAGCCAATCTATAAGCCACTTCACCGATCCTTTCGAGGATTTCAAATGGACTGATAAATCTTGGAATTAGCTTTCCTTTAATGCCAAATCTTCGAATACCACGACCCGGAGAAACCTTTAGATATACATGTTCTCCTATTTGAAATTCCAAATCGGGCCTTCGATTGTCCGCATAAGATTTCTGCCTATCTTGTGCCATTTTCATCCTTTCCTGAATGAGCTTGATTTTCTCTGTAGAATCCCTGATTAAATCGGGGCCTAAAAATTGCCTTTCCCCTATTTCATTTCAACATATTGGTGATCGACAACTTTTCCCATATAGAGCTTCAAAAGGTGCCATTTGTATGTTTGCTTGATAGCTGTTTGTTATGTGCAAATTCTACCAAAGACAAGTGATCATGCCAACTTCCTCCAAAATCAATGACACAAGCCCTGAGCATATCTTCTACCACTTGATTTGTCCTTTCTGTTTGACCATCAGTTTGTGGATGGAAAGCGGTGCTAAATTTCAATCTAGTCCCAAGTGAATGTTGTAGGCTCTTCCAGAATTATGATGTGAATCGGGGATCTCTATCTGATACAATAGCGACAGGGACTCCATGTAACTTGACAATTTCTTTTATGTATAGTGCTGCTAGAATATCTAAAGACCATCGACTTTTTATTGGTATGAAATGTGCAGATTTAGTCAATCGGTCTATAATTACCCATATTCCATCGTGTCCACCTCTTGTCTTAGGTAGTCCCATAATGAAATCCATCCCTATGCTCTCCCATTTCCATTCTGAAATACTTAAGGGATGTAATTTACCTGCAGGTCTGAAATGTTCCGCCTTCACTTGTTGACATGTGAGACACCGAGATACGAAGTCAGCTACTTCCCTATTCATATTAGGCCACCAAAAGTTTCCTTTGAGATCTTGATACATTTTTGTACCTCCTGGATGAATGGTATACTTTGATTTATGTGCTTCTTCTAAGATCAATTTCTTTGTATCTTCATGATCGGGTATACACATTCGGCCCTTGAATAGCATTCTTCCATCTTCGGATATAGAAAAATCCGGTCTTTGTTCAATATTGGCCTTAATTTCTAGTAAAATTGGGTCATCCCCTTGTAACTTGGCCAAATCCTCAATCAATGTTGGTTGAGCTCGGATATTTGCCATGAAACAATTCTCTTCCTTAATGTCAACATCTAGATTCAATTGAGCAAATTGAGGAACAAGGTTAGTCATACTAATCATGAGACTTGATAATATACCAATTGGTTTCCTGCTGAGTGCATCTGCTACAGTATTTACCTTGCCAGGGTGATATTGAATAGTGAAATCGAAGTCTTTAAGATATTCCAACCATCTCCTCTGCCTCATGTTAAGCTCTTTTTGAGAAAATAAATATTTCAAACTCTTATGGTCCGAATAGACAGTGAACTTTTCTCCATAAAGATAATGACGCCAAATTTTTTAGGCGAAAATAACTGCTGCTAATTCCAAATCATGTACAGGATAATTTTCTTCGTGACGTTTCAATTGTCTTGAAGAATAGCAAATCACCTTTCCATCTTGCATAAGGACACACCCTAAGCCAATTCCAGATGCATCTGTATATACTTCAAATCCAGCACCCTCTATTGGTAGTGACAAAATAGGGGCTGTTATAAGATGATTCTTAATATTTTGAAAACTCTTTTCATAGTCCTTCGACCAGATAAAAGGATTTTATTTTCTGGTAAGTCTAGTTAAAGGAACCGCAATCTTTGAAAAGTCCTTTATGAATGTTCTATAATAACCTGCTAGACCCAAAAAGCTTCCAACTTCAGATATAGTCGTTAGTCGGCTCCAATCTCTGACAGCTTCTACCTTAGAAGGATCCACAGCAATACCTTCTTTTGAAATAATGTGGCCTAGGAATGAGACTTCCTTGAGCCAGAATTCACACTTATTGAGTTTTGCATAAAGTTTATGTTCTCTAAGTGTTTGCAAGTCTACCCTTAGATGTTCTTCATGTTCTTCTTTTATCTTAGAGTATATCAGGATATCATCGATGAAGACGACGATGAACTGATCTAAATATGGCTGGAAGACACTGTTCATAAGTTGCATGAATGCTGCTGGGACATTAGTTAACCCAAACGGCATTACCATGAATTCATAGTGGCCATAACGACTTCGAAAAGCTGATTTGTAAATGTCCTCTTCTTTGATTCTAAGCTGATGATAACCTGATCTTAGGTCAATCTTAGAAAAATATTCTGCTCCCGAAAGCTGATCGAAGAGCTCATCAATACGTGGCAATGGATATTTGTTCTTGATTGTAAGTTGATTCAATCGCCGGTAGTCAATGCATAACCTGAGAGAACCATCCTTTTTCTTGACAAATAGAACCGGTGCACCGCAAGGGGATGTGCTAGGTCTGATAAAATCCTTGTCTAGAAGTTCCTGTAATTGCTTCTTTAATTCCTTGAGTTCTGTGGGGGACATCCTGTAAGGGGCTATAGAAACAGGTGCCGCACCTGGAATGAGTTCGATGGTAAAGTTTACTTCCCTGTCGGGCGGTAAATTAGGTAGTTCAGATGGAAACATGTCAGGGAATTCATTTGCAATAGGAATGTTTGCTAGGATAATTTTCTTAGATTCGGTGACAATGACTGAAGCAAGAAAAACATCACATCCTTTCGAGATAAGTTTGCAGGTGTGAAGAGAAGATATAATGGTAGGATGCTTCTTGTATTTGATGCCAAGAAAAGAAAATCTTGGAAGACCGAGTTTTCGGAAAGATATAATCCTATTTCGGCAGTTGATATAGGCATCATGGTCTACAAGCCAATCTACCCCAAAAATGGCATCATAACCTTTCATATCAAGGCATACTAAGTTTGCGGGGAGATTGTGTCCTTCTACCACTACCTCACAATCAGGATAATAGTTGGTAAGCTTAGTTCCAGATCCTAAAGGTGTAGTAATAGCGAGATCTGAAGGTAGGGGAACTGATGCAATTGGTAAGGTTTTTGCAAAAGTGGTGGAGATAAAAGAATGAGAAGCACCAGTATCAAATAGCACGAATGCAGGATGAGAACAGATTTGAAGAGTACCTTCCATGAGCCCATCATTTTGATCCCTGGGCGCTTCTTCTTCATCTATAATTGCATTGAGGCGAGCCTGCCTCCTACGTCCTCCATTATTTGGTTGGTCTTTCATAAGGGGGCAATCTGGCACACGATGCTCCCTACTCCCACAACGCAAACAAGCACCTAGGCACTTCCAGCATTCTTCAGTCAAGTGGCCGAATTTCTCACAAAAGGTGCACGCCGAGGCGACTTGCTCCTTTTCTTCCTTCACCTTTTTACTACTCTTTTGAGAACTTCCACCGTTCCAGTTCCTTGATCTTTTCTTATTATCACGGCTTTTGTATGGTTCTGTGATGCTAAACTTCTCCTTTTTATAATGCCGATCAGAGCGCCGACTAGATTCTTCTCTATTTCCTTTCAACCTTTCGACCTTCTCTAAGGTCCTCTCGCATAAATATGCCCTTTGAACCATCTCTGCATAAGTGCAGATATTCTGTGTCCCCAGTTGTTGAATGAAACCAGGCCGTAACCCGTCCATAAATCGGTTTGCTTTTAATAAGTCTGTACTAATCAAATGTGGTGCATACGGTGCTAGCCTTGAAAACTGCAACTCATATTCTGCAACGGACATCATCCCTTGACGAAGGGAGGCAAACTCCATAGCCTTCCTTTCCTTTACATGCTCAGAGAAATATTTGGCAGGAAATAAAGTGAGAAAAACATTCCATGTATGTGGCGCATCGACTGGAGGTGCCGGAACCGATTTCCACCAATTGCGAGCATCCTTGTTTAATTGGAACGTAGCTAGACGAACTTTCTCCTGATTAGTGCATTGAATAACATCAAATATCCTATTAATCTCGTCGATCCAATTTTCTGCTTCGTCTGGATTCGAAGATCCATAGAAACGCGGAGGATTTAGACTCCGAAAATTGCGATGAAGGTCTCCTACCCTTGCCCCCGCACCACCTTGTGCTATAGTTTGTAGTGCCTGGGTGAGGCCAGCAACAGTTTGTTGCATACCGTCCCAATCTACGCGATGAGCCATGATAAGAATAATAAGGTACCTGAGAGAAAATAACAACTTGTTATTTCTCATGAATATTGGAATAAGCATAATAAATCTTAAACTAATTAGCTATCTTATCCCGGGCTCTACCCAATTCTCACATGGGTACGGAAATTTTCTTCCTTAGTTCATAGGTATGGGTCTTTAAACCTTGGACTTATCCTATGACATGACTCTTTTCCTTAAGTCCTGAGACTTAGGCACTGATACCAACTTAACTGTCACGCCCCGAGCCTTTAATTACAGTGGAAGACTCGCTCGGGGAGCACGAACAGCTGGCATGGTAAGCCTCTCGCAAGCAAGAATCAATCAGAGCGCAAGACAATCACCCAAATAAATGCAATTGCACAATAATATTCAAACTCCAACTTTATTTCATAAATGATCAATATTCAAGATACAATCACTAATTTGATTTCCATTCTACTAGACTCAAGAAATAGGAAAATTACATTGACGCAATCTAGACACTTTAACTTCCTAAGTCTTCACTCTCATCTTTATAACACTTTCACTCGCTTCCAGACCCGCTACTAGTATAGCCCGAATCCGAATCCGAACTATTTTCATCTCCTGAAAAATAATGGAAAATAGGTCATGAGCACACTTGATCAGTAGGTATCTTCGCATCAACATGAAGGCACTATTTAAGTAATTATCATTTTAGCTCTAAAGAAATAAGGTAAAATCATACGAATGCGAATCAATCATGCGATCAAATCAATAGAAACAAGATAACCATGTAAGATAGAATGATCAAGAATGAGCTAGCAAGAATATAACAAGAACATGATATTGGCCTTCCATGAACAAGAATGTAACGAGATTGTACTAGCAAGCCACATATTCCTCACTTTAGCATCTTATGCTTAAGAGCAAGTGCTTCGTGAATTTCTGTGGAATATCAAGTAAGAATGTCATGTTGTGCCGTGGATCTTCACTTATTTATAGAAATAGTACTCCCAGCGCAATGCGACGCCAGTAGCATCATACCCCATGGTTTATAAAATAGTATGTTTCCGGCAATCAGCCGAGGGGACTAGCATAGAGCCCTTGAACACAATCAGTGCTTGATCGCATCTTCAGTTATAAATTAAGCTACTTCCACGCAGTATAACAGTAAAGTATGGCCAAGAATATAGCACTTCCAATAATTCCATGATAACTAAAATCAATGAATGAATGCTTCAATTTTGAATATATATGAGATCAAGAATGACATTTAAACTAAGTTATGCTTATAGAATAAATCGACAGCATAACAGTATTTTCCTTAACTTTCATTTCTTGTAGATCAATTTAAGCAATATGACAAGTTCTAGATCATCAAGGTTTGTCTAGAATCATTGGAATATCAACCCTTGGTCAAACTTGGGTTAACATAAACAAGCTATGTAACGGTCATTTGTTGGGCCGTTACATTATGTAACGCGCCAGTAATGGGCCATTATAGTGATCCGAGTCCAAAAAGATAAAAATAGACTCAGAGGAATGTGATGGTCTGGCACTGGGCCGTTATGTGAGCCTGACAGTCTAGTTCAAGGTCGTTACATTTCAAGAATCAAAACCACGATAGAGTGTTCTAATTAATGGGCTTTCATTGGTACAACCAACTTGGCGTCCTAGTGGGAATCCCAGGCTCGCGGAGAATTACGGAGGCCTTGAAACAATGATTTCCTAGTCCATTGGAAGGCATATCCAATAGAGAGGTCCTCATGTCCAAGATGGTGTTCCTATAGTGCAAAGTGTGAACTAATGACACAATACCGGAATATGTGCCATGTACTTATAGAATTGACTCTATTGACAAAGAGAGACATGTATTATCAAAGTAAAAATCGTGGTGAACTCCGTCAACACAACGTCTAAAAGTCATGCTTTATAATGCAAGACTATAGACTTTGGGCATGAAATTAACATATCCTTAAAATATCATTAAGATATCAAAACATGCAATACATATCATGCACAATCAGATATCCTAAAAATCATGTAATCAGGTTAAAACTTAAGTAACTATGCTTAATCAATAAATAATGTTGGCAAGTTATTTTCTGTCTTAGGGTTGACAAAATGCAGGATATAACGGTCTTAAGAGGGGGCGTCACAGTGAAAGTGACGGTCATGATCAAGCCATTACTTGAATGTAATGCGTCTGTCCAAGCGCGCTAGAAACATCCGTGCAATTCAAATACTACAGAGTTTGTAACGGTCTGTAGTAGGGCCGTTACTTGAAAGTGACGGTCCTATGATAGTGCGTTACAGTATCTGCTAACAGAAAACAATCATAGAAACTAAGAGATCAAATCACATCATGTCTTTTATCAAAACATGATGAGTTTGTAGTCATGTTAACGAAGTAAAGCCATCTACATGCATAGGTAATCATGAATAGATGAATAGTCATGTTTTAATTTCTTAATTTGGCTAAGAGGTGCATGATGTGCATAGAACAAATAAAACATGAAATCAATGCTCTATAATGCATGGAATTCAATCAAACCAGAGGGCTTTTAGTCCTATCATGCTATTTTTTCCGTTCATGAGATAACCTACCTCTTACTTAGACTGTAGTTTCTGAATTTGGTTGAGAACCTTGCCCTAGATCCCTTCCTTCTCTTGTGACTTTTTCAGCAACTTCTTTAGGCTCTAACTCCACGCCCTCTTGACCTAAAGATGTGAAATTAGGAGGGGAGTTAGTCTAAAGTATTGTAAATAAATACCTCTAAAGAACTTACCTGAGATAATGACTCCTTACCTTGCTTCTTTACGTCCAAAACGTAAGGGTCGCACAGTTCAGAACTATGCCCTATTTATAGAGTTTTAGCTAGGGTTTGAGGATTAGATCGGTTCTAGAGTCCTTGTTTTGTCATAATCTAATCTCTAAGAGTCCTTAGTATTATTATAACTCTTTCCAAGTCGATCCTCAGTGGATAAGAGTCCAAAATTTTAACCTTTGTACTCATTCTTTCCTTCACGGAACTTACAGTATGTAACGGTCGGATACAGGTGCGTTAGAGGCATGTAACGGTCTCACGATAGACCGTTACATAACTCGTTGCCAGAGTTCAAAGAAATCAAACTCTTTAGTTTTTGGGGTTCATAGAGTAACGGTCTAGCCCCCACGCGTCACTTGTCTGTGACGGTCACCCGATGGACCGTTACAGTCAACGTGGATAGAGTTCTAAATTGATAAAACTCTATTTGTTCATTATCCGTTTAATTATCTATTTTAAGTGGTGTTTATCCTTATAATTCCGAGGGTAGGCTTAATAACCTTCTAGAATATGGGCCAAACTAAATGGGCCAGCTCTTGAAACCCTTTAGACTTTAATTAGGTGAGTTGGGTTAATTGATTAACACCATTTGGCCTTTTATCGATAAATAATTTTAATTTGGTCCAATTAATTGCTAATAATGCCCAAAAATTATCAAATAAATTCTGGGGCACTACATTAAATTTCACGCCATTTCACGTCATTCCATTCCATTCCACTCTGTCTCACTCGCTTGCAAAGCAGACGCCAAGGCGGGACAGTTGTAGACTATGGGGATGGATTTACATTATAATATTTTTTATTTATTAGATTTGTTAATTGGGATTTGTTGGATTTGTTAGATTTATTTATTTCTTTATCCGTTTATTTGAAAAGATTTATTTTGGTCCCACCAGGCGTGCCAGCTTGTGGAACACCTACATTTTTTTAATTAATTAATTATTTATTTATTTGATTGACTTATTTATTAGTTTATTTATTGCGTAGGCGTGCCAGTCACATAAGTGACAAATTTATTATGCGCTCGATCTGACTTAGTCAGACTAATGTGAAGTCTGTGTCGGGACCGGCAGTCCAACATACCATAAATGTTATGACGTTAATTGCATCCTCCAAGAAGAGGAAAACCCTTGATTAATTGCCAAGATAATGGGCCACTGAGGCTATATAAACGTGCCGGCATAAGTGAACCAGCGAGAGTGATAATTCATAATGCGGGAACAAAACATAAGCTCGAGCACGCATTTCAAATTTATTCACTACCCGGAGCCCTTGATACATGGCAAAGAATGTAGGTCCTGTAGACACGCAGTTTTTGACATTACTGTGAGTGAATCTCATATTACACTATGATACCCCAAGGTGGCCTTCGTATTTTTAATTACTTTACCGATTTCCTATTTTTTCTGATTTTTTTAATATTTTTTTGAATTTTTCCGTGAAAAGTTTTAAACGTGTCACCCTGCGTATACGCCTTCTTGAATATTTTATTTATTATTTTTTAAACGTGTCACCCTGCCTAGACGCCTTCTTGAATATTTTTTTTATTATTTTTTAAACGTGTCACCCTACCTAGATGCCTTCTTGAATATTTTTTTATTTTTTTTAAACGTGTCACCTTGCCTAGACGCCTTCTTGAATATTTTTTTTATTATTTTTTTAAACGTGTCACCCTGCCTAGACACCTTCTTGAATATTTTTTTATTATTTTTTTAAACGTGTCACCCTGCCTAGACGCCTTCTTGAATATTTTTTTATTATTTTTTAAACATGTCACCCTGCCTAGACGCCTTCTTGAATATTTTTTATTATTTTTTTAAACGTGTCACCCTACCTAGATGCCTTTATTATTATTTTTTATTATTATTATTTTAAAATATTTTTTAGAACCTTTTTTATCCTTTTGAAGGTGGCAGGGTAACAAGACGCCTCTTTTAAAGGCGTCTGGGAGCCTAGACGCCTTCTTCAGAGCCTCGTGCAGCACGCACGCGGCGCCGCTTCGACCGTTTAGTTTGACGTTTCGAATAAATCCAAACATGAAGACGTCTTTGTTCCTAGACGCGATTTAGGAGTCACGAGCACGTCGAAACCACCGGCGGTTTCCGGCATCATTTCGGTGGGCAGAAGGGGCGCGTCTGGGGAGCTGGACGCTTGAGTATTGAGGCATCAAGATGGTTAGACGCCTCAATGAATTGAAATTATAAAAAAAATAATAGAGACATCCAGGACCCTGGACGCCTCACCATAGAGACGTCCAGGACCCTGGACGCCTCAACATAGAGGCATCCAGGACCCCAGACGCCTCAATGAAACTTTCTCCTATAAATAGAAGACCCCCTCCCTCGAAAGGAGAGAGCTTCAGATCCGACAGAGGAAAGAGAGACTCTTCCGGATCCCTTTCTAACCCGTAGTTTTTTTGCAGGAGGAGGTTCTGCCGAATTTTCGGGTGCCCGCACTCGTGAGAGGAAGGCTAGATCCGTCCATTGTGCTTCCACGTCATCCCTACGCTGCTGAAGCTCCGCCGGATCTCGCCATCGGCATCTTCAATAAGCCATTCTCTCCCACTCTCTTTTGTCATTTCTGTCGCATGCATCATCCCGTCATCCATCATCTCCCTTCATAAGAGAGATCAATTTTTATGTATGTTTACATGATCTTTCATTCATCATAGCATTTTCCTCCTACTCGTGTCTGAGAGGGGTTTAAAAACAACACCAACCAGGTGTGTGTCTCGCCATGATTTCATCATTTTTCATCACAAGAGACTAATACTACACTGTCATTTTTTGGATTCACTTGTTATCTGTCTGTTTTCTCTTTTGCAAGGGTAACCAAGGAAAGCCCTCTCCATCTGCCGGCCGAAGGGAGAGGAAGAAGCAACTCGTCATTTCCTACTTTTGAGGTAAGCGTGATCATTCTTCTTATTTTGGGGTCTCCAGCCCCTGGCGATCACATCTATATTCTCAAGGCCACGGCGAGTCATTTCCTGCAATGGCCGTTTAAATTTCTGCTATTTATATCCTGTGTTATCCTTATATCTTCTATATTCTCGAGGCCGCAGCGAGTCACCTCCCGCAATGACCGTTTAAATTTCTGTCATTTATATCATGTGTTATTTTTATATTTTCTATATCTTCGAGGCCGCGGCGAGTCACTTCCCGCAATGGCCGTTTAAGTTTCTGCCATTTATATCATGTGATATTCTCATATCTTCGATATCTTCGAGGCCGCGGCGAGTCACTTCCCGCAATGGCCGTTTAAATTTTATCATTTATATCCTATGTTACTCTCATATCTTCTCATATTTTCGAGGCCGCGGCGAGTCACTTCTCAATATGGCCATTTAAATTACTGTCATTTAAATTCTGCACCATTCCCATCCCCCGAGGTCGCAGAGAGTCATTTCCTACTATGGCCGTTTAATCCTCATATCTTATTTCGCTATATCTATTCTACACACCCCGCCGGAGCAACCTCCCATGGTGGTTCCTCTGCTTCTCTCTCTTTTTTCCGTGTCGCAGCAAAACGAGCCCGCGCGCTCCGCTCGCCGCCGCATTCTGCGTGACGTTGCTCACATCTTGGCGATCACGGTGGGACAACTTTCGCTTTCTCTTGGTTACTCTTGCAATCTTGGCATCGCTGTGTGCTCCTCCACCTTTGCGCCCTCGCGCTCTCCAGTTGTGCTCACTGTAGCACTTTCAGTTCTTATCCCTCGTGCACCTCGTGCACTTCACCCCTAATCTCTTGTGGTTCCTTGAGGTTTACATTATTATCTCTCTTGGGTGTTGATTATACCTTTGCTATCTCTGTTATTTTTGTTATGTTCTGTATATCTGTTCAGCACTTCATTGCATACATCCACCCCTTTTCTATTTTTTTTCATTTTTTTCTAAGGATCACCCTTTCTTGGTGAAGGAAGGACTCTCCGTTCAGGAATTCCTCTCGACGGACTAGGATCTCCTCCACCGGGACCTCCGGAAGTCCCCGATAGCGAAGGATTCCCTCTTCGTTCACTGGGCTGGTTGTACCATTGAAGTTCCCTGGAGTTAGTTGACCCATTCGTGGTGAGACGAGTGACCCTAGTTGACACGGCGGTGAAACAAAGTTAATTAGGGTCCTTCCTTTTGTGTGAACTTCAGATTTGGTTAAAAACAAAAATATATATAAACGAAAACAAAAAAAGGGCGTAAAGGCATCTACTTGTTTGATAATCTCTGCTATATGTTTGTTGGTGCATGTTTTTGCGTTCCGGAAGAACTTTGAAAATGGCCCATGAGTCTTTTGAGGAGAACCACCCTGGTCGTGGTCAGTCACTCGAGCCGCGTGTCCATGCTATGGACTCGGGCCTGTCCTATGAGCCCTCACATGAGGTGCCGGTTACCGCAGGAGACATATCCCCACTACAGGACATCTCCACTTTGCTAGGTGTCCTCGCCAACACGGAGCTCACCTCTGAGCAGCTCCGAGCCTTCCAGGCCATTCTGAAAGAGAAATCTATTTCTCCCACCCCCCAAGAGTCAATTCCAGCCATCGCACCCCTCCCAGAGTCGGTGCAGGCCATCCCATCTCCTTCACCGATGCATGCCATCTCTTCTCCCTCACTTCAAGGGTAGGCAAGCCAACAACCTCCCTCATTCCAATTCCCTTCACAATCTCAAACCCCTGCCGTTCCTCACACGCCACTCCAGCCAGGGCTAGCTGCCAGCGGCCCGACAGCTCCCTACCATTCGGGGTTTCCTCCTCAAATCTCTGGGAGACATCTCCCTCACCAGTGGCAGGTGCCACCTTCACCTCTCGAGGAGCTCGCCTAGTCGCTCCTCAACAGGTTCAATAGAATGGACGAACAGTTTCAGAATCTGAAGAAAATGGTGGACGTAAAATCTACCCCAGAGGTTGCTTTGCCAATCCTTCCGGTGATCCATCTTCCTCCCTCCAAAATGCCTACGTACTGCTGGTACAATGGCACCGGCAACCCCTTTATTCACCTCAAGCACTTCATGTATGAATCCTCCTATTGGCAAAATGATCAGAGATCCCTGGCATATCTCTTTCGGAGATCATTGTACGGTCCTGCGCTAGAATGGTTCTATTCCTTGGAATCCGGCGAGGCTGAGAATTTTGATACAGTGCGAAGAAGATTCTTGCAAAAGTATCGGGATAGGGTTGGTCCCTCTCTTTCCATTATCGACCTAGTAGGCGAGAAAATGAGGCCTGACGAAGATTTTATCCGTTATGCTGATAGATGGAGGTCTCTGGCAGAGAGGATAAGAGATACCCTCTCAGGGCCTGAACAAGTGAAAATGATTGTGTCCAATGCAACCCCACAGTTCAGACACGTCCTAGCCATGAACAAGCTCACTACAATGGAAGAGCTCTATGAAAGGGCCCGGTATATCCAAACCCAGTTAAAAGATTCCCCCATTATGCACATGTTTGAGCCACCGAAACCCAAGGTGGTCATAAAGACAGGCACTGGTGTCCCAAGTGGAGCGACAGAAGGGGTCGTAACAAATGAGCAAGTAGGTGCAGTCAACAACGCCAACTATGCAGCCAACCGAAGGCCTCCACAAATGCCCCGACTTCCCCTCTAGCAAGGTCCTTTCCCTTCTCGTCCTCTACCCCAAAACAATCCACCCCAGACCAATATGCCTCAACCATTTCAACCCCAGCAACAACCCCGACCCCAGCAACAACAACCACCACTTCAGTACCACCAGGTTCCACCCCCAGGGAATTACGGCCCCCCACAGCAACAAAGAAGGCAGATTGGCCCGAAGAGAGCCTATTACCCACTATTGTCAAAAACTTTGGCAGATATTTTCGGCGCTCTCATGGCCTCAAACACCCTCATCCTACCCAGAAAAAGGCGCGCATGGCCCCCGAATGTTGATACCTCCAGGTACTGGGTCTACCATAGGCAGCCAGGACACACAGTGGAGAATTGCTTCCAGTTTAAAGATTACATCTACGATATGAGTGATGAAGGTGAAATTTACTGGGATGAAATGAGGCGATACATCGCCACTCTCAAAGCCAGGAGACCTCATCCTAGGCCACAGTTTCAACAACAACAGCAGCTACAACAACATCCGCAACTACAACCACAACAACAACGTCAGCAGGCACAACCACAACAACCCAACATGGGCATAATCTAGAATCCATTACCGGAGCACCAACAACCCAATCACCAGGCCAACCCCATCTCCTCCTTCCCGGAAGTTGGGAGAGAAAAGGGTTGGCACCCAGAAAGTACCTCTGTTCTTGTTGCCGTCAACCCTATCGTCAGGCAACCCCCTCGCCTTGCCCGGGTAGCACCTCTCTCTTATCAACCCACATCACAACCTATAGCGTGGCCTTCACCATTTCCACAGCCATCACGCCCTCTCATCCGCACCCTTCCCACTAACCCGCCAATGACCTATCAGCCAACGACCTCTACTATGCCCTCACACCCTCTCATCTTCTCTCACCCCTCCGTTTTGCCATCCCCTCCTACTACACCTACACTTATGCCTTCCAAACCTCTTATCATCCGCCAACCGTACGTGACCCCACCTACCTCCACCATGCCTCCACTAACGCCCTCAAAACCACTCATCACCCACCATCCATCTCAGAACCATTGTCCGTCTCAGGCCTTGTCCACTTCCACTTTACCTTCGCCTCCACCTTCCAAGCCCCTTATCCTCCATAGCCCACATGAGATCCCCTCTACCTCCACCATGCCTCCACCTAACAAACCCCTCATCAGAATCTCCGCTCCCATCATCACCCCTGCTTCATCAACCATTCCTCCACCACTACCCCTCAAACCCCTGCTAAAATCCACATCTAACCCCATAGTGGTGCAAAAGCCGCAAGCAATGGTGCTCTAGAGTGGAAGGATTTTTCACAGGGTTTTCCCCCAGAATAGTCAGGACCCCGAGCAGTCTCAGCCAGAGAAGGACAATGGAGAGCAGTCAGAAAAATCCATCCCTGGGACACATTATGATTTGTTAAAACACCTGGACAAGACGCCTGCTCGAATCTCCATCCTTGAATTGCTTCAGAAATCCACATCCCATCAGGCGGCCTTAATGGAATATCTTCAAAAAGTCATGGTGAATGAGAACCTCCCTGTAGAGAAGATTTCGGCCGTTCTGACGCCGATGGACACACAACCAGCCATTGTGTTCCACAACCACGAGCTCGCCCCCAAGGAAGCTCAAAAGTATGCGTTGTGTGTTTCAATAAAAATCAATGGAGTGTCCATACACTCGTGTTTGGTGGACACGGCTGCATCCATAAATGTGATCTCCATGAGCACTCTTCAGTTATGTGAGGTCGGTGAGGAACAAATAAGACCTTCCTCAATCACAGTCACAGCTTATGACAATAGCAAAAGGCCATGACAGGGAATGATCATCCTGAAGGTAGAATTAGGCCATGCGTCAGTCTCTATGGAATTCCATGTTCTCGACATGGATCCCACATTCAAGGCTATACTGGGTCGCCCCTATATTGAGGTCATGGATACTATACCTTCCACCAACCACCAATGCCTAAAGTTTCTGTACAATGGGAGGATTATTAAAGTATTCAGTACACCTGTCCTTCATACAGTGGATGCTATTAATACCTCTTTGCCAACTGTTTGGCCGTCTCATCGGCCCATACTATCACTACTGGATGTGTGGGACCCACCCTGCATTCCGCTGACACCAAAGAAGCCACCCTCAGTACCAACGTCACGTCTCCCTTCTCATTCTAAAGGGTGGGAGATAATGAGAACTATCGACTATCAACAGGGCAAAGGCCTGGGCGTGCAGCTACAAGGAAGGCTGAAACCGCCAAAGGAATAAAGGTTGAGCCACAAGTTTGGCCTAGGTTTCGAAGG
The DNA here is from genome assembly GCA_022559845.1 of Amorphophallus konjac. Taxonomy (NCBI): domain Eukaryota; kingdom Viridiplantae; phylum Streptophyta; class Magnoliopsida; order Alismatales; family Araceae; genus Amorphophallus; species Amorphophallus konjac. Next base: position 176,344,054 of record CM040127.1, on the reverse strand, counting down.
ACCACTCGAGGCAGATGGGAAACCCCTCACATGGACCCTATCCTCTCATTTCAAGAAAGGGCCCATTGTTCAGATGGGGGATCTCCCGCAAGAAACACATGGGGGATCACATGTTGTATACTTGGCTAAAAACTATTGAAGGGCCGCTAAGAAAGGCAAGATCAAAGATCCAAAATGCGAATGGGGCAAATGGTTTGACATACAAGATATTTCCATTACAGTAGAAAGAATGTTATCACCCCCGCAGCTGGAAGGACCGCCATCGATCTCTGAAATGCCAGGGGATATCACTACTTTTGCCAGAATCCCAAACCATCCTTGCCAAGAGGACTCTGTCACCGGTGGATCTTCATCCGTCATCAACATTGCCATCGACGTCTCATTAGCCATCATCTTCTCCATTCACTCACCTCAGCCTTCGCTGATGTCTTCTTCCTGGGCCAGACAATTGTCTGATGATCTTCCCGGGTCCCCTTCTCTACTTATGTACCTACATGGGTTTCCTAACCCGCGCCAGGTTTTCAATCATGATCTGATCTACGAGCCTCCCAACCCTTTAGCCATAATCACTTTTCCCCCTCCTCTGATTTCTTTTCATTGCTTTGTCATCAAAAATGAAAATGAAAAAAAAACATAAATTTTTAAACTCCTCAACAACACATCTTCGTTGAAGAAACCTCCTACATCTCCCACGAGTGCATCCCGACCTACGGGCCACTCATCCAAGGTCCTATGAGCGACCTTTTCTACCCCTCCTCTGAGGGGTCCTTCCCTGTACATTCTTCGGTATGTTCTTTAGCTTCTTCGTCCGTAGGACAGCTCAGTCAACCTAGGAATAATGGGTCCAGGGTAGTATCCAAAAGTAAATCCAAGGGTAAGCAGATCCCTCGTCGATTCCTTCTAGATCTAGCCAGTAGGTGTCAAGCGTGCCTATCCATTCCTCAATTGCTAGAAAATCCCATCCAACTGCCAGAGATAGATTATGAAGAGAATTGCACAATTGATGAAGGGTGTGGAGTCTACGAGATCACAGATGAAGAATGCCCATTTGAAGAAGAGGATGAAGAATATGAGGACGCAGCCGGCGCATATGCTAGTGGGATGAAGAGATTCGATGAGCCGTCAGCCGTCGTAGAAGAATCCACCAAAGAAGTCAACTTGGGAACTGAAGAAGACCATAGGATCATCCTCATAAGTGATAATTTGTCATCATCTGAAGAAGAGGCATTAATTGAAGTTCTCAAGAAGTATAAGGACACGTTTGCATGGAGCTATGAGGATATGCCGGGTCTGGATTCCACCTTGGTCGAACACCACTTAACTCTAAAACCAGGGTTCGTCTCGGTAAAACAGAGGTTAAGGCGTTTCCAACCTCACATGGCTTTGAAAATGAAAGAAGAGGTCGACAAGCTCCACAAAGCGAGGTTTATTAGAGTAGTCCTTTATCCTCAATGGGTGGCGAACATTGTCCCGGTTATGAAGAAGGATGGGAAAGTCAGGATTTGCATCGACTTTCGGGACCTTAACCGTGCATGTCGAAAGGACGATTTCCCCTACCTCATATTGATGTGTTAATCGATAACACAGCAGGCTATGAGACTCTCTCATTTATGGATGGATTTTTGGGATATAATCAAATTCGTTTGGCAGAAGAGGATCAGGAGAAGACGTCATTCACTACACCTTGGGGAACATATTGTTACGTGGTCATGTAGTTTGGGTTGAAGAATGTTAGAGCTACTTACCAAAGAGCTATGATGGCCATATTTCATGACATGATGCATATATATCTGGAAGTGTATGTGGATGATTTATTGGTGAAATCAAGAACTAGGGCGGAACATCCGAGTGCCTTGGCTAAGGTATTGTAGAGATCAAGAGAATTCCAATTAAAAATGAACCCGAAAAAGTGTGTGTTCGGCATATCATCGGGCAAGCTACTGGGTTTCATTGTAAGTAAAATGGGGATTGAGATAGATCCCAACAAAGCTAAGGCCATCAGAGATATGCCGCCTCCCAAAAATTTGAGGGAAGTTCGAGGTTTAATTGGGAGGTTACAGTTCATTCGTCGATTTGTGTCTCAGCACACACAAAGGTGTAGACCTTTCTATGAGTTGACAAAGCCAGGAGTAGAATTTCATTGGGATTCTAAATGCCAGAACGCTTTTGAAGGGTTAAAGGAATACCTGGCTAATCCACCAGTTCTCATTCCACCCAAACCAGGAAATCCTCTGATCCTTTATATCTCAGTTTTGGATGACTCCATAGGAGCCGTCCTCGCACAAGCTGATGAAGAAGGCAAGGAACAGGCAACCTATTTGTTGGGTTCTGTGCGCCCCCTCGTTGTCTTTGACAATGGTTTTGATGATTCCAATATATCGTGTGTTTTGTGTTTACTTGCTTTGTGTTTACTTCATAGTGAAAATCTTGTGTGTTTATGTTTAATGGCATCTTGATGATAAACAAGCTAACATTATGATATCTTATTTTGCAGGTGGTTCAAACACAAACACCCTTCATGCACACATCCTTGATGTTGATGTTTGTATTGGTGCTTTCATATACCTTGCTATGTTGGTGCTTTTAATGAATTGACAAATATTTGAAATATCTTGCTATCCATGGTTGTACTTGCTCTGAACTGCATTTATAATTCATGTCTATGAATTAATCTTGAATGTAAAATTGAACTTAAGTTGCTAGAATGAATTTCAAACTCTAAATCTTGAAAGAGTAGCTTTAGTTTTGTCTAACATTGTCGATTGGATTGAACGGATGGTTTGATTAATCTACATCATCTGGATTGATATGAGAATTTCATTGCTTGGGTTGAGACTGAGTTTAATGGCAATATGTGATGTGCAGGTTCGATGTGGATTTGTCTTGCAAATAACAGTAAGAACATTTTTGAAGGTTGGTCACAAGGTAGATGAAAGAGCAATGGTTAAATCTGGAGAATACAGGTTTATTGTGAGACTTCACTCAAAACTTGAAGGCTAATGGTATTAATGGATGTTCAATTAGATATCAATGTAAATAGATTCAATCTATGAAGAAATCATGCTTCGTCATCTAAATCTGAGTTTTATGAACTCTATTGTTCAATCATGATACATGTTTATGAAATGTGGTGCTTTCAATTGATATTACTGATGTTTTTCTGCTGTCAGCAAAAGTGTCAACCTCAGGGGTCGACACTTATTTTCAGAGCTTCTGCCTTGTGTGGTGTTAAGAACGCTGGTAGAAAGTGTCGACCTGTGAAGTCGACACTTTCACCAGGGTTCTGTTGTTTTGCTAAAGGCATAACTCACGGGAAAAAGTGTCGACTTCGTAGGTCGACACTTTCAGGTAAGTATGATCATTTCTGTGAAACAGAATGTTTGTGAAAAAGTGTCAACCTCAAGAGTCAACATTTTTCACCACGAATGTTATGTCTCTTCACAAGCCAGAACTCTTGGTGAAAAGTGTCGACCCCATAGGTCGACACTCATATCTCGGTTTTGTTTTTATATATGTTCTGGCAGAACTCGTTGAGACGAGTGTCGACCCTAGAGGTCGACACTTTGTCTGCTACGTTCGGATCGTGGTTTCCGGATTGGCTTCGAAATGCCCATTATAAGATCCGTTTGCTTGGGGTTATTACTCCAATGCCCTTAGGGTTTCACCCTTGTCTTAGGTGCATTTTAGAAGGGCTTTTAGCATGGGTTAACTTGTCATTATGCATCTTTCTTCATTGAGTATATGAAGCTGTAAAGTCTCATACGATGAAAATATCTCCCAAGGGCTAACATCATTCTATTCTTGCAGGAAAAGGAGAAAAGAGCTGGAGAGGGCCTTCAAGCTAAATCTGATCTACTTCCCTAGAGATTCGAAGCTCACTAATGAAGGGAGTTGTAAGCGGAATGAAGAGACAAATCTGAGGACATCTTGATCGTAACCAAAGGTTCACATCGACCTGAGGAAGAAGGAGAAGAACATGAAGGAGGGAGTTGCTTCAACAAGGAGAAGGAAGAAGAAGTAGGAGAAGTCACCGTCCGTGAGCTTGTGTCCAGTTTTGGGAGCTACAGCTGCTGTTCTCCCTCGTTCAAGGTTTTGGGCATTTGGGACTTCATGTCCGGTTGCTTCCACTCCGGTTTGTCATTTCCAACGCACCCTACCTGCTGATTCAAAGGATTTGTGGGACATTCAAAAGGGAGTACTATAAATCTGTTATTTATCTAGTTGTGATGTCCCTTTTAACTAAGACATAGATTAGAGCATATTGATTCATTCGTTCCTTGTGTGTGCAGGTATGACTGGAGCTGGGATTTGAAGGAACATACATCGGATCTTCAAGAGAGAAGATCGTGTGCTCTGACATCCTGCGGATTCTACTTTCTCCAACCTAAGCTTCAAGAAAGATCTTCTTACGGCTATTGGAGAATCAAGGGGATATTTCTACATTCTATTTATGCTTATGTCTTTGTATGGTTCATGGTTGATCATTATTCACATACTACTGTGCACGTTTATTGTATATCTTTTCAGTTAGTTAAACTCAGAATATTTTTATGTGTGTGGACGGAGCTGCGTCTCCGTGTGGTTTATTATCCGGGGTGAGTTCCCCGACTGTGTGTGTGTGTGCTGCAGTGGCAGCGTGTTGAGGCAAGGCCTCGTGTGTGTATTGCTACGAAACAGCGTGTGTGTGGTTGGGGTTCGTCCCCGTGTTGCTATGAAAGTAGCGTGTAGTGAAGCCTCACCCGGTTGGGTGAGGGGTGGACGTAGGGAGCCCGTCGTGGTCCTGAACCACCTTAAAATTCCTGTGTCTTGTGTGATTGCCTGTGTGATTGACATTTCTTCTATCTTCGTTCATAGGTATATTATATAGGTTTTAAATTCACTACACTGTCACACACTGCTACCTCCGTTATCCGTGTTGAACATAATTTCCTTGATTAGTTGCATTATCTATCCCTGTGAGATCGGGGAGTTTGAGAGTATGCCTTAATCTCACTTGAATTTCTAGTTAATCAACATAGTTAATTTTACTTCAGTTGTAATTGAGTTAGAAAGTTTTTAAAATCCGCCATCTCGGCAAGGGGACATTTCAACCCCCCCTTCTTGTCCGCCATCTCTCTGGGCCAACAATTGGTATCAGAGCCTAGTCTCTGATTTTTTAACAGACCTCACGGTCTAGGAGTAAAGATCATTTTCATGATGGCTAGCTTGAATTCTATTCCTGTTTACAATGGTTTTGATTATGCCATTTGGATAGGAAAGTTTTGTGTTTGGATTTGTGGTTTTGATCCGAAACTCATGAGCTTAATCTATCATGGTCCACATGTCTTACCCAAAAATGAATTAAGGTGGACTGATGAACATAAGAAAATGAATTCGGATAATTTGTTTGTTTTGAATGCTCTTAAGGCTACCTTGGATACTAATCAATTTCCATTTTTTTTATCTTGTAGGACAGCCAAAGAAATTTGGGATGGGCTAAAGGAAGCCCAAAAAGAAAGTTGCAACGACGGTGACTGCTTGGTTGCAAACAATGAAATTAAGCGTCAAAACGAGGAGAGTTCGAAGGTAAATTCTAACTCCGATTCCGAGGAAGAAGATGAATTGAGTTATGATGAATTGCTAAATACTTACGATGAATTAGTTGATATATACAAAGCACTAAAATCTGAAAATAGAAAAATAAAAAGGAAAATTGATAATGTTTCACATGTTAACTCTTCATGTGTAAAGTGCTTTGAAATTGAAAATGCTTGTTATATTAACTCACCATGTACTGAATGTTCTGAGCTCAGGAAGTTGATTGAAAGTCTGTTGCTTGAAGTCGATATGCATAAAGAAACCACTTCATGTTTGAAAACTGAAAACAAAACTCTATTGGCTAAAATTTTAGAACTCTATCAAATAAGAGAAGATAATGAGAAGCTAAAAATGTTGAACACAGCTATGTCTGAAAAATTACTTCCCCTTGAAAAAGAAAAATCCATGTCTGTTGACAAGTCTGAAAAGCTGAAGGAACTTAGACAGGAAATAGAGAGGTTTAGGAACATTAATGAAAAATTTGAATCCAATGATACCATGAATGCAATGACTAATGGAAAAGTGAGCTTTCAAAAGAATGAATCTGAACATGCCTCCATGACTGAAAATTCATTTGAAAAACTACAGAATGAAAAGCTTGCTGAAGAGATTAAGAAATTGAAAGATCAAAATAGTCTACTGGTTGATAAAATCCACATGTTTAAAAAAGGAAAATATGTAGTTGTTGATGATCTTGAAAACTCTCATGTTCTAGAAGAAGAGGTTGCAAGTTATAAAACTGTCAATTCCTTTTTGAACAATAAACTTGCATTGTGTGAGGAAGAAATTGCTAAGTTTGAATTGCATATTTCATCATTAGAAAATGAAATCAAAATCTTGAATGAATCTTTGTGTAAGTGTGATGAAGGAAATGAAAAACATAAAAATGATGATGATCGCTCTTGTATGCATGCAAAACCACTTGTTGTCAAACATAATCATGCACCAAGTAGAAGAAGAAATGTTTCATGTTATTATTGCGAAATATTTGGTCATGATATGTGTGATTGCTTTTTAATGAAGTTTGATGATGATGTGGCCTTGAAAATAAGAATGGAAAGTGATGCTAGTTCCAAAGATCATGAGAAACTCATAACGAAAAACGCCAATGTTCATTGCTACTATTGTGGTTTGTATGGCCACGTAATGGAAAATTATTTCATAAAGAAAAATGATGATGAATCCTTTGCCAAAAAGAACTTGTCATGTCATTACTGTGGTAGTTTTGGACATATGATGAATGATTGTCATGTAATGAAAAATGATGACAATTATTTTCTGAAGGGAAATTCTTCTAACTGTTTTTATTGTGGCCTGAATGGACACTCAATGGATAATTGTTCCATGATGAGGGCCGGTGATGAATGGTATGAGAGGAGAAACAAAAAGCAAACATTTGGTTATGTTAGAACTAACCCCTCGGGACCCAAGAGTGCTTGGGTATCCAAATTGCCAAAATGAGAATTTATTTTGCAGGGGCGCCTTGAGGTCAAGAAATTTTAATTAATAAAGGACACTCAAGGTGAGAAAGAAAATGTTCAATTTTGAGAACTTCTTTGGTTTGGTTTATGTTGAAGAATCTAAAAAGGTAAAACTTGATCTTGGAGAAAAATGTCTACAATTCTGCCTCACTGACTCTTGTCAACTGTTGAAATGTTGAGATCTTCTCAGTATGATGGGTACTTATCTTGAATGCTTCTCTTTTCACAACGTGTGAATAAATTTGGTTCTTGAATGCTTAACCTCAGACATATATGGTTTTTAATACACACCTTCTCTTTTGCTTCGCAAATAAAAATTGGTTTTGAACGCTTTACACTGTGCATAGAGTCTTTCACACTCTCTGTTTTACATCTTGCAAATAACAATTCAGTTCTTGAATCCTTCAGTTTGAACATAAACGTTTTCATACTTTCAATCACTTCTTGTAAATAACGGTTCACATGTGCGTACATAGTTCACTTATGCATACACAGGTTGCATACTTACTTTCATGCACATATCATACACATCTTTGCATACTTGTGAATAGGAATAATTTTTCAATCATCTTTTCAAGTTACATGCATATACTTGCATATACTTCATACTCGTGTGCTTGAATGCCATGATTATCCGGTATATCAAATGATGATTGTGGAAGGTTGGATTATATCCAACTGGAAACTTTCTTCACGCGTGATGGTGGTCTTCGGACCTACGTTCTCCGCCACGTATCGGTAATCAACTTGCTTGAAAACGTCAGTTCAGTGCTTGTTTGAATGTATATAATATACAACCACTTTTTGACTCCTTCTATGACTCATCGCTTGCTAAATGAAATTGCATTGATTTAGACATGTTTGTTTTATGGCATATATTAAGGGGGAGAATTTTTATAACCGTGCATACATTTAGGGGGAGACATTACCATGATAAGACTAATTCATCTTTTACATTCAATACAACCACCCACACAAAATACACATTTTTGAGATAATGATTCAATCTAATAAGGATTACTATTTTCTACTCTACACTTTTGAGGACTGTTGATTCTATACAAGGAAATCACATATCTCGTGAGGTAATGGTTGTTTACCCCTCCAAAAAGTCGTATAAGTGGAACGTGGATCCGAGTAGCCGAGAATCCCCCCTAAAATAAAGGAGGAAACTCGCGTCGAAAGGAGAAACTAATCCATATGAAAATAAGTGTGATTTACCACCGAGTAGCTGGGAAGTGCCCCTAAGACAAAGGGTATAACTCGCGTCGAAAAGTGTCTCATCCACATCATAAAAAGTGACGAAACTGAGTAACTGGGAATTGCCCCTGAAACAAAGGGCATGACTCATGTCAAAAGGTTAGTCACATCATTTTTAGTAATTAAAAATTGGGGCCATACGTAGCTACCAATATTCGAGCATTGTGTATGGAAGTGTATGGATGAGAAGTTCTCTTTAGTGTTCTTTAGAAAATCTGATTTTCCATATTGACTTGATTTTCATTGCTCAATCTTCACTTATGCATCTTGGGTTTGATTGTTTGAATGTCGCTTATGAATCAGTCATCTTTCATGGTTAATGTAGTACTTTATTTATGTCAGCACGACCTTCTTAGTATTGTTCATGCACATCATGTTCAACAATCGATTGCATAATCCTTACACCCATCCCGAAGGGACTTGCATGAGTCTATATCTTGTTATGCGTGCTTGAATGCTTGATCCGTCTTGTTCATATCATACTTCATTCCACAGTTTGCATCTCTTGGTCATACTTGTAGATATCAGGTTAAATAACCCATTGTCGGTTGGTTTTTGTTCTTGACAATTGGGAAGAATAATGTGCTTTTTAGCATAATACTTTTTGTGCATAGCTAGGTTTGACATTTTACATATAGGCTAGTTAGATCACACACTTGTGCATAGTTCAATCATACTCTCTGCTTATAGTTTAAAATTTGCACATTTGGACATAATTTCATCATCTTGCAAATTACACATAGAGTCTCATTTTCTTGCTTGGAATTTGATTTGTACACCTTCCTCTAGTAGGAGGTTCATTGCTCGGTTCGTGCCTTCATGTCTAATTCATTTTTGGAAGCTTCCCAGTTGCTTTTCAGTCCCCCATTTTTTTAATAATGCCAAAGGGGGAGAGACATTTGAATAGACACAATATATTGTCATCATCAAAAAGGGGGAGATTGTTGGGTTCTGTGCGCCCCCTCGTTGTCTTTGACAATGATTTTGATGATTCCAATATATCGTGTGTTTTGTGTTTACTTGCATTGTGTTTACTTCATAGTGAAAATCTTGTGTGTTTATGTTTAATGGCATCTTGATGATAAACAAGCTAACATTATGATATATTATTTTGCAGGAGGTTCAAACACAAAAGTCCTTCATGCACACATCCTTGATGTTGATGTTTGCATTGGTGCTCTCATATATCTTGCTATGTTGGTGCTTTTAATGAACTGACAAATTTTTGAAATATCTTGCTATCCATGGTTGTACTTGCTCTGAACTGCATTTATAATTCATGTCTATGAATTAATCTTGAATGTGAAACTGAACTTAAGTTGCTAGAATGAATTTCAAACTCTAAATCTTGAAAGAGTAGCTTTAGTTTTGTCTAACATTGTCGATTGGATTGAATGGATGGTTTGATTAATCTACATCATCTGGATTGATATGAGAATTTCATTGCTTGGGTTGAGATTGAGTTTAATGGCAATCTGTGCTGTGCAGGTTCGATGTGGATTTGTCTTGCAAATAATGGTAAGAACATTTTTGAAGGTTGGTCACAAGGTAGATGAAAGAGCAATGGTTAAATCTGGAGAATACATGCTTATTGTGAGACTTCACTCAAAACTTGAAGGTTAATGGTATTAATGGATGTTCAATTAGATATCAATGTAAATGGATTCAATCTATGAAGAAATCATGCTTCGTCATCTAAATCTGAGTTTTATGAACTCTATTGTTCAATCATGATACATGTTTATGAAATGTGGTGCTTTCAATTGATATTACTGATGTTTTTCTGCTGTCAGCAAAAGTGTCGACCTCAGGGGTCGACACTTATTTTCAGAGCTTCTGCCTTGCGTTGTGTTAAGAACGCTGGCAGAAAGTGTCAACCTGTGAAGTTGACACTTTCACTAGGGTTCTGTTCTTTTGCTAAAGGCAGAACTCACGGGAAAAAGTGTCGACTTCGTAGGTTGACACTTTCAGGTAAGTATGATCATTTCTGTGAAACAGAATGTTCGTGAAAAAGTGTCGACCTCAAGAGTCGACACTTTTCACCATGAATGTTATGTCTCTTCACAAGCCAGAACTCTTGCTGAAACGTGTCGACCCCATAGGTAGACACTCGTATCTCGGTTTTGTTTTTATATATGTTCTGGCAGAACTCGTTGAGACGAGTGTCGACCTTGGAGGTCGACACTTTGTCTGCTACGTCTGGATCGTGGTTTTCGGATTGGCTTCGAAATGCCCATCATACGATCCGTTTGCTTTGGGTTTTTACTCCAATACCCTTAGGGTTTCACCCTTGTCTTAGGTGCATTTTAGAAGGGCTTTTAGCATGGGTTAACTTGTCATTATGCATCTTTCTTCATTGAGTATATGAGGCTGTAAAGTCTCATACGATGAAAATATCTCCCAAGGGCTAACATCGTTCTATTCTTGCAGGAAAAGGAGAAAGGAGCTGGAGAGGACCTTCAAGCTAAATCTGATCTACTTCCCTAGAGATTCGAAGCTCACTGATGAAGGGAGTTGTAAGCGGAATGAAGAGACGAATCTGAGGACACCTTCATCGCAACCAAACATTCACATCGACTTGAGGAAGAAGGAGAAGAATGTGAAGGAGGGAGTTGCTTCAACAAGGAAAAGGAAGAAGAAGCAGGAGAAATCATCGTCCACGAGCCTGTGTCCAGTTCTGGGAGCTGCAGCTGCTGTTCTCCCCCGTTCAAGGTTTTGGGCATTTGGGACTTCATGTCCGGCTGCTTCCACTCCGGTTTATCATTTCCAACGCACCCTACCTGCTGATTCAAAGGATTTGTAGGACATTCAAAAGGGAGTTCTATAAATCTGTTATTTATCTAGTTGTGATGTCCCTTTTAACTAAGACATAGATTAGAGCATATTGATTCATTCGTTCCTTGTGTGTGCAGGTATGACTGGAGCTGGGATTTGAAGGAACATACATCGGATTTTCAAGAGAGAAGATCGTGTGCTCCGACATCCAACGGATTCTACTTTCTCCAACCTAAGCTTCAAGAAAGATCTTCTTACGGCTATTGGAGAATCAAGGGGATATTTCTACATTCTATTTATGCTTATCTCCTTGTGTGGTTCATGGTTGATCATTATTTACATACTACTGTGCGCGTTTATTGTATATCTTTTCTATTAGTTAAACTCAGAATATTTTTGTGTGTGTGGACAGAGCTGCGTCTCCGTGTGGTTTATTATCCGGGGTGAGTTCCCCGACTGTGTGTGTGTGTGTGCTACAGTGGCAGCGTGTTGATGCAAGGCCTCGTGTGTGTATTACTGCGGAAGCAGCGTGTGTGTGGTTGGGGTTCGTCCCCGTGTTACTACGAAAGTAGCGTGTAGTGAAGCCTCACCCGGTTGGGTGAGGGGTGGGCGTAGGGAGCCCGTCGTGATCCCGAACCACCTTAAAATCCCTGTGTCTTGTGTGATTGCCTGTGTGATTGTCATTTCTTTTATCTCTGTTCACATGTACATTATATAGGTTTTAAATTCACTACACTGTCACACACTGCTACCTCCGTTATCCGTGTTGAACGTAATTTCCTTGATTAGTTGCATTATCTATCCGTGTGAGATCGGGGAGTTTGAGAGTATGCCTTAATCTCACTTGAAGTTTTAGTTAATCAACATAGTTAATTTTACTTCAGTTGTAATTGGGTTAGAAAGTTTTTAAAATCCGCCATCTCGGCAAGGGGACAATTCAACCCCCCTTCTTGTCCACCATCTCTCTGGGCCAACACTCTTACTTGTCCAAACTTCTCAATCCTTACACGGCCATGGAGGAAACCTGTGTTGCCCTAGTTTGGGTAGTGCAGAAATTGAAGCACTACTTCTTGGCTCATGAGGTCCATTTGATTGCCCGCATGAATCCTATCAAATTCCTCCTGGAGAAATCCGTCCTTACTGATAGGCTAGCATGCTGGCAGAGTTTCTTGTCTCAATTTGACATCACCTACATCCAGTAAAAGGTAATTAAAGGCTATGCTATAGCCGAGCATCTCGCTCACCATCCGCTCCCCAAGTTTGATCCTGTCCGATCAGAGTTTCCAGACAAGGAACTAATGTCCGTCACTCAATCCGATGAGCCAATGTGGACATTATATTTTGATGGAGCTCTGAATTCCTAAGGGAAGGGTATTGGCATTGTCCTTCTGATGCCCGAAGGCATTACCATCCTAGAGGCATTTCATCTCGCATTCCTAGTCACCAACAACATTGCCGAATATGAGGCTCTTCTAGCTGGTCTGGAGCTAGCCCATTCTTTCTATATTACCGAATTATGAGTCGTGGGCGATAGCCAACTCATTCTCCGCCAGGTGCTTACCAAGTATCGCACCCTTGATCCCAAGCTCAAGCCTTATCATAAGATGGTCTCTGCTTATGCCAAATTATTTACCAAGCTGATCTTTGTCCATGTTCCTCGTGAGCAGAACATTCTGGCTGATGCCCTCGCCTCCTTAACATCATCTTTTAAATTCCCTTTAGGTGTTTTGTCTAAATCCATCACCATCTACAAGCGCCTCGTCCCTGCTGTTCAGGACCCTTACCTTTTAAGATTTAAAGAAAGAGTCCTACGGAAGGTTCAGGAAGGGGAAATCCTTGAGAAGAGGGAAATCATGTTAGCAAAATTTGAAGAAGAATTGGCTGATGAAGAGAAACCTTAGTTTATGAAATTGTCAAATATTGCAAAGATCAGTCTTATCCTGAAGGAGCCACCGCAGAAGATAAGAAAGCCATAAGAAGGGTGGCCCAAAAATATACGTTGGTTGGAGGTCTACTGTATAAGAGAAGTCTTACTGGTGTTCTTTTAAGATGTCTCGATGACAATGAGGTCTGGAAATGTGTAGAGGAAGCACACTCAGGTGTATGCGGTGGCCATGTAAATAGCCAAATGCTCGCTAAGAAGATCATTCGGTAAGGCTTTTACTGGCCCACTATAGAAGAGGATTGTGCTATCTATGTCCGTAGGTGCGTCAAGTGTCAGCTTCACGCCGATAAGATTCATTCACCATATTCCTCACTTCATCCAGTATCCTCCCCATGGCCTTTCTCCATGTGGGCATTCGACATCATTGGCCCCCTAGGTGATCCCAACTCTCTCACCAAGCACAAATCCTTCATCCTTACTACGACGGAGTACTTCACCAAATGGGCCGAAGCCGAAGCTTACGCACAAATCAAGGCGTCAACAGTCTGTAAGTTCATCATGAAGAACATCCTCACCAGGTTCAGTATCCCAAGCACAATCATCATCGACAACAGGCCACAGTTCATTTCTTAGGACCTTCAAGACCTCTGTAAAAGGTACGCAATCGCATTGCATCATTCACCACCTTATTATCCACAAGGTAATGGCCTGGCGGAGGCCACCAACAAAACATTCATCAAAATCATAAAGAAAATATGCGAGTCTAGTAAGTTCTCAGACTGACCAGAAAAACTTATCGAAGCTCTATGGGCCTATCGCACTTCAATTCGTACCCCCACCGGGCAAACTTCATTTGCCCTTACTTATGGGATGGAAGTGGTAGTCCCGTACGAGACTTTGATTTCTTCTCTCCGGGTACAATTGGACAAGGAATTTTCCCTCGACGAACGTCGTAATTCACTCCTTACCCAGTTGGAACTCTTAGACGAGAAGCGGCTGGCCACTATCGAGCATTCACGTGTTTATCAAAATAGACTCACTCGCTTTTATCAAAAGAAAGTCATTGAGAGAAAATTCAAAGTCGGTGAGATGGTCGTGAAAAGAATTTTTGTCAAACCTGGATGGCCGCGTTCTAAACTTCAACCCAATTGGGAAGGACCATATGTGGTTCAGGATGCGTACCTCGGCAACGCCTACAAGTTAGTCAATGCCGAAGGGACCGAGTTATCCCACCCTTGGAATGGGCTTTATCTTAAGAAATACTACTCTTATATAAATATAACAACTGGCATGGTACGAGGACCATCGGAGCTGAGAATTCATTTTTCAATCTTGGTAGCCTAACTCAGGGTTAACCTGCGCACACTCCCATACCCCGCTTTTGGGATCAAATGAAGCGGAACTCGAGGGAAGCCCAAAAAAACAAAAAAAAACAAACAAAAGAGACACCTGGTGTTCATTATGCAGCCAAGTATTTGCATCTGTCTTCATATTAGGATAGGACCCATTAAGGTTCGGTAGGTCTCGGGTCTTGGTCCGCCAGAACCATGGAGATTCCTGTCCGGTCATGTCGGCTTACGCCCACTAAAAGGAGACAACACACACACGCACGCAGCTGTATTAGCAAAAAAGTTGGTAGTATTGCTTATTGTGGGGCTATACTCGAAGGTCTCCAGGAAAGTGGTAATCTTTATTATCTTCTTTCTCGACCCAATGAGATAGCCGGCGCCCTTAAAATGCTAAGCATAAAGGAACCAAAATACCATACCCTGAAGGTGAGAGTAGGATTCATCTCCTCGAACTCGAGGCAGGGCTTGAGAAGAGGGCAGTGTCCCTGCAGGCATACAAGAGGGATTCCCACATATCGAATTATCATGTCTCCCAAAAAAAAAAAAAGAAGAGCCTGGTCGTGGCCGTGCCTGATTTCGACAAGCGAAAACCCCTTAAAACAAAGGCTAAATTCCACAAAGGGGCAACGCAATCTTATTCGAGGTTTGGTCCAAAGTCACCCAAAAGGGAAAGGTCGAGTAGGTCCCAGTGATGTGACACACCCTCGGACCTAGCCAAGCAAGCACAATTTGCAAACGGAATGGACCGATATTGGCGGTCACTCACCCGACGCTCACCCAAACCTGGGGTAACTTGGTGATGCCAAGTGGAGGATGTGATGGCTGGGCCCTTACTGGTAGAGGACCAACAAGTCCAAGGTTGGTTCCCCAAGGATATGGCTGCCCAATTCAAGGGAGCCGATGTGGTGCCAAGGGCACGGGCTACACTCTTCACCCCACGGTGATCTCTTGAGGCAATGCAGCTTAAGGATCGGGCTCTCACTCTCACGGCCAGTGGAGTTTATGAACTAATATTGGAAAGAACAAGCACTAAGTAGAGCTAAGGGTGGAGCACTTACCCGATCGGTTTGAAGAAACCGGTCCCGCTCGGAGACGTGGGCGAGCGGGGAAGCGTGGGTTCCCCACACGCCGCGCCGGAGAAGCTTCACCTGCTTAAGTCATTACAACACTACACCCCATGCAAGGGGGGGAACCTTGGGGATGGGAAATTAATGGTTACCATCAAACACTACCTCCCACAGGGAGGGGCTGTAAGCCGGCAAGGCGGGGAGGGGGAAAAGAAACCAAATGGGAGCCGAAGGGTGGACGAAGCCGGGTCTGCTCGCTCTCAGTGAATCTGGACAGACTGTCGAAGATGTTGATGCTGTGACCGCTCCCGAATTTTGTTGGGGACGAGACCAGCTGGAAAATCTTCGTAGGTGATCCGGGAAGTCGTCCAAATTTTTTCGATGTATCAGGTTGCCGGTGCTGGTCGGAGCAGAGGCACGAACAGGGAAGCAGGGTTCTGGCTCTGTCTGCTTCTGGACCACAACAGTAGGAAGACGAAGTCACTCCGGGCGCTCCTGAGCTCTGAATCGGACTTGGTCGGAGTCGATGGCTTCGTTGTCTGGTCCTCTTCGAGCAGAGACCCATGGGGACGCCAGACGATGTCAGGGTAGACCTGAGCAGCCCAAACAGTGCTTAGGTGTCGGACAAGTCCAGGAGTGGACAGGCCAGCACACCTAAAGGAGAAATATGAGAAAAGGCTACTCCTGAGGTTGATCGAGGAACCGCTTCTTGGAGATGGAAAGCGACTTGTTGAGGAAGGTCTTGGACAAGCCCCTCCTCCAGATCTTTAAGCTACTGATCGTGGGATTCTCTACTGTCAGCCTCTGATCTGCAGTCTGGAGGTGGACGCGCAGTCTGGGGAGAACGACTCCCCCGGACAGCAGGAAACTTAGAAGGGGACAAGACCACTGCCGTTGCGATGAAGACCGGTGGACGCTTCCAGTGGTACCTCTTGGACCGTCAGGGACACCGGGATGAGGTCAGGGTCGCCACTGCAATCTGCTGGTTGTCTGCAGGTCCTCAGCTAGAGCAGGTCCGTCGATGTAGCTCCCGAATGACCATGAACTGAGAAGAAGAAGTGGTTGAATGGTGAAGGGGATATGATGAGTGGTGGGAGGGGAATGTGCGAAAGGGTATGGAGGGTGGGGAGGGTGTGTGGAGGAGCTGGAGAAGGGGGAGGACGCAGGGTCTTGCTCGCTTCAGTCAAGGTTGAAGGTGAGTGAAGGTGGTGGGTGATCTTGGTAGTATGGAGTGGGGGGAAGGAAAGGGGCGACCTAAGGCTGGAGAATGAAGGGAATTTCAAATTCAAACTGGTCTTGGGGGCTTGGACATTGTGTGGGGAAGGGAAGAGATTGTGTTGGGGAGTGGGATATTGTGTTGGAATGACCAAAGATCTCCTAGGGAGGGGCAAGCTTTGGTGGGGATTTGGTGGAGGGGTCTTCAATGCACCTAGGGAAGGGGATGGGGGGTGAGGTGGAAGGTGAGGTGGAGGAGAGAGCGGGGGGTTGCAGCCCCCTTTGTGGTGAGAGAGGGAGAGGGAGAGAGAGAGAGAGAGAGAAGGTTGGGTGGGGATTCTTTCCCCTAGGGCTTCTCACCCACTATTGGATTCACTCCACTAGAACTATGGAATTTGAACTCTCAAATGGCAATTCTTCATTCATTCATTAATTTGAAATGGGGGGGAATGGGGTCCTAAATATAGGCAACCCACATTTTACAAAAAGTCTCTGACTCATGCAACAATGACAAATAAGCATGGGTAGGGGGGCGCCCCTGGGCCAAGCCCACAGAATTGGGCCCAATAGCTAATCTAATGACACTTAAACTTAGGAAAATAACAAAATACCTAGGGACATGACTCAAATAAAATTGAAAATACATCAAATGACTCAAATAGAAAGCACAAAATGGATAAAGGGGCCTACATAGAGTGAAGCCCGAGCTCAAATGTCACCGGGGTGTGAAGATGACCCGAGCCAGAGGGAGTCGTGGGTGATGCCTCCATCAAATCCCCTAGGCTGCGAAGAGCTCGACTCCGTCGAGTAGGGGTCCATCCTACTGTGATACTGCTCGAGAAGGTTAGGATCCAACTGCTGGAGGTCTTCCCGACTCACCCACGAATCCTCCGAAGGAGGCCGATCCTTCCACCTGACGAGATAGCGCCCATATACCTTGCTCCTGGTGGTAGTGACATGTTCATCCAATATTCGTTCAATGCGCTCTCGCTGGGCTCTCTTGGCTAGTGGTCTCTCCTCACGGGTGGGTGCTCTCTCAATGGGAGGAATATGCTCAATATCCTCACTGGGTACCACTGTGGGCCCCTTATATGGTACTAGGTCGGCTACATTGAATGTGGGACTCACTCCATACTCCTCGAGGAGATCTAACTCACAGGCATTAGCGCTGGAGATGGGGATTTCCGCAGCCCACCATAAAGGCAGCCCAACAAGACCCACAAGGTCCAACCGGGCGAGCCCATCCGAGTGATAGCCCACATGGCCCACTTAGGGAGAAAAGCCCAATAAATAAGACTCGAAGAACTAACTCTCCCCGGCGGCCTTCTAGGCTCGGAGGGCCCGAGACAATGGTCAGGTCCCAAGGAAGGTCCGGCCTAAAGCCCTCTCCCCGTCCGAGACAGATGCGCCGACCTAAATATCCGCAACCACTTCACTTCGGTCGCCCACCCTCAGGCCAATAGGCTGGTTGAAAATGCCAACAAGACCATCTTGAAGGGCATAAAAACCAGACTCGGCAAGGCTAAGGGTAGCTAGCTCGAGGAACTGCCTAGCGTACTATGGTCGCATCGAACGACCCCCAGGACGGCAACCGGTGAGACCCCTTTTCAGCTGGTATATGGCACCAAAGCCGTCGTTCCGTTAGAGATCGCCAATCCGTCTCTCCGAGTGATCAGCTTTTCGCCTGAGGCAAACGAGCAGAAGTTGCTCGAGAACCTCGACCTGGCAGACGAACTCCGAGAGATCACGAACGTCCGAGCTATGGAATACCAGCGCCGCCTCACTCGGTACTACAACACCAAGGTCCGAGGCAGACAATTCCAACCAGGGGACTTCGTCCTCAGGAAGATCGAAGCCTCTCGACCACTGGAGGCGGCGGGCAAGCTATCCCCCAACTGGGAAGGCCCCTACCGAGTGATCGAGACGCTCGGGAAAGGTGCGTACAGGTTAGCCACAATGGAAGGGGAACCCATTCCCCGAACATGGAACGCAACCACACTACGCAGATTTTATTTCTGAAAACTGTATCGACAAATCGGGTAAAATAAACCCCCCTTTTTTTGCATTCATTCAAGATAACTGTTGGTACATCAGAAAGGTAACTGCCAGTACACTACATAGTGAAAAGCAAAAATCCATCTAGCACCGCGGCAAACGGCCATCGCCCGACCGACCCGGTCTTGACCTTCTCGCATCCAGCCACTGACTCTGCCTCGCGTAGAAACTGGCTCGGACAAGAGATAGTCGACCCAGTTGGCTCGGGTGGACCGTGACAAAGGTGACAGAGGGACAGCAAGGAGAAGGCCACCTTTCACGCGAGGAAGGCTACCTTCCAAGTTGGCAACAACCTGGAAAAAGGAGCGCCGTGAAGGTCTCCTCTCTGCCAAACTACCAACTCTTTGGAGGCGAACAGAAAGCAAGCAGCCCCCGAAGAGTGAAAGAAATGAAGAACAAAAGAGAGAGAAAGAGGCTGCGGACAGAGGTGAGGAAGGAGCTGGAGCCGCCTCCTCCCCTCCCACGGAGGGGAATGGCGGCCGGCATCCCTAACTCCCCCATCCGCCCTCCATCTCGGCGTCCGCCCGGAAGCCTCGCCGGAGCCAAGAGGAGGCAAACGGCATGCCCCCGCACGTCGAAGCCCTCTCCAGATCCGCGCGGCGACCGTCGGACCCGTCTCATGCACGCGCAGCGACCGTGGGACCCGACCGATATTCCAGGACAGCTGGAACCGACCGCTCCCTGTCGCCTGCGACGTCATCTTCTGAAGGGTCCTCCATGCTCCGATCGCGGCGGCGCAACGCAGAGCGAAAACGAGGGAACAAGAGCAAACCGCCGGCGAGAGTCCTAAGTGTTAAGAGGGAAGGAGCACCATTCGGTCCTTTTTATAGGCCAAGGGAGGCCACGAATAGGACCTCCCCCCTCGAAAACACGCTATAGGACCTCCCTTGGAAGGTCACCTCCAATTTCTCGGCCCCCGCCCTAGCGGGATTCGTGAAGCGCCTCGACTTTCAAAGCATGGTGGAATGAAAGGACGCCCCGCCAGAAGTCTCCCGAATCGGCATGCGAGAACGGTGCAGAAAATATCGGCACCTTCCAACTGCCCCCGATACGCCAGCCAAATCACGGTAAAGATAACGATCAAACGAAGTAAGTCCTTTATTACCTCCCATAAAGAAATCCTCTTACAAAAGGAAAAACAGACAAAAAGGGGAAGGGGCAAAATAAAGCATAATACATCAGGCCTCGGGCCCACTTTGAAGCTCGGGAACAGCAGTAGGGGACGCGTCACCCCCGGTGCCTTCGGTGACGGCCGGCCCGGACACTGACCTCGCCTGTGCGAGAACTGTCTCGGTCGTGAGCCCTCCTGGAGCCTCCAGAGTTGGTGACCCCGCTGGAGGTGACTCCTCCGGTTCTTCCCCGGCCGAGGATGAGGAGCTGGAAACTGACTCATCCAGGTCATAACTCTGGCCGTAAGGAAAATCACCCCCGGCAAGGTGCTCATTGGCATAGCTCATCGCCCGACGATAGCCCTGCCTGAATCCCTTTCGGGCACCCCGGCAGAGCGCTACCTCGTAGTAGGGTAGGGCAGCTTCAATCAGGTCGGCCGAGTAAGCTTCCGAGCCTTTGTAGTGCTCGATCACCTCCGCCTCGACCTGCCCATCCCGATCCCGCTCCGCCTCGGCCGCATGCTCTTCCGCCCTCGCCAGACGCTCCTCTAGCTCGGTCATCCTCCGCTCGGCTTCGATCGTCCGACCCTCCGCCCGGGCTCGGTCCGCTTCGGCCTCAGCACGAAGGCGCTCCGCGTCCTCCGCCCGATCCTGCAGCTCGCCGCGCTCAAGCTCCCAGAGGCCGTCCAGCTCGATGTGACGTTGACACTCATCTTCTAGATGTTTGCTCTTCCTCTCGAGCGATTCTCGGGCCCTTGCTAGCTGCTCGGCCAGCACCTCAGCTTCCCATCGGCTCGACCGCCCCAACTCCCTGAATGCGAGGAACTCCCGTCGGAGCCCCTCATGCTCCCCCTCGAGCCAAGCTATTTTCCCCTCGCATCCACCAAGGGTCCAGGCGAGCCTCGACCGCTCCGCCTCCGTCCGGGCGTGCGCCTCCGCCATCACGGCCGCTATCCGAGCTATGACCAGGCCGCCCTCCATCTGGACATCAAGGACCCCGGCGGGAGTGCTGCGCCTTTCTCCCCCCCTCTCGGCGATCGACCGGTAGAACTGGTACAAGTCGCCCGAGATACCGAGCCTGACCAGAGGTTCCGGTAAAGGGGACTGCTCCACCCTGGGCACCCCGCCAGAAGACCCTGTTCGGGCAGCGAAGCTGACCGCCCCGCGCGCCACGGTCGGTTGGGGTTGCAATGCCTCCCCGGGCGAACCCCCACCCTCGACCGGCGCCGCGGGATCAACCGCACCAGCAACTGTCGGCACTTGGGGTTGCGACGCCCTCGCGGGCGAACCCCCATCCGCGCCGACCAATCCCTTGGTCCCAGCGCCGGCCACACCGGCACCGGCCCCCTCTGCCCCCACAGAGGGGAGAGCCGACCCATCACCTCCCTCTGCGGGGCCCCTGGTCTCCTCGGCCCCCTCTCGCCCGGCACATGGGAGAGCCAGCCCGGAGGGGTCGGCCCCATCCTGCCCCCGAGGGGGGAGCGCCGCCGAGCCAGAATCACCCCCGACGGCGGTAGGAAAACCAGCTTTCTTGGCCCTTTTCCTGGCCTTCGCGGCCTCCCGCAACTTCCCCGCCAGGGGATCCTTGCGCTTCAAGCCGGTCGATCGAGAAGTCCCCTCGGGGGCCGCCCCCTTGCCCTTATCTCGGGCATGGGCGCGACCCACCGGGACATCAGGCTCATCGACTGCCGAGTCATCTCCCAGATCGATGACCTCGGCCGCCTCCTCCAGAGGCTCCCGCCTCACGTCTGCAATAAGAAGAAGCCCCGGACAGGAGGAGGAACAGAGCTACCACCCCCGAAAAAGAGCCTCAAGAGCCATACCTGTCGACGTCAACCGCGAGAGAAGACACCGTTCGATGTTCTCCGGCGTCACCAGCTCCTCGGTCGATTGGCGGTTCTCCAGAAGACGGGTAGCCTGCTGCTCCACGTGGGGAGGGAACTCCTCCTGGCGAGGGGGCAGATTCAGGTGAAAGTTGGGCGAGGTCCGGCATCTCCAGATCTCGTCCGTCGCCACCGCCTTCACCCAGAAGAATTGGGTCTTCCACCCCTTGTGCGAGGAGTCCTTCGCCGCAAGCGAGATACAGCTCCTATTCCTCCGCGCCTGGATGAAGTAGAAGCCTTTCCCCACCGACTGGTGCGCTTTCAACTCAAAAAAGAAGTGGAAGAGGTCCAAAGAAGGAAAAATGTCGTGCTGACGATAAAGAATCCGGAAGGCCGAGAGCAGCAGATATGAATTGGCCACCAACTGGTTGGGCGCCAACCGGAAAAAGTTAAGAAGCTGCAGCACGAAAGGATCGAAAGGGAGCCGAAATCCACTCTTCCAAGCCAGAAGGAAGGTGCAAATGAGCTCATCACGATCATCCAGACTCGTCTCGTACGGAGTGGTGGCAACAAAGCTGTATCTGAGAGGCAGGCGGAAACGATGCTCCAGCCTCCGCACCTCCGCTTCCCCCAACTCACTACAGTTGGGGACGGGTTCCCGCCTCACCGGCACAAGCTCTGGACTCTGATTCGCCATCGAGTCGGGAAGAGATCCCTCGTACGAGCTTGAAGACTCCGGGGGAAAATGAAGTTGCTGGACCGCCTCTGCGGTTATCCTCGCCAACTCCTCGAACGCCGCCGCAAGGCTCCGCGTCTCCGCTGTGCTCTCACGGCACATCAAGAAGAAAGGAAAGCCTAAAACCCTGGAAGCCTAGAACGATGAACATCGCCCCCTATAAACCCCTGAGGGTGGCGGCGCGCCGTGTGAGCGACGTCACGCGGTTCGGGGAAGAGCGGAGAGGACGCGGAGCGCGCGCGGGCTCCTCCTTTCTTTCTTTTGGTGTTTGTTTGCTGCAACACAGAAATAAGAGAAGAGAGAGAAGGGGCCACCACGGGAGATTGCTCCGGCGGGGCGAGCGGGGCGAGCGGGACAAGTGTGATATAGCAAAATATGGGTTTTAAACGGCCATAGCGGGAAGTGACTCGCCGCGGCCTCGGGGGGACGGGAATGGTGCAAAAATTAAATAACAAGAATTGAAACGGCCATTGGGGAAGTGACTCGCCGCGGCCTCGAGAATATGAGCAGATAATAAGATGACAGAATATAGAGAGAATATAAAGAGCGGGAATTTAAACGGCCATTGGGGAAGTGACTCGCCGCGGCCTCGAGAACACAAACAGATAAGAATATAACGTATAAGAACGTGAATTTAAACGGCCATTGGGGAAGTGACTCGCCGCGGCCTCGAGAACATGAATAGATAAGAATAAAACATATAAAAATAAGAATTTAAACAGCCATTGGGGAAGTGACTCGCCGCGGCCTCGAGAATATGAGCAGAATATAACAGAGTATAAAGAGAATATAAGAACGAAAATTTAAACGGCCATTGGGGAAGTGACTCGCCGCGGCCTCGAAACTAAGATGTGATCGCCAGGGGCCGAAAGACCCCAAAATAAGAACGTGATCGCGCCTACCTCAAGAGCGGGAGATGGCGGGTTGCTTCTTCCTCTCCCTCCGGCCGGCCGACGGAGAGGGCTTTCCTCGGCTACCCTTGCAAAATAACGACAAACAAATGACAAGTGGATTAGAAAGATGGAGGTGTAGTATTCAAATCCTTGCGATAAAAATAACAAAATGATGGAAAGACACACACCTGGTTGGTGTTATCTTTTAAACCCCTCTCGGACTTGAGTAGGAGGAAAATGAGATGATGGATGCAAGAAGTATAAAAGAAGAGGCGCCCTTATGAAGGGGGATAGAGGATGCGAGATGATGAATGTAAAAGAACTACGAAGAAAAAAGGGGAAGAAAAGGCTTATTGGATGAGCCGAGGGTGAAATCCGGTGGAGCTCCGGCAGCGTGGGGACGACGTGGAAGCGCGATGGATGAAGACGACCTTCCTCTCACGAGCGTGAGCACCCGAGAAGCTGGCAGAACCTCCACCTACAAAAGAACCCACGGGTTAGAAAATGACTCCGTAGCCTCTGGGCTCCGGCAGCCTATCGGATCACTTCCAAGCTCCTCCAGAACTGAGGGGGTGGGCCTCTATTTATAGGGCTCCGGAGGGCGGAGGCGTCCAGGACCCTAGACACCTCCATCAGGGCCGAAATAATATTTTATTCTATTTTTATTTATTTTTTGGAATATTTTTGTGGAGGCGTCCAGGGTCTCGGACGCCTCAAACAGGTCCACCGAAAATCGACGACGGCCGCACGCGGTTTGGCACAACGCGTGGTTTTGTGAGCGGCGCCCTGTGATTCAGAAATGGGCGCGTCCAGCTGGCTGGACGTCTCCATATTTTGGATTTTTTCACACACGACAAACCGTCGTTCGGTGGCCGACGCCCGTGAGGGTTTTGATGGAGGCGTCCAGGGGCCTGGACGCCTCCAAAATTATATTATTTTATTTGTTTTTCTTTTGTCTTTTATACCAGGGCTGGCATTTTGATTTTTTTATTTGTTTTTATGGAGGCGTCCAAGGGTCTGGACGCCTCCATTAATATATATATTTTTTGTTTATTTATTTTTTTTATGCCAACTGGCATTTTACAAACATTTTTTTATTATTATTTTTATGGAGGCGTCCAGGGGCCTGGACGCCTCCATTAATATATATATATATATATATATATATATATATATATATATATATATATATATATATATATATATTAATTAGTTTTGGGCCCTGAGAAAAGGAATAAAATAAATTAGAAATATGGGGGCGTCCAGAGGCCTGGACGCACCCATTAAGACCCACCCGGGTCCTCAATCGGCGGCCGCCCGACAGTCAACATCTTGGTTCCGGAACCTCTTGATACGTCTGACTGGTGTTGATGCCGTCCGAATGCCGTGACGAGACGATTCCGGATGCCGAAAAAGGCAGAAGAAGACCCGAGAAAAGGAAGCACTCGAGTGATTCAAAATGCGTAAGCCGTTGCGGGGCGTTGTATAGTAATATGAGACTTTCTCAGGAGACGTCAAGAATGGCGTGCCGTCAGTGAAACTCCAAAATCTGAAGTTAAAAGTGCGGCACATAACTTACCAGGAGCGACAACTCACGTTGAGCGACGGCCAGCTGTCGCCTAGTCTCTGACAGTTGGGCGCGCGAGCCGCCGATGCCACGCGTGTCCCCAGCTTGGGGAAGCCCCGCGTAGCTCTCTCTATACCGCCGCAGGAAGACGGCACTGTCCTGCACCAGTATACCCCCTTGCTATCCAGGGAGACGTACGGGCCACTCCTCGAGCCTCGCCTTGCCGCGACTCTCCCTCCTGATGCGGCTCGGCTCGTCCGCACTCGCCCACTCATCGACCAGACCTAGGGTCCTTGCCATGTCCTGCACCAAGAAAGGGGTCCCACATCAGTCAAAAGGAACGCGTCCCCTGTCTAGGACGCGTCCATCATTTGAGTACAACACTCGCCGAACCCTTTCCCCCTCGCGCGGCTCGCTTCAAAACCCAAAATGAATACACACACTTTTTCGGGTTCATTTTCAATTGGAACTCTCTTGACCTTTGCAAGACCTTAGCCAAAACTTCTGGATGTTCCATCCTGGTCCTTGATTTCACCAATAAGTCATCCACATACACTTCCAGATATATGTGCATCATGTCATGAAATATGGCCATCATCGCTCTTTGGTAAGTAGCTCCAGCATTCTTTAACCCAAACGGCATGACCACGTAACAATATGTTCCCCAAGGGGTAGTGAATGACAGGAGTCGTCATCAGGATGACGCCGTAGTTCCCTCTCCAGTTCTGCTATCCTAGCCTCCTTCTGCACAGCTTGGGCAAGCGCTCCTTCCGTCTCCTTTTCCTGCCAAATGTACCATCTCAGATACGCGATAAGGCGTAAACCAAGAGAACCCAACACTGAAACTTTTACCTGTATACAGAGCATCCCTTCTGCCTCTGCGGCACGCTGCGTGGCATGAGCAAGTTGCTCATGAAGCGAGTCAAGTTCTGAGGTGGGAATCCATAAGCTGGAAGAGGCACCACCCACTCCCATCGCTGGGGAAGCCGCGCCAATCTGGGCATGCTACGACCGCGTGAATTAGCAGCCAAGATCTGGAATCTGGGGTTTTAATTAGGAACATACTGTACACCTACCAAGGCGCTCGTAGCTCCGCGGGCATCGCCCAACTGTTGTTCCATCTCTGCCAAGCGAGTTCGTAAATTCGCTATCATGGCATCCCGGACATCCTGCAGCCTTACAAGTCAGCATTTTCACCAGAAAACCAAAAAAGGAGAAAGAAGAAAAGAGAAAAAGGGGAAACCTACCTCCACAAGTCCCCGGGGTTGGAGCCGCTCTGCGTACTTCATCCTATATAGACGCAAGTAGTCTTCGCAACCCGCCATCTCCCGCTCTTGAGGTAGGCGCGATCACTTTCTTATTTTGGGGTCTTTCGGCCCCTGGCGATCACATCTTATTTTCGAGGCCACGGCGAGTCACTTCCCCAATGGCCGTTTAAATTTCGTTCTTATATTCTCTTTATACTCTGTTATATTCTGCTCATATTCTCGAGGCTGCGGCGAGTCACTTCCCCAATGGCCGTTTAAATTCCCGTTTTTATATGTTATATTCCTATCTATTCGTGTTCTCGAGGCCGCGGCGAGTCACTTCCCCAATGGCCGTTTAAATTCACGTTCTTATACGTTATATTCTTATCTGTTTGTGTTCTCGAGGTCGCGGCGAGTCACTTCCGTAAAACATCAAAAAATAAAGGAATATTGAAAACCACTAAAAATATGGAAAATTCAAGATGCCGATGCCCGGCAGTCACCATATAGTTAAGTCTCTGCATCTAACGTTCATGTTAGGATAGGACCCATTAAGGCTTGGTAGGCACCGGGTCTTGGTTTGCCAGAACCGTGGAGATCCCTGTCCGGCCACGTCGGCCTATGCTCGCTCGAAGGAAGCCAACATGTGCTCACTTATGTATTCAAAAAAGTGGGTAGCATCACCTACGGTGGGGGCCCCACCCAGAAGATCTCCGGAAGCTGTAATCTTTATTCTTTTCTCTTCGACCCAATGAGACAGTCTGCGCCCTTAAAACGCTGAGCATGAGAAACCAAAACTCAAACCCCAAAGGCAAGAGTAGGATCCATTTCCTCGAGCATCGATCAGAGCACGAGAAGAGGGCAGTGTCCCCGCAGGCATACGAAAAGGGAGCCCACAAACGTCAAACGACTATATCTCCCTCACAAAAAGAAATATGAAATCAAAATCAAGAGAAAAGCCTGGTCGTGACCGTGCCTGTTACGATAAACGAAACCCCTCAAAGCAAAAGTCTGAATCCACAAAAGGGGCCGTGGAATGTAAATGCTCGAGATTTGGTCCGAAGCTGTCCGAAGGGAAAGAGTTAATGGGCCCTTATTCGCTCGCCGGGTTAACGGCAGGGAATCGCACGCGCCAGTCAATACAGGTCACCGGTCCCCGCGTCTTTCTCCCGACACGAGGTGGCGCAGCCGTATCCACCCATTCCTGAGCCAGTCCTAAAGTCCTCATAACCAATCGTAGCCGAAGTGGCTCGATTTCATTCAGGCAGTGCATCCACAGTTCCCGTCCGAACCGGGCATGACTTGCTAGAACCCACGGCTGGTCGGCATCGACCATGTCTGAGTAGGGTCTCCAGTTTACCATCGCTGCAGGGAACTCCTGTAGCTCCCGCCTTAGCACCATCAGTTGGTAGGTTAGGGGTGCCGCACTCATGATGGGTTCCCACCGCCTGGCTAGCGGCACCATCGCAGGTCGCCAATGCCGAGCTCTCCCCATAGGGAGGTAATAATAACTCCACAGCTGCTCGGCGCAGGCCATCAGAACTTTGCAAAAACATAAAAAAAATACAAAACAAGCAAAACTAAAAATACCTGGATGAATGGTGTGAAACCACTCACAGTCATCTCACGATCCGTTTCTTGGAATAGGCCTGCAAACAAGTGTGCCAGCATGGCGGCTCCCCAGGCATAATACCCTACTCTTTCAAGGTCTGACAGCAGCTCCAGGAAGCAACATTGGATACCGTCCCCTTTCGAGCTCAGTACCAATCTCCCCAAAAGGAAGAGGAGAAATCTCCTCAAATCTATGTTGCATCTTTCCCAATCGCCGAAATCTGTGCAGTACACGGCGCGGCATCCTATTTCTATCCTTTCCATGAACTCTTCTGAGGATTCATCATCCCTCCGACGAGTGTCGGTGAGCCCTAATGCATCCATCAGGGACGCCCTAGCTACCGACCTGTTTTTCCGACCATCCAGGTCCAAACCCAGTAACTTCTGGACACCTTCTCTGTAGTCCGCGTAAGTGACTCCGGTCACTGCCTCGCCCTCTACCTTCAGGCTTGTGATCCGGATCACATCCTCCAAACTGGGCACCATGTGCCCCCAGGGCATCAGGAATGCCCAGCTCACTGGGTCCCATCTCTTACACAAGGCTTCGATCAGGACTAGGTCAAGCTGGATCGGCTCGATCCGAAGGAAGGTACCAAATCCCATCACGTCTAGCCTCGCCTTCTGAAAATCTAGGAGGCCCCTGTACGCTGCTACTACCAACTCCCATAAGATTTATGATTTCATCACAACCTACACATACAAGGAATGGGGGTGAGGTTTGGTCAGAAGAAAGGAAGAAAGAATGAGAAAAGGGTAAGAAAACTTGGCTTACGAGTTGTGATTGGGCCCTTTCGCTGAAGTGCCCTTCAAGGTCTGAAAGCCTCCTGGAACTACTACCACTGGACCTGCTTCTCTTCGAGGAATGGGAAGATTCGCCCTCCATCCAACTCTCAGAATTTTGAACTCCTCCTCTCCCGTAAGAAATTGTGCTCCTCGAAAATCTTGCTGGCGTGTCTACAACTACCCCGCCTTGGCGTCTGCTTTGCAAGGGAGCGACACGTAGTGGAATGGTATCGAAGTGGAGTAGAGTGAAGTGGGAGCGGACTGATAAGTTGATGCCAAGGTGTGATGAGACACGCTTTTGACGTTACTGTTTGGAATCTTTCCTGGAGTTTCAATGAGGCGACCTTGAAGAAGGTCTTTCAAATATTGACGATTGCTTGGACGGAGATCAAATAAGGGAGGGTGAGATGTGCGCTCAGGCACGAAACAAAAGGAGACCAACTTCTCGGTGTGGAAGTACCTGGGTCATAAACCGGAGGTTTCACCTTTGGGGAGCGGTTACCAGCCAATGTGGAAGTGCTGCGGTCAAGGTGGGTCAAAAAAGGTAAAGGAATATCTGAGGGTCTGTCCAAACAAGGGTCTCCTTTGAAAGAGCAGCGTAGGGCTGTCTCAAGGAAACTCAGTATTTCATTCGGAGTGGAATATCTCATATTTGTGGGAATTGGAGCACAACGGCTTTCACAATCGAATCACTTGAATGATCTTCCGCAATAAATCAAAGTCCTATATGAATGCATGCTGGGTTCAAAGAAAAATTTAAAACAAACTAAAATAGAAAATAGCCAAGGATAATATTGTCAACTTGTGAAGAATGGGTCAGGATACCGACCCGGTGAGCTGATACTGGGCTGGGGCCCGTTTATCCGCGTACCAACTCACTGAATGGAACCGTCGTCCCCATTCTATCACAAGTTGACGGCCTATCCGTACAACCCAAATTCCTCTGGGATCATCACCATTTTTATTGAAGGGGAACTCAGATCCCAGATTCGTTCGAGCCGCAAGGTCCTTGACATGTTCTAGTAGCGTAAGTATCATATACTACGATGCATGACAAGGTGGGACCAACCAATGAAAGGTGGGACAGGAGATAGGACAAAGACGTCTGATAGTAAAACCTGCACAGACTAGCAAAGGTTAGCAACATCGGAAAGTAGCAGAATCACAGCAGAATCGCACCACAACCAAAATCTTGACAATGACCACTGATGTGACATGTTCTCTCCTGTAGCACCCTTCCCTTCCTATAAGAACTCCCCTTAGGCTAGTTCATTCAAATGCACCAAGGTGGGTTTTGGAAGCTCAGGAGAGGAAAGAGAGGAGAATCTAGAGATTTCAGGATGGAAGGAGAGTCTTCCCGCGTTATGAAGAGGAGCAGGCCTAGCAGCGAGATCAGGCGACTCTCCGACCTCGAGGGTCATCTGAGTGGGACGATCTTGTCGCATATGGTAAGCTGATTCATTTCAAATTTTCCATGTGAACCTTCTTCTTACTTCCTTCATTTCTTATTTCTTTCCTCTTCCAGCCATATCCACTCTTCCCAGGCCCGAGGAAGTTTTCCAAACTGCCATGGCTTTCAAAGCTAACTTCCAATATCTCCATTGGCATGAGGGCCATACTCTCGAAGTGGCATTTGCAGGGGCTCCTTATTCATGCCAAACATTACGAGAAGATTCGTATGGACTGGGCGGCTATGGGCGCACTAGTGGAGATCTGGCATCCCCAGACCCACACTTTTATCTTCCCGACCTTCGAGGTGACCATCCTCCTTGAGGAGGTGGAGCTTCTGCTTGGATTGAAGAAATTTAAGAGTGACGGGAAGGTGAAGGCTATGCAGATGCTGACACGGGGGACTTCTGAAAGTGTCCTTGGAAGCTTCATGCCGCCCGACGCAGCCCGAAAGGTCCGTACTCAAAAGGGGATCGATCTCCGAAAGCTCGCGGAGTGGGTCATGGACGCCCTGAGAGGGTCACCAGATGATGACTATTTGGAGGGAATCATGAAGGGGTTCACTATCTATCTGGCGGGCGCTCTCTTGTTTCCTCATACCGACAACATAGTGGAGGAGGATCAACTAAGTGCCATTCGCGGAATCTGGAGTGGAAAGAGGGTGGGACCCGCCGTCCTTGCTTATCTTTACAGCGGCCTTACCGCCTTGAGTATGGGTAAGCCTCCTTTTGGTTGCGCACTTGTCTTGAATTGCTGGCTTGATTTGCACTTCAAATTCGACCACCGCGAGGGAATGCCAACTGCTTCGAAACTCTTCCAACAAAGCCCTCTTCATCACATAGCCGACGTGTTAGGCTTCGGTGGTACTGTAGTGAACCGCGTTCCGTGGCTGAAGAAACGTGAAGACTGGCGGTCTAACTTCCGCACCGTGACACAAGGCTTCTTTACTTGCGCACCGGCATGTTTACTTTCGCTTGATCTCCTCATGAGGCCTTCCCCCAAAGTTGATCTTCAACTGATCGGCGCGACCGAGTTTGTTCTTTACAACGCGCATCAGTGCTGCCTCCAGATTGGCATCCCACGCCATTCGTTCCCGCCACCGACTGGCATCGTTCCTTTGAAGAAGAGGGAGTTGGGCACTGAAGCGGACGCGAAGGAAGCGAAGGCCATTAAAGCTCCCTGGAAGACAAGTGTTGCGGGAAAGGCATTAGCGCACGTGGTGGAAGAATGCGAGCCGTGGAGGGCTTATGTAACCGAACTGGGGAATTTAAGGCCTAAGGCGCCTAAACCCCTGATGTAGCTCATTCTGCTTTCTGATGGAATAAAATCTGGCATTTGGATGTTTCGGACCCCCGTCCCCTTAATTACTATCTTTTTTTGTGGTTTTTCTTTTTCTTTCTTTTTTTTTCTTTTGTTTGGATTATATTCTTATCTTTTTTTTCTTTTATTATATATATATATATATATATATATTTATAATGGGGGCGTCCAGGGGCCTGGACGCCCCTAAGTTTTATTTTTATTATTTTATTTTTTTTTGACAATTTATTTTTGGGGGCGTCTAGGGTCCTGGACGCCCCTATTTTGATTTTTTTTTATTTTTTTATTTGTTTTATTTATGGGAGCGTCCAGGCGCCTGGACGCCCCTATTTTTTTTGAATTTTGAAAAAAATAAAAGAGTGTGGGGGCGTCCAGGCGCCTGGACGCCCCAATAAATGGTCAATCTATATATAGGGGGGAGGGCTCCCCCCTACTCACTTATACTGTTCATTCTGACCGTCCAGCCACTCCAAACGACCCATTCTTAGTCCCAATGGAGCGAGGAGGATCGAGCCAGGGTCCAGAGAAGCGGAAACGACTGGCTCGTCGTGCGAGGAGGTTGAGGGATGATGCCGAGGAGGCCGTAGCAGAGGAGATTGCTGCGGAGGAGGAGATGGAGGTGCCGCTTCTGGCCGCGGAGGCCGCTGCGGATGCTGGTGACGCGGGAGAGGACGATCACGACCCGATAAGTACTTCGGAATTCTCACTCTGTGGTTCAATAGGCTAAAACGGGCGTGCGAGAGGCTGTGAGAGAAGGCCGGGTAGTGAGAGAAGGAGGCGTCCAGGGGCCTGGACGCCTCCACTTTTTCTTTTTATTTTTGTTTATTTATTTATTTACGTAAATAATAAAATAAAATTAAAAAATAAGGAGGCGTCCTAAGCTCTGGACGCCTCCATAAAAATATACATATTATTAATAAATTTTGTTTTGGGTTTTTTCTAAAAAAGGAAAAATGTAAATTGGAAGGAGGCGTCCAGAGAATTGGACGCCTCCACAAGAAAATATAAATATTTTAAAAAAATTAAAAATAAAATAAAAAGAATAAGTAGTATATATACAGTGTTATTGTTTATTACTGTTCATGATGCTGATGTGTTCTTTGTTGGTTTTGTGGTTTGCAGGGCGTGATGAAGGGCCGGATTAGCTGGTCCCTGGTGGTGGCAGCATACCGTGGGCTGCCGGATTTCCAGAGGGCGCGTGTGGACGCCATGGGCTTTGGAGCTTTCCTTAGGATCGAGCCCTTCCGGCTCGACCTTCCTCTTATCCAGGCATTGAGGGAGCGGTGGCACGCACCGAGCCGGGCATTTTTGATGCCCTGGGGGCACATGGTGCCGACACTAGAGGACGTGGCTCGGATTATCGGGCTACGGGTTGACGGAGAGGCAGTCAGCGGGGTCACCTACCCCGACTACCGAGAGAGTGCCCTGGACCTGCTGTGGTTAGAGACGAGCGTGACTGATAGAGACAGCAGGGTAGTCGGCCGAGTGGAGATCATGGAGGCGCTCGGATTCGTCGACCCGCGCCAGCGGGTTAGCGATACTGGAGCGGAGTTCTTGGCTC
This sequence comes from Amorphophallus konjac, assembly GCA_022559845.1. NCBI lineage: Eukaryota > Viridiplantae > Streptophyta > Magnoliopsida > Alismatales > Araceae > Amorphophallus > Amorphophallus konjac. Next base: position 176,311,291 of record CM040127.1, on the reverse strand, counting down.
GACTGGAGGGGGTTACTCGTGCAGCTTTCACCCAGGATCCGAGCGAGAGGGAGCTGGTGGACCTAGATCTTCGGAGGTTTCTTTTCTTCTTCCTGGGCCGCCTTCTGCTGGGGACGAAGGGGGATGGCATCCACTGCCGTTTCCTCGGGATCTTGGCGGATCTGGACAGAGTGGGACACTACGCATGGGGAGCGGCTCTGCTTGCCCATTTGATTGCTGATCTCTCCCAGACTTCGGAGAAGGAGACGACAGTCAGCGGCTTCGCACCTTTCCTCCAGGTAAACATTTTATTTATGCATTCCCACAGTTAAATATGTAATTATTGTACTAATGATGTATGATGGATGCAGGTGTGGAGCTATTACTATTTCCCGATGGGGAGGGCTAGGCATGGGAACAGGAGGGCCGTGCCTCTGGCGCGGCAGTGGAGGCCGGTCGTGGTTGCAGCACCCCACGGCTACCAGCTGGCGTCACTTCGTCGGGAGCTGAGCGAGTATCCCGAGGCCATGGTATGATGCGTATGATTTTTTTTGTGTTTATGCGTGTGACTGAATGGTAACTAATATGATGTATGTATGGTGATGCAGGTGGTGTGGAGGCCCTACCTGGGCATGGGCGACGCTGGTCAGCCTTGGGTTGTAGCGGGTCTTCCTCGTTTCAGGCGGGACGTGTGGGTCCATTGTCTGAACGAGATCGAGCCGCTGCGTCTTAGACTGGTCATGAGGACGTTGGGGCTAGCCCAGGAGTGGGTTGATGTAGATGCGCCGGCCCGCATTGGGCGGAAGACTAAGGGGAAGGCGAAGATTGTGGACTGGCGTATGCGCTTCCCAGCACAGTACCAGGATTGGCAGCAGGGCGGGGTCCCAGTGGTGTCCCATGTACAGGACAACACAGATTACATGAGACGATATCGAGCTACGTACGGGGACCGCCTCTCCCTCGGTGGTATGGTAGGGGTAAGTGTGAAATGAAAATGCTTCACCCTTCTATATGTATATGCATGTGGTACTGACTTATGTGCAATGCAGGATGCTCGTGACAACATGATCGCCGACCTGCGGGCCCAGCTGGCGGACGCCAGGCGGCAGTTGGTGGCCATCCGACAGGAGTTGGAGATCCTGGTGAGTCTATGCAATGCATTTTTTGTGACCTGGATTTTTGATGCTTAGCCTTTGACTGACGTTTGCCCCGTGTTTCAGCGGGCCCACCAGACAGCTGCAGCCGGGATGGCTGGTGGAGCGGGTTCCAGTTCGCGGGGCCCTCCTCCGGAGGTTTCTGCCCTCCAGGAGCAGCTGGCGCACGCAGTGGCTAGGGCTGAGGAGGCCGAGCGTGACCGCGAGGCTCGAGTGAGTGTTTGCTTGGCCCCGACCCTTTTCTAGCTGCTTTCCTTCTATCACTGTTCTCTTACGGTGCATGCGTGCTTTGACAGGTGGCCGAGATTCGGGAGGCCCTGGCCCGTGCTGTTCGTGCTGAGCAGGAGCGCGATGCCTGGGTGGCAGAGCGCGATGCCTGGGTGGCAGAGCGTGACACCCGGATTGCGGAGCTGGAGGAGGAGCGTCGACGGGAGGCTGAGGAGCTCCCTCGTGACGTGCTGGATCTGCGGATCACCCTCGAGCTGTCGAGGAGGGAGGCGGTGAGAGAGAGAGAGGAGAGGGAGAGGGATAGGGAGACCATGGAGAGAGAGAGGGAGTGGGATAGGGAGACCCTAGAGAGAGAGAGGGAGAGGGATAGGGAGACCATGGAGAAAGAAAGGGAGTACAGGATGGCAGAGCGATATTGAGATTGGGACGAGAGGAGAGCTCTGGTGGCCCAGGTGTCGGAGCTCTGGCTGAGTCTTGGCACGGCGGAGGGGAGACTTCGGGAGAGTAAGGAGCGGTATCAGAGGGCGAAGGAGCGCGGTGCGCGACTTCGTCAGTCCGGTTCCTTTTCTGTGGGCAGTTTTCTAGTTTCCTCGGCCGAGCAGCGTCGCCGTACCTTGGAGGCTGGCATGGTGCCACCTGGAGAGGCAAGCACGGCTTCTCAGGGTTCACAGAGGTCGCAGAGGCCCCCTAGGGATCCCCGTCAGAGGAGGGAGGAAGGAGATGACCAGGAGGGTGACGGTGAGAGTTAGAGAGTTGCTTGTACGTCACCCTTCTCACTGTATTATGTACTTTCGGCTATTATATGAAATGGAAATGGCTTTTTTGTGTTGTGTGTACCTTTCTCTCTCCCACACTTTCTTCTTTGCACTGAGTTGTCCTTTGAGGCACGCTCCGCGAGACCTTACCCTGAACAGCGGGGAACTACGCTTTGTACGGGGGATTTTGTTTCCTTTTCCCCCTTTTGGGCGCGTCCAGGCGCGAGGACGCGTCTTAATCTTTGATTTCAAATTTAAAGCGACGGGTGGTCTTTCTTTTCCCGTGCCTTACCCGCAAACGAGCCCGCCTTCTGCCGAAACTCGCTTGCCCCCTTTCTCGTCTTCCTCCTCTTTTGATGTTTGGAGTTCGGTGGGCCTGACCACGGTGAAGGTGGAGAGGGACGCGGGACCCCTCGTCCAAGGAGGGACGCGCCCGAGCACGGAACGGCTTCCATGGAGGAGGAAGGGCCGCTCCGGGCCCCCGAGGGACCTGAGGGGCCCGATGGCGTGGGAGGAGGTGAACACGGTTCGGTAGGTGCTTCGATCTCTTCCTCTTTTAATTCATTTTGGGTTTTGAAGCGAGCCGCGCGAGGGGGAAAGGGTTCGGCGAGTGTTGTACTCAAATGATGGACGCGTCCTAGACAGGGGACGGGTTCCTTTTGACTGATGTGGGACCCCTTTCTTGGTGCAGGACATGGCAAGGACCCTGGGTCTGGCCGATGAGTGGGCGAGTGCAGACGAGCCGAGCCGCGTCAGGAGGGAGAGTCACGGCAAGGCGAGGCTCGAGGAGTGGCCCGTACGTCTCCCTGGACAGCAAGGGGGTATACTGGTGCAGGACAGTGCCGACTTCCTGCGGTGGCAGAGAGGGCTTCCCCAAGCTGGGGACACGCGTGGCATCGGCGGCTCGCGCGCCCAACTGTCAGAGACTAGGCGGCAGCTGGCCGTCGCTTAACATGAGTTGTCGCTCCTGGTAAGTTATGTGCCGCACTTTTAACTTCAGATTTTGGAGTTTCACTGACGGCCGTTGTTTATTTTGTTCCAGCGTGCCCAGTAGACAGCGACGGTGGGAGTGGCTGGCGGATCTTCCAGTTCCTCGGCCCCTTTTCTCGAGATTGCCTCCCTCCGGGAGCAACTTGCCGGTGCGGTGGCCCGCGTGACCCAGGCGGAAGAGGAGCGTGACGCCTGGGTGGCGACTGTAGCGGAGCTGCGGCATCGCGGTGAGGAGAGACCTTCTCCAGACATCCTAGAGTTAAGGGTTCTTCTGCAGATGATGAGGAGAGAGGCAGAGAGAGAGAAAGCCGAGAGAAGGTCCGAGCGACAGCGGGATCTGACCGAGAGGAGGGCCTTGGAGGCCCAAGTGAGGGAGCTCCAGCTGGGCCTTCAGGCCATCGTGCAGAGGCTAGGAGGGATGGAGACGCGCTACGAGAGAGCGCGAGAGTTCGGGGAGTGACTCCGCCAGTCCGGTCGCTTTGCCGCCAGTGGCTTCTTTGCCACGCCAGGGGAGAAGCAGCGAGTCACTGCTGCGGAGCTGGCGCCCAGAGGCGAGGCAGGTGCTACTGCACGGGGATTCCAGAGGCTTCTGAGGGACCCTCACCTCGGGGGAGAGGAGGAGAGTGCCCAGAGAGATGAGTGATGGTGAGGATTGGCGAGCTAGTGGACCCGCCACCTCTCTATGATTGTAGTGTTTGTGACAGCTTATGTAGAATTATGAATGGAGTGATTTGATTTTCTGCTGTTTATTTGTTCTTTTGTGCGTTCCTTCTTCCCTACACTTCTTCTCCTTTGCACTGTTCCCATGTGATAGGTCTGTCGAGACTCCGCCCCAAGCAGAGAATCGCATCTTGTTGTGACCATTTTCCACGGGAATCTGCCGTCGAAGTCAATAATGACGGCCCTAGTTCCTTTTCCCGGATGTTATGTCAAATTTTACGGATGTCCTCCAAATTATGATAGGGTATCCCTAGACAACATAGGGGCTATTCGTCCTATTCTTCGTCCAGTCAATCACCCTGTGCGAGCGGTGAAGCGACACATGGGACCGCTTGGGCGGTGCCTCATTGCGAGGGCTATTATTGACAGGTGATGGAGGCAATCTTGGCCCGCACTCCTTCCATTTCTATAAATTCTTGTCCCTTTTATCCTCCCAGGTATATCGAGAGCTAACTCGAGGAGCACAATTTCTTACGGGAGAGGAGGAGTTCAAAATTCTGAGAGTTGGATGGAGGGCGAATCTTCCGATTCCTCGAAGAGAAGCAGGTCCAGTGGTAGTAGTTCCAGGAGGCTTTCAGACCTTGAAGGGCACTTCAGCGAAAGGGCCCAATCACAACTCGTAAGCCAAGTTTTCTTGCCCTTTTCTCATTCTTTCTTCCTTTCTTCTGACCAAACCTCACCCCCATTCCTTGTATGTGTAGGTTGTGATGAAATCACAAATCTTATGGGAGTTGGTAGTAGCAGCGTACAGGGGCCTCCCAGATTTTCAGAAGGCGAGGCTAGACGTGATGGGATTTGGTACCTTCCTTCGGATCGAGCTGATCCAGCTTGACCTAGTCCTGATCCAAGCCTTGTGTGAGAGATGGGACCCAGTGAGCCGGGCATTCCTGATGCCCTGGGGGCACATGGTGCCCAGCTTGGAGGATGTGGTGCGGATCACAAGCCTGAAGGTAGAGGGCGAGGCAGTGACCGGAGTCACTTACGCGGACTACAGAGAAGGTGCCCAGAAGTTACTGGGTTTGGACCTGGATGGTCGGAAAAATAGGTCGGTAGCTAGGGCGTCCCTGATGGATGCATTAGGGCTCACCGACACTCATCGGCGGGACGATGAATCCTCAGAAGAGTTCATGGAAAGGATAGAAATAGGATGCCGCGCCGTGTACTGCACAGATTTCGGCGACTGGGAAAGATGCAACATAGATTTGAGGAGATTTCTCCTCTTCCTTTTGGGGAGATTGGTACTGAGCTCGAAAGGGGACGGTATCCAATGTTGCTTCCTGGAGCTGCTGTCAGACCTTGAAAGAGTAGGGTATTATGCCTGGGGAGCCGCCATGCTGGCACACTTGTTTGCAGGCCTATTCCAAGAAACGGATCGTGAGATGACTGTGAGTGGTTTCACACCATTCATCCAGGTATTTTTAGTTTTGCTTGTTTTGTATTTTTTTTATGTTTTTGCAAAGTTCTGATGGCCTGCGCCGAGCAGCTGTGGAGTTATTATTACCTCCCTATGGGGAGAGCTCGACATTGGCGACCTGCGATGGTGCCGCTAGCCAGGCGGTGGGAACCCATCATGAGTGCGGCACCCCTAACCTACCAACTGATAGTGCTAAGGCGGGAGCTACAGGAGTTCCCTGCAGCGATGGTAAACTGGAGACCCTACTCAGACATGGTCGATGCCAACCAGCCGTGGGTTCTAGCAAGTCGTGCCCGGTTCGGACGGGAACTGTGGATGCACTGCCTGAATGAAATCGAGCCACTTCGGCTACGATTGGTTATGAGGACTTTAGGACTGGCTCAGGAATGGGTGGATACGGCTGCGCCACCTCATGTCAGGAGAAAGACGCGGGGACCGGCGACCTGTATTGACTGGCGCGTGCGATTCCCCGAACAGTACGAAGATTGGCAACGGGGTGGCATGATTGTAGAATCGCAGGCGCGGGATAGCGAAGACTACTTGCGTCTATATAGGATAAAGTACGCAGAGCGGCTCCAACCCCGGGACTTGTGGAGGTAGGTTTCCCCTTTTTCTCTTTTCTTCTTTCTCCTTTTTTGGTTTTCTGGTGAAAATGCTGACTTGTAAGGCTGCAGGATGTCCGGGATGCCATGATAGCGAATTTATGAACTCGCTTGGCAGAGATGGAACAACAGTTGGGCGATGCCCGCGGAGCTACGAGCGCCTTGGTAGGTGTACAGTACGTTCCTAATTAAAACCCCAGATTCCAGATGTTGGCTGCTAATTCACGCGGTCGTAGCATGCCCAGATTGGCGCGGCTTCCCCAGCGATGGGAGTGGGTGGTGCCTCTTCCAGCTTGTGGATTCCCACCTCAGAACTTGACTCGCTTCATGAGCAACTTGCTCATGCCACGCAGCGTGCCGCAGAGGCAGAAGGGATGCTCTGTATACAAGTAAAAGTTTCAGTGTTGGGTTCTCTTGGTTTACGCCTTATCGCGTATCTGAGATGGTACATTTGGCAGGAAAAGGAGACGGAAGGAGCGCTTGCCCAAGCTGCGCAGAAGGAGGCTAGGATAGCAGAACTGGAGAGGGAACTGCGGCGTCATCCTGATGACAACTCCTCTAGGGATGCCGTGGAACTGAGGATCACTCTCCAGTTGGAGAGGGAAGACCGTGAGAGAGAACGTGCAGAGAGAGAAAGAGACGCGGAGAGAGAAAGAGCCAACAGATTGACTGAAAGGGAGGAACGAAGGGCCATGGAGGCCCAACTATTCGAACTCCGAATCAGCCTTGGCCTTGCTGAACAGTGGCTAAAAGATGGTGAGGAGCGCTATCGAAGAGCACGAGAGCGTGGCTTTCGTGTTGGTAGCTTCTCTACTGCTTCCGTAGATCAACGCCGGGATGCGGGAATAGGAAGAGGAGTACAGAGCGGTAGGAGTACCGCTTTTCGTAGTTGGATAGCACCTTTGAGAGTGTTTTGTCCGGAGAGTAGTGGGATGAGTAATGCAGAGAGAGAGGGCGGAACTTGATGTAATTTTTTTTTTGTTTTTGGAATAAAATACAAGGTTCGGTTTGTTTGGTTTTCACCTTTACTTCTGTTGCCTGAATCCCTGCATACATCACTGAAACAAACAAATCAGAATTTCTGTTCTGACTTGGCCCCTTGCTCAATAAGCAAATGGTCACTGTGACTGTCCTTGATAACTGGTCAAGGGGCCAAGCCTTTATTTAACGAAGGCAAGGGAAAGATGCGGTGATGATAAATGTGACAGGCAAGCACACGAATGCAAGCGGTATTAAAAGTGAGATGCTGCACGCAAATGTAATCATGCAAAATTGATTTATTTTCTTTTTTATATTTGATGTTTTTTTGTTTTATCATAAAAAGATTTTTTTTGTTTGTAAATATGTGCATTTTCTCTTTTCCATTTTTTTTTGCTTTTATCATTTCGATTTTTTTTTATTGCTAACGCCCGGCAAGCACCCAAATGGCACCTGACCTTCGTGAGAACAGGGGTTTCTTACTAATCTCCCAAGTATCCTAAGTGCATATCTAGGTTGATTTGGGCCTCTAGACCCCTCGAATGATGATCCCGCCGGCTAAGACTTACCCTGATGACAATACCGTCATGCCATGCTTAGGCTCCCAGTCGCTTCCGACCACAGGGATTCACCCAAAAGGTGTTTGAGGTAAATGATTTGCCCGACCCGGGTCTGTTTTCTCACAACTCTAGATGGTATAAGATGGAACACCCTGGAACCCTAACGACCAACCGCGCGACGCTGACCCGGAATCAGACGCCGTCGCACCCATAGGTGACGCGCTTGCATTGGCCTAAGCCCAAGGTTAAACAAGAAGACATCAAGGTGATAAACAGGGGTCTTGACCAGCCAGAAACACGGAGACTCCTTCGCAGCGATAGCTTTTGCTTTTCAAAGTGGGCAACCAAATGTGTATATTAAAATAAGGTCACAGATCCTGGGCAGTTTTCACCTTTTAGAAATTCCATCAAACCTTCATCTTCAGAGGGAGAAGGAAGAGTGTAGGGGATAAACCTCCTGAGAGGACCGGCAAAGCCGTTAACCCGGCGAGCGAATAAGGGCCCATTAACTCTTTCCCTTCGGACAACTTCGGACCAAATCTCGAGCATTTACATTCCACGGCCCCTTTTGTGGATTCAAACTTTTGCTTTGAGGGGTTCCGTTTATCGTAACAGGCACGGTCACGACCAGGCTTTTCCCTTGATTTTGATTTCATATTTCTTTTTGTGAGGGAGATATAGTCGTTTGACGTTTGTGGGCTCCCTTTTCGTATGCCTGCGGGGACACTGCCCTCTTCTCGTGCTCTGATCGATGCTCGAGGAAATGGATCCTACTCTTGCCTTTGGGGTTTGAGTTTTGGTTTCTCATGCTCAGCGTTTTAAGGGCGCCGACTGTCTCATTGGGTCGAAGAGAAAAGAATAAAGATTACAGCTTCCGGAGATCTTCTGGGTGGGGCCCCACCGTAGGTGATGCTACCGACTTTTTTGAATACATAAGTGAGCACATGTTGGCTTCCTTCGAGCGAGCATAGGCCGACGTGGCCGGACAGGGATCTCCACGGTTCTGGCAAACCAAGACCCGGTGCCTACCAAGCCTTAATGGGCCCTATCCTAACATGAAGGTTAGATGCAGAGACTTAACTATATGGTGACTGCCGGGCATCGGCATCTTGAATTTTCCATATTTTTAGTGGTTTTCAATATTCCTTTATTTTTTGATGTTTTTATCTTTTCATCATTTTTTTGTTGTGCTAAGGGTAGTATTTCTTAAGATAAAGCCCATTCCAAGGGTGGGATAACTCGGTCCCTTCGGCGTTGACTAGCTTGTAGGCGTTGCCAGGGTACACGGCTTGAATTACAAATGGTCCTTCCCAATTGGGTTGGAGCTTAGAACGCGACCCTCCAGGTTTGACAAAAATTCTTTTTACGACCATCTCACCGACTTTGAATTTTCTCTCAACGACTTTCTTTTGGTAAAAGAGAGCGAGTCTATTTTGATACACACGCGCGTGTTCGACAGCGGCCAGCCGCTTCTCATCCAAGAGTTCCAACTAGGCGAGGAGTGAATTACGACGATCGTCGAGGGGAAATTCCTCGTCCAATTGTACCCTGAGAGAAGGGATCAGAGTCTCGTACGGGACTACCGCTTCCATACCATAAGTGAGGGCAAATGGAGTCTGCCCGGTGGGGGTACGGATTGAAGTGCGATAGGCCCATAGGGCTTCGATAAGCTTTTCTGGCCAGTCTGAAAACTTACTAGACTCGCAGGTTTTTTTGATGATTTTGAGCAATGTTTTATTGGTGGCCTCCGCTTGGCCGTTACCTTGTGGGTAATAAGGCGATGAATGATGTAATGCAATTGCGTACCTTTTGCAGAGGTCCTATAGGTCCTGAGAAATGAACTATGGCCCATTGTCGGTGACGATCGTGCTTGGGATGCCGAATCTGGCGAGGATGTTCTTCATGATGAACTTGCAGACTGTTGACGCCTTGATTTCCACGTAAGCTTCGGCTTCGGCCCATTTGGTGAAGTATTCCGTCGCAGTAAGGATGAAAGATTTCTGCTTGGTGAGGGAATTGGGATCACCTAGGGGACCAATGATGTCGAATGCCCACATGGAGAAAGGCCATGGGGAGGATATTGGATGAAGTGAGGAAGATGGTGAATGGATTTTATCGGCGTGAAGTTGACACTTGACACACCTACGGACATAGACAGCACAATCCTCTTCCATAGTGGGCCAATAAAAGCCTTGACGAATGATCTTCTTGGCGAGCATCTGACTATTCACGTGGCCACCGCACACACCCGAGTGCGTCTCTTCTACACATTTCCAAACCTCATCGTCACCAAGATATCTTAATAGAATACCAGTAAGGCTCCTCCTATAGAGTAGACCTCCAACCAATGTGTATTTCTGAGCCACCCTTCTTATGGCTTTCTTGTCCTCTGCGGTGGCCCCTTCAGGATAAGACTGATCTTGGCAGTATTTGACAATTTCATAGAACCATGGTTTCTCTTCATCAGCCGGTTCTTTTTCGGCCTCTGCCAACATGATTTCCCTCTTTTCAAGGATATCTTCCTGCAGGATCTTCCTTGCTATCCTGTCTTTGATATTTACGTAGGAAGCATCATCGATTGCAGGGGCGTGAAGTTTATAGATGGAAATGGACTTAAACCATCTTCCTATAGGGAACCTTATGGATGATGCCAACGAGGCGAGGGCATCGGTGAGAATATTCTGATGACGAGGGACATGAACAAAGATCAGTTTGGCGAACAGTTTGGCAAAGGCAGCAGTGAGTTCTTGGTATGGCTTGAGTTTGGGATCGCGAGTGCGATATTTAGTGAGCACCTGGCGAAGGATGAGTTGACTATCACCTACGACTCGCAACTCAATGATACGAAAAGAATGAGCGAGTTCTAGGCCAGCTAGAAGAGCTTCATATTCGGCTATATTGTTGGTGACTGGAAATTTGAGCTGGTATGCCAATGGGAATGTGAGGCCTTCAGGCGACAGGAGGGCGATGCCGATTCCTCTCCCTTGAGAATTCAGAGCTCCATCAAAATATAGCGTCCACATTGGCTCATCTGATTGGTTGATGGACATTAGTTCTTCATCTGGAAACTCTGATTGGACGGGATCGAACTTGGGAAGAGGATGGTGAGCGAGATGCTCGGCTATGGCATAGCCTTTAATCACCTTTTGCTGGATGTAGGTGATGTCGAACTGAGAGAGAAAACTTTGCCAGCGTGCTAGCCTATCCGTAAGGACGGCTTTCTCCAGAAGGAATTTGATAGGATTCATCCGAGCAATCAAGTGGACCTCATGAGTCAAGAAGTAGTGTTTCAATTTCTGCACTACCCAAACGAGGGCAGCACAGGTTTTCTCCATGACGGTGTACTTCTGCTCACAGGGATTGAGAAGTTTGGACAAGTAATAGGTTGCCCGTTCCTTGCCTTCTTCATCAGCTTGTGCGAGGACAGCTCCCACGGAGTCATCCAAGACTGAGACGTAAAGGATCAGAGGTTTTTCTGATTTGGGTGGAATGAGAACGGGTGGACTAGCCAGATATTCCTTCAACCCTTCAAAAGCTTTCTGACATTTAGAATTCCAGTGGAATTCTACTCCTGGCTTGGTCAACTCGTAGAGAGGTCTACACCTTTGTGAATGTTGAGACACAAACCGATGAATAAACTGCAACCTCCTGATTAAACCTCGGACTTCCCTCAAATTCTTGGGAGGCGGCATATCCCTGATGGCCTTAGCTTTGTCGGGATCTATCTCGATCCCTCTTTTACTCACAATGAACCCCAGCAATTTACCCGACGACACACCAAACACACACTTTTTTGGGTTCATTTTCAATTGGAACTCTCTTGACCTTTGCAAGACCTTAGTCAAAACTTCTGGATGTTCCATCCTGGTCCTTGATTTCACCAATAAGTCATCCACATACACTTCCAGATATATGTGCATCATGTCATGAAATATGGCCATCATCGCTCTTTGGTAAGTAGCTCCAGCATTCTTTAACCCAAACGGCATGACCACGTAACAATATGTTCCCCAAGGGGTAGTGAATGACGTCTTTTCCTGATCCTCTTCTGCCAAACGAATTTAATTGTATCCTGAAAATCCATCCATGAAAGAGAGGGTTTCGTAGCCTGCCGTGTTATCAATCAGCACATCAATGTGAGGTAAGGAAAAATCATCCTTTGGACACGCGCGGTTAAGGTCCCGGAAGTCGATGCAAATCCTAACTTTCCCATCTTTCTTCATGACCGGGACAATGTTCGCCACCCATTGAGGATAAAGGACGACTCTAATGAACCTGGCTTTGTGGAGCTTATCGACCTCTTCTTTCATTTTCAAAGCCATCTGAGGGTGGAAACGCCTTAACCTTTGTTTTACCGAGACGGACCCTGGTTTTAGGGTTAAACGGTGTTCGACCAAGGTTGAATCTAGACCCGGCATATCCTCGTAACTCCATGCAAACGTGTCCTTATTGTAGCAACCCTAATAAATGAATAATTGAAATGAATTAAAACATATATATTACAGAAGTAATATATATATAAAAGGAATAGGGTTAATTGGATGAAATAAAACAAATTAAAAAATAACGCCTCTTATTAAGGCGTTAATTTATAAAGAAACGCCTCTATACATGGCGTGACTAAAGAAAGGACGCCCACACATGCGGTCGTCAGTTCTCATGCGACCAAATGGGTAAGTAAAAGAAACGCCCCTATCTTGGGCGTGTTTTAAAACACGAAACGCCCTTTTTCAAGGCGCTTTTTAAGAAACGCCCTAAAGTAAGGCGTCAATTAACGAATACACGCCCTGACCTAAGGCGTTAATTCAGTTCGTGAACCGTTCGAACCCAGAGCTTATCCAGGGAAGATCAACCTAATCTAGTAAGTATCTATTAGAGTAAGGACTCTATTAGGGATATACTACCCTCAATCAAACCCTACTCTTGTTAGGACTCCAAAATCCTATAAATAGTCTTGATCGAACAAACCCTAAACCTATTTTATCGATCATCTGCTACGGTGAGTGAAGAACCGCACGTTCTTCTCTTTTTTTTTAAAAGCATATGAAGAGTTACTGACTCTTCATCTCCTTCTTTTCTGTACAGGTTAAGAAGATCTGCGTCCTGAAGAACTTATGTAAGTTCTTATTTCTTCGCTTCCAGCAAGCCATTACAAAGAAGATTGATATCTTTGATATATCTTCTGCAGGTTCTCTCATCCTCATCAATCATCTTCCTGCCCTTTCTTGCTGCCAAGTCGTAGGAGTTTCAGAACACCTCACGTCGATCTCCAGATTATCAATTAAGGTAGGATTTTCTCAAGTTATTGTAGCCCAAATAAGAATTAATGCAAGATATCTATACATACGTATATGAGCATGGCATGCATACTGTTTATAAGGTTTTATTACGTTTTCTGCAAAATTTTGAAAGAAACGCCCTTGATTAGGGCGCTAATTTAAAAGAAACGACCATGCTAGTGGTCGTCAGTTTAATATTTGACGCCCTCTACGCAGGCGTTAATTTCATAAGAATCGCATGTGATTAATAATTGATCCTGTTTAAAAATTACAATACATATGAAATATTGATTTTTAATATCTTGCATGACTCTGTGAATTCCTGTTAAATTTTACTGCCATGACATGTCTCCTGTCTCTCGAAATATTATTTATTAAAATATCGTAAATCCCTTGAAATTCACGACTTGGACAAAGTCGTTTTCCATATTCTAACGCCCCAGTACAAGGCGTGAATCTGAAAAGTAACGCCCCTTCCTAGGGCGTGTATCTGTTAAAATCCTGAAATTCACATATTCTGTAAAATGGAATTAGAAAGTAACGCCCCTTCAAAGGGCGCGTTTTTGATAAATTTCTGAGAATAATTATATCCTGTCGAATATGTAAATGATGAGACGCCTGCCTCTGCAGTCGTCAACTTTGAAGAAACGCCCCCAGGAAAGGCGTGTTTTTGATAAATTAATGAAATAATGGAAATTCTGCAAATTGGCAATACATGTAAACGCCCTTCTGTTAGGCGTTAATTATTCAATACACGACTTTACTTAAGTCGTTATTTTACTGTAAACTGATTTTATCCTGATTCTATTACCGATGGTTTCATATTATACGTATATATATATATATATATCGGCACTATTCTCCACTCCGTGAGTATAGTCCCACGTTTCATGTTGATTTATCGATCACACTCAACTCTCATTGACATACAAGCTCTCCATTGGACATTCCGTTCCTTTGGACTAGCGAGTTAGTCATAGAGACCTCCGTAAGACTCCTCGTAGCCTTGGATTCCCTCAAGGCCGACTGAGCTGGTTGTACCCTAAAAACCCATTACACGATCCTTGCCATGTCAATCTAAAGAAACATGGTATACCGGCCCTTATGATTATACAAAGAGTATATCATAAGAAATTCTTAATGGGATGATGATATCATGCCATATCATGTCGTTCTTGTAAACCTCAATTCTATGATAAGAATGAGGGTATCTTACCTTTGATATACTGTTCATGTGGACCTCAATTCTATATAAAGAATGTCCATATTGATTTGTCATGGTACCTAAGTTAAGGGAACCATATTCTACCTAGTTTTATCGAACTCGTGATTATACCGTTATTATCGCCATTCTATGTCCTTTGTCATATTTTGGACTCTATTCTATCAAAGTTGTCATACGTATCTACAAGCTTGATTATTGAAATTCTATATTGGCTATATAAACAAGAGTGGATGTCAAAACACATGATAAATGCCTGCGCATATAGGGCCCGATCTGGTCCTGGGAGGAGCACCCGAAAGTACTTGTGCCCATGGGAGTTAAAATGATAAGGTATCTGGCATTATACCGAGTACTTGACTTGCTTGATTGGACATTCCACACACATCTTGTACTTGACTCGTACTTGACATGAAATGAAATGCGTGGCCCGAAAAAGGGTAATTTACTTGCTTGATACATGATAGCCAAAGTTCTTGACATGACTTGTTAAATGTACTTGCTTGAATATCTCGAATAAACTTGTTATCTTGTTGGAAGTTCATGACTAAGTTCATCTTATTTTCTTGATATTACATTCTCTCTATCTTGTCGTTTCATGCGAGCATGCATAGCTTTATTGCATCCATGAAAATGTAATTACTTAAACCACTTGCTAGTACTTGAGATATAATTTCCTACTGAGCGTTCGCTCATTCCGTTTGTCCCTTTTTACTTTTCAGGTAAGTCCGACGACGATGGAAGTCAATCGGATGGGAATGGTCAAGAGTGAAAGTGATAGAGCTTCTACAAGTGTCGTCTAGTCTTTTCCATAGTTTCTTGAGTCAACTATGTATTCTTTTCCTTTTTATTTAACAGAGTATTGGATTTGTAATAGTCTATCCATTATGAAATAAAGGATTGGGTTATCTTGCTATTTTGCGCATCTCTGTCTTTGTGTCGAATACATGACCACTCTGATTGACATGATTGATATAGACACGTCGCGCATCTCCGGGTATCTTCCGCGCTCGGGGCGTGACAGTCTTTGTGGTATCAGAGCCTAAGGTATTCAATTCCTAGGAAACCCAAGTCCAAGGATAGGTTTCAAAACCTTTAACCAAGTGAGAGTGGGTAGAACCAAGGGTTAAATGATCAATGAGTCCTTTATAAGATCATAGTGATATAATACTAACATAGCTATTGTAATTGTAGGATAATGGCTGCCGAACGTGCTCAATGGCGCAACATGCAGCGTACCCTTCAAGGGATGACCCAAGTGCTACAACAGGTAGCACAAGGTGGTGCTCCACGAGCTGGAAGCTTACACCAAGCATTCAAGAATATGAATCCCCCGAAGTTCATGGGATCGACCGATCCAGACGATGCCGAGCATTGGGTTCGGGAGATTGAACGTATATTCCGTGTCATGCAATGCACGGATCAGGACAAAGTCTTATTAGCTACTTTCCAGTTAGAAAAGGATGCTAGATGCTGGTGGGAGTCGATTGAAGCTACTATTGACCCAACTCAAGTTACATGGGGTGAATTCGTTGAATATTTCAACGCCAAATATTTCTCTGATAGGGTCCAGGAAAGGAAGGCCGCCGAATTTGCCGCATTAAAGCAAAGATCTTTATCGGTGGCTGATTATGAAGCACAGTTCTCTAGACTGTCTAGATATGCTAAGCATTTAATTGGCACGGAAAAGATGAAAGCCCGTAGATTTCTTAATGGGCTTAGGCCCCACTACATTACTCAACTGGCGCCTATGGATATTCAAGTTTATACTGAAATAGTGCGCCGAGCTCAGTTGCTTGAAGATGCCACGGAACTATCTGATAGGATCCGTGGGAAAGACAAAAAGGAGCAAGTCACAAGTTCGGGTTCTTTTAAACCCAACTTTAAGAAGAGGCCCAATAATGGAGGTTCTTCCTCTCAAGATCAGAAGTACAAGAAATCCAAGCCTTTCTCTATCACCACTACCCCTTCAAACGTAGTATGCAAGCATTGTGACAAGGCTGGTCACAAAACAGAAGAATGCTGGAGGAAATTAGGAGCATGTCTCCGTTGTGGGAGTCGTGAACATCGGATTCCCGATTGTCCATTAATGAATGACCAAGACGGTGAGGGTAAACGCCCAGTGACAAGGAACGCGCGTCTTCATGCAATCCAAGAGACCGAACCAGAAGAAGAAGGCGGATTGGTGGAAGGTACATTAAAAATTTGTTCCAAATATGCACATGTCTTATTTGATACGGGTGCATCGCATTCCATTATTTCCAAGAAGTTTGCTGACCCATTACCTCTAGAACCAGAATGGATGAAAATAGTGTTGTCTACTCCTCTCGGAAACGAGACGGATATCACGCATCATTACCAAAACTGTGAGGTGTTGGTTCGAGGAAAGAATTTTCCTATTGATCTTATCTGCTTAGATCTAAAAGAATATGATGTTATACTAGGAGCAGATTGGTTATCTAAGTACCAGGCAACGGTTGATTGCCGTAATAGCAAGATTGTTTTCAAAGAATTTCCAGAACTGACTTATACTAGTCCTAAGAGTCGAAGCAAATCCCCTCTTATTTCGGCTCTTCGAGCAAGCAAGCTCGTCAGGAAAGGATGTGTATCCTTCCTTGCTTTTGTCACTAATAAAGAAGCTAAGGAAACCAAGATAGAAGACGTTCAAGTAGTACGAGAATTCCCAGACGTATTTCCGGAAGAATTGCCGGGATTACCCCCGCAAAGAGATGTGGCCTTTACCATCGACTTAGTCCCTGGTGCTGGTCCGGTTTCAAAGGCACCATATAGAATGTCCCCTGCTGAACTCAAGGAGTTGAAGGAGCAGTTGATGGAACTAATCCGAAAAGGGTTTATTAGACCAAGTACTTCCCCGTGGGGAGCACCAGTCTTATTTGTAAAGAAGAAGGATGGATCCATGAGATTGTGTATTGACTATCGACAGTTGAATCATCTTACTATCAAGAACAAGTATCCACTGCCGAGAATCGATGAATTGTTTGATCAGATTTCAGGATCCAAATATTTCTCCAAGATTGATCTCCGGTCGGGATATCATCAATTAAGGATCAAGGATGATGACATTCACAAGACCGCATTCAGAAGCAGGTATGGCCATTACGAATTTGTTGTTATGCCTTTTGGACTAACAAATGCCCCTGCTGCCTTTATGCAGTTAATGAATAGCATATTCAGGCCTTACTTGGATCAATTCATAGTAGTCTTCATCGATGATATATTGATATATTCTAAGACTAAGGAAGAACATGAAGAGCATTTGAGGATTGCATTGCAAGTCTTGAGGACAAATCAATTATATGCTAAACTCAGCAAATGCGAGTTCTGGCTTGAAGAAGTGGCTTTTCTCGGACATGTCATATCCAAGGACGGTTTATCTGTGGATCCGTCAAAAGTTGAAGCTGTGAGAAACTGGGAGAGACCCACTAATGCAAGCGAGATCAGAAG
Source organism: Amorphophallus konjac (assembly GCA_022559845.1). Classification (NCBI taxonomy): domain Eukaryota; kingdom Viridiplantae; phylum Streptophyta; class Magnoliopsida; order Alismatales; family Araceae; genus Amorphophallus; species Amorphophallus konjac. Next base: position 176,293,945 of record CM040127.1, on the reverse strand, counting down.
TTTCTTAGGTCTTGCAGGCTATTATCGGCGATTTATCAAAGATTTCTCTAAGATCGCCGTACCACTTACAAGATTAACTCGTAAGGAGATCCGATATGAATGGAGTGAGGAATGTGAAAGCAGTTTCCAAACTCTCAAGGATCATCTCACCACAGCTCCGGTCTTAGCCCTACCAATTGAAGGAGAGAAATTCGAGGTCTACACTGATGCTTCTGGCATTGGCCTCGGATGTGTTCTAATGCAACATGGGAAGGTCATAGCATACTCTTCTCGTCAACTGAAGAAGCATGAGGAGAATTACCCCGTCCATGACTTGGAATTGGCCGCGGTAGTATTTGCCCTAAAGATATGGAGACACTATCTCTATGGGGTACAGTTTACTGTATACTCCGATCACAAAAGTCTCAAATATCTATTTTCACAAAAGGAGCTGAACATGAGACAAAGACGTTGGCTAGAATATCTCAAGGACTTCGACTTCAGTATACAATACCATCCCGGAAAGGGTAATTATGTGGCTGATGCCCTTAGTCGAAAGCCGAGAGCAAAGATAGCAAATTGTATGATACAAGAATGGAGGTTACTTGAACAATTCTCCGAGCTCAATATAAGCTTGGACACGGAATCCAAATTTGTCACACTATCCCATGTAAGCATACAGTCAGATTTGTTATCTGAGATACAAACACTTCAGGATGATGATCCTATGTTAATAGAAATCAAAGGCAGATTAGAAGGACAATCTGATTTTCAACTAACTTCTGATGGAAGATTATCGTTCAAAGATAGAACTTGTATACCCGATTGTCCGGAATTAAAGAAGAAGATCTTAGATGAAGCTCACAGATCAAGATACACTATTCATCCTGGATCAACTAAAATGTACCAAGATGTAAAGAGGAACTTTTGGTGGCCCAATATGAAAAGAGAAATAGCGGACTATGTATCACGCTGTCTCACATGCCAACAGGTCAAGGCGGAACACCAAAAGCCTGCGGGAAAACTACATCCTCTAGATATTCCTAAGTGGAAATGGGAGGATATTGGTATGGACTTCATCATGGGTTTGTCTAAATCTAAAGGAGGACATGATGGAATCTGGGTTATCATTGACCGATTGACTAAATCGGCACATTTCTTGCCAATCAAAAGCCGATGGTCGATTGATGTGCTAGCTGCACTATACATTAAAGAAATAGTCAGGATACATGGAATTCCTGTCTCAATCGTGTCTGATAGGGATCCCCGTTTTACTTCTCATTTTTGGATGGGATTACAACATTCGTTGGGGACAAGGCTCAACTTTAGTACTGCTTTTCACCCACAAACGGATGGTCAGACCGAGCGAACTAATCAAGTTGTTGAAGATATGCTGAGAGCATGCATTATTGACTTTGGAGGAAGCTGGCATGACCACTTACCTTTAGTTGAATTTGCATATAATAATAGCTACCAAGCTAGTATCCAAATGGCACCTTTCGAAGCCTTATACGGAAGGAGTTGCCGATCTCCCATATGTTGGAACGAAGTTGGAGAGAAACAACTATTAGGTCCAGACATGGTAAGGGATACAACTGAGAAGATACAGGTAATCAGAGAAAGATTACAAGTTGCTCAGACCAGACAAAAGACTTATGCAGATACAAGAAGAAGAGATCTTGAATTCCAAATCGGAGATCATGTATTTCTTAAAATATCCCCTGGACGTGGCATACGAAGATTTGGTGTTAAGGGCAAGCTTACGCCAAGATTCATCGGACCATTTGAGGTACTCGAAAGAGTTGGCGAGGTTGCTTATCGCATCGCGTTGCCTCCTCAGTTGTCCGAGGTACACAATGTATTTCACATATCTATGTTGAAGAAGTATGTGCACGATCCGTCACATATTATTGAGCATGGAGATCTGGTGATCCAGAAAGATCTCACATATGAACAGAGGCCCTTGAAGATATTAGATCGAGAAATACGAGCTCTAAGGAATAAGGTTATTCCCATGCTTAAGGTGCAATGGAATAAGAATCCTGAACGCGAAGCGACATGGGAGACCGAGGAATCTATGAAGAAACGATTTCCCGAGTTATTCTAAGAGGTATATGTCCTACACTCTCCACGTATAATTATATATATATATTGAATTTGGGGACCAAATTCTTTTTAAGTGGGGGAGGGTGTAGCAACCCTAATAAATGAATAATTGAAATGAATTAAAACATATATATTACAGAAGTAATATATATATAAAAGGAATAGGGTTAATTGGACGAAATAAAACAAATTAAAAAATAACGCCTCTTATTAAGGCGTTAATTTATAAAGAAACGCCTCTATACATGGCGTGACTAAAGAAAGGACGCCCACACATGCGGTCGTCAGTTCTCATGCGACCAAATGGGTAAGTAAAAGAAACGCCCCTATCTTGGGCGTGTTTTAAAACACGAAACGCCCTTTTTCAAGGCGCTTTTTAAGAAACGCCCTAAAGTAAGGCGTCAATTAACGAATACACGCCCTGACCTAAGGCGTTAATTCAGTTCGTGAACCGTTCGAACCCAGAGCTTATCCAGGGAAGATCAACCTAATCTAGTAAGTATCTATTAGAGTAAGGACTCTATTAGGGATATACTACCCTCAATCAAACCCTACTCTTGTTAGGACTCCAAAATCCTATAAATAGTCTTGATCGAACAAACCCTAAACCTATTTTATCGATCATCTGCTACGGTGAGTGAAGAACCGCACGTTCTTCTCTTTTTTTTTAAAAGCATATGAAGAGTTACTGACTCTTCATCTCCTTCTTTTCTGTACAGGTTAAGAAGATCTGCGTCCTGAAGAACTTATGTAAGTTCTTATTTCTTCGCTTCCAGCAAGCCATTACAAAGAAGATTGATATCTTTGATATATCTTCTGCAGGTTCTCTCATCCTCATCAATCATCTTCCTGCCCTTTCTTGCTGCCAAGTCGTAGGAGTTTCAGAACACCTCACGTCGATCTCCAGATTATCAATTAAGGTAGGATTTTCTCAAGTTATTGTAGCCCAAATAAGAATTAATGCAAGATATCTATACATACGTATATGAGCATGGCATGCATACTGTTTATAAGGTTTTATTACGTTTTCTGCAAAATTTTGAAAGAAACGCCCTTGATTAGGGCGCTAATTTAAAAGAAACGACCATGCTAGTGGTCGTCAGTTTAATATTTGACGCCCTCTACGCAGGCGTTAATTTCATAAGAATCGCATGTGATTAATAATTGATCCTGTTTAAAAATTACAATACATATGAAATATTGATTTTTAATATCTTGCATGACTCTGTGAATTCCTGTTAAATTTTACTGCCATGACATGTCTCCTGTCTCTCGAAATATTATTTATTAAAATATCGTAAATCCCTTGAAATTCACGACTTGGACAAAGTCGTTTTCCATATTCTAACGCCCCAGTACAAGGCGTGAATCTGAAAAGTAACGCCCCTTCCTAGGGCGTGTATCTGTTAAAATCCTGAAATTCACATATTCTGTAAAATGGAATTAGAAAGTAACGCCCCTTCAAAGGGCGCGTTTTTGATAAATTTCTGAGAATAATTATATCCTGTCGAATATGTAAATGATGAGACGCCTGCCTCTGCAGTCGTCAACTTTGAAGAAACGCCCCCAGGAAAGGCGTGTTTTTGATAAATTAATGAAATAATGGAAATTCTGCAAATTGGCAATACATGTAAACGCCCTTCTGTTAGGCGTTAATTATTCAATACACGACTTTACTTAAGTCGTTATTTTACTGTAAACTGATTTTATCCTGATTCTATTACCGATGGTTTCATATTATACTATATATATATATATATATCGGCACTATTCTCCACTCCGTGAGTATAGTCCCACGTTTCATGTTGATTTATCGATCACACTCAACTCTCATTGACATACAAGCTCTCCATTGGACATTCCGTTCCTTTGGACTAGCGAGTTAGTCATAGAGACCTCCGTAAGACTCCTCGTAGCCTTGGATTCCCTCAAGGCCGACTGAGCTGGTTGTACCCTAAAAACCCATTACACGATCCTTGCCATGTCAATCTAAAGAAACATGGTATACCGGCCCTTATGATTATACAAAGAGTATATCATAAGAAATTCTTAATGGGATGATGATATCATGCCATATCATGTCGTTCTTGTAAACCTCAATTCTATGATAAGAATGAGGGTATCTTACCTTTGATATACTGTTCATGTGGACCTCAATTCTATATAAAGAATGTCCATATTGATTTGTCATGGTACCTAAGTTAAGGGAACCATATTCTACCTAGTTTTATCGAACTCGTGATTATACCGTTATTATCGCCATTCTATGTCCTTTGTCATATTTTGGACTCTATTCTATCAAAGTTGTCATACGTATCTACAAGCTTGATTATTGAAATTCTATATTGGCTATATAAACAAGAGTGGATGTCAAAACACATGATAAATGCCTGCGCATATAGGGCCCGATCTGGTCCTGGGAGGAGCACCCGAAAGTACTTGTGCCCATGGGAGTTAAAATGATAAGGTATCTGGCATTATACCGAGTACTTGACTTGCTTGATTGGACATTCCACACACATCTTGTACTTGACTCGTACTTGACATGAAATGAAATGCGTGGCCCGAAAAAGGGTAATTTACTTGCTTGATACATGATAGCCAAAGTTCTTGACATGACTTGTTAAATGTACTTGCTTGAATATCTCGAATAAACTTGTTATCTTGTTGGAAGTTCATGACTAAGTTCATCTTATTTTCTTGATATTACATTCTCTCTATCTTGTCGTTTCATGCGAGCATGCATAGCTTTATTGCATCCATGAAAATGTAATTACTTAAACCACTTGCTAGTACTTGAGATATAATTTCCTACTGAGCGTTCGCTCATTCCGTTTGTCCCTTTTTACTTTTCAGGTAAGTCCGACGACGATGGAAGTCAATCGGATGGGAATGGTCAAGAGTGAAAGTGATAGAGCTTCTACAAGTGTCGTCTAGTCTTTTCCATAGTTTCTTGAGTCAACTATGTATTCTTTTCCTTTTTATTTAACAGAGTATTGGATTTGTAATAGTCTATCCATTATGAAATAAAGGATTGGGTTATCTTGCTATTTTGCGCATCTCTGTCTTTGTGTCGAATACATGACCACTCTGATTGACATGATTGATATAGACACGTCGCGCATCTCCGGGTATCTTCCGCGCTCGGGGCGTGACACTTATATTCCTTGAGAACCTCAATTAATGCCTCTTCTTCAGAGGGTGGTAGGTTGTCACATATGAGGATGATCCTAGGGTCTTCCTCAGTTCCCAAGTTGACTTCTTTGGTGGATTCTTCTACGGCGGTTGACGGCTCGTCGAATCTCCTCATTCCACTTGCGTATGCGCCCGCCGCATCTTCATATTTTTCACCCTCATCTTCAGTGGGGCATTCTTCATCCGTGATCTCGTAGACTCCATACCCTTCATCAGGTGCACAGTCGCCCTCGCATTCTATTTCGGGTAGCTGGATGGGATTTTCTAACAACTGGGGGATGGCAAGAAGGGCCTGACACCTGGCGGCCAAATCCAGAAGGAATCGACGAGGGATCTGCCTCCCCTTGGACTTCTTCCTAGGTACTACCCTCGGCCTATCATTCTTAGATTGACTGACAATATTTACAGAAGAAGATGAAGATGAAGAGGACGGTGTAGAATGTACAGGAGAAGACCCCTCAGAGGAGGGGTAGAAAAGGTCGCTCATCGGACCTTGGACGGGTGGTCCGCAAGGCGGTACGCACCCGTGGGAGATGTAGGAGGTTTCCTCAACGAAGATGTGTTGTTGGGGAGTTTGAAAATTGACGTTTTTTTTCATTTTCATTTTTAATGACAAAGTAGTTGGAAGAGATTGGAGGAGAGAGGAAAGTGGTTATGGCTAGAGGATTGTGAGGCTCATAGAGCAGATCATGGTTGAAGACCTGGCGCGGGTTGAAAAGCCCGCGTAGGTATGTAAGCAAAGACGGGGACCTGGGAAGATCATCAGACAATTGTCTGGCCCAGGAAGAAGATATCAGCAAAGGCTGAGACGAGTGGATGGAGAAGATGGTGGCTAATGAGCCGTCAACGGCAATGCTGAGGACGGATGAAGATCCGTCGATGACAGGGTCCTTCTAGCGAGGATGAGGATAGTTTGGAACCTTGGCAAGAGTGGTAATATTCTCTGGTATTTCGGAGATCAATGGTGGTCCTTCAAGCTGCGGAGACGAGAACATCCTTTCTAGTGCAACGGAAATGTCCCGTATGTCGAACCATTTGTCCCATTCGTATTCCGGATCTTTGATCTTGCCTCTTTTGGTGATCCTCGGACATTTTTCAGCCAAATATACAGCATGTGATCCCCCTTATGCTTCCCGTGGGTAATCTCCCATCTGAACAACAGGTCCTCTACTGAAGTGGTTTGATAGAGTCCATGTGAGGGGCTCCCAATCCGCCTTGAACGGTCCTTTGAAGCCTAGGCCAAACCTACGGTTCGGCCTAATTTCTTTTGGCGGCTTGAGCATACCCTGTAACTGTGCGCCCAGACCTTTTCCCTGTTGATAACCGATGTTCCTCATAATCTCCCAACCTTTGGAGTGAAAAGGGAGACATGATGTTGCGGTTGCCCTGACCGGCTCCTTTGGTGCTAGTGGAATGTGAGATGGATCACGCACGTCCAGCAGTGATAATATGGGCCGATGAGACGGCCAAACAGAAGGCAGAGAGGTGTTGATAGCATCCACTGCGTGAAGGATTGGTGTACTGACCACTTTAATAATTCTCCCATTGTAAGGAAACTTCAGGCACTGATGGTTGGTGGAAGGCACAGCGTCCATGGCTTCGATGTAAGGGCGACCCAGTATAGCCTTAAATGTGGGGTCCATGTCGAGGACATGGAATTCCGTGGGAATTGACATGGGGCCTAGTTCTGCCTTCAGGATAATCATCCCCTGCGGCGGCCTTTTGCTATTGTCATAGGTCGTGACCGTGATCGAGGAAGGTCTTATTTGTTCCTCGTCGATCCCACACAACTGAAGAGTGCACATGGAGATCACATTTATGGACGCACCCGTGTCCACAAGACACGGGTTTATAGATACCCCATTAATTTTTATTGAAATGCACAATGCATATTTTCGAGCTTCCTTGGGAGCGAGCTCGTAGTTGTGGAACATGATGGCCGGTTGTGTGTCTGTTGGGGTCAGGACGGTCGAAATCTTTTCTACAGGGAGGTCCTCGTTCACCATGACCCTTTGAAGGTACTCCATTAAGGCTGCCTGGTGGGATGTGGATCTTTGAAGTAGCTCCAGGATGGAGATCCGAGCAGGTGTCTTATCTAGGTGTTTCAATAGATCATACTGTGTTCCAGGGATAGCTCTTTCTGGTTGTTCTCCATCATCCTTCTCTGGCTGAGATAGCTCAGGATTCTGACTGTTGTGGGGGAAAACCCTGTGGAAAATTCTTCCACTCCGGAGCACCATTGCCTGCAGCTTTTGTACCTCTGTGGGGGTAGCAGTGGGTTTTAACAGGGGTTTGAGGGGTAGTAGTGGAGGAATGGTTGATGAAGCAGGGGTGATGACGGGAGCAGGGATTCTGATGAGGGGTTTGTTAGGTGGAGGCATGGTGGAGGTAGAGGGGATATCACGCGGATTATGAAGGATAAGGGGTCTGGAAGGTGGAGGCGGAGGCAAAGTGGAAGTGGGTAAGGTTTGAAACGGGTAATGGTTTTGAGGTGGATGGTGGGTGATGAGTGGTTTTGAAGGCATTAGTGGTGATGTGGTGGAGAAAGACGGGGTTATGTATGGTTGACGGATGATAAGGGGTTTAGAAGGCGTAGGGGTAAATGTGGTAGAGGTGGATGGTAAAGTGGGGGAGTGAGAGAAGGTGAGAGGGTGTGAAGGCGTAGTGGAGAGTGTCGGTTGATAGGAGGTCGGGGTGCGGATGAGAGGGCGTAATGGTAGTGGAAATGGTGATGGTGATACTGACGCGGGTTGATGAGAGAGAGGTGCTACCCGGGCAAGGTGAGGGGGTTGCATGACGATAGGTTTGGAGGTAGAAAGAATGGAGGTACTTTCCTGGTGCCACACCTGCTCTCTCCCGACCTCCGGGAAGGAGGAGATGGGGTTAACCTGATGATTGGGCTGTTGGTGCTCCGGTAATGGATTCTGGATTATGCCCATGTCGGGCTGTTGTTATGGGGCGTGCTGAGCCTGCTGTTGTTGTTGTGGTTGCTGTTGCTGTTGCTGTTGCTGTTGTAACTGCTGCTGTGGCCTATGAGGAGGTCTCCTAGCCTTGAGAGCCGCGACGTATCGTCTCATCTCATCCCAATCTATTTGATGTTCATCATTCATATCATGGATGTAATCTTTGAAATGGAAGCAGTAATCTACTGTGTGTCCCGGCTGCCTGTGGTAGACGCAGTATTTGGAGGTATCAACATTGGGGGGCCACGCGGGCCTTTCTCTGGGTAGGGCAAGTTGGTTTGATGCCATGAGGGCATTAAAAATGTCTGCTAAGGTTTCCGACAATGGTGGATAGTAGACTCTTTTGGGACCGAGCGGCCTCCTTTGTTGCTGTTGGGGACCATAGTTCCCCGGGGGTGGAACTTGGTTGTACTGAAGCGGTGGTTGTTGTTGCTGAGGTTGTGGTTGTTGTTGCTGGGGTTGGCGCAATGGAGGCATATTATCCTGGGGTGGATTATTTTGGGGTGGAGGACGAAGAGGGAAAGGACCTGGTTGAAGGGGAAGTCGGGGCATTTGTGGAGGCCTTGGGTTGACCGCATAGTTGGCATTGTTGACCGCACTGACTTGCTCATTTGTCACGACCCCTTCTGTGGCTTCGCCCGGGACACCAGCGCCTGTCTTTCTAACCACTTTGGGCTTCGGCGACTCAAACATGTTCATGATGGGGGAGTCTTTTAACTAGGTTTGGATGTATCGGGCCCTTTCATAGAGTTCCTCCATTGTAGTAAGTTTATTCATGGCCAGGACATGTCTGAACTGTGGGGTTGCATTAGACACAATCATCTTCACTTGTTCGGGCTCGGAGAGGGTATCCCTTATTCTTTCCGCCAGAGACCTCCATCTATCAGCATATCGGACAAAATCCTCGTCGGGTTTCATCTTTTCGGCCACTAGGTCGGTAATGGAGAGTGAGGGACCGACCCTATCCCTATATTTCTGCAAGAACCTTCTCTGGACTATTTCAAAATTCTCGGCCTCGCGGGGCTCCAGAGAATAGAACCACTCAAGCGCGGGACCATCCAATGATCTCCGAAAGAGGTATGCCAGGGACCTCTGATCGTTTTGCCAGTAAGAGGACTCATACATGAAATCCTTGAGATGAATGAAGGGGTTGCCGGTACCATTGTATCTGCGGTACGTGGGCATTTCAGAGGGAGGAAGATGAATGACGGGAAGGATTGGCAAAGCAACCTCCGGGGTGGCTTTCACGTCCACCATCCTTCTTAGATTTTGAAACTGCACGTCCATGCGGTTGAACCTATTGAGGAGCGATTGGGCGAGCTCCTCTGGGGGTGAAGGTGGCACTTGCCACTGGGGGAGAAACTGTCTCCCGGAGACTTGAGGGGGGAACCCAGAATGAGAGGGAGCTGTCGGACTGCCGACAGTTGGCCCCGGCTGAAGCGGTGTCTGGGGAACAACTGGAATTTCAGATTGTGATGGGAACTGGAATGAGGGTGGTTGTTGGCTCGCTTGTCCTTGAAGCGAGGGAGACTGGATGGCTTGCGCCAGTGAGGGAGATGGAATGGCCTGCACGGACTCTTGGAGAGGTGCGATGGCCGGAGTTGACTCCTGGGGCGTGGGGGAAACAGATTTCCCTTTTAGAATGGCTTGGAAGGCCCGGAGCTGTTCAGAGGTAAGCTCCGTGTTGGCGAGGATGCCCAGTAAGGAAGTGATATCCTGTGGCGGGGACGTGTCCCCGGCAATAACCTGCACCTCATGCGAGGGGTCACGAGAAGGACCCGAGTCCATAGCATAGACTCGCGGGTCGGCTGACAAACCACGGCTAGGGTGGTTCTCCTCAAAAGACTCGTGAGACATGCTCACAGTTTTCCCAGAACGCAAAAACATACACTAGCAAGTAGGCAGCAGAGATTATCAAACAAGTGGATGCCTTTACGCCCTTTTTTGTGTTTTGATTTTGATGATTTTTTTTTGTATTTTTAGCGAGATCCGAAGTTCACACAAAATGGGGACCCTAGTTTATTTTTGTTTCACCGCCGTGTCAGCTAGGGTCTCTCGTCTCACCACGAATGAAATGACTAACTCCGGGGAACTTCAATGGTACAACCAGCCCAGTGAACGAAGAGGAGATTCTTCGATGTCGGGGACTTACGGAGGTCCCAGTGTAGGAGATTCTAGTCCGTTGAGAGGAATTCCCAAACGGAGAGTCCTTCCTTCACCGGGAAAGGGTGATCCTCAAAAAATGAAAAAAAGGATAGAAAAGAGGAATGGATGTATGCAATGGAATGCTGACAGATATATGGAGTGGGAAAACAACAGAAATAACAGACGTATAATAAACAAAGAACCAATCAAAACTGACGGTGCTGCCGTGAGCACAACGGGGGCGCGCGCGGGCGCGAAGGTGGAGAGGCACGGGTGGTGCCGAACTTGCAAGGGTAGCCGAAAGGAAGCAGTAGAGGTCCCACCGTGATCGCCAATCTGTGAGCGACGTCACACGGTTCGGGGAAGAGCGGAGAGGACGCGGAGCGCGCGCGGGCTCCTCTTTTCTTTCTTTTGGTGTTTGTTTGCTGCAACACAGAAATAAGAGAAGAGAGAGAAGGGGCCACCACGGGAGATTGCTCTGGCGGGGAGAGCGGGACAAGTGTGATATAGAAAAATATGGGGTTTAAACGGCCATAGCGGGAAGTGACTCGCCACGGCCTCGGGGGGACGGGAATGGGGCAAAAATTAAATAACAAGAATTGAAACGGCCATTGGGGAAGTGACTCGCCGCGGCCTCGAGAATATGAGCAGATAATAAGATGACAGAATATAGAGAGAATACAAAGAGCAGGAATTTAAACGGCCATTGGGGAAGTGACTCGCCGCGGCCTCGAGAACACAAACAGATAAAAATATAACGTAGAAGAACGTGAATTTAAACGGCCATTGGGGAAGTGACTCGTCGCGGCCTTGAGAACACGAATAGATAAGAATATAACATATAAAAATGAGAATTTAAACGGCCATTGGGGAAGTGACTCGCCGCGTCCTCGAGAATATGAGCAGAATATAACAGAGTATAAAGAGAATATAAGAACGAAAATTTAAACGGCCATTGGGGAAGTGACTCGCCGCGGCCTCGAAAATAAGATGTGATCGCCAGGGGCCGAAAGACCCCAAAATAATAAAGTGATCACGCCTACCTCAAGAGTGGGAGATGGCGGGTTGCTTCTTCCTCTCCCTCCGGCCGGCCGACGGAGAGGGCTTTCCTCGGCTACCCTTGCAAAATAACGACAAACAAATGACAAGTGGATTAGAAAGATGGAGGTGTAGTATTCAAATCCTTGCGATAAAAATAACGAAATCATGGCAAGACACACACCTGGTTGGTGTTATCTTTTAAACCCCTCTCGGACTCGAGTAGGAGGAAAATGAGATGATGGATGCAAGAAGTATAAAAGAAGAGGCGCCCTTATGAAGGGGGATAGAGGATGCGAGATGATGAATGCAAAAGAACTACGAAGAAAAAAGGGGAAGAAAAGGCTTATTGGATGAGCCGAGGGTGAAATCCGGTAGAGCTCCGACAGCGTGGGGACGACGTGGAAGCGCGGTGGATGAAGACGATCTTCCTCTCACGAGCGTGAGCACCCGAGAAGCCGGCAGAACCTCCACCTACAAAAGAACCCACGGGTTAGAAAATGACTCAGTAGCCTCTGGGCTCCGGCAGCCTATCGGATCACTTCCAAGCTCCTCCAGAACTGAGGGGGTGGGCCTCTATTTATAGGGCTCCGGAGGGCGGAGGCGTCCAGGACCCTGGACACCTCCATCAGGGCCGAAATAATATTTTATTCTATTTTTATTTATTTTTTGGAATATTTTTGTGGAGGCGTCCAGGGTCCCGGACGCCTCAAACAGGTCCACCGAAAATCGACGACGGCCGCACGCGGTTTGGCACAACGCGTGGTTTTGTGAGCGGCGCCCCGTGATTCAGAAATGGGCGCGTCCAGCTGGCTGGTCGTCTCCATATTTTGGATTTTTTCACACACGACAAACCGTCGTTCGGTGGCCGGCGCCCGTGAGGGTTTTGATGGAGGCGTCCAGGGGCCTGGACGCCTCCAAAATTATATTATTTTATTTGTTTTTCTTTTGTCTTTTATACCAGGGCTGGCATTTTGATTTTTTTATTTGTTTTTATGGAGGCGTCCAGGGGTCTGGACGCCTCCATTAATATATATATATATTTTATTTATTTATTTTTTTATGCCAACTGGCATTTTACAAACATTTTTTTTATTATTGTTTTTATGGAGGCATCCAGGGGCCTGGACGCCTCCATTAATATATATATATATATATATATATATATATATATATATATATTAATTAATTAGTTTTGGGCCCTGAGAAAAGGAATAAAATAAATTAGAAATATGGGGGCGTCCAGAGGCCTGGACGCCCCCATTAAGACCCACCCGGGTCCTCAATCGACGGCCGCCCGGCAGTCAACATCTTGGTTCCGGAACCTCTTGATACGTCTGACTGGTGTTGATGCCGTCCGAATGCCGTGACGAGACGATTCCGGATGCCAAAAAAGGCAGAAGAAGACTCGAGAAAAGGAAGCACTCGAGTGATTCAAAATGCGTAAGTCGTTGTGGGGCGTTGTATAGTAATATGAGACTTTCTCAGGAGACGTCAGGAATGGCGTGTCTACACGCCGTTTCGTGTTCTTAGAAAAAGGGGGGCCCCTTCGTTTCGAATCCGTCAGGATCATCATTACGGGCCTCGGCGACCGCTATAAGCGGCTCCATAACGCCAATGGAATTCCACCCACCTGAGCCACGCCGGTCCAAAGCCTCGAAAAAATACTCATCCGAGCCTCATTGGCTCGGGAGTAGGAGGGGGACAAGTGGAGAGGGGGATTTCCGCAGCCCACCACAAAGGCAGCCCAACAAGACCCACAAGGTCCAACCGGGCGAGCCCACCCAAGTGATAGCCCACAGGGCCCACTTAGGGAGAAAAGCCCATTAAATAAGACTCGAGGAACTAACTCTCCCCGGCGGCCTTCTAGGCTCGGAGGGCCCGAGACAACGGTCAGGTCCCAAGGAAGGTCCGGCCTAAAGCCCTCTCCCCGTCCGAGAGAGATAGGCTCCAGCCGACCTATCCGACCCCACCCTCGCCGGGCCATGTCTATCGCTCGACATGAGCTAGCATCCCCGAGGCTCGGTAAGGCCGGTTGATTATCTGCAGGTGCAGCAGTTCAGAGTCCTCCGCCAGCGGGAGAGTCAGGGGAGCCGCCGGACTCCAAGGGGATAACGTTCCCACGATCAGGCCATGAAAGCCCCCGTTAAAGACGTAACTCCCGCCGGGAACCCCTTAGCTTACAGGACTCCTGAAGGCAGCGCACTATTTAAGCAAGGGATACCCTCCGGAAGATGGTAAGATGAACTAAGCATTCACACACCCTAAGCTCCTGAGCACGATTCGCTTCACCCTTTGGTGGAGAGGATTCTCGCGCATCAGCTCTCTCCTCCCCCCATTATTGCTTCCACCATAGCTCTACTGACTTAGCCATCGGAGGGTTTTGCCCCAGGGAGATCCCCTGGGCCCTCTGATACGTTTCCCTCTCTTGCAGATTCATCTTCTGGTGATCCATAGCCCGCTCAGGACCCAGCGCGAGATCTCGCCTCTTCAAGCGCCAATGCTCCTCAAAACCTGGAAGGGACCAGCCCCACATGGCTTCAATTTGGAGATGGCTCCCGGGGAGAGCCTCTCTGTCCTCACCATCACAAAGTCACCCACATGGAATTCTTGGTGACGCCGATGAGAGTCAGCCAGCCTTTTATAAGTCTCATTCTTTTTGCTGATGTGCTTGTGGATTTCTTCATGCAATTTTCTAATATGATGGGCAAATGATTCAGCTGAGATAGACACTCTAGCATGCTGGGGAAGGGGAATGAGATCTGAAGGTTTCCTTGGTTTGTACCCATGCACAGCCTCAAACGGACTCATTCCTATGGACTTATTGACAGAGTTGTTATATGCAAATTCAGCCTGAGGTAGAATGAGGTCCCAATTACCTGGACGATCCTCAACAAGACGCCTAAGGAGGTTCCCTAGACTCCGATTGTCAACTTCGGTTTGGCCATCAGTTTAAGGGTGGTAAGCTGTGGAGAATTTGAGGAGGATACCCATCAAGTGCCAAAGAGTTTATCAGAAATAGCCGGTGAACTTGACATCCCTATCAGAGACTATGGTCTTGGGTAGGCCATGGAGACGAACAACCTCGTCAAAGAACAATCGGGCCACATGGGAGGCATCAGAAGTTTTGGAGCATGGGATGAAGTGGGCCATCTTAGAAAATCTATCAACGACCACATAGATTGATTCATGCTTTCTTTGAGTCTTGGGTAGGCCTAGCACAAAATCCATGCTTAAGTCTTGCCATGGACGGTCAGGGATGGGGAGAGGGGTATAAAGGCCAGTGTTTTGCTTCACCTGTTTGGCCGAAGCACATGTGCGGCATTGACCCACTATCTTGCCTACGTCTCTCGTGAGACTTGGCCAATAAAACTGACCCTCCACTAGAGTAATGGTTTTGTGAACCCCAAAATGGCCAGCTAGTCCTCCTATATGTAATATTCAAACCAAGAAATCACGGAGTGAGGTCCGTGGTATGCAAAGCCTTGGCCCCTTGAAGAGGAACCCATCTTCCAAGATAAAACCATCATGTTCTATGCTAGAATGGGTGGTCATGGTGGTATAGATGTGCCCAAAGTCGGGGTAGCTGGGTACTCATCCTTGAGCCTCTCAAATCCGGTCACTTCCACTTGGATAGTGGATAACAAAGAGACTCTCCTACTAAGAGCATCTGCTGCTCGATTCTCACTTCCCACCTTGTGTTTGATGACAAAAGTGTAGGATTGGATGTACTCAACCCAGCGGGCATGTCGGACATTCAACTTTTGTTGGGAGTTGAGGTATTTGAGGGCCTCGTGGTCAGAAAAGATGATAAATTCTTTGGGCAACAAATAGTGTCTCCAATGTCGGAGGGACTGGACCACGGCATAGAATTCTTTGTCATAGGTAGAGTACCGCATCCTAGCATCACATAGCTTCTCACTAAAGAAGGCCACTTGGTGACCCTCTTGGCTGAGGATCCCTCCTATTTCTATCCCGGATGCATCACATGTGACTTCAAAGACTTTAGAGTAATCAGGTAGACATAGGACCGGGGCTTGGGTCATCTTCTCCTTAAGCTCTTGGAAGGCTTTGGAGGCTGGTTTGGTCCATACAAAAGTCTTCTTTTTGAGGCAGTCAGTGATAGGGGCGGTGATGGTGCTAAATCCCTGATAGAATGTGGCCAACCCATGGAAACTTCGGACCTCATGAAGGGTGTGGGGCTCCGGCCAATCTAGAATAGCTTGGACCTTCTCGGGGTACATGGAGACACCTTTGGTGGATACCACAAATCCTAGGAAAGTCATAGATGTGGTCAAGAAGTGACACTTGCCTTAGTTGGCAAATAGGCTCTCATGTCGTAGGACGGTGCAAACTTGCCTAAGGTGATCAAGGTGGGCCTCTTGGGTTTGACTATATATGAGGATGTCATCAAAGTAGACCACTAGAAAGACCCTAATGAAAGGTCTAAGGACCTCCATCATGAGACGCATGAAAGTACTTGGGGCATTTGAGAGCCCAAAAGACATGACCAACCATTCATACAAGCCATCCTTGGTCTTGAAGGCCGTTTTCCACTCATCTTCGGGCCTAATTCTAACTTGGTGGTAGCCACTCTTAAGGTCAATCTTGGAGAAGATAGTGGCTCCCGCTAGCATGTCGAGCATGTCATCAAGCCTAGGGATGGAGAACATATACTTGACGGTGATCTTATTAATGGCCCGACTATCCACACACATCCGCCATGATCCATCCTTCTTAGGAATGAGAAGGGCCGGTACGGCACATGGGCTTTTGCTAATGCGGATGAAGCCCTTCCTAATGAGTTCCTCTATTTGCCTCCGAAGTTTAGCATGTTCCGTGGGATTGAGGCGGTAATGAGGTAGGCTGGGAAGGGTGGCTCCTGGAACTAGATCAATTGCGTTTGCACATCACGCATGGGAGGGAGTTGGTCTGAGAGTTCCTCCGGGAACACATCATGAAAATCCTCTAGGAGGTGCTGGACTTCTATGGGATGGGGGGTGGTCTCTCCTAGACAAATGACTACCGCACATAGAGGTGTCCCTTGAGCTATCTCTTCCTCAAGCTCTTTCTTGGTGATGAGGTGAAGACCCTTGGTCAACCCCGAGGTCACACCTTGTTTGGGATTTTTGGTAAGGGATTGGGTTGGAGGGGTGGAGTTCCCCGAGACTTGTGGTGTGGTGGGGTGGTGTCCTTGAGGGAGAGTGTCCCTCTTAGGCATGGGACGTGGTGGGGAGGGGTTAAGACGGATAGTCCTTCCCTTATGTTCAAAGGTGCATGGGTTGGTCCTACCCAAGATGGTGGCATCTATATCATAGAGCCAAGGTCTTCCTAGTAGGATGCTACCTACTTCGATGGGGATGACATCACACCATACTTGTCCATGGTAGGATGAGAAGGTGAGGGGCACAAGGCAACGGGTGTTGACCGGGATAGAGTTGTTGTTGATCCATGAGACCCGGAATGGGCTTGGGTGGGGAGTGATAGTAAGCCCAAGGAGCTTAACGGTGTCGGGAGACATGGAATTGACACAACTCCCATTATCTAAGATCACTTTTCTCACCTGACCCCCTATCTTGACAAAGGTGTGAAAGATTGAGGTTCGTCGTCAATCCTCTTCTTGGGGTTTAGTGAGGGTGCATCTAATCACTCCTAGATCGAAGTCAGGGAATATCATGGTGTGGTCTAGACCCATCTCATGGTATTGGGCCTCATACTCTTCTTCCCAATCTAGTGAGGCTTCATGGACATCAACCACACTCTCAAGTTCCCCTTGGGGTAGGGGGCTTCCTCAACTAGCAAACTAGACAACCCTTTGGAAGGACATTGTCCCGCGAAGTGTCCATACCCTTGACATCTATAGCATTGTTGGCGCCCACTACCCGGGGTGGTTTCTCCAACATTTGGGCTCTTGGAAGCCTCTTCCCTCCGTGGAGGGGGATGGATAGGGGCGGCCTTGGTTGGAGTGGTGATGGGAGGTGGGTTGTAAGGCCTCAATGGGGCACTCCCACTCGGGCTAGGGGTCTTCATGGGAGGGGCCGGGGTGGATCAGGGTCCCATGCTTTTGGGATCGGTCAGCCGTGGGGAAGCAAACATAGGAATCCTTGCAAATCGTTCAACATCCCGAGCTACTTGGTAGGCTTGTTCAAGGTTGTCGACATCTCTCATGAAAAGCTCCCTCTTGATGTGATTTTGAAGCCCATTCCTAAATCGGGACAAGGTGACGTCCGGGTCCTCATGAACTCCGCACTTTAAAAGATAGGAGTCAAATTTCTCAATGTATTCGACCACGGTCTTCCCTTCTTGGGTGAGGCTTTGCCGCTCATCCAAGAGCATTTGGTGGTAGGATAGAGGAAGGTACTTGTTTCTAAGTTGGGTCTTCATTCCCTCCCAAGTGTCAATAGGCCCTTCCCACCTAACCCTCCTTAATCCTTCTTGGTTTAGCAAATAAGTTTTGGCCAATTTGGTGAGGTGCATCTTGGCCAATCTTACCCTCCTTTGGTCGGACATAGGGTACCATTCAAAATATTGGTCCATGGCGGTTTCCCATTCTAAGTAGATACTTGGTTCATGGGAACCATCAAAGTTTGGGGCCTCTACCTTAATCATCCTTAAGAGAGGGTCATCTGGGTCGTCCCGTGGACGCCTTTCATGATTTTGATGGTGGCGAGGCCTCTCATAGTCATGGTAGGGGTCAACATTCAAGTCCTCCCTATTAATTTCAGCATGTGGAGGGTGGGCTCTTGGTCCATTGTTCCTTGGGTGGAACTCATCCCTATGAGGTTCAACATGTGGAGGGTGGGCTCTTGGTTCATTGCTCCTTGGGTGGAACTCATCCCTATGAAGTTCAACATGTGGATGGTTGGCTCTTGGTTCATTGTTCCTTGGGTGGAACTCATCCCTATGAGGTTCAACATGTGGATGGTGGGCTCTTTGTTCATTGTTCTTTGGGTGGAACTCATGCTCTTCTAGCCGAGCAAGACGAGTGGAAAGGGACTCAAGTTGGACAAGAATGTTTGTGAGGGCAGCATCCACCCGGTTCATTTGGCCTTGGGGTTCCCCCCTAGGGGCGTCTTGGTTGAGTTGGGGATTGGGATCCATGAGGGGAACCGAAGACGATAGGTCGGGTCGGTAAATGGCACCACTACGGGTGGACATGCAAGGGGGGGGGGGGAATGAAATGAAGGATGGACACACAATGCAATGGCCCTAGGACTTAGACTTGATAGAGACAAGTCAATGACTTGCTCTGATACCAATTGATGTGACACACCCTCGGACCTAGCCAAGTAAGCACAATTTGCAAACGGAATGGACCGATATTGGCGGTCACTCACCCGACGCTCACCCAAACCCGGGGTAACTTGGTGATGCCAAGTGGAGGATGTGATGGCTGGGCCCTTGCTGGTAGAGGGCCAGCAAGTCCAAGGTTGGTTCCCTAAGGATATGGCTGCCCAATTCAAGGGAGCCGATGTGGTGCCAAGGGCACGGGCTACACTCTTCACCCCATGGTGATCTCTTGAAGCAATGGAGCTTAAGGATCGGGCTCTCATTCTCATAGCCAGCGGAGTTTATGAACTAATATTGGAAAGAACAAGCACTAAGTAGAGCTAAGGGTGGAGCACTTACTTGACCGGTTTGAAGAAACTGGTCCCGCTCGGAGACGTGGGTGAGCGGGGAAGCGTGGGTTCCCCACATGCCACGTCGGAGAAGCTTGACCTACTTAAGTCATTACAACACTACACCCCATGCAAGGGGGAAAACCTTGGGGACGGGAAATTAATGGTTACAATCAAACACTACCTCCCACAGGGAGGGGCTGTGTTGAGTTATGGTTTTGATGATTATTGTGATTGTTAAGTTTTGGTTTTGATGATAACTAAACTTAATGTGTGATTAAGTGATGATAACTAAACTCATGGTTGATTGCTCATGCTCCTGTTATCTATGTATGGCTGAGATGTCAAATGGCAACGGTTACGTGGTCTTGATCCTTGGTTTGCATATGTTGGTTTTACAAGAGGCAAGAGGTTTCATAACCTCTTTAATGTGAACAAGTGTGGTATTAACCCTGAATATCTTGCTTACAGTATTAAACTCATGGCAGTCACCTGGTGAACCAAACGTGTGGATACTCACCCTGCTCCTCTACAATCCAAAATAGGTGGTATATGTCATGTACTGTCAAAGAACCATTGGTGAGACTCTTACCTTGTCTTAGCATCAATCTCACCATGTGTATCTCATATACATCTCCTTAATACACCTCATTCATGCATATTAATCTTGAAACCCTTCTGGCCATCGTGCGGCCTCGCCCGCGGATTGACCTAATGATTTAGACATTTCAAATGCATAAACCAAGTGAATCCAATCCCAAAATGCATGGATTTGATATGGACATGAAGCCTTTGAATTATGGACATGTTTCTTTGAGCTAAACACTTCATTTTTGCAAGTATAGGTGTTTCCAGTCGACCAACACACCTTGGCCGGTCGACCAGATTTACCAGAGCCTGAAAACTCCAGTTTTTACAGGTAGCAGTCGACCGCCCCTAGGCGTCCGGTCGACCGGTTCTTCCAGAAATGAAAAACTCAAGATTTTATAGGTTTCGGTCGACCGCCACCATAGGGCCGGTCGACCGATTTTGCCAGAGCCTAAAAGTTCTGGCTGCAGCAGGTTCCGGTCGACCGCCTCATGAATTCCGGTCGACCGCCAGTCCCGAGCCCCCTTTTGTTGACTTCGATTTCAAGCTCGTGGAGAGGAATCTTTCACCCATTTGTTTAATCCCAATGACCCCAATTACACCAGGATTTGTGGATATGGTTTGGGAGTTGTCCATGGACCATTCAAATGTTATAAAACATCTCATTGGAGCCAATAACCCTAACCATCCAAGAGGGCTTCAAGTGAGATCAAGAGGAGGCTATCCAAGGAGGAAGGAGAGGGTACTGTAGCTCCGTGAGCTGTACTTCGTACAGCAAGATCTTCATCCATCTCCAAGGTGTTTCAAGCTAAATCTAAAGCTAGCAACCTCCAAGGAAGAGAACAGCCAAGGAAGCAAGCAAGGATTCCAAGAAGAGTGCCTAAGGGAGAAAGAAGAGAAACCAAGCAAGCAAGAAAGGAGAAAAGCCAAGCAAGCAAGGATTGAAGCTCCGATCAAGTGAAGATACGTTCAAGATCCGCAACATGCATTCAAGGGGAACCCAAAACAGGAGTTTTCTAAACTAAGCCTCATCATCTTTATGTTTTGGGTATTGTAATTGTGTTCATCATAAACTGCAAACTCGTGTGTCTGTGGATCGTTGTTGGATCCGTGGTTGTGTATGTGTGTATCGTATTTGATTCGTGTGTGCGTAGGTCTTCTTAGATCTGCATGTGTTGTGTGATTTTATCCAGATCTTAGTGTTTGTGTGTGTGGAGTGCTGCACTTGTCGCAGCGTGTGTGTGTCTTGTTGATCCGCGTGTTGGATCATGTTGGAGACCTCGTCTCCTTGTGTGTGTGTGTGTGTGTGTGTGTGTGTGTGTGTTGGGGTGCGTCCCCGTGTGTGTGTGTGCAGGCGTCGTCCTGCGTGTGTGGTTGGAGCGTCGTCTCCATTTGGGGATTTATCTCCGAGTGAAGCCTCACCGGGTTTGGTGAGGGGTTGACGTAGGATTGCCGTCGTTGCATCCGAACCACCTTAAAAACCGCTGTGCATTGTGTTTTGTATTATGTGGTTTGGTCCTTTTCTTCTACTTCCATTCTACATGAGTGTTAGTATAATTGTAATTCTGGATTTATCCTCGTATATCTTGCATAATCTATATCATCGTCCAATTCAGTTTGATAAATCCAATTTGTGAACAAATAGTTTTGAACCTCTTAATTAACATTGTATCACATATTTTGAAAAGGTCAAAAGTTTTCGTAAAATTGATAAACACCCAATTCACCCCCCTCTTGGGTGTCATTGATCGCGGGACTTCAGGCTGTAAGCCAGCCAGGCGGGGAGGGGGCAAAGAAACCAAATGGGAGCCAAAGGGTGGACGAAGCCGGGTCTGCTCGCTCTCAGTGAATCAGGATAGACTGTCGAAGATGTTGACGTTGTGACCGCTCCCAAATTTTGTTTGAAACGAGACCAGCTGGAAAATCTTCGTAGGTGACCCGGGAAGTCGTCCAAATTTTTCCGATTTATCAGGTTGCCGGTGCTGGTCGGAGCAGAAGCATGAACAGGATAGCAGGGTTCTGGCTCTGTCTGCTTCTGGACCACAACAGCAGGAAGACGAAGTCACTCCAGGTGCTCCCGAGCTCTGAATCGGGCTTGGCCGAAGTCGACGGCTTTGTTGTCGGGTCCTCTTCGAGCAGAGACCCACGGGGACGCCAGACTATGTCGGGGTAGACCTGAGAATCCCAAACAGTGCTCAGGTGTTGGACCAGTCCAGGAGTGGACAGACCAGCACACCTGAGGGAGAAAAATGAGAAAAGGCTGCTCCGGAGGTCGATCGAGGAGCCGCTTCTTGGAGATGGAAAGTGACTTTTTGAGGAAGGTCTCGACCAAGCCCCGCCTCCAGATCTTCAAGCTACTGATCGTGGGAGTCTCTACTAGCAGCCTCTGATCTGAAGTCTGGAGGTGGATGCGCAGTCTGGGGAGAACGACTCCCCCGGGCAGCAGGAAACTCCAAAGGGGACGAGACCACTGCCATTGCGAAGAAGACCGGTGGATGCTTCCAGTGGTACCTCTTGGACCTTCAGGGTCGGGGTCACCACTGCAATCTGCTGGTTCTCTATAGGTCCTCAGCTAGAGCAGGTCAGTCGATGTAGCTCCCGAATGACCACAAAATCAGAAGAAGAAGTGGTTGAATGGTGAAGGGGATATCATGAGTGGTGGGAGGGGAATGTGGGAAGAGGTATGGAAGGTGGGGAGGGTGTGTGGAGGAGCTGGAGAAGGGGGAGGACGCAGGGTCTTGCTAGCTTCAATCAAGGTTGAAGGAGAGTGAAGGTGGTGAGTGATCTTGGTAGTATGGAGTGGGGGGAAGGAAAGGGGCGACCTGTTCTAATGGAGAGGGCTGGGGGGCGACCTAAGGCTGGAGAATGGAGGAAATTTCAAATTCAAACTGGTCTTGGGGGCTGGCAGATTGTGTGGGGAAGGGAAGAGATTGTGTTGGGGAGTGGGAGATTGTGTTGGAATGGCCAAAGATCTCCTAGGGAGGGGCAAGATTTGGTGGGGATTTGGTGGAGGGGTCTTCAATGCACCTAGGGAAGGGGATGGGGGGTGAGGTGGCAGGTGAGGTGGAGGAGAGAGGGGGGGGGGGTCGCAGCCCCCTTTGTGGTGAGAGAGGGAGAGAGAGAGAGAGAGAAGGTTGGGTGGGGATTCTCTCCCCTAGGGCTTCTCACCCACTATTGGACTCACTCCACTAGAACTATGGAATTTGAACTCTCAAATGGCAATTCTCCATTCATTCATTAATTTGAAATGGGGGGGAATTGTTGCATCCCTATGGTTTTGATGATGTCTCACACTATAAATCAATCTTCTATCTCTAGATTTATGCTGGTTCATCACCTAAGTGAGTTCAGTTCATATGCTGTTTCATTATTCATTTATCTATACTGTTTGGTTAATATGGACAGTAGTGGGTCGACTCATCAGCAAGGGTGGGTCGACACATCAGAACATTGATAGCTTGGGTACCAAAGTCTATACACCAGCTTGATCTATTAAGTCTGTACATTGGCATATCTTCTTCTAGTCTGTACATCGGGCACCTTCTAACTGAAGTCTATACACTGGTCTTAATATTCTAAGTCTGTACACTGCCCGACCAGTTGAGTCTGCACATTGCCAAAGTCAGTTCAGCTCAACTCTATACATCCTTCCAAGCTTCAACTCTATATACTGGATTGTCAAGCTTCATGTCTATACACTGGTTTGTCTAAACTCCAACTCTATACATCAGATTACTATTGCAGTGTTCACCAAGTCCATACATCGCCTTCATACCTTCAACTCCATACACTGCTACAGGAACCAAGTCCATACACTCTCCCGTTCAAATCCTTTAAACTCTGTACATCGATTTCGCTTCTCCAAGTCTATACACTGAACCTTGTTTTACCAAGTGTGTACACTCCACATCTTTTCCTACACTTGGCCAACTCTATACACTCATACATTTCCTTACGCTTTCCTGGCCAAGTCTATACATCGCTAAGTGTGTACATTGCATTCTGCTCAAACGATCAAAGCTCAAAGTCTGTACAGCGTGAAGTCTATACATTAGCTCAGGGGCTTCAAGTCTATACTTTGAACTACTCTTCAAAGTCTGTACAGTGGCTTCGAATCGGCAAGTCTGTACATCGGCTTCATTCGCTCAAGTCCATACATCCACAGTGGTTCATCAAGTCTATACAATCATAGTGGTTTTTCCATGTCTATACAACGCTGAAGCCCTCACAAGCCCATACACTGCTTGAGCTTCACCAAGTCTGTACATCGCTTCAAGCGATTCAAGTCTATACATCCTGCCTTTACATTCAGAGTCTGTACATCGGTCCTACAGCCGATCGTCTCATTCAGAACTTTGCAAGTCTGTACAGCCGAGCGTCTCATGCATCGTCTCACTCTGGCATAGTCTATACACTGGCTCAAGCTTGTCAAAGTCTGTATATCACCGTTGGGCATCAAGTCAATACACTGTTCACCGTCTTATTAAGAGTCTTACACTATCAAGTCTGTACATTGCGAACAGTACATCGCTTCCTCAAAGTCTGAACACTGGCCTCTTGCTTCAAGTCTACACATTGGGTTGTCCGACCACAACTCTATACATTCTGTTCTTATAACTTGAGTCTTCAATGCTCACAGCACACTCTTTCCAACCCTGTACACTGGTTAGGCTTCGTGAAGTCTACACAGTGGCTGGGCAATGTAAAGTCTACACATTGGCAAGGCTAGTTCATGCATTGTTCATCACATGTCTATACACTGCCATTCATGCGCTTATTCATTTAAGTCTATACACTGCCTTCACATGCGCTTTATTCATTAAGTCTATACACTCTCTCACGTTGTACACACTTACTCAGTTGATGTTTCTGAAGTATATACACTCGTGTTAAATAGCCTGAACTAACTAAGTATATACATTCCATCTGTCTCTGTCTGTAGGCGATTCAGGCTGATGATTGGGCACGTGATCCGAGGTTGGCACCTGGCACGTGATCCAAGACACCAGGAACATGACACGTGGATGGCAACCTAGTCAGGATGCTGCCATGTGGTCAAAATTCAAATGATATGGCAAAAATTTCATGGGCGGGAACCTGGCAGCCACACGCCCAATATCTGCTATAAGTATGGAGCTTCGTCCTTCAGTAGAAGCTTGATCATGAAAAGAAAAAAGGCAGAAGGCATTTTTGTGTGAGGCTGCACGATCCCGAAAGGAGAAAGAGCAGAGAGTCCCATATTGTCCAGATCTGAGAGGAGTATGTTTGAGAGAGAGAGCAGTGTCTGTGGTTTAATGAATTGCTTCTTTTGAAGCTGTTGGATTTTGTGTCTTCCCTAAGTGTTTTGACGATGAGCAACACTATGTTAATTGTTGTTGATATTTTTGATCAGATATCTTGCACTTGAGTTATCCATGGTTTTATATGAAAAAGCTGCTAAGAGGTAACACTTCGTGTGTTCGTACAAGTTCGGTCTTCGTGTTGTTTTCCTTAAACCTCATGTCATTCTTACTTCGCGTTTTCACCTCGTGTCGAGTTAGCCATGTTGTCGTCTGATTGAGTGTTGTCTTTCACCTCGTGCAGTCTTTGATTACTGTGTTGTTTCCGTGTCATCCTTAGCTCATGTCATCCGTTTGTATTCCTGTCTTCGAGTCTATTTTCGCTGAGTCTCTAAGTCAGTCTAAGTTCAAGTGTTCGTTTCACTTCGTGTTGTTTTCTCTTCTCATGTCTTCGTGTCGTGTTCCTGAAGCTGCTCTAAAAGTTCTGATGAACTTCGAGTAGTTTTTTTTTTTTGTAGACCTCGTGTCGTTCCTACTTAGTAACCACACTTCGTGACGGTTAATGTTGTCCATGTTTTCATGTTGTGTTTACATCTTCGTGTTAATCTGTCTTCCTGTCGGTTTCTACTTTTCATCTTTGAGTTGTGGTCACCCCGTGTTGTTTTCATCTCGTGCTGTTCTTACTATACTTCGTGTCATTTTCTGTGTAGTGTGTGTTTTTGTCACCACTATACTTCGTGTCGTTGTTCTTCACTTCGTGTCAACTTCACTTCGTGTTGTTTTCACTTCGAGTCGTCTCTTTATATTCTATCTTCGTGTTGGTCTCTCGCTTTAGACTTCGTGTCATTTTCGCCTTGACCACACATCGTGTTGCCTTCCGTAGACCTCGTGTCTTGAATGTTTGCAACCACTTCGTGTCGATTTCTGTCGTTAGCCCGTGTTGTCCTCGTGTTGTTTTTGCTTTCGTGACCTCGTGTCTCTTTTGGCTTATAACCTCACCTCGTGTCATTTCCTTCTGTGTGTCTGACCTATTACAGAGTATCTCGTGTCGTTCTTGTGTCATTTCGAGTAATAGTCACGTCGTGTTGTTACTATATACCTCATGCAGTTTTGGTCTTTGTGGCCATGCAGCGTATTAATGGATTTAATCTCATTACAGGTCCGAGGAAGAACATTCCACACTCCTAGGCTGCACGTGATCCGAGACAAGAGGAACCAATCTGATAAAGGCACGTGACAGAAATATTCTGGATAGAGCGTGGGAGGCACACGCGTTCTGTGCCCTATCCACCTGCTGTTACTGCTATAAATAGAATCCTTCGTCCTCAGATGAAGGTGATCGAAGAAGAGTGGCATAGAAGAAAAAGCAAGAAAATAGAGAGCCCTTCGATCCAGGAAAAGAAAAGAAAGAAGAAAGAATAGCAGAGAGAAAAAGAGAGAGAGCAGAAGAGTGATCAGAAGAGTTGTTCTGACTTGCGGATCAAATCCGAAGTCTATTGCTCTGATACCAACTGATAAGTACAATATGAAGTGATCTAGAAGGGGAGGGGATGAATAGATCACTATTTTTCGTAGAATTAAAAAATACTGCAGAGTATATCGCTAAACGCAAATAACCTCGAGCTCCGACTATCGAAAATGATGCAATGCAGTTAATAGCTCAAGCAAATAGAAGGCATACCACAATATTACCACAATCGATCACCCAAGGACTCAGAGGATTTTAAGGTGGTTCGGTCCTTCAGACCTACATCCACCCCACACTCAAACCGAAAAATAATGTATGGAAACTAGTTCCTAGACCTGAAAACACTCATGTCATTGGCACTAAATGGGTTTTCAAAAATAAGATTGATGAAAATGGTGCTATCTCTAGAAACAAAGCAAGACTTGTAGCTCAAGGCTACAGTCAGGAATTTGGTGTGGATTTTGATGAATCCTATGCACCAGTAGCTAGGATGGAAGCTATAAGAATTCTATTTGTATTTGCATGCTCTAGAAACATTCGGCTACAGCAAATGGATGTCAAAAGCGCATTTTTAAATGGGTTATTGAAGGAAGAAGTATATGTTGAACAACCTCCTGGGTTTAATTTCTCTGTTCAGCCTAACATGGTTTTTAGGTTGAATAAAGCCCTCTATGGATTGAAGCAGGCTCCCCGAGCCTGGTATGAGAGACTTTCTGAGTTCCTTGTGAGCAAGGGCTACACTCGAGGTAAGGTTGACCAAACCCTATTCACCAAAAGTCTCGGAAAGGAGTTAATTGTGGTCCAGGTATATGTTGATGATATCATTTTCGGATCTAACAATTCAAAATTATGTAAAGATTTTTCTGAGTCTATGTCCCAAGAAATTGAAATGAGTCTAGTTGGCGAACTAAAATATTTTCTTGGACTACAGGTCAAACAAATGGAGGATGGTTGTTTCATAAATCAAACCAAGTATACTCTGGAGATGTTGAAAAGGTTTGGAATGACCAACCTCAAGACAATCTCAACACCCATGGGTACCAGCTCCTCACTGGATTCAGACGAAAAAGGTAAAGAGGTGGATGCTAAACTATATAGAGGTATGATCGGTTCACTCCTCTACTTAACTGCATCCAGGCCCGACATTCAATTTAGTGTAGGGATGTGTGCCAGATACCAGGCTAGGCCTACTGAATTGCATCTGGCAGCTGTAGAGAGAATCTTTAGATACTTATCTACCACCCATGATCTAGGTCTCTGGTATCCTGCATCATGTAAGTTAGATCTCATTGCATACACTGATGCAGATTATGCAGGATGTAAATTGGACAGGAAGAGTACTAGTGGTCACTGTGAATATCTAGGAGGATGCTTAGTCTCTTGGGGATCCAAGAAGCAACACTCTGTGGCTCTTTCTACTGCTAAAGCTGAATATGTAGCAGCGGGGAGCTGTGGCACACAGGTTATATGGATAAAACACCAGCTTCTGGACTACTCAGTTGAGCTAGGTTGTACTCCTATCTTTTGTGACAATACTAGTGCAATAAATATTACAAAGAATCCTGTACTTCATTCCCGAACTAAACACATTGGTATCAGAGCAGGTTTTTCCCAGAATGTGGTCCAACGGCCAGGGAAACGGATCCACTGGTCCTCGCAGTTTCATAGCTGATGGGCAGTCTATCACCCGTCCCCCCTTCTTTGATGGTAATAATTACTTCTTCTGGAAGAACAAGATGGAAGTCTTTATCAGGGCCCAAAGCCACAAGCTATGGAAAGTTATTACAGATGGTCCATACACCCTTCCACCGAATGAAGATATGTGGACAGAAGATCAGGTCAAACTCTCCGCACTGAATTGGACAGCTCTTAACATCATACAGTGCGCCGTCCACCCGGAAGAGTATTCGAGGATCTCAGCGTGCAAGACTGTAAAGAACATGTGGGATGATTTGCAGTTAATTCATGAGGGCACATCTCAGGTGAAGGCTACCAAGATCAACATACTTACAACTCAATATGAGTTATTTAAGATGAAGCCAGAGGAGCCGATCACAGAAATGTATGCCAGATTATCTGTGATCATCAACAGTCTGAAGGGCCTTGGAAAGGATATTCAACAAGAAGACATAGTCAGGAAGATCCTTAGGTCTCTAACTCCCGTCTGGGAAACCAAGGTGACTGTAATAGAGGAATCAAGAAATTTATCCATCATGACAGTAACCTAGTCGATTGGATCCCTCATGACCCATGAAATGAATTTCAAACATGGAAACGATGGGCATGACAGAAAGGGAAAGAATGTTGCTCTGAAGGTCTCACGACATGCTAAGAAGAACAACAGCAGTAGCAGCAGCAGTGATGATAGCAGCGAAGGCTCTGATGGATTCTCAGACCTGGACAAGGACGAGCGAGCTATGCTCACCAGGCAATTCAGAAAGTTCCTGAGAACTAAAGGAAAATTCTACAGGAGGAAGAAATTTAATGCTGCAATGAAGTCTCCTGAGCGAGGATTTGAGAAGAACCGGTCTGCTAAGAAGATCACTTGCTATCATTGTCAGAAACCCGGTCACATGAAAAGTGAATGTCCAGAGCTACAAGCTAAGGCTCCAGGACACCAGAAGAAGATGGTGCACAAGAAGAAGAAGGCCATGCTGTGCACATGGAACGATGAGGAGGAGGACCCAGAAGCCACTTCGTCCAGTGAAAATGAAGAAAAGATCTGCCTCATGGCCGACCATGAGAAAGAGGTAACAAACTTATTTGAGAATTTTACCTTGGATGATTGGGAGGACGCCTATGGCAACCTGTTAAGTAAATATAATTGTTTAAACAAGGAGCACAGAATGCTTAGACGTAAGTTTCATTCTCTGTCTGAAGAACACTCTTCTATTGTCATTGATAGCATGAAAAACAAGGAGATGGCCATTGAGCTAGACCAGATTAAAGGTGAGATTGAGAGGTTGAGAATGGAAAGAGAGGAGAGTCTAGCTAGAATGGATGAGCTGAAGTGTAAAGCTGAAGAGTGTAAAGGAGAGATTAGACTGATGGCTGAAAAATATGAGGCAATTAGAAAAGTTAATCAGGAACTCCAGGACAAATGCAATGAATTTCAGAAGGAGATTGAGGACAAAGAAAAAGTGCTTGAGAAGTTTACAGAGGGGAGAAACAACCTGAATGTCCTTCTGGGGTCCAGGGTAAACTTCAATAGGGAGGGATTAGGATACAATCCTACTAGTAAAAAACCCTTTGAATTTAAGACTACCACGTTCTGCCCCGCCAAAGGCAAAGAGAAACTGGAAACACCATCCAGTTCCAAATCTGTCTCTACAATGAAGTTTTCGACCGGCAAATTCATTCAATCCACTGGTCAGCAACCTAAGTCGGGAAATCCTGAAACAAGAACTGCTCATGTGCAACAGGTGGGGAACAAAGGTTCTCACAGAACCAGTCCTATTGATGTCACAAAAAGGGTGAAAAGTTTTGTTAAGAAAGCTCATCATGCTAATTATCAAGTAGAACATGGCAACGTTCACCAGGTTCAGCACAAATTTTATTGGAGTAAAAATGCTTACATGAATTATGCTCAACACACACGCGTATCCTCTAAGAGGCCAACCAACAATGTCTTTGTTCAGAAACAGCATAGTTCAAATAGGAATAAGCTTATTCAACACCCACCAAGAAACGACAAAAGGGAAGAATCAACCCACATAAAACCACTGAAGAGAACTATAAAACAAATGTGGATTCCCAAGTGTTTTTTGCATAATCTGAAAACTGGTTCTGGACCCAATTTGAATTGGGTCCCACATTACTCTGTCTGAATTTTTTGCAGGTCAACCTGGCAGTTGAGCATAACAAGTGGTATCTTGACAGCGGCTGTAGCAGGCACATGACAGGAGACCGGTCCAAATTCAGCAAACTAAAAATGAAGTCTGGGGGCTTGGTCAAATTCGGAGGAAATAACAGAGGTAGAATAATTGGAATTGGTACGATTGGTAAGTCCTCCACTAACTCCATTGAAGATGTGTATCTTGTAGAAGGACTTCAGCACAACTTGGTAAGTATAAGTCAACTTTGTGACAAAGGACACAAGGTACTCTTTGACCACAACTCGTGCACTGTTTTTGAGCTGAACTCTGATAACATCATGTTCAAAGGTAATAGAGTAAATAATGTGTACATCGTTGATCTAGATGATAATTCTGAAACAAACTTGTGTCTGTCTGCTAATTCTGAACAGGTTGCTTTTGACTGGCATAGGCGTCTAGGCCACGCTAGTGTGTCTACTTTGAATAAACTGTCTAATTATAACCTAGTCAGAGGTTTGCCCAAAATAAAATTCCAGTTAGGGTCCAAGCTCTGTGATGCTTGTGCTCAAGGTAAACAGACTCGTGCAGTTTTTAAGTTGAGAACTAAAGGTCTCTCATTTAAACCACTACAGCACTTGCACATGGATCTCTTTGGTCCTACTCGAATACAAAGCCTGTCAGGTAAGAGATATGGTCTAGTCATAGTTGATGACTTCACTAGATTTTCTTGGTTGTTCTGTTTAGCAAATAAAAATGATGCTTTTGTTCACTTTGAAGAACTTTTTAATAAAATCAAACTGCAAGGTGAACATAATATCATTACAATTCAGTCTGACCATGGAGGAGAGTTTGAAAACTCTTCATTCTCTGAATTTTGCTCAAGAGAGGGAGTGACTCACAGATTTTCTTCTCCCAGGACACCGGAGCAGAATGGAATTGTTGAGAGAAGAAACAGGTCAATAATTGAAATGGCCAGGACTATGCTGATTGAGAGTGGACTTCCAAGGAGATTTTGGGCAGAAGCTGCAAATACAGCATGCTACATTTTAAATCGAGCCTTGGCAAGACCTACTCATAAGAAAACTCCTTATGAACTCCTCAAGGGTAAGCTGCCAAATATTTCTTACTTTAAAATCTTTGGTTCCAAATGTTTCATCCACAATAATGGTAAGAATGGTTTGGATAAGTTTGAAGCAAGAAGCTCTCCTGGAATTTTTCTCGGATATTCAGAAACCTCTAGGGCTTACAGAGTCTTCAATAAAGATGATGTCAAAGGGGGAGAGAATTGTGTGGTTTCGGTTTCAGAGTTTTTGTTGCATGCCATTGTGTTGAGGGGGAGTTAGTTATCAAGTCTGAGGTAACCTGTTGCCATTGTGTTGAGGGGGAGTTAGTTATCAAGTCTGAGGTAATCTGTTGCTGTGTTCAGGGGGAGTGTTCTGGTGTCATCAGAGGAAGCAAGGAAGCTAGTGCGTTGAAAGTCTGCTTTAATTTGTCTGCATTAAATCTCTTGAAATGATCTCTTTTGAACTTATCTCTTATACTTAATATAGTGTTGCCATCATCAAAAAGGGGGAGATTGTTGGATTTTGTGTCTTCCCTAAGTGTTTTGATGATGAGCAACACTATGTTAATTGTTGTTGATATTTTTGATCAGATATCTTGCACTTGAGTTATCCATGGTTTTATATGAAAAAGCTGCTAAGAGGTAACACTTCGTGTGTTCGTACAAGTTCGGTCTTCGTGCTGTTTTCCTTAAACCTCATGTCATTCTTACTTCACGTTTTCACCTCGTGTCGAGTTAGCCATGTTGTCGTCTGATTGAGTGTTATCTTTCACCTCGTGCAGTCTTTGATTACTGTGTTGTTTCCGTGTCATCCTTAGCTCATGTCATCCGTTTGTATTCCTGTCTTCGAGTCTATTTTCGCTGAGTCTCTAAGTCAGTCTAAGTTCAAGTGTTCGTTTCACTTCGTGTTGTTTTCTCTTCTCATGTCTTCGTGTCGTGTTCCTGAAGCTGCTCTAAAAGTTCTGATGAACTTCGAGTAGTTTTTTTTTTTTTTTGTAGACCTCGTGTCGTTCCTACTTAGTAACCACACTTCGTGACGGTTAATGTTGTCCATGTTTTCGTGTTGTGTTTTCGTCTTCGTGTTAATCTGTCTTCGTGTCGGTTTCTACTTTTCATCTTTGAGTTGTGGTCATCCCGTGTTGTTTTCATCTCGTGCTGTTCTTACTATACTTCGTGTCGTTTTCTGTGTAGTGTGTGTTTTTGTCACCACTATACTTCGTGTCGTTGTTCTTCACTTCGTGTCAACTTCACTTCATGTTGTTTTCACTTCGAGTTGTCTCTTTATATTCTATCTTCGTGTTGGTCTCTCGCTTTAGACTTCGTGTCGTTTTCGCCTTGACCACACATCGTGTTGCCTTCCGTAGACCTCGTGTCTTGAATGTTTGCAACCACTTCGTGTCGGTTTCTGTCGTTAGCCCGTGTTGTCCTCGTGTTGTTTTTGCTTTCGTGACCTCGTGTCTCTTTTGGCTTATAACCTCACCTCGTGTCATTTCCTTCTGTGTGTCTGACCTGTTACAGAGTATCTCGTGTCGTTCTTGTGTCATTTCGAGTAATAGTCACGTCGTGTTGTTACTATATACCTCATGCAGTTTTGGTCTTTGTGGCCATGCAGCGTATTAATGGATTTAATCTCATTACAGGTCCGAGGAAGAACATTCCACACTCCTGGGCTGCACGTGATCCGAGACAAGAGGAACCAATCTGATAAAGGCACGTGGCAGGAATATTCTGGATACAGCGTGGGAGGCACACGCGTTCTGTGCCCTATCCACCTGCTGTTACTGCTATAAATAGAATCCTTCGTCCTCAGATGAAGGTGATCGAAGAAGAGTGGCATAGAAGAAAAAGCAAGAAAATAGAGAGCCCTTCGATCCAGGAAAAGAAAAGAAAGAAGAAAGAATAGCAGAGAGAAAAAGAGAGAGAGCAGAAGAGTGATCAGAAGAGTTGTTCTGACTTGCGGATCAAATCCGAAGTCTATTGCTCTGTACTGAGCTACATTGTTTCCATTTTCTGGCATTTGATTTCCTTCGATCGTATTTTTCGTTTATTGTTCTTACCTTTCTTCAACTGTTCTTGTTTGTGTTTCCGATCCTCTAGAGTGAGG
This sequence comes from Amorphophallus konjac, assembly GCA_022559845.1. NCBI lineage: Eukaryota > Viridiplantae > Streptophyta > Magnoliopsida > Alismatales > Araceae > Amorphophallus > Amorphophallus konjac. The sequence goes on along the minus strand of CM040127.1, from coordinate 176,260,583 downwards.
TCGGGGTCCTCCTGTGAGATCAGGAGAAGGGAGAGTCAATCTCCAGTCTGCAAGCAGCAGGTGGGCTGCTTGTAGGTTCCCTCCGGGTTGGGAGGAAGAGGGGTCTTCGACCTCTGGTTCACTAGTAGCAGGGCTGCTACTAGTGGGGTTCCCTCTTGGTAAAGAGGAAGAGAGACGAGAGTCTCTGGGTTCTAGTGACTGCTGGTCGCTAGAGGTTCCCTCCTGGTAGGAGGAAGAGGAGAGGTTGTTCTCCTGGGAAGCTGTGTATCAGCAGTTGTTTGGCAAGCTGTGTTGCCCAGCCTTTAGTGAAGCCACACTCGATTTGAGTGTGGGGTGAATGTAGGTCTGAAGGACCGAACCACCTTAAAATCCTCTGAGTCCTTGTGTGATCGATTGTGGTAATATTGTGGTATGCCTTCTATTTGCTTGAGCTATTAACTGCATTGCATCATTTTTGATAGTCGGAGCTCGAGGTTATTTGCGTTTAGCGATATACTCTGTAGTATTTTTTAATTCTACGAAAAACAGTGATCTATTCATCCCCTCCCTTCTAGATCACTTCATATTGTACTTATCAGAAGCTACATTTGTATTGGTTTCTGAACCGACTGCTTCTTCGTTGGTCTTTGTTCCTATTTTGTTTTCTTTTCATTTTGTTCATCCTTCTGATTCGAATTGGTTCCCCTCCGGTGTGTGGAGGAAGGGAGTATTACTCCAGTTTCCCTCTGGGTTGCAGAGGAAGAGAGATCGGTGATCTCTGGTGTTGCTAGTGATAGGTTGTCATTAGCAGGTTCCCTCCGGTGTGTGGAGGAAGGGAGAGGTGTCTCCGGTTATGTTCTAGCTGGTAGCTGGAACAGGTATCAAGTTCTGTGGGTAGCAGAGTCTGGTTGAGGGATTTTTTTCCCTTGGTTGTTCAAGCTGTGTGGCAGCATGTTGTTCGCAGACTGAGTCTGCAGTGATCTAGCATTGTCTAGTGGAATCCTTATTCTAGTTGGAGTGAGGGGTGGATGTAGATTGCGGACTGCAATCGAACCACCTAAAAATCGAGTGCCTCCTCTGTGGTTTGCTGCTGTTATCTGCGCTCTCCATCTGCTTGTCTCTTTGCTTCCATGTGATCAGTTCTTCATTCTCATTTACTTATACTGCCTTGCTTGGTGACTGTATTTGCATTTCTCTGTGTGCGGGTTAAGGAGGAGCATAAGCAGTAGAATTTATTTTCCGCGTAAGTTTTTACAAATTGGGAGTGATCTATTCATCCCCCCCTTCTATATCACTCTTGCTGCGCTAACAGGAATGTGGTCCTATATATAGGCAACCCACATTTTACAAAAAGTCCCTGACTCATGCAACCATGACAAATAAGCAAGGGTAGGGGGGGCGCCCCTCGGCCAAGCCCACAGAATTGGGCCCAATAGCTAATCTAATGACACTTAAACTTAGGAAAATAATAAAAGACCTAGGGACATGACTCAAATAAAACTGAAAATACATCAAATGACTCAAATAGAAAGCACAAAATGGATAAAGGGGCCTACATAGAGTGAAGCCCGTGCTCAAATGACACCGAGGTGTGAAGATGACCTGAGCCAGAGGGAGTCGTGGGTGATGCCTCCATCACCCGGTTAGCTCATCGGGTTAATGGTTTTGCCGGTCCTCTCGGAAGGTTTCCCCTCTTCTTTCTCCCCTCAAAGATGAAAGTTAAGTGAAAATCCTGAAAGGCGCACCCCGCTAAGGCATGCAACCTCATTTTAGCAAAACATACACGTAATTGTCTACTTCGAAAAGTAAAAGCCATCGCTGCGAAGGAGTCTCGGTGTTTCTAGCCGGTCAAGACCTCTATCTACCACCTCGGTGGATTCTTACTTTAACATCGGGCTTAGGTCAATGCAAGCGCGTCACCGATAGGTGCGACGGCGTCTGATTCCGGGTCAGCATCGCACGGTTGGCCGTTAGGGTTCCAGGGTGTTCCATCATATACCATCTAGAGTTGTGAGGAAATAGACCTGGGTCGGGCAAAACTTTTACCTCGAGCACTCTTTCGATGTATCCTTGTAGTCGGAAACAACTGGGAGCCTAAGCATGGCATGACGGTTTTGTCATCAGGTTAAGTCTTAACCGGTAGGATTATCATTTGAGGAGTCTAGGGGCCCAAACCAATCTAGATGTGCACACAGGATACCTGAGAGGTTAGTAAGAAACCCTATCTTCATAAGTGTCAGGTGCCATAAGAATGATCACTAGGCATTAGATATTCAAAAAAAAAAATTGAAGTGGCCCTCGGAAGACGCCGTCAGCTGAGTCCCCAAGTGGGAATTCTCTTGAGCACGTTAACCCTGTTTTGAGCCACTCAAGAACGATTTAAACACCCCTGGTCCAAGAACCATGCCGATTGTAATAACAAGTGTCTTTCAAACAAAAAAAAATCGAATAAAACAAAAAGACAAACACTAATAAAAAAACAAAATAAAAAAAATAAAAAAATTACATCCATGTGATCTCATTTGTGTGCTACATTTTTACATTCTGTTCTGATTTGTGTGCCCGTGTGTTACATTCATCATCTTTCCTCTGGCCTTAATTGATAAAGGCTTGGCCCCTTGACTCGTTATCAAGGCTAGTCTCAAAATAATCGCCCACCTTTTGAGCAAGGGGCCAAGTCAGAATGAAAAAACTGACTTGTTTCATTGAGTAATGTACAGGATTGAAAAAAATAGGAATGAAGACAGAAGACATGAAACTGAACATTCCTTCCTTTATTTCCTTCTAGAAGTTGTACATTAAGTTCCGTCCTCTCTCTCAGAGTTACCCCTCTCACCGCTCTCCAGGCGAGGAACCCTGGAGGGTGTTGCTAAACCATGCAAGGCGGTGCCTCTACTGCTCTGTACCCCTCTTCCCGTCTCTGCTCCCCGTCAATCGATAGGGGCGGCAAAGAAGCTGCTAACATGAAAGCCACGCTCTCGTGCTCTTCGATAGCACTCTTCACCATCTCTCAGCCATTGTTCAGCAAGACCGAGGCTGGTTCAGAGTTCAAACAGTTGGGCCTCCATGGCCCTCCGCTCCTCCCTCTCAGCCAATCTGTCGGCTCTCTCTCTTTTGGTGACTCTTTCCCTCTCCGCATGTTCTCTCTCTCTGTCCTCCCTTTCCAGCTGAAGGGTGATCCTCAGCTCCACGACGTCCCAAGAAGAGCCATCGTCTGCACGATGCCACAACTCTTCCTCCAGTTCCGCTATTCTGGCTTCCCCTTGCGCGGTGCGGGCAAGTGCATCTTGCACCTCTTTCGTCTGCCATGACCATCATCTCAGATATGTGGAGGCACGGATAAGTGAAATTCAATGACTAGACTCTCACCTATGTGGAAAGCATTCCTTCTGCCTCCGCGGCTCGCTGCGTAGTATAAGCAAGTTGCTCATGAAGTAAATCAAGTTCGGAAGTGGGGATCCATAAACTGGAAGAGACACCATCCGCCCCCATTGCTAAAGAAGCTGCATCAAGCTGGGCGCGCTGCAACACACATAAGGTGACACTGAGGACCTAGCACCAGGAATCTTGTTCTATGATCGTGTGTATGTAGGCTTACCGAAGAACTCAAGGCTGCGCGACTATCATGTAACTGCCGCTCCGTGCCTATCAGGCGAGCTTGCAGGTTTGCTATAATAGTGTCGCGAACATCCTATGGCCAGGGCATAGGTTAACATATAAAAAAAATGAAAAGAAAAATATGCTCACCTCCACAGTCCCCTCGGGATGGAGTCGCTCTGCATACATCGCCTTATAGAGGCGTAGATAATCCTTGCTGTCTTGAGCATGTAACTCCACGGGAGTGCCACCCCATTGCCAGTCCTCATATTGTTCGGGGAACCGCACTCTCCAATCAACGGAAGTTGCTGGCCCACGCGTCTTCCTCCCGACATGTGGTGTTGTAGTCATGTCCACCTATTCCTGGGCAAGCCCTAGGGTCCTCATGGCCAATCGTAGCTGAAGTGGCTCGATTTCATTCAGACAATGGATCCAGAGGTTGCGTCCGAACTGAGCACGACTAGTCATGACCCATGGCTGGTCAGCGTCGGTCATGCCCGCATAAGGCCTCCAGACCACCTAGGTCAGGTCACACACATCCTCTTAATCACAAAAAAAAGAGACAAAGAAAAAAAAAGATGATGGGATAATAACCACCATCGCCGCGGGGAACTCTTGCAACTCGCGTCGTAACACCATCAGCTGGTAGAATAGAGGGGCTGGGCTCGTGATGGGTTGCCACCGCCTCGCCAGTGGCACTGCCATTGGACGTCAATGACGGGCTTTTCCCATTGGGAGGTAATAATAGCTCCACAACTACACCATCATGTGTCATTAACGTATCAAAAAAAATGAAAAAAAAAGATAAGGGGGGATACCTGGATGAACGACGTGAAACCACTCACTATCACCTCTCGATCTGCTCTTTCATACAAACTCGCAAATAGATGCGCCAGCATGGCTGCTCCCCAGGCGTATCGCCCCACTTTCTCAGGATCTACAAGGAATTCTAAGAAGTGGCAAAGAATGCTATTTCCTTTCAAGCCCAACAACAGTTTCCCCAACAGGAAGAAGAGGAATCTCCTCAAATCCATGTTGGCTCTTTCCCAATTGCTCACGTCTACGCAGTAGACGGTGCGACATCCTCTTTCAATCCTCTCCATGAACTCTTCCAAGGACTCATCATCACGGGAACGAACGTCAGTAAACCTTAATGTCTCCATGATAGGCGTCTTGGCTACGGACCTGTTCTTACGATCATCCAGATCCACTCCTAGTAACCTTTGAGCAGCCTCTCTGTAGTCGGAGTATGTGACGCCAGTCAGTGCCTCACCATCCACTTTGAGGCCCGTAATTCGGACCACATCTTCTAAGTTGGGCACCATGTGCCCCCAAGGCATCAAGAAGGCACGGCTCATTGGATCCCACCTTTCACGCAATGCTTGGACGAGGGCGAGGTCGAGCTTGACTGGCCCGATCCGGAGAAAGGCTCCAAGCCCCATCACGTCTAGCCTAGCTTCTGAAAATCTGGGAGACCCCTATATGCTGCCACTACCAACTCCCCTAAAATATGTGATTTCATCACATTCTGCGCATGCACAAGCAATGGAGAGGGGTTTTGTCAAAAAGAGAAAAAGGAAGAAAGAACTAGAAGAAGAGGCAAGAAAACTCAGCTTACGAGTTACGATTGGGTCCTCTCACTGAAGTGCCCTTGGAGGTTCGAGAGTTTCCTGGAACTGCTACTGCTGGATCTGCTCCTCTTCGAGGAGTGGGACGATTCACCCTCCATTCCAACCTGAGAACTCTTAGTTCCTCCTTTTTGTGCAAACTTGCACTCTTCGAGTGGGCTCTCAATGTCCTCGGGGGAACGAGCGAGGGAGGTATTTGTAGAAATGGGGGAAGCACGAGCCAATACTGCCTCCATCACCTATGACCCTCGTGCTAGGGGACCTCCCTTGCAGTCCCATGTGTAACTTCACCGCTCGCGCAGGGTAATTGATTGGTGTGATGTGACGATTCGCTCCCTACGAAGTCTAGGGAAGGCCTGTCTATTGCTTTCAATGTGACCCTTCTTTTGCAAGATGGGCTTATGATGCCGACTAAATACAAATATGAGCCAAGTGATAAAGTCAATCAACCTATGAACATGTGAGCCATGAACCTAGGCAACCAACATAAGCTCTAGCATGGGCATGCTATCTCAATCATCAAAACTAAGCTAAACAAATAAAGAAAAAACACACGCCGGGGCGTGGAATAAAGAATAAAGAAAAACACACCGTAGAGGTGGAGCAAGCAAGAGTAAATAAGAGATATGAGAGAAGAAGCTAATGCCCAATACGAAGAAAGAACGTGATCGCCACCAAGGTAAACACAAGCCAAAGACTTGAGAAATACCTTGGAATAGGGGGATGATGCACCCGCCCATGGGAGAGAGAAACCAATAGGAAACTGCAGCTCTGTTGAATATGACGGTCCAATGCCCATGCGTCACAGCGAGTGTGACGGTCGCCCGATAGACCGCTAGAGGAACCTGACGCGTCTGATGAAGACCGTCAGAGTGTCTGCAGAACAAGCTTGTGAATCCTTCAAACTCCAAACTTTCCAGCCGGCCAGAAAGCTTGGGCCTCGCCTTATGAACCCTGTAAACCTGCCAAAGAACATGAAACACAAGAAAAACAATCCCAAATTAGCCTTTCAATCAAGCGTAGTATCAATAACCCAATGAACTCAATAGCATGCAAAAGGAAAGGGGAATACCGGGAGTTGGTTTTTTAACCCCTCTGGGCATTTTAAAATATAGGAAGGATGTTTAAATGATTGAAAGGAGTGGAAGAACGTTGGAGAAAGAGTGGGATAATGCTATGATTGCTTAGAAATGGGAAAACACTAAGGACAATGATGTGACTGCACTAAACCCTTGAAAACCGATACTCCCTGGACTTTGGAAGTAGATGAACGTGGGAAGTAGCTCTCCTTGGTTGGTTCTAGCTCCAGGATGCGGCAACACTTCGACGCAAACTCCAGATTCCTCCTCTTTAGGCCATGAAGTCAAGGGTTTTATTTATAGACCCTCAAACTCTCCGGTCGAGCAGAGGATAATCTAGCTAGAAAAGAGGATGATTCTTAGCAAACTCTTGAAGATAATACTCCCAGGAGTCCATAGAAACAAACAGAAGGTTCTAAAGATTAGATTTGGAAGAGAAATCACAAGATCAAACTCTCAAGTTGGCCACGAAGTAGCAGAAGAAGAGCAGACCTGTCAGGACTCTCTGTTTGATGTAACGGCTGCACGACAGACCGCCACAGGAAGGTAACGCTCCCAGAGAAGACCGTCACACAACCTTATCCTTTAAGAAGATAAGATCAACGAGAGAAGTTCAAAAGTGTTGGACTCTTGAAGAATGTAACGGTCGAGGGAAGACGCGTCAGAGGAATATAACGGTTGCACGATAGACCGTTAGAGTCAACGGATAGCCAAAATATAAGCATTGGAAGGAGGCCTTGAGGCTAAGGACTCTACAAGATGTAACGACCAATGACTAATGCGTCAGAGGGTTGTAACGCGCCTGGTATAGACCGTTACAGACAATAAGGAACAAAATGAAATAAAAGCTTGCTAAGCTTCGTCCAATGCAAGGAATCAAGGAACTAGACCCAACCAAGGAATTAAGACCCATGAAATCAACTTCAAACTGATCAAGAAGGCTCAACAAAAGGGAATAACTCGGAGCATCATATAGAATGAACAAGGAGATGACCCAACTTATCGGTCATAAAACGGGTGTCAACAGATGTCCCTCCTTAACGTCCTCTTTACAGGGGAGCGAGCGGAGGTGAAGTGAAAGCGAAATGGAACATGGAGATGAAGCGGAAATGAATCGGAGCGGACTGAAAAGCAGGCGTTAAGGCAAATGACACCCGTTCTCAACCAACAAGCGGCGGGAATTTTCTGGAAAACTTTGAACTAATCACAAGGAAATAGCCAACCAAACGACGCAAGTCTGGAGAATTAACAACTAAGGAAAGGAAGACACGGCTGGCCGCCGGAGGCAACGAGAAGGAAAATACGATTAACTAAACTCCAGACAGAAATCTTCAGCTAACCAAATCAAGCGAGCAGATCGAAGGAAACCTTCTAATTCAGAGTGGAATGACTCTCCTCATTCGAGATCAAGAACACAGCTATTCACCATCACTGAGACATCTAGAACAGATGAAGATTAATGAATGCTCAAGAAAATGTGCATGATGCATGCTGGGCTAAAACAAAAGAAATCATTAACACGAATGCAAAGAAAGATAAAATAACAAGATACTCGAGAATAGTATTGCTAGACCAGAGAAACTAGGGTCAGGACACCATCTGCAACCACGGCGTGCAAGACCGAACCATCATCCCCAAACTTTTCCAACCTAACGGCCTATCTAACGATTAAACATGTGCACTTAGATCATCATCATTTTTATTTAAGGGGAACATCAGATCCCTGAACACATGAATGACCAGCCGGTTCTCGAGATAATATATCATAGATAACATATAGTAATGCATTAAAGGGGAAAGGAAATCGGGATACAATACCTGACTTACCTGCCCGGCGAACTGGCGAATGATGATGTTCATAACTTCATTCATGAGAAAAAGAAGTTAGCCAATGATAATTCATATTAGCATGAAATGAGGCATAATCATTTGTACGCATGAATTGCATTAATAACATACACCATGGAAAAAAATGTAATCATTCAGGCATCAAATAGACCATTTTCTTCATCAAGCAACCTGGAAACTTTGACGGTCTACAGGGGGTGCGTTAGAGAATTCTGACGGATCAGCCTTGGGCCGTCAGAGCTTTGGCGGTTCATATCCTTCAATGCACTTATTCAAACTGACAGAACGGTCTAAGGCACACGCGTCATAGAATGTAACAGTCTGGCAATAGACCGTCACATTTCCTAAGCGTTCAAAAAAAAACAAACTGAACGGTCACAAGCCAATCACACATTCATTCACCCTAACACAAAACGCCAAGAACCCCAGACCACCAAAAACCCCAACCGAGAGCCACCGGTGACCACCGGCGACGTCCAACGGAGATGGCCGGCGACGAGGCTCAACAGCCCTTGGGAAGAGAAAAGGGGAAGAAGAGGAAGGCCATACGCCGCCTCCACCGTCGGATAGAGTGCGAGATGATCCCGTCGACCGAGGAAGGAGAAACGGCGGCGAGGGCATCCACGGTGGAGGGAGAGCCTCCAACGGCCGAACCAGAACAAGGGGAAGCTCCCCTGGACGAAGGAGAAGTCGTGGCAACGGAGAAGAAAAGGAAACGGGGCCAAGACCATGAGGTAGGCCCGTTCGCCCTAATTTTCAATTTTCAATTTTTATGAATTTTTAAGTCCATGCATGCATGAACGGGGGGTAGAAAATGGGTCTATGAACCCATTGGGATCAGTTGTAGGGCATATGGCCAATTTTGGGAAGCCAACGAAATCAAAAGGGAAACCACCCCTTTGCATAGAACGTGACGGTCATTGCAGTGACCGTCACAACTCTGACGCACTACCCCTGGTGCATTAGAGCCTTGTGACGCGCCACCCGAAGGCCGTCACAGAAACTAGAGACCAGAACTGATTTTGGGGTTTTTCAATTATTCAATTTTTTTTGTTTGTTTCCATTATATGAATGTTATGCAATGATTTTATGATGCAATTGACTAATTTATGATCAAAATGCATGCAGGGGAAGAGACGAACAAGAATTTCATGGCTCCAAATCCGGGCAGTCTACCAGGCATTACCCGAGTACCAGAGAGAGAGATTGGCCGCGATGGGCTTCGCCGAGGTGCTGAGCATCGAGGTGATCAGGATGGACACACCATTGCTCTATGCGCTGCATGAGCGGTGGGACCCGGTGAGCAGAGCTTTCATCTTCCCGTGGGGCCACATGATTCCCACGTTGGAAGACATAGCAAGGATTACGGGATTGAGGGTTCACGGAGCAGCGGTGACCGGGTGGACCTACTGAAACTACAGGGAGTTCGCCCAGGAGCTATTGGGCTTGGACTTGATCATGTCGAGGCAGACATCATTCCAGCTTTCGAGATCGAGACTGCATAACAGTCTGGGACTGAGAGGAGCTGCTATCACCGTTAGGGAGCTGCCTGAGGAGCATATCGGGCGAGTGATTAAGCAGGTGCGCCCACATGTGGCGGCAGAGGCGGGACTGGAGGGAGATCACGTACTGAGGCGGTTCCTCATGCTACTATTCGGGAAACTGCTATTCGCGACTCGAGCGGATGGGATCAATTACAGATTACTACCATTGCTCGAGGACTTAGGCAGAGTCAGAAAGTATGCATGGGGAGCGGCGGTCCTGGCCTTCTTATTCGAGTCGCTCAGCACGATGGACCGGCAGACGATGCTGGGCGGCTTCTCGCCTTTCCTACAAGTAAACCTGACTTAAATGCTTTCTATATGATTATGCAAATGATTATGCGATGCAATCGACTGACATGACTCCTAAATAAAGATCTGGAGCTTCGTGTATGATGTGACACAATTAATGGGTATGCAGCAAAATGGACACAGGTCCTTGGACCTATTCTGCAAGCACAAAAACAAAGCAACAAAGTACTAGATTGGACCGAATCGCCGTCGCACACACACGAGCCCGGGTGACTTGATGATGCCAAGTGGAGATGATGGATCAAGGACCTTGCTGGTAGAGTGCCAGCAGGGCTAGGGTTGCCCTCCCGAAGGTACGAGGCCCACACTTAAGGGGCTGGCCGGGTGCCAATTGGGGCACTAGGTCCCTCTCTCCCACAGCCCACGGTGATCGCTCGTAAGTGGAACACGCGGGGTCGGGCGCTCTCTCTCTTGCTCAACGGAGCAATTCCACGGATATTAGATGAACAAGTACTAATAATGAAGTAAAGGTCAGAGCTTACCCCGGTTGGTTTGAAGAAACCAACCTCGTTCGGAGACGAGGGTGAGCGGGGAAGTGTGGGTTCCCCGCACACTGCGCCGATGAAGCTTGACCCCTGTTAAATAATTACAAGCACTAGGCCTCACACAGGAGGGTGGACATGGGGTGGGGATTTCAGTATTACAACTCAAACACTACCTCCGCACAGGGAGGGGCATTAAGCCAGCCAGGCGGGGAGGGGAGAGTCACTAAAACCCAAGAGGAGGAACCAATATCGAGTCTGCCTGCTCGCTGTGATAGGTGATAGACAGTCAGTGTTGAGGCCGTAGATCGCAATATGGAATTTTTCTGATGACGAGACCAGAGGGGAACTCTTCGTAACTAGAGCCAGAATGCCTCAGAATTTTTTTGAATTCTTCTGATGCCGAGGCGGGTCTTGGTTGAGGCTCTAACAGAGTGACAGAATCTGTGACTGGCAGCTTCAGATCTCCAACAGCAGGTTGCAGATAGTGCCCCGACAGCTTCCGGACTCTGAATCATGAACCACCAGAGTTGTTGGAACCGTGGACGAGTCCTCTTCGCAACAAAACTGACGGGGAAGCCGACTGATGCCGGAGAAGACTGGGGGACTCTGAATGGTGGTGACAGCTCGATGCAGACTTGTGGGAAGCAGATCCGTGTAGCCGAGGGAGAAAAATGATAACTTTTGTCCACGGATGCTGATCGAAGTTCTGCTTCTTGATTCTGAAAGTAGACTGGACGAGGAAGAACTTTGTAGAAGAGCTCTTGGCCTGATTCTTCTGCAGTTCGTCGTGGTACAGCTTCTATTCTGGTTCAGGTACTCTGCAGGGGCAGCTCTGCGTAGTCGTGGGAGATCGGACCTCCCAAGCAGCACGGAGCTCGGAAGCGGATGAGACCACCACCGTTGCGAAGCTGACTGGGAGAGCTTTCCGTCGATGTAGACCACGCCTCCAGGAGCTCTGGGATGTGGTCGAGGGAGGCACTGCAACAGGAGGTCGTTCTGCAGGGCTTCAACTGCACACAGATTTGGAGAGAAATGGGGTGAAGGGGGGGTTTCTTTGGTGGAAGGGTGGGGAAAATGGATGCTTTGGTAGAGGGGAGGGGTTTGGGAGGTGGTGAGGGGTGGTGAGGTGGAGGCCAGGGGCGGAGCTAGCAGGGGGAGGGGTTGGGTGTGCAAATGGCCAAGGGGGGGGTGGTGGGGAGATGGGGGCGCAAGTAGCTTGGGGAATAGGGAGGGCTTCCTTTGGAATTGGTGTGATGGGTTAATGGTGGGGTTAATGGTGGCCTAGGGAGGTGGAGGGTTTGCCTTGGGGAGGGGAAAGGTTACTTGGGAGAGGGGATTCTCTCTTGGGAAAATTAAGGGTTGTATGGGGAAGGGGAAGGGTTGCTTGGGAAGTGGGGGAAATTGAAGTGGAGTTAAGTGCCTTGGGAAGGTGAAGGGGTGGGAGGCTGATGTGGCAGATGAGGTGGCAAGGAGAGGAGAGAGAGGGTGGTGCGAATTTTGGAGAGAGAAGGGAGGGGAGAGAGAGAGGGGTTCGCCCCTTTTAGTGAGAGAGAGAGAGAGAGCTAGAAAGAGAGAGGAAGACAATTCAAGTGGCTAATCTTTCTTCAATACTTCATTAGCCTCTCCAAGAGGGGATTGGGGTCCTATTTATAGGAAACCCACAATTTAGAAAAAGTCCTCACCTTTTGGACTAATGACAAATGACCAAGAAGGGAAGGGGGCGCCCATGGGCCAAGCCCAATGAAGTGGCCCATTAACCCACTAGGCAACTTGATGATACATAGACTTAGATAGATGACTCACTATCTTAGGTACTTGACTCAATAAAAGGGAAAATTACATGGTTAAGACTCACAGAAAGAAACGAAAATTACATAGCAAGACTCAGAAAATCAAGATGAACATAATGGCGAGCATCAGGACCCTTGGAGAAATGGGAAGTGGTAAGTGATGTCCCCATCATACTCCCGGGGTGCAGAGAACTCGACTCTGTCGAGTAAAGATCCATCGTATGCGGAGGAAGCCACAGCGGGGTTGCCCTTAAGTCTACCAAAGGTAGCTGGTCCTTTCACCAAGTGAGGTAGCGCCCATACCCTTTGCTCCAGATGACAGTGACCTGTTCATACAATATCCGCTCCAATTGCTCACGTTGGCCCCTCTGGGTTGGTGGGACTTTCTCACGGGTGGTGGCTCTCTCAAGGTGTGGAACAAGCTTGATTTCCTCACTAGGTGTCACCGTGGGACCCCTGTATGGCACCAAGTCAGCCACATTGAATGTGGGACTTACTCCGTACTCCTCGGGGAGGTCCAACACGTAAGCATTTGTGCCGATCTGCCTCAGAACATGGAAGGGACCTGATCAATGCGACCTCAGTTTGGAGACATTCCCAGGGAAAAGTCTCTCAATTCTCACCATTACAAAGTCACCTATACGAAATTCCTGGTGGCGTCGGTGGGAATCGGCCGATTTCTTATACACCTCATTGCTTTTGTTGATGTGTTTGAGGATGGTGCCATGCAGTGTCATGAATGATGATCCCCTAGAGATGAAGGGAGGGCCCGGACAACCAAATGCAGTCCTATCAAGTGTTAGATTGGTTTTGACGGACTTAGGAGGACCAGGGCATCCATGATTTGACCTATCATGCTTAGAAGCCATGTGGACCTTGATGCACTTAGGTGGACCGGGCCAGCCACAAGTGGCCCTATCATGCATGAGATGGATGAAGAGTGGGGGAGGACCAGCTTGTCCAAATGTAAACCTATCGTGCACTGGACCTAGTGTGTATGTGACACAAATGACATGACTAGCCTTACCACATGATGCAAAATGTTGTGACACATGCATTCCTATCAAGATGGTCCCATCTTTAGGTGGGGGTTGATTTGGGGGTTTCCACTCATGGGGGTCGAAGGGGCCCAAGAAAGTGGACATCTTGGGATGGGTCAATTCCTCATTTCCTAGGTGGATGTCACCCATGGTCATGGCTCTCATAGTGTGGGCTAAGTTTTGGAATGGGTGGATTAGGTTCGACATGGTGGGTGAGGGTAGGAGGGAGTGGGTGGTGAGTGATGAGTACTCGGAAGCCCATAGGAAGTGGCCAAAAGGTTCGAGATGGGTTAAGGGGTGGGTGATGTGGAGGTGGGCTTTAATCCAAGTGGTCGTCCTAGGGTCCCTAGTACACATAGGGAAGTGGGAATCATGAACCTGGTGGGACCTATCGTAATGTTCCTTGCAAAGGGACGAGTGGTAGGGAAAGATGTAGGAGGGTAAGGAGGTGGGTTGGCAAAGAAGGGCTAGTGGGAAGGGATCATGTGGATCTAGGAGGACTTGGGTTGAGGGGATTGAGGCTTCTTCCCATCTTAGACCTGGAGCACTCCAAAGCATACACTCCCTAGTGTGGGCTAGGCACTCGTCTCCTAATGGGGTAAGTACCAAAGCGGATTCCCTAGGTTGAGTGCCCTTTTCTTGTGGTAGGGGGGTGGTGTAAAACTCATCGGGCTCGGGTAGAAACAATAAGAGCTCACTCATGCAAGGACCCTTGGTGTAAATGGAGATGATGGACCTGATAGAGGGGTGTGAGAAACTAAGGTACCCCGTATCACTCACTCCTAAGGCCAGCATGTTTGTCACCTCTATTTACCTTAATATGCCTTTAATCAAGTCCCTCATGGCTCCTACAAAGCAAAACGAATGATAGGTTGTGTGGAATGGTAGGGTGGGCACGATTGGGTTATGTTTATCCATGGGGGGGCGCATGATGTGGAGGAGGAGGTCTTGCTTAAGCCACTCAATGAGGGGTTCCCCAAGAATCACAATTCTCATGGAGGGAGGGGTGGGGGAACTTGGTTGGTCATCATGTAACTCATGAGGGAGGGTGTACCCAGTTAGGCTCAATGGGTTTTCTTTGGGTAGGGATGGGTTCTCTTGACCCAACTCTTGACATTGGGCTTCATATTCCTCCTCCCATTCTAGAGGTGCCTCATGGACTTCAATCACCTCCTCAAGTTCCCTTTGGATGGGGGTAACTATTTCTTCAGTTCGTGTGTTGGACATCTCTCGTGAAGGGCATTGATGGATGAAGTGTCCAAAGCCTCTACACTTAGAGCATTGTTGTCTATTTCCCTGAGCGGTCTCACCCACGCTTGGCCCATTGGAACTCCCTTCTTGTTGGGGTATGTTTTGACTAGGGGTGACCCTTGTCGGAGGAGGGGTGGGAGGAGGATTTGTGGAAGCTCGTAGGGTGTGGGTTTGATGGAGAATTTTGGGTTGGGTGGTGGCCAATTTGGTTTGAGTGGTGGTGGTGATCGGGATTGGAATCATTTGGGGTGGTGGAGTTTGGACCTTACGGGTGGTCTTGGGTTGACTGGGAGAGAAAGGAGGAGTGGGAGTGCTCCTCGGGTAATGATTCTCATGGTAGGAGTGGGAAGGTCGGGGAGCGTAGATCTTCCTAAGCTCGATCTTCATCTCTTCCCATGATCATACGAGTTCTTGCCTCCAAATCCTTCTTAAGCTCACTATGCGTTCCCACTCCTTCTTGGCTTGCCCCCGAAGCCACCCTGTGGCTCTGCGGACTCTAGCGTGTCCATAGACCCTAGTCCTATCAAAGTGTTTATCCATGGTAGTCTCCCACTTTAGGTAGGCATTAGGACTAGATCCGTCAAAACTAAGGTCCCCTTCTAGGATGATGTCCATGAGGAGGGGGTCATTCGGGCTCTTGTGGAAGGCCGTGTTGAGGGGACTTAACCAATGTGGAGTGTACATGATGATGCACTGGGTGACCTGATAAAGACTCTAAATGCGAATGCGCCCTAGGACTAACTTGTAGAGAGACAAGTTGTGAACTTGCTCTGATACCAACTGATGTGACACAACTAATGGGTATGCAGCAAAATGGACACGGGTCCTTGGACCTATTCCGCAAGCACAAACACAAAGCAACAAAGTACTAGATTGGACCGAATCGCCGTCGCACACACACGAGCCCGGGTGACTTGATGATGCCAAGTAGAGATGATGGATCAAGGACCATGCTGGTAGAGTGCCAGCAGGGCTAGGGTTGCCCTCCCGAAGGTATGAGGCCCACACTTAAGGGGCTGACCGGGTGCCAATTGGGGCACTAGGTCCCTCTCTCTCACAGCCCACGGTGACCGCTCGTAAGTGGAACACGCGGGGTCGAGCGCTCTCTCTCTTGCTCAACGGAGTAATGCCACGGATATTAGATGAACAAGTACTAATAATGAAGCAAAGGTCAAAGCTTACCCCGGTTGGTTTGAAGAAACCAACCCCGTTCGGAGACGAGGGTGAGCGGGGAAGTGTGGGTTCCCCGCACACTGCGCCGATGAAGCTTGACCCCTGTTAAATAATTACAAGCAATACGCCTCACACAGGAGGGTGGACTTGGGGTGGGGATTTCAGTATTACAACTCAAACACTACCTCCGCACAGGGAGGGGCGTTAAGCCAGCCAGGCGGGGAGGGGAGAGTCACTAAAACCCAAGAGGAGGAACCGATACCGAGTCTGCCTGCTCATTGTGATAGGTGACAGACAGTCAGTGTTGAGGCCATAGATCTCAGTCTGGAATTTTGCTGATGACGACACTAGAGGGGAACTCTTCGTAACTGGAGCCAGAATGTCTCAGAATTTTGTTGAATTCTTCTGATGCTGAGGCGGGTCTTGGTGGAGGCTCGAACAGAGTGACAGAATCTGGGACTGGCAGCTTCAGATCTCCAACAGCAGGTTGCAGATAGTGCCCCGACAGCTTCTGAACTCCGAATCATGAACTGCCAGAGTTTTTGGAACCGCGGACGAGTCCTCTTCGCAACAAAACTGACGGGGAAGCCGACGGATGCCGGAGAAGACTGGGGGACTCTGAATAGTGGTGACAGGTCGATGTAGACTTGTGGGAAGCAGATCCGTGTAGCCGAGGGAGAAAAATGATAACTTTGGCCCACGGATGCCGATCGAAGTTATGCTTCTTGATTGTGAAAGTAGACTGGACGAGGAAGAACTTTGTAGAAGACCTCTTGGCCTGATTCTTCCGCAGTTCGTCGTGGTACAGCTTCTATTCTGGTTCAGGTACTCTGCAGGGGCAGCTCTGCGCAGTCAGGGGAGATCGGACCTCCCGGGCAGCACGGAGCTCGGAAGGGGATGAGACCACCGCCGTTGCGAAGCTGACTGGGAGAGCGTTCCGTCAATGTAGGCCACGCCCCCAGGAGCTCTGGGATGTGGTCGAGGGCGGCACTGCAACAGGAGGTCATTCTGCAGGGCTTCAACTACGCACAGATTTGGAGAGAAAGGGGGTGAAGGGGGGGTTTCTTTGGTGGAAGGGTGGGGAAAATGGATGCTTTGGTGGAGGGGAGGGGTTTGGGAGGTGGGAAGGGGTGGTAAGGTGCAGGCCAGGGGCGGAGCTAGCAGGGGGAGGGGTTGGGTGCGCAAATGGCCAAGGGGGAGGTGGTGGGGAGATGGGGACGCAAGTAGCTTGGGGAATAGGGAGGGCTTCCTTTGGATTTGGTGTGATGGGTTAATGGTGGGGTTAATGGTGGCCTAGGGAGGTGGAGGGGTTGCCTTGGGGAGGGGAAAGGTTACTTGGGAGAGGGGATTCTCTCTTGGGAAAATTAAGGGTTGTATGGGGAAGGGGAAGGGTTGCTTGGGAAGTGGGGGAAATTGAAGTGGAGTTAAGTGCCTTGGGAAGGTGAAGGGGTGGGAGGCTGATGTGGCAGATGAGGTGGCAAGGAGAGGAGAGAGAGGGTGGCGTGAATTTTGGAGAGAGAAGGGAGGGGAGAGAGAGAGGGGTTCGCCCCTTTTAGTGAGAGAGAGAGAGAGAGCTAGAAAGAGAGAGGAAGACAATTCAAGTGGCTAATCTTTCTTCAATACTTCATTAGCCTCTCCAAGAGGGGATTGGGGTCCTATTTATAGGAAACCCACAATTTAGAAAAAGTCCTCACCTTTTGGACTAATGACAAATGACCAAGAAGGGAAGGGGGCGCCCATGGGCCAAGCCCAATGAAGTGGCCCATTAACCCACTAGGACACTTGATGATACATAGACTTAGATAGATGACTCACTATCTTAGGTACTTGACTCAATAAAAGGGAAAATTACATGGTTAAGACTCAGAGAAAGAAACGAAAATTACATAGCAAGACTTAGAAAATCAAGATGAACATAATGGCGAGCATCAGGACCCTTGGAGAAATGGGAAGTGGTAAGTGATGTCCCCATCAGTGTACCTCCCTGGTATTGGGCGAGGCACACTACAACATCCCGGGCGGATCCCGATCGCGAGACGATGGGTGGTCGCCAGGGACTCAGGGTCGATCACCAGATTGACCCGGGCGATCTAGGATGAGCTGGATTCCTTCCCGCATACGACAGTAAGCCTAGGACTCTAAATGCTTTTTAAATGCTCATGAATGTTCTAAATGCTTCTATATGCTGGCAAACTAACATGATTTTTAGGTGAGTTGGACCCCATACCAGGATGAGGGTACCGAGGGATAGCCATGGGTCCAGACATCCCTATCATACTGCGGGCGAGATGTATGGTTGCACTGCATCAACGTCATCGAGCCGCTACACTACCGCCTGATCCTGCGGACCCGAGGATTACACCAGCCCGCGGTGACCTTCCCGCGCCGAAGCGATGAGCGCCCGGGAAAATCATCAAAGGGCATCAGTGGTGATGTGGATTGGTGCGCCCGCAAGGTGAAATATGTCCATGATTGGAACAGGAGGGGTCGTGATGAGGACATCAAGAGCTTATGGGTTGTATTGTGTGTATTGGCTTGTATGAGATTGTAATTGTGTAATTTCTTTCATTTGGGCTCCTTGTAAGGCTTATAACAAGTCATTGGGCCATTTGTAACGTATAGTCCATGGCTAGGTTGCCATTAGTAGAGTCCATTAGGAGCTTATTCCATATTGGGTCTTAAGGCCATCATTATGGACCTTAAAAGCCACTTAGGCCCAAATAGGCTTCTCCCTCTCATGGGCCACCAAGGGTGGAAGAGTCTAGCATGGTTAGTGGGCTTTTTACATGGCCTTTAACCATACTTGGCCCAAGGGAGGCCCATGAAGGGGGCGCCCTCTTCCTTTGGCCTTATTAGGCTTGGTTGGTGAAAATTAGGTAGGTTTGAATAGAATTTGTCTAAGTTAGATTAAAATAGATATTAAGTGTTTTGACCACATGGGAGAAATATTTAGGAACTCCCTGATATGCCCTTCAAAACCCCAGATCTATGGGCATTTAGTGTCTTTTTACATTTATTATATATAGCTTGTATTTTCCAATTGATTGAATTAATGAAAGTGAAAAAAATCATAGTGCAAGAACCCCTCTCTTGGAGAATTTCAACCTCTCCTCTCTCTCCCCCTAGTTTCTTCATCCCCAACCCCCATTCTAGAGTGATATCTCCTTCCCCCACCTCCGGTGATCATCGGTGCCACCGCCGTCGCCGTTCGTGCCGCCATCACGCCGCCGCGGAGCCGCCTTTGGTGTTCTGTCCATCCTGGATAGAGGCTTCTTGTCTGAATATCTGCTCTCCACTATGTGAAGATCTCAAGCTGCAATTTTTATGGTGTGTACTTCCCTTGTATCCCAAGCTCCACCTAAATTTTCACGCCCAAATTCCATCGTTTAGTATTTTCCCATTTTCGTGCATCTTTCATTCCTAGTTCTATTTTGTCTCTGTCTACAGTGACAGCAGCCCTGTGTCTCCCACCTCCGGCCATCTTTTTGATTTGTCCAAATACTCTCAATTTTATTAGGAGTTCTCTCCATCTCCCCCTACATCCAAAAATTTTCTTAATTTTTTATCAGCCTTCTATCTATTTTTAGAAATTCGTGGTCTTCCTCAGGTACAGTGTTGCCAGTCAGATCCCAGATCCGTCCACCCTCCACATCCAAAATCAGAACAAATCACCACCACCTCTAAATCCAGATCCAAAAATAGTCCTGGTTTTGTAACTTGATTTCCCACAATGTTTCTGAAGAACACAACCCCCGATTCGAACGTCTACCATGCGGTCAAAGGCAATCCACAGGAACATTCTCTGCTGACCTGAGATTTCAGGAACTGTACAATAGCAACCTTCAAAATTCGCCAATCAGAAGTACAAGCTTGATTATTTTTCTGTAATCACCTTGGGTTGAAGCCCTTCGAAGCATCTTTCCAACGGCGCCAGTTTCGTCGCATTCCGACATCAGGGCTGATTGCAGCGTCTGTTCTCGCCGGAGCGCGCGCCAGAAAATAGAACCGACAGGTCCGTGGCCGGTTATTCCGACCGGTGCCGATCGGAGCCGCCCGGCCTCCGGCCGGCGAACCAGCGTGCCGCCAACCCCGGGAACACTTCCACAAGTGTCCCCACCACAGTGGTGACACCGGGTCCCGCACGGTCCCTCCGGACAGCACATGGGCCCCACCGTCACGTGTTCGGGTGCAGCCGAATCAACGCGAGAAGCCGCCCGTCAACCCGAATTCGGTCCTCCTGGGCCCAGTTGTGTAGCCCTTTACCTCCCTGCGTGGAGTGGGTGATATTTCATTGTTGTCATCATTGTGTAATATTTATCCTGGGAGTACGAGTTTCGGCCGGGTCCGTCTTCCCCACGCCGAGCGCGTGGAGGTATCGCATTCGCTCCCTTACTTGGCATTTTACTTACTTCATATATATTTGTTTATGCCGCTGCTAGAGAGCATGTGTAGGGATATCTAGCTCACTTTATCTATTCATTACCGCTGCTGCGAGAGAGTGCGAGACTGTCTCGTGACCCGATCCGGGCATACGAGAGAGCCGACCACCCTAGCTCACTGTCGATTTCTCAACCGCGCACGTCCGACGCTTCCCTCGTTAAGGGACAGTCACGAGCTCGTCGTGTCCGTGGTCTCGTCCCGCATCAATTTGGTATCAGAGCGAGTTTGAGTCTAGGGTGTCCAAATCAAAAAAAAAAGTGTCATTTACGTCTAGTCATTAGTCATTGTCTAAGTCGCGTTTAGGGTCATCATTGTTTTAAAACAAAAAAAAAGAAGTGTCTTTTGGGTCTCATTTGCATACCACTAGTCGGTATATAAAAAGGTGTTGTCCGAACGTTAGGCTACGCCTATCGGGAAGGTTGCACACTTGCGCGAGTGATCTTCGGATCGATTAACTCCGCCCCATACCGAGTCTTGGTGTCTTGTCCTTAGTATGCATGCATCCCAACCTTTGCATTAGTCGGTCTAGTGTCTTGTCTCCGTGTGTATGCATGTCCATGTCCGCTATCCATGGCCGTTCCCCAAGGCCATGCGTCCAAGTGGTCATCTCTGGTGGCCCAAGTCAAGGCCTTCCTAGCCCGACCCTATATCGTTTCTAAAGCCACTCTACCTAATGGGTCCACAACGGAACTCCATTTCACCGATAGGGAGTCGGATAATTGGGTTACTTTTGATATCGTGGAGTCTCTCTCCAAGATAGGCGAGATTATCCGTGATGGTGATTTTGCTTGTGTTGAGTTCTATAGGAAGGTCGGCTCCGTTCTTTACACCGATGGTGCATGGTGCAGGATCGGCACACTTGATGGTCCATGCATCATTTTAGGGCAAACGTGGTTAGGAGAAAGAAAGGCTAATCTTGACTGGGGCAAAAGGACTTGCACCTTATACCCACCTTACCTACCTGGCAATATCATCCTTAAGGATAGGGCTCAATCGAGCACCCTCGTATTTCTCGCCACACAACCCCAGTGGCCCACTCCACCTTCGGATTCATGCTTGCCACCTCTCCTGGAGCCCACCCCTCTAGCCACCCATCATGGGAGCCACCCTCCCTTCGAGGAGCCACATTTAGAGGATGTCCATCCCGAGCCACCCGTGTTTCTTACGGGTATGCTATACATAGCCGAGCCACTTCTTAGTTGACTCAAGGATGGCTTGGTCCCACGTCCTTACCCTTCTATGGACCCCACCTTACCTATAGTGCCCGTCAACTCCTTCCACACTACCTTTCGGTCTAGTCACCATATTGATACATTGGATGACCTTATTATGGGATTAGACACGCAATGGAAGTTGACGCACCTACTGGCCCGAGGCTTTGACCAACCCGCTAGTCTTAGCTTCACCCATCTGGCCTTCGGCTCCATTACCTCCGAGTGCACCATGGGGTGTGTCACCACGGAGATTCTTCTATTCCTCCCGATGTCGGCCGAGTCTGACTTCGTTCCCTTTTGCCCAAGGGAGGAATCCTATTTTCTACACATGTCCGTCGTCCCACCGATCATAATGTATGACGGTGACTATGAATTCCAAACTTGGGACCATGTCATGTTGGAACCCACTTCATGGGGTCACACCTTCTTCGACCCTTTTGACCCCTTCACTAGTGAACCTCCCGAGTTTTCATACTCACTACCCTTCTTCCGCGGAGTTCACTATCCCACCTTTTCCACTCGGGCCAAGCAAACTCCACATAGCCATAGGTCCGAACCATCATTCGGGGGTAAGGAAGACTTTGGTTTCCCCGATCCCTCTAAACCACCCGCACCTCCCGGACTTCCCCCATCCAAGCCCAATATCCATGATTGGTGCATCGTAGGATGTCTAGGAGTTCCCCATGACGTCAACCTCCGGTTACGTCAAATGCATGCATGGCACACATTCGGGTGTCCTGGTCCGCCGTCATCAATGTACGGGTCGGACTAACATTAGGTGTGTCTAGGGTCATAGTTGAGTCAATGTGCTTTTTCTTTGTGTGGTTTGTTTGCATGGTTAGTGTGTCGTTTGTTTGTCTGCATGTGTCTTGTGCGAGCTCGTTGTCGTTCTCTTATGAGTAAGAGGCGAGTGGACTCACTTGATGAGCATGGGATCGGTTCCACATCTATACCCGGATCAGTCACCTAAAGGGACTCAGCGGTGATTCCTAGTTAGTCTTCGAGCTGCTTCCTTCCCTTTTGAGAGTGCCCCACTCGGAGTGTCCACCTTTAGCCTATAGCAGTCGCGCATATCGAGTATATATGGAATGAGCAGGTGACGATCATTTGGAGTGGAGCGTACCCGCGTTACTTGGAACAGTGACGGATCCGCCAGAGTATTCGAGCATCCTTACCCCTACTCGATGGGGTCGAGTTCCTCCCACCCGGGGAGAATTGATGAGGACATCAAGAGCTTATGGGTTGTATTGTGCGTATTGGCTTGTATGAGATTGTAATTGTGTAATTTCTTTCATTTGGGCTCCTTGTAAGGCTTATAACAAGTCATTGGGCCATTTGTAATGTATAGTCCATGGCTAGGTTGCCATTAGTAGAGTCCATTAGGAGCTTATTCCATATTGGGTCTTAAGGCCATCATTATGGACCTTAAAAGCCACTTAGGCCCAAATAGGCTTCTCCCTCTCATGGGCCACCAAGGGTGGAAGAGTCTAACATGGTTAGTGGGCTTGTTACATGGCCTTTAACCATACTTGGCCCAAGGGAGGCCCATGAAGGGGGCGCCTCTTCCTTTGGCCTTATTAGGCTTGGTTGGTGAAAATTAGGTAGGTTTGAATAGAATTTGTCTAAGTTAGATTAAAATAGATATTAAGTGTTTTGACCACATGGGAGAAATATTTAGGAACTCCCTGATATGCCCATCAAAACCCCAGATCTATGGGCATTTAGTGTCTTTTTACATTTATTATATATAGCTTGTATTTTCCAATTGGTTGAATTAATGAAAGTGAAAAAATCATTGTGCAAGAACCCCTCTCTTGGAGAATTTCGACCTCTCCTCTCTCTCCCCCTGGTTTCTTCATCCCCAACCCCCATTCTAGAGTGATATCTCCTTCCCCCCACCTCCGGTGATCATCGGTGCAACCACCGCCGCCGTTCGTGCCGCCATCACGCCGCCGCGGAGCCGCCTTCGGTGTTTTGTCATCATGGATAGAGGCTTCTTGTCCGAATATCTGCTCTCAACCACGTGAAGATATCAAGCTGCCATTTTTATGATGTGTACTTCCCTTGTATCCCAAGCTCCACCTAAATTTTCATGCCCAAATTCCATCGTTTCATATTTTCCCATTTTCGTGCATCTTTCATTCTTAGTTCTATTTTGTCTCTATCTATAGTGATAGTAGCCAAGTGTCTCCCACCTCTGGCCATCTTTTTGATTTGTTCAAACCCTCCCAATTTTACTGGGAGTTCTGTCCATCAACCCCTACATCCAGAAATTTTCTTAATTTTTTATCGACCTTCTATCTATTTTTAGAAATTCATTTTCTTCCTCAGCTACAGTGTTGTCAGTCAGATCTCAGATCCGACCACCCTCTATTTCCAAAACCAGAACAAATCACCACCACCTCCAAATCCAGATCCAAAAATAGTCCTGGTTTCATAGCTTGATTTCCCACAACTTTTCTGAATAACACAACCCCAGATTCGGACGTCTACCTCGCGGTCAAAGGTAATCCACAGGAAAGTTCTCTGCTGACCTGAGATTTCAGGAACTGTACAACATCAAACTTCAAAATTCGCCAATCAGAAGTACAGGCTTGATTATTTTTATGTAGTCACCTTGGGTTGAATCCCTTCGAAGCATCTTTCCAACGGTGCCAGTTTCGTCGCATTCTGACGTCGGGGCTGATCGCAGCGTCCGTTCTCGCCGGAGCACGCGTCGGAAAACAGAACCGGCAGGTCCGTGGCCGGTTATTCCGACCGGTGCCGATCGGAGCCGCCAGGCCTCCGGCCGGCGAACCAGCATGCCGCCAGCCCCGGGAACACTTCCACAAGTGTCCCCACCACAGTGGTGACACCGGGTCCCGCACGGTCCCTCCGGACAGCACGTGGGCCCCACCGTCACGTGTTCGGGTGCTGCCGAATCAACGCGAGAAGCCGCCCGTCAACCCGAATTTGGTCCTCCCGGGCCCAGTTGTGTAGCCCTTTACCTCCCTGCGTGGAGTGGGCGATATTTCATTGCTGTCATCATTGTGTAATATTTATCCCGGGAGTACGAGTTTCAGCCGGGTCCGTCTTCCCCACGCCGAGCGCGTGGAGGTATCGCATTCACTCCCTTACTTGGCATTTTGCTTACTTCATATATATTTTTTTATGCCGTTGCTAGAGAGCATGTGTAGGGATATCTAGCTCGCTTTATCTATTCATTACCGCTGCTGCGAGAGAGTGCGAGACCGTCCCGTGACCCGATCCGGGCATACGAGAGAGCCGACCACCCTAGCTCACTGTCGGTTTCTCAACCGCGCACGTCCGACGCTTCCCTCGTTAAGGGACAGTCACGAGCTTGTCACCTCCGTGGTCTCGTCCCGCATCAGGTTGGGCAGTAATGGAGCGGGCTGATGGCGATGAGGCGTATTTGAAAGCCTTCACCCGGCGGTACGGGGACCAGGTCTACCGAGGTACCCGGCGACCGGTACGAAACTCTAAACTTAAACTTCTTCTATTCCAATATGCAAAAATTCTATATGCACTGACCCATGCTCTCTAAATGCAGGTAGTCCCTGAGGGGAGGATAGCCGAGCTCGAAGGGCTACTCCATGCCACCATCCAGCAGCGGGACGAGTACCGGACCGCCCTGGAGCTCCTGGTAAAATTCCCAAAACCTGAGACTTAAATGATTTATGCTTATGATGCAAATGATGCAAATGCGACTGACTAACTATGATTCATAAATACAGCGGGCTGAAGGAACCCAAAGAGCAGGACCTGATGCCCCATCGTCATCGTCGCAGCCTACCGGGGACAGAGCTGAGCGGGACGCTGAGTTTGCTCGAGCAGTTGCTCGGGCCGAGGAGGAGGAGGCTTCCCTCGCAGAGCGGGTAAGATGCTAAAAAAAAGCTTTGAATTAAATGCTTATGCTTATGCAAAATCAAATGCTTATTTGGCTAATCATGATAAAATGCAAACTATAGGTGAGAGAGCTAGCCGCAGCGATGGCCAAGGCGGAGCGTGCTCGGACGGAGGCAGAGAGGAATCGGGCTGAGACTGAGCGGGCTCGAGTAGAGACAGAACTGCTGCGGGTGGAGGTGGCCCGGTTGAGAGGAGAGTTTGAGCGGATGGTCACGCAGACGGCGGACCTAGAGAGATACCGGTCTGAGGCACGAGGAGCGCGGCTCCAGGCACATGATATGAAGGTCGAGGTACGAACCCTGGAGAGGACTATACGGATGATGGGCCGAGGACCAGAGCGGAGCCCCTCTCAGAGTGGAGCACCGAGGAGCGCTGCCCATACCGGATCAGCGGCTGACTTCCTTGTCAGTTCCTCCGGCCAGCAGAGGAATGAGAGGGCAGAGAGGGGACAGCAGGAGGAGAGTGCCTCCATAGCGCCACCAGCGAGGAGACCCGAGGGTGGAGATGATGATGGCGGCCCGGCGGACAGGCCGACCGAATGAGCTTGCCTTTATCTTCTTTTATTACACTTGTACATGACTTATATGAAAAAAAAGAAGTGAGAATGAATGGAATGGAATGAAGAGTTCTTTTTATGTTTTTTGGTGTTGTTTTTTTATTATTTGAATGAATGCATGTGTGAATGGAATGCAGATGAATGGAATGCAAATGAATGGAATGGATTGCATGAATGAAAGTGTGGATAGATGGAATGAATTGCGTGTGCGATGGGAAAAAATGTGAATGGCATAAATGGGATGACTGGATATGTAAATGGAATGGATATGTGTAAATGAAGGACCGGATAGTGGGTAAAGACCGGCAGGTCAAACCACAGGCAGGAAGGAATAGCACAAATCCAGCAGCAGACAATGTGACGGTCTAGGAAAGACGCGTCAGAATGCCGTAACGCACCAATGGAAGTCCGTCAGAGATGACAGGCCAAACTACAAACTGATGTGCAGGAAATGTGACGGTTCATAGATGGAGCGTCAGAAGGATGTAACGGTCAAATGATAGATCGTTAAAGATGGCAGAACAATGCTATATTGAAGTAGGTTGCAAAAAATGTGACGGTCCAGGAAGCATGCGTCACAACCTGTGACGGTCTACTGTTAGACCGTTAGGCTTGACAGAACGAGGTTGGGCCAAAAGAAACCCATAGGAAATGTGACAGCCCAGAATTGGAGTGTCAGAGCCAAGTGACGGCCTTACGATAGATCGCCAGAGAACGAGGTGTACTCTGAGATGGATTATGCCGTGAGAGGCCAAACTCGAAGGTTAACCATCTAAACCCCCACTAGAACTCTCCCAAACTTGAGATAAGGTCTTCTAACCCAAATCTTATCATTCTAGAGCCAAAAGCAAGCCTTTAAAATCTGAGAATTCAGCCAAAAATCGTAGCTTTGCTGAATTTTCTGCTACAAGGGCTGAAGAACCTCTCCTAAGGGCAGAAACACCATGAAAAGAAGCTTGGAAGTGGCAGCCATGGAGGAGAAGGTCTACACCGGACCTAAAGCTGCCAGGAAAGAACATGGGGAGTTGCAAAGGCTGACATCGATCCCCAAACATATGAGCTCAAGCGCTCAAAGGGTGGTGAGTTCTATTGATACAAAGTTAATAACTTCTGCACTTCATACCTCTTATGATCTCTTCTTCTTCCTCCTTCTCTTCCTTTCTAGCCTCTTCCTGGTCCAAGATGCTACTCCAACATGAAGTGGGTGGCTCCCATGATCAAAGAACTCCCTTTAGAAGTCCTAGCAATCCTTAGGGCATGGCACCTCCAACCTCTATTGGTCTTAGCCAAAAACTTTCAAAAATTATCTTTGGATTGGCCAAGCATTTCAGCCCTCATAGAATTGTGACATCCTCAAACACATACTTTCATCTTCCCTTCCTTTGAAGCTACAGTCCTATTAGAGGAGGTAGAAACCTACCTAACCCTTCCTAAGACTAAGGCGGGGGATGAAGATCTAGTTTGCCATATGGTGAAGCCTATTGACCCATCCTTGATCTTGAGCGATTTCATTCACAATCCAAAGGACGTGAGGACCATGATCAACCCACACCACATTCATTTGATACCCATGGCTCAGTGGATAGTCTCTCATTGCAAAAACAAGTGGGAGAGATACGAAGCAATAACCAAGGCGGTGTCGGTTTGCTTATGCGGAGTCTTCCTTTTCACCACTACCGACCACCTCTTAGATACCCAAAATCTTAGCATTATTAGCGGGTTGTGGCGGGGAATGCCCATCTCTCAAGCAATCCTCTCATATCTCTACGAAGGACTTAGCTCGGCATGCTTAGGGGGACCTTTATTCGGTTCCATGATACTCCTCGAGTGCTGAATGGGCATGAGAATAAAATTCCAACCCAAGGAAGATATAACTTCTGCTAGCCAGATCTTCAGGAACCACCCTTTGTTCTTCATTGGAGGCGCGTTTGGATTTCCTTTGTAGGTGAAGTGAAAACACGGGATGAATGGCGCCTCTTCCTCAACACTTTGCCATTAGAGAAGTTCACCATGCGCCAAAAAGTCCTTCGGAGCACTTTGCTTAGAATACCGCAGCGTCAAGGCCTTGACCTCCAGCTAGTGGGGAATACTACCATGGCAATCTACAACCCGCACAGGTGTCATCTTCAAATCGGACTACCTCGAATTGAAGTTCCTGCACTATCACACTACCCTCCCCTTCTACCTAGGAAGATGGGGACAGAGGAGGATGAAAGCGCAGTCCGGAACATGCTGACCATGTGGGAGATCAGCAAAGTGCGTCCGTGGCAAGAGGAAGTGGAAGAGAACGACGAAACACGCCGTGGCTACGTGAAAGAATTAGGGAATATCCGCCCTCTTGTGGATAGGAAACTGAATGTAGCTTGATTTTCTTGTTCATGAATGATGTAATTGAAGTTTTATCAAATTTATGTTTCATTAAGTCCAATTGAATGTGATGGGAATGCCTTGATCGCGTGAGCATGAGTTCTTGATTCTTGACTTGACTAGAATGATCTGAAAACAGAGCCTCTGGAGAGTGTAACGGTCCTGCATTGGGCCGTTAAAAGGACGTGACGGTCTTACGATAGGCCGTCAGAGGGTATGAATTGAGAGTTTGTTCTCTGGAGAGTGTAACGGTCTAACAATAGACCGTTAGAATTATGTGACTGTCTAAGTTCAGACCGTTAGATAAAGGCTGCTGAGAGAATGAAGGCCAACGCTCTGAAGAATGTGACAGTCAATGTGTGAGCCGTTACACGACTGTGGCGGTCTGATGCTGGCGCATTACAGATCTAAACCTGCGAACTTGTGAATTTTCCATCTTGGGCTTGAACCTGCGCCCTGCACACACTTAGATAAGAAACAAGTCAAATCTGTTCTTAGACTCAACCCCTTGCCTTAAAGTAAGTTAGAGAACGACCATTTCTTGATATTTGGTCAAGGGGTGGAGCATTTTTAAATAGGCGGAAGACATAACATGAATGATGTGATGCATGCAATGCATATGATGGAATTTTTGGGGTTTTTGAAAAATAAATGAATTTTTGTGAGATTTTGGAAATATCTGACTCTTTTGGGTTTTGAAATATATGATTTTCTTTGGATTTTGAAATATATGATTTTTTTTATTTGAAATATATGATTTTTTTGAATTTTGGAATATATTTGATTTTTTTTAGATTTTAGAAATATATGACTTTTTTAGATTTTGGAAATATATGACTTTTTTTGGATTTTGGAAATCAGTGCCTCCCCTAGCAACGTGCGCCCTCCTTATTACATCGAGAGTTCCCGAGGTTGGCGTGCAACAAGGTGACAGCCCCTAGCCAAGGCCCAACTTGCATGACGGTGTCTCTACCAGGGCCATACCCAGGGTACTAGTCTTAGTCCTAAAAAGGAAAACAGAACATGGGGGTAAACTTAGGCCAGATATAGAAGTTTTTAGGACTTGAGTTTCTTTCCATAGAACCCATTAGAGATTTGGTCTGTTGTGCCGGGGCTTTGTGTCCGTCATCGAACCTTGGTCCATTCTTAGGCATGCATACGACCGGGCTCATGACGTCCCGCGGAGAAACTGTACTGCCACTCTTGCCATGCCTAGTTATATTTCTCTTGCCTTTCTGGATTTTTGGAATATTGGTAGGTAGACTTTTGAGATAATGATTGCTCCTTTGCTTTCTTCTTCTTCTTTTCTTTATTTTATGGCGTCAGGTCATAACGGACTGCCCCTATTTGAGACCTCCTCTCGTTAGGGTGCCTAGATCAGTCATCGCCTCCTTATTCACCTCTTGCCCCTGGATTCAGCCAAAGAAAGAAACGGACAGGGACTTTGACTTTCCCCCAAAGCATGGCCAAGGAGAAACGGTGTCTACAAAGCGGGAAGCCTGACCAAGGATGTCGTGTAGTATGTGATTGCCGTATTCGGGACCTCTTTCATGTCTAAAGGAAAGACACCTCGTTGCCGGGGCGGCACGGGTTAGACTCTAAGGAAAGAAACACTTAAGATACAACCCATTCCAAGCGTGAGATAGCTCCTCACCTTTGTCGTTCACTAAGCGGTAAGCATTCCCTTGATACGCCTCTTTTACAACGAACAGCCCTTCCCAGTTAGGTTGCAATTTAGACCTTGGACCTGCAGACCGAATGAATTTACGTTTCAAAACCATATCACCCTTTTAAAATTTACGCTCAATCACCTTCTTTTGAAAATAACACGAAACTCTCTTTTGGTAAACGGATACGTGATCAGCCGCGTTCATCCTCTTCTCATCTAAGAGTTCCAACTGAATGAGCAATGCCTCTCGATGTTCATCGAGATTAAGTTCCTTGTCGAGCTGCACTTTGAGGGAAGGGATCAAGATTTCATATGGGAGCACCGCCTCCATGCCGTAGGTGAGAGCATAGGGAGTTTGCCTCGTAGGAGTACGGACGGAGGTGCGGTAATCCCACAGAGCTTCCACCAATCTTTTTGGCCAATCAGAAAACTTATGAGATTCGCATGTTTTCTTTATAATTTTAAGAAGGGTTTTATTAGTGGCCTCGGCTTGACCGTTGCCTTGAGGATAACATGGAGATGAATGATGCAATGAAATATTGAACTTCTTACATAGGTCCTTGAGCTCTTGAGAGACGAACTGGGGTCCGTTGTCCGTGATGATGCTGCTTGGCACTCCGAACCGTGAGATGATATTCTTCATGATGAAGCGGCACACCGTTGAAGCTTTAATCTCTGCGTATGCCTCTGCTTCGGCCCATTTGGTGAAGTACTCAGTGGCGGTAAGGATAAAGGATTTCTGTTTGATCTGAGAGTTGGGATCACCGAGCGGGCCGATTACGTCGAAAGCCCACATAGAGAATGGCCAAGGAGCGGAGAGAGGATGAAGAGATGAAGCCGAAGCATGGATTTTATCGGCGTGGAGCTGGCATTTAAGACACCTCCGGACGTAGAGGGAGCAATCTTCCTCCAGAGTGGGCCAATAGTAGCCATGCCTAAGGATTTTCTTCGCCAAAGCCTGGCCATTAACATGACCTCCACACTCACTAGAATGTGCTGCTTCGGCCACCTTTCAAGCTTCATCATCGTCCAGACATCTCATGAGCATCCCATTAGTAGCGCGCCTATATTGTTCTCCTGCGACAATAGTATACCTCGAGGCGGCTCTCCTTATTGACTTGCGCTGCTCGGCATTTGCCCCTTTTGGGAACGATCCGTCTTTGCAAAACAACTCGATCTCATGATACCAGGGCAATTCTTCTTCCCCCAAGATTTCCTCTAACTCCATCAAAGATGCTTCCTTAAGCTCTTCCTTCTCAGCCCTCGTCTCTACAACTTTCCTAAGGTTGATATACCAAGGATCCTAAAGAGAGGGTGCGTCCAATCTCTGAATGATGATAGTCTCAGTATTCCGACTGAGAGGGAAAGATAGAGAGGAAGCAAGCGAAGCTAAAGCATCGGCTAGAATGTTTTGAGACCTAGGAGTATGGATATAGATCAGCTTACGAAATTGCCTAGCCAGGAGTGTGACCAAATCTTGATAAAGCTTGAGCTTAGGGTCACGAGTGCGGTAAGTGGACAGAACTTGCCGCAAGACGAGCTGAGAGTCCCCTATGATATTCAAATAACGTGGGCCTAAAAGGTAGGCATGCTTCAATACGGCTAGGAGAGCCTCATACTCGGCAATATTATTGGTAGTAGGAAATCGGAGTTGATAGGTAAAGGGAATCTTACTCCCTCTGGAGTGAGCAGAACAGCGCCTATCCCTCGGCCCTGAGAATTGAGTGCACCATCAA
Organism: Amorphophallus konjac; assembly: GCA_022559845.1. Classification (NCBI taxonomy): domain Eukaryota; kingdom Viridiplantae; phylum Streptophyta; class Magnoliopsida; order Alismatales; family Araceae; genus Amorphophallus; species Amorphophallus konjac. The sequence goes on along the minus strand of CM040127.1, from coordinate 176,228,972 downwards.
AGTGCAGAGACTAGAAGGAATGATGAGTGAGGGCAGAGAGATGCTCATCAGGGAAGTCATCCTGAATCGAATCAGTGTGAGGAATGGGGAGATGGGCAAGATGCTCAGCAATGGCATATCCCTTGACTACCTTCTGAACGACAAATGTGATATCAAATTGAGATAGGAAGCTCTACCAGCGACCTATCCTACTAGAGAGGACATGCTTTTCTAAGAGATAGCGAATTGGGTCCATTCTAGAGATCAACCTAACCGGATGGGCAAGGAAGTAGTGTTTGAGCTTCTGAGCTACCCACACTAAGGCGGCACAAGTCTTCTCCATAGCGGTGTATTTGGCCTCGGCTGGGTTGAACAACCTGGAGAGGTAATAAGCAGCCTGCTCTTTCCCTTCATCATCTACTTGTGCTAAGATCGCCCCTAGGGAGTCCTCAATGACCGAGATGTATAGGATTTGGGGTTTCCCAGAGACAGGAGGTTGCAGAAGCGGAGGATTGGATAAATAAACTTTTAGGTCCTCATAGGCCTTTTGGCAATCTTGATTCCATTCAAATTTGACCCCCGCCTTTAGCAATTCATAAAACGGGCGGCACCTCTGAGAATGTTGGGATATGAATCTTCTGATGAATTACAATCTTCCAATCAGTCCTCAAAGTTCCGTAATGTTCTTCGGCAGAGGCATGTCCATGACGGCCTTTGCCTTGTTAGGATCAATCTGGATCCCTCGTTTGCTAACTATAAAGCCGAGCAGCTTCCCTGAAGAGACTCCAAAAACACACTTCTTCAGGTTCATTTTGAGCTTGTATTTCCTAGCTCTTTGCAGCACCTTAGTCAGAATAGAGGGGTGTTCTTCTTTAGTTCTCGACTTCACCAAGATGTCATCCACGTAAGATTCCATATAGATATGCATCATGTCGTGGAAAATAGCCATCATTACCCTATGATAGGTGGCACCTGCGTTCTTCAGACCAAATGGCATAACCACGTAGCAGTACGTGCCCCAGGGCGTGGTGAAGGAAGTCTTCTCTTGATCCTCTGGAGCGAGACGATTTGGTTATAGCCTGAGTAACCGTCCATGAATGATAAAGCTTCATACCCGGCGGTGTTATCTACCAGGACATCTATGTGAGGCAGCGGGAAATCATCTTTGGGACATGCTTTGTTCAGATCCCAGAAATCGATGCAAATACGCACCTTTCCATCCTTCTTGATAATAGGGACTATGTTCGCCACCCACTGGGGATATAGGACAACTCTAATGAACTTGGCCTTATATAACTTGTCGACCTCTTCCTTAATCCTCAAGGCCATGTGGGGGTGAAATCTTCTCGACCGTTGTTTTACGGGTGTTGCCCCTGGTTTAAGCACGAGTCGGTGTTCCACTAAAGAGGGGTCAAGACCCGGCATGTCTTCATAAGACCATGCGAAGAAATCGCCATACTCCCTTAGAACCTTGACAAGATCTTCTTCCACTTGCGGAGGGAGATTAGTGGCAATAATGATGGGCCTAGGGTCTTCTTCAGTTCCCAAATTTATTTCCTTCGTAGGTTCATCCACTGCTGATAATGGCTCGTCGAATTTCTTTAATCCTCGTGCATACATATCGGTAGTGTCATCTACGTTGCTATCCTCATCATCAATAGGGTCCTTTTCATCCAGGACTTCATAGACACCGAGTCCGTCATCGCTCCACACCCCCTCTATTTCCTCTTCATCTTCAATCATGATTGCTATAGCAAAAAATTCTGGACACTTCAAAAGAGCATGACATCACTGAGCTAGATCCTACAAGAACCTATCAGGGATGGATTGACACGTGAGCAAGCGCGACTCAGATTTGAAAGGATTGGACGACCTAGAACAGGAGCCTACTTCTCTAGTTCTAACTGACTCTACTTCCCTAGACTGGACGGACCCTACGCCTAACCTGGGGGATAGAAAATCTAGTGGAAAGAAAGGAGCAGGGGACTCGTGCCCCTGGGAGGAGGATGGAGACAAGGTAGCATAATCATCCACTGAAATCTCCGTTTCAAATTTGACATTTTTTTTTGGAGAGCAGTGGAGACCACACAGCAGGATGGAGGAGGCGGGAGTTGCATGGGGAACAACTCGGGGAAGATGCAATCAAAGAATGGATCGGAGGATCAAAACCACATCTCGTGGAGTGGAGTGGTGGAGGAAGGAGGAGTGAATAGAGTTGACAGATCAATGGGTGGGCAGCGCCCCCATGCACAAGGAACAAACAAGATTTCAAGTGGTCCCTCCGTAAAGTACGGATCGACCATCATAGGGGGAGAACGGGGAATGAGTTCCAATAGTTGAAAGAGAGATGTGAGACGGGAGGGAGACCAAGAAATGATAGCGGGTGAGCTCCCCTTTTCTTGTAGATAATCAGCTGGTTTCTTCGACCTCCATAGGACGAGCCGGGTTCCTTGATTCTTCCTCTGACCATGGCCTTACGATTCGCTGAACATTCTGGCAAATGACGGGCTGAAATCTGCCATATCATCAATAGGCCCTTTTGGTAGGGGAGGTGGCCCGGCGATGGTGCAAGCCGCATCCTTTTCTGGCTGTGCTGGCTGTAAATTTAGGGTACCTAGCTGAAGAGGACCTTTAACAAAGTGTTGATGATAGTCCCAGGTAAGTGGCCTTGAGTCACCCAAAATTGATAACGCAGACTCTCGGTAACCGAGACCCCGCCTGCTCATCTTTCTTCCTTTGGGCACTGGCTTAGTACGCCCCTGTAATTGTGCACCGAGGCCTCTCCCCGGGTGGTAACCCAGCTTTAATATGATGTCCCAACCCTTGGAATCTCGTATCTGGGATTTCACCTTGACATCGATGGGGGTAGAGATGGGCTTGCGAGGTGCATATGCCCAAGGGAAATCTAGATCCAGCACAAAAATGACGCGCCGGCTGCTGGGCCACAATGTGGGTAAGATCTTCTCTAAAATGGCTTTCACAGACTGGATCATGGATAAGCTCTTGACCTTGACCACCCTCCCTTGAAAAGGGAATTTAAGACATTGGTGCGCGGTGGACGGTACAGCACTGAGAGTGTCAATCCACGGACGACCCATGATAGCCTTGAACATAGGGTCAATGTCTAGCACATAGAATTCCACGGGCATAGTAAGAGGCCCAAGCTCAGCTTGAATGGTGATCACCCCGTGACATGCTCTTCTTGAATTGTCATATGCAGCTATAGTCGTAGGGGTCGGGCGTAGAAGTTCTTCCGATATATTACAAGCCCTGAGGGTGCTGAGTGGACATACATTGATAGATGCCCCTGTATCAACTAGTGCCGCCTCAATACTGACTTTGTTCAGAATAATAGTGATGTAAAGCGACATTTACCGAGCTTCTGGTGGTGCTAGCTCGGTTTCAGAGAAGGTAATAGCTGGCCCCTTAGAGATTGTTGCCAGCGTAGTAGGTAAGTTGTCAACTGCCATATCTTCACTAACCATCACCTTCTGAAGAAAATCTCTTAGAGCATCTTGGTGAAGGGTAGATCTCTTAATAAGCTCCAACACAGATATCTTGGCGGGCACCCTATCCAAATGATGTAGCAGGTCATATTGGGTACCCGGCAGTGGTTCAACTTCCTCTTGCTTGGCAGCCGGTTGGGAGGACTGAGGATTGGAAGTGGTAGGATAATTCCGATGGAACAACCGCCCGCTCCATAGGGTGAGGTTTTGTGCTAGCACAGCATCAGGAGGCGATATGATTGGCCCGGTGGGGTGGATGAGTGGGATAAGCGGTGTAGGAGAAAGGATCTGGTGGGATGTGGTGTTGGTGGAGGTAATAAGTGGTGATGGACGGATGATGGGTGAGGGATTAGTGGAAGGTGGGGTAGTGATGATGGGCGTTGGCATGGGCTGAGGAAAGGTTAGCGGAGATGTAGTGATAGGTGAAGTGGGTGACGGAGAAATGATGGTAGCGGGGATAACTGGTGGCGGGTGTGATGGAATTGCGGGTGGTGGCCGATTTATTGGAGCGGGTGTGAATGGGAGAACAAGTGGTGAAGGTGTTGGGTGTGTAGGTAAAATGATGGAGGAAGCAAGGGGATTGCGGTGATTATGGTGGAGGGCCATTATCTGCGGCGTGGTGCCGTCGTCGTCAAAAGACCACCCGACGTTAGGAGCTGGGGGTTGGACAACATTAACCTGAGCCGGTGCCGACGGCTGAGGCTGCGGAGCGGGAGGGTGGTTTGGCATCGGGTTCTAGTGAATCCCTAAATCCTGAACCGGCTGCGGTTGCTGTTGTTGTGGCTGCTGCTGCGGCTGCGGTGCTTGTTGCTGCTGCACTTGCTGCCTTGGCGGCTGCCTTCTCTTCTCTTTGATTTCAACAATGGCCTTGTGCATCTCGGCCCAATCAATCCTCTGTCCTTCATGAAGGTCATACACTAGGTCCCTGAACTGAAAACATCCTTCAATGGTGTGGCCCGGCTGCCTGTGGAACATGCAGTACTTTGTCTGGTCAACGGCCGGGTTCCAGTTGGGCCGTTCCGGAGGAAGTTGTATAGCATTAACTGACATGAGAGCTGAGAAGATATCCGTGAGGGTTTCTGGCAAGGGTGGGTATTGTGCCCTTTTAGGAGCCGGAAGCTTGTTGTTGTTGTTGTAGCCGTTGGGTGGAGGGACATTGTGATATTACAGGGGTTGTGGTGATTGCTGTGGTGCGGCGAAGGTATTTTGCGGAGTGGTGAAGGTAGGCGGAGGGTTTTGTAGAGTGACTTGGAAGTTTTGGGGAGCGGGGTTCTGTGGAGTGCGGGGGTTTTGGGGGAAGCGAAAGGGTGCGGCTTGGAAAGGGAAAGTAATGGCTTGAACTTGCTCGTTCGTTTGGATCCCCTCGGTAACAGGCCCTTGAGGTTTCTTATGATACTTGGGCTTTTAGTTTTCAAAGAGCGAGTGTATGGGGGAATCTTTGAACTGAGTCTGAATAAAGCGCGCTCGGCTATACAGTTGATGCATGTTGGCTATATCATTCATAGCTAGAATGTTACGGAAGGTCGGAGTGGCATTAGAAATAAGCAGCTTGACCTTCCCTTCCTCCGAAATGTGGCCGGGCACTCTTGCGGCCATTTGCCTCCATCTATCTGCGTAAGTAGCGAACTCCTCATCTGGTTTCATTTTCTCGGCCACCAGATCCGTAAATGAATATTCCGGGCCGACTCTATCTTGGAACCGCTGGATGAACTTATCTTTTACTGTCTTGAAACTTTCAACATCTTCTAGTGGCAGAGAATAGAACCATTCCAGTGCGACACCATCTAGTGATCGGTGGAACAGATATGCCATGAGGTGATCGTCATATTGAAACTGCGCCGACTCGTATAAGAAGTCCCTCGCATGAATAAAGGGATTGCTTTTCCCATCATACTTTCTATAGTTGGGGAGCTCGGACTGTGGAGGGAATCAGATGTTCTGGAAGCTCGGGACTGGAACGTCTGCCAAGGTTTGAGGGCCAACCCGCTTCTGAAGGAAGTCAAGTTGCTGCTGCATGGTGGCCCATTTATCAAGCAACTCCTGCTCTAGGGAGGGAGCAGGGACAGTGAAAGATGAGTTTTGAGGAACGGAAGGGTAAGCAGATGGAGGAGGCGGCACATAGGAGTGATACTGGATCGAAGGATGACCCATATTGGTAGGAACCTGGGCTGCCCCTTGCTGATGGAACATGAAATCATTCGGGCTAACTAGAATCTGTGGCATAGCTGGGCCTGAGACATGATGATCCGACGGGAAAGAAGGAGGAACCATGGTGTTACCTTTATCAAAAGCTTGCTGGGCCGAACCCGAAGACTGGCCCATCTCGAGATTGGAGAACCTGAGGGTCCTAGGTTGGACCGGAGTGAGATCAATGGGCAGGACAGTGGGCCCATCGGCTCTATGCTGAGCAAGAGAAGGATTGGATTGGCCTTGCATAATTGGGGAAGGCGGGGAGTTGGACCCCTGCATAGCCTGATAGACCGCCTGAAGCTGGGCCGGGTCTAATTGAGCCATCATCTAAAGGATAGAATTGGCGGAAGGAAGAGGAGGATTTTGAGTGGATGGAGCACTCTGCATAGGGATGGAAGATGAGGGAGGAATGGGCCCCTCCCTGGGCTGGAACGAGACAACCCTAGAGGGATCCTCTAGAAGCCCTTGAGGGAGAGACTCCTCTTGGCACCGAGGAAGATCAAAGGAAGCCATAGTAGATTCAAAGAGTGGGTTGAAATAGGATGAGGAGAGGGACTCGCCCTCGGGTGATGACGCTTCTAACGGATGGAGGTGACTCTACATGAAACGAACAACCTTAACAAGATGCAAACAACACACAACAATCACACAATAAGTGACCAAACTAAGATGACTTTCAAAGATGTGGTAAAAGAATGAAAACACTCAAAGGCAACCAAGTTGTTTTAAGATGATGGAACAAGATTTTATGGTTTTCTCCTTTGGAACTTTAGTGAATTGATTAAAATGTGCTCTCAACAATGGGTTCCTAATAGGAGAGGGGTATAAGGCTTGGTTTGTCTCTAAATGTTCACTCCTTCACTTATGCACTCCTAGACACGGGGTGGGAAGGGTACGACCAGCCCGGCATCCATGTGGGAATCCACGGCTTGCGGGGACTTATGGAGGTCCCTGGTGTGATTTCCTAGTCAGCCCCAAGGAATATGGAGACGAGAGGTCCGCACACCAAGGTAGGAAAATGCAATCTAATGTATGAAAATATGCATGAACCTATGTGCACCGGGGTGCATGCAAATTCTAACCTAGAATCTAACAAACAATTATGCACACAATGATATGAGTATGTAAACCAACCAGGGAGGAGACTAGATAACACCCAAGTACAAAGATCACAGTAGAAACTACAGAAATAAATGCACCTCGGGATGCGTACCTATCTGGAGTGTAACGGTCTATAACCCCTACGTCAGAGGAAGGTGACGGTCCAAGACCAGACTGTAAGGAGCAGTGTAATGCAGGAACGCAGGACCGTCAGAGGAGCCAGAGGATCAGAAACAATAGGAAATAAAAGGGAAATCCGGGGAAAACCAAACAAGGGAATGATGGCAGGTTTAAACAGAGATCAAAACACGATTGGCATAAGTTGTCCTACAGTGATCGCCAAAAAATTGTTAGTTTCAATGTGTCCCTTCTTTTGCAAGATGGGCTTATGATGCTGACTAAATAGAAATATGAGCCAAGTGATAAAGTCAATCAACCTATGAACATGTGAGCCATGAACCTAGGCAACCATCATAAGCTCTAGCATGGGCATGCTATCTCAATCATCAAAACTAAGCTAAACAAATAAAGAAAAAACACACGCCGGGGCGTGGAATAAAGAATAAAGAAAAACACACCGTAGAGGTGGAGCAAGCAAGAGTAAATAAGAGATATGAGAGAGGAAGCTAATGCCCAATACCAAGAAAGAACGTGATCGCCACCAAGGTAAACACAAGCCAAAGACTTGAGTAATACCTTGGAATAGGGGGATGATGCACCCGCCAACGGGAGAGAGAAACCAACAGGAAACTGTAGCTCTATTGAATATGACGGTCCAATGCACACGCATCACAGCGAGTGTGACGGTCGCCCGATAGATCGCTAGAGGAACCTGACGCATCTGATGAAGACCGTCAGAGTGTCTGCAGAACAAGCTTGTGAATCCTTCAAACTCCAAACTTTCCAGCCGGCTAGAAAGCTTGGGCCTCGCCTTATGAACCCTGTAAACCTACCAAAGAACGTGGAACACAAGAAAAACAACCCCAAATTAGCCTTTCAATCAAGCGTAGTATCAAAAACCCAATGAACTCAATAGCATGCAAAAGGAAAGGGGAATATCGGGAGTTGGTTTTTTAACCCCTCTGGGTGTTTTAAAATATAGGAAGGATGTTTAAATGATTGAAAGGAGTGGAAGAACGTGGGAGAAGGAGTGGGACAATGCTATGATTGCTTAGAAAGGGGAAAACACTAAGAACAATGATGTGACTGCACTAAACCCTTGAAAATTGATACTCCCTGGACTTTGGAAGTAGTTGAACATGGGAAGTAGCTCTCCTTGGTTGGTTCTAGCTCCAGGATGCGGCAGCACTTCAACGCAAACTCCAGATTCCTCCTCTTTAGGCCATGAAGTCAAGGGTTCTATTTATAGACCCTCAAACTCTCCGGTCGAGCAGAGGATAATCTAGCTAGAAAAGAGGATGATTCTTAGCAAACTCTTGAAGATAATACTCCCAGGAGTTCATAGAAACAAATAGAAGGTTCTGAGGATTAGATTTGGAAGAGAAATCACAAGATCAAACTCTCAAGTCGGCCACGGAGTAGCAGAAGAAGAGCAGACCTGTCAGGACTCTCTGTTTGATGTAACGGCTGCACGACAGACCGCCACAGGAAGGTAACGCTCCCAGAGAAGACCGTCAAACAACCTTATCCTTTAAGAAGATAAGATCAATGGGAGAATTTCAAAAGTGTTGGACTCTTGAAGAATGTAACAGTCGAGGGAAGACGCGTCAGAGGAATATAACGGTTGCACGATAGACCGTCAGAGTCAACGGATAGCCAAAATATAAGCATTGGAAGGAGGCCTTGAGGCTAAGGACTCTACAATATGTAACGTCCAATGACTGATGAGTCAGAGGGTTGTAACACGCCTGGTATAGACCGTTAGAGACAATAAGGAACAAAATGAAATAAAAGCTTGCTAAGCTTCGTCCAATGCAAGGAATCAAGGAACCAAACCCAACCAAGGAATTAAGACCCATGAAATCAACTTCAAACTGATCAAGAAGGCTCAACAAAAGGGAATAACTCAGAGCATCATATAGAATGAACAAGGAGATGACCCAACTTATCGGTCATAAAACGGGTGTCAACACTGTCATACTGTAAAAGTCATCCGGGGAGGTCGAAAGGTCATCACCAAAAAGGGCTAAAAGCCGTCATTGTTGACTTCGGCGGCAAATTTCCATGCGAAAGATGGCCGAAGCAAGATATGATTCCTCGTTTTAGGGCGGGGTCCCGGCAAGCACATCACATGGGAACAGTGTAAAGGAGAATAAGCGTAGAGAAGAAGGAACGCGCAAGAGAATAAATAAGCAGCAAGAAACCAATTCACTCCATTCATAAGTCTACATAAACTATCATAAGCATCACAATCATGAACATCGCAAGAGAGGAGGCGGGTATGCTAGCCCACTAACCCTCGTTCTCACCTTCACGCTCGTCCCTCCGGGCGTCCCTCTCCTCTCCCCTAAGGTGAGGGTCCCTCAGGAGCCTTCTGGGCTCCGTGAAGTAGTACTCACCTCACCCCGTGATACCTGCTCAGTAGCGGCGACTCACTACTGCTCCCTTGGCGTGGCGAAGAAGCCTCCTATAGAAAGGTGGCCAGACTGGCGGAGTCGCGCTCCAAACTCCCGTGCTCTCTCGTAACGCATCTCCATGACTCCTAGCCTCTGCCCCATAACTTGAAGGTCTAGCTGGGCTCCCTCACCTGGGCCTCCAAGGCCTTCCTCTCATCCTGATCCTGCTATCGCTTTGCCTTTCTTTCCTCCCACTCCTTCTCCCTCTCCGCTCTCTCCCTCTCTGCCTCTCTCCTCACAACTTGGAGGAGGACCCTTAACTCCAAGATGTCTGGAGATGGCCTCTCTTCATCATGACACCGCAGCTCTGCTATGGTTGTTGCCCAAGTATCACACTCCTCTTCGGCCCGGATCGCGCAGGCCACTGCACTGGCAAGTTGCTCCCAAAGGGAGGCGATCTCCATAAAAGGAGCCTAAGAGCTGGAAGACGATCCGTCGGCCATCCCCGCCATCGATGCCTGCTGGGTACGCTGGAATAGACAAACAACAGCCATCGGCTAAGCCTCAGGATTTCATAATAATAAATAAATAAGTAGGGCCATTCTTTCACCTCTGTCCATCTCTCGAGCTGAAGATGCCCCACATGGCCCTCCCTGCACTGTCGCAGGTAGTCGACACTCTCCTGCACAGGCGCGTCACCTTGCTGCCCGTCTGGGAACTGAGTAGGGAGACGTATGCGCCATTCTTCAAGTTTCGCCTTGCCGCGTCTCTCTCCCCCGACGTGGCTCGGCTCATCCGCACTCGCCCATTCATCAGCCAAGCCAGGGATCCTTGTCATACCCTGCGCATCAAAAAGGAAGGGCCACATCATTAATTAAAAAAAAGGGGGGGCGTCTCCTGTCGAAGACGCGTTCATCATTCAAGTGCAATACTCATCGAACCCTCTTCACCTCTCACACGGCTCGCTACAAAACTAAAACAAATTAAGAAGTGGAGATCGAAGGGCCTACCAGGCCGTGCTTGCCTCCCTCTATGCCATCGGGCCCCTCCGGCCCCTCGATGGCCAAAAGAGGCCCTTCCTCTTGCGTGGTCGCCTCTTCGTGCTCACGCATGACCCTCCTCGGGCGAGGAACTCCTCGCCCCCCTTTCCCTTCGCCGCAGTTTGGCCCGCCGTATTCCATAGATCAAGGGTTGGAGAAGATGAAGCAAAGCGAGCATATCTTGGGAGAAGAAGGGTTGTTTACGGGTGGATGGGAAAGAAGAAAGGATGTTCGGTGTTTTAAGTTTGAGTTCAAATGATTAGAACACATCTTTGCGCCTAGACGTCCCAAAAAAAACAAAACAAAGAAAACAAAACAAAAACAAAAAAATAAAATAAATAAAAAAGTGGGGGCCAATGATCCAAAAATCTTTACACACGAGTGAGCTACATCAGGGGGTTAGACGCTTCGGGCCTTAACTTCCTCAGTTCGATTACATAAGCCCTCCACAGCTCGCATTCTTCCTCTACATGTACTAATGCCTTTCCCGGGATGCTCGTCTTCCACGACACTTTGATGGCCTTCACTTCCTTTGCATCCTCTTCCGCACCCAACTCTCTCTTCCTCAAAGGAGCAACTCCAGATAACGGTGGGAACAAGTGGCGGAGAAGGTCGATTTGAATGCAGCACCGATGCGCGTTGTAGAGAACAAACTCCGTCGCACTAATAAGTTGGAGTTCAGCCTTGGGGGAAGACCTCGTGAGGAGTTCGCGCGAGAGTTGACATGCCGGTGCACAAGTGAAGAAGCTTTGCATCATAGTTATGATGTGAGACCTCCAGTCTTCACGTTTCCTCAGCCACGGAACGCGGTTCACTATATTACCACCAAAGCCTAACACATCGGCTATGTGGTAAATGGGGATTTGTTGAAAGATCTTCGAGACAGTTGGCATCCCCTCACGGTGATCAAATTTGAAATGTAAATCAACCTAGCAATTCAGAAGAAGCGCGCAACCAAAAGGAGGCTTACCCATGCTGGAAGCTGTAAGTCCACTGTAAAGGTAAGCAAGAACGGGAGGTCCCACCCTTTTTCCATTCCAAATGCGGAAAATAGCACTCAGCTGATCTTCCTCAACTATGTTGTCGGTATAAGGGAATAAGAGAGGACCCGCCAAACAGATTGTGAATCCCTTCATGATTTCTTCCAAACAATCATCTTCTGGCAATCCTCTTAGGGCATCCATGACCCATTCCGCGATCTTTTGCAGGTTAATTCCCTTTTGAGTCTGGACATTTCTAACGGCACCAGGCGGCATGAAGCTTCCACAGACGTCCTCAGAAGTCACCCTCTTCAGCATCGGCATGATCTTTATCCTGCCATCCCTTTTGAATCTTTTCAACCCAAGTAGGAGTTCCACCTCCTCAAGAAGGATGGCCGCCTCGAATGTGGGGAAAATGAAAGTGTGAGTCTGAGAATGCTAGATCTCTACCAGTGCACCCATAGCCGCCCAGTCCATGCGAATCTTTTCGTAATGCTTGGCGTGAACCAGGAGACCTTAAAGATGCCACCTCGTGATTATGGCCCTCATGCTGATGGAGATGTTGGAAGTTAGCTTGGAAAGTCATGGCAGTTTGGAGAATTTCCTTGAGCCTGGGAAGAGGGGGTACGGCTGGAAAAGAAGAAAAATAAAGGAGGAAAGAGGTGAAAGAGAGGTCGTATAAAGAATTTGAAATGAATCAACTCACCATACGCAACTGGATCATCTCACTCAGATGTCCTTCGAGGTCGGAGAGCCACCTGAATTCGCTGCTAGGCCTGCTCCTCTTCATAGGGCGGGTAGACTCGCCTTCCATCTTGAAAAACCCAAGATTCTTCTCCTCCTCCTCTTAAGTTTCAAGGCTCTCAATTAACTCCTTGGTGCATTTGGCTGAACTAGGCAAGGGAGAGTACTTATAGGAAGGGAGGGGTGTAAAAGCCAAAACACGTCACATCGATGATGAGTTGTCGTTGTTGACTTTAGCAAAAGGTATTTTGTCTTGATCTCCCTTATACTGTGATGCAACTCTACTGCTTTTAATAATGTTGATCAATGCAGGTTTCACTAATGGACACCACTGTCCCATCATGTGCCACCATTCGGTGACTAGTCCCAACATGTCATGCATTGTATTATATGATATTTACGCTATTATAACATGTCAAGGACCTTGCGACCTGAACGAATCTGGAATTTGAGTTCCCCTTCAACAAAAACAATGATAATTTTAGAGGAATTTGGGTTGTACAGATAGGCCGTTAAGTTGTGAAAGCATGGGGATGATGGTTCTATTCAGTGAGTTGGTGCGCGGATAAACGGGCCCCGGCTCAGTATCAGCTCACCGGATCGGTATCCAGACCCATTCTTAGCAACTTGACAATATTATCCTTGGCTATTTTCTATTTTAGTTTTTTTTAAGTTTTCCTTTAAACCCAGCATGCATTCATGTAGGACTTTGATTCCATTACGGAAGATCATTCAAAGTAATTCGATTGTGAAAGCCGTTGTGCTTAAGTTCTTATAATATGAGATATTCCATTCCGAATAAAATACTAAGTTTCCTTGAGACAGCCCTGGGCTGTTCTTCCAAAAGAGACCCTTGTTTGGACTGATCCTCAAATATTCCTTTACTTTTACTCCATTTGACCCACCTTGACCGCAGCACTTCCACATTGACTAGTAACCGCTCCCCAAATGTGAAACATGCAGGTTTACGACCTAGGTACTTCCACACAGAGAAGTTGGTCCCTTTTTCTACTTGTGCCTGAGCGCACATCTTCCCCTTCCTTGTTTGATTTCCGTCCAAGCAATTGTTCAATTCGGAAGACCTTCTTCAAGGTCGCCTCATTCAAACACTGAAAATATTCTAAACCATAGTGTTGAAAGCGTGTCTCATCACAACTTGGCATCTACTTTTTAGTTCGCTCCCACTCCATTTCATTTCACTTCTATGCCACTCCATTACGTGCCACTCCCGTGCAAAGCAGACGCCAAGGCGGGACAGTTGTAGACACGCCATTTTTGACATTACCGTGAGTGAATCTCATACTACACTATGACACCCCAAGGTGGCCTTCACATTTTTAATTACTTTGGTGATTTCCTATTTTTTGAATTTTTTATATATTTTTCTGAATTTTTCCATGAAAAATTTTAAATGTGTCACCCTGCCTAGACGCCTTCTTGAATATTTTTTTATTATTTTTTAAACGTGTCACCCTGCCTAGACGCCTTCTTGAATAATTTTTTTATTATTTTTTAAATGTGTCACCCTGCCTAGACGCCGTCTTGAATATTTTTTTTTTTAAACGTGTCACCCTGCCTAGACACCTTCTTGAATATTTTTTTATTATTTTTTAAACATGTCACCCTGCCTAGACGCCTTCTTGAATATTTTTTTATTATATTTTTAAACGTGTCACCCTGCCTAGACGCCTTCTTGAAATATTTTTTTATTATTTTATTATTTTTTTAAAAAATATTTTTTAGAACCTTTTTATCCTTCTGAAGGTGGCAAGGTAACATGACGCCTCTTTTAAAGGCATCTGGGAGCCTAGACGCCTTATTCAGAGCCTCATGCAGCGCGCACGCGGTGCCGCTCCGGCCGTTTAGTTTGACGTTTCGAATAAATCCAAACATGAAGACGTCTTTGTTTCTAGACACGGTTTAGGAGTCACGAGCACGCCGAAACCACCGCCGATTTCCGACATCGTTTCGGTGGGCAGAAGGGGCGCGTCTGGGGAGCTGGACGCCTGAGTATTGAGGCGTCAAGATGGTTAGATGCCTCAATGAATTGAAATTATAAAAAAAATAATAGAGGCGTCCAGGACCCTAGACGCCTCAACACAGAGGCTTCCAGGACCCCAGACGCCTCAATGAAACTTTCTCCTATAAATAGAAGACCCCCTCCCTCGAAAGGAGAGAGCTTCAGATCCGACAGAGGAAAGAGAGACTCTGTCGGATCCCTTTCTAACCCATAGTTTTTTTGCAGGAGGAAGTTTTACCAAATTTTCGGGTGCCCGCACTCGCGAGAGGAAGGATAGCTCCATCCATTGTGCTTCCACGTCATCCCTACGCAGCTAAAGCTCCGTCAGATCTAGCTCGCCATCGGCATCTTCAATAAGCCATTCTCTCCCACTCTCTTTTGTCATTTCTGTCGCATGCATCATCCCGTCATCCGTCAACTCCCTTCATAAGAGAGATCTATTTTTATGTACGTGTGCATGATCTTCCATTCATCATAGCATTTTCCTCCTACTCGTGTCCGAGAGGGGTTTAAAAATAATACCAACCAGGTGTGTGTCTCGCCATGATTTCATCATTTTTCATCAAAAGGGACTAATACTACACTGCCATTTTTCTGATTCACTTGTTATCTGTCTGTTTTCTCTTTTGCAAGGGTAACCAAGGAAAGCCCTCTCCATCAGCCGGCCAAAGTGAGAGGAAGAAGTAACCCGTCATTTCCTACTTTTGAGGTAAGCGTGATCATTCTTCTTATTTTGGGGTCTCCGGCCCCTGGCGATCACATCTATATTCTCGAGACCGTGGCGAGTCATTTCCCTCAATGGCCGTTTAAATTTCGGCTATTTATATCCTGTGTTATCCATATATCTTCTATATTCTCGAGGTCGCGGCGAGTCACTTCCCGCAATGACCTTTTAAATTTATGTCATTTATATCCTGTGTTATTTTTATATTTTCTATATCTTCGAGGCCGCGGCGAGTCACTTCCCGCAATGGCCGTTTAAGTTTCTGCCATTTATATCCTGTGATATTCTCATATCTTTGATATCTTCGAGGCCACGGCGAGTCACTTCCCGCAATGACCGTTTAAATTTCTGTCATTTATATCCTGTGTTACTCTCATATCTTCTCATATTTTCGAGGCCGTGGCGAGTCACTTCTTGCTATGACCGTTTAAATTACTGTCATTTAAATTCTGCACCATTCCCATGCCCCGAGGTTGTGGAGAGCCATTTCCCGCTATGGCCGTTTAATCCTCATATCTTGTTTCGCTATATCTATTCTGCACACCCCGCCGGAGCAACCTCCGTGGTGGTTTCTCTGCTTCTCTCTTTTTTCTGTGTCGCAGCAAAACGAGCCCGCGTGCTCCGCTCGCCGCCGCATTCCGCGTGACATCACTCACAGGTCCGAAGACCACCATCGCGCATAGTGAGAGCTTCTGATCAAAGCTAGTCTGACCTTTGGCAGATCACCATTTGATATATCGAGCCCCGAGATGATGACAAATATTCAGCAAACATACAATCGAAACAAGCAAGCAAGGCAGCAAAGATAAGTGTGTTCAAACACAATTGCACATTCAAATAGAAAGCAAGCTCAGCTAATTGATTTATTATTATTATTATTTATTTATTAATTAATTTTTTGAATGATTTATTGAAGTTGAGCTCATTAATCATTTATCGTAAGATTTTATCAGGCTTTGACAAAGGCCAAAGGTTGGGGCTAAGGTCGACGCAGTTGAGGGCTGAGGTCGGTGCAGCAAGGGCTGAGGTCAGTGCAGCAAGGGCTGGAGGTCGGTGCAGCTGGGCTAAGGTCGATGCAGTAAGGGCTGGAGGTCGGTGCTGCTGGGTTAAAGTCAGTGCTGCAAGGGCTGGAGGTCGGTGCAGCAAGGGCTGGGGTCGGTGCAGCAAGGGCTGGAGGTCGCTGCAGCTGAGCTAAGGTCGGCGTAGCAAGGGCTGGAGGTCGGTGCAGTAAGGCTAAGGTCAGTCTAGCTGAGGGCTAAGGTTGGTGCAGCTGAGGATTGGAAAATAGTGCAGGGCATTGAGATAGGTTGAACGGTGCGAAGGGGGCACGCCGGATTAGAACCCATGGGATTGGAGTGGTTTATGAGTGTGAGATGAAAGCGGCGCGGGGGGCGGCGCCGGATTGGGGCGCGCCGGATTAGGACCGCGCCGGATTGACGGCAGAATTTGATTTTGCTAAGTTGTTGGATTGCACTTTGATTTTGCTCAGTCTTTTGACGTTGATTAAGGGTTTATTCATTGAGTAAATTCATATTTGGTTGTCTTACAGACACAGCAAACCAAGACTTATGCGAGGTTCCTGCTCAAGCACAGTCCGCAACAAGCTTACAGTCCCCAGAACCGAGGTTCCATCATGATTGAGACTAAGTATTCAGTCAAAAATTTGGCAGCACCTCCCCATACCCAGAGGGTTGTGGGGGGAAAGTGGAGATATTCCTAAAGAAACTGGGGTAAGCTCCTTAAAGTCGGGAAGCCAAACGGTGACCGGTAGACCCAGATGGAAGGAAACCCCAAGGACTAGCCTACGAGGGGTACCAATACTCCATGGGCCAAAAGCATTGCTCAAGGGACGGCCAAAATGGGGGGGGGGGGACCTCGAGGACTAGCCTACAAGAGGTCCCTTACCCAAAGCCACCACCATTCCCAAAGGGATTGTGGATTTAATGTCGGGTCAAAGACCCATTTCTATGCACCTTCGAGGGCTCATAGGGCTCCACGCCACAGGGGGATGGGATCCTATAGCCTTGGGGTGATTCAGAGAAACACAACTTGAGTGTTTGATGGGGAATGTCCCCCCTCCTCGGTCGCTGGACTATCATCATCGAGAAGACAAAACAAAACAACTGTCACCCGTATGCAGGAAAGAGGGATGGGCCACATCGAACAGACCCTCACCCTATCCTTCTCGGGATAGAAGAAAATGCAATGCCAATCATTCGACCATTAAACCATGGATGGCAAGTCAAGTGCAGAGGGATTAGCTGGTTAGCTGATGTGAATCAACACCGGGCACTAATATTTTTATTTTGCATTTGTCTCCTTTTGTTTGTATTTATACCCTTGGCTAATTGGGTTTGCAATTGTAAGGCATTATAAGCCAAATGGTTAGTCTTTAAAGTCTTTGGGTTTCTATGTAATATGCCAGTGGGTCCAGCAGGGTCTCTCACCCTCTTTCCCATTGGTCCACCTAGGTCCTAGGGCCCATGTGGGGCTGGTTCAAAGTCCAAGATTGGACATGGACCAAGGGGGGACAAAAAAATGAAAATTCAAAATTGATGGCCCTTAAGTCAAGGGGGCGCCCCCCATTTATTATTGTTTATTCATGTTTGTATTTTTATTTAATGTGGCCATTTGACCACATGGGGATTAAATATCATATCCCTAGTTTACCCCTCCCAAACCCTAGATCTAGGGGTAGGTTTGATCTTTTTTACATTTCTATATATCCCTTGTATTTTCCATTTGGTAGAATTAATGAAGAAGAATTTTAGAAAATTGTTCCAAGAGCCCAAGGGCGCCCCTTTCCCTCTCTCACCCCCTTGTAGATGAAGTTCTATGAATTTCTTAAGGTGTGAAGCCTCCTCCCCTCCCCCTCTCTGAGTGTGAAGCTCAGCACCGCCGCCATCGAGCCACCGTCGCACCGCCACCGTCGCCGCGTCGAAATTCTGTCCACATCAGGATAGAAGGTTGAAATCTGATTTTTATCTCCACATCAGAAGATCTGATCGAGCTACAATTATGATTGTTTGTTTTTCTTGTTATCCCCAGTCTCCATTTTAAATTTCGTGCCAATCAGAGGTCATTTGCTATTTTTCCCATAATTTTAGTTCCACCCCTGACAGTCTTCCAGTTTGCAGATTTGCAGGAGAGGAGTCTGTTCTTCTATTTTGTCCGCCCTCTTATACATCTCCATAAATCCCCAAAAACATCATACATGTTCCTTACTTACACCCCTTCCACCCATAATTTTTTTGGAGCCTAGATCTATTGTTTTCCTGTCAGTCAAAATTCATCTTCAGGCAGTTCTTGTTCTTCCCTGTGTGTCTATAATTCCGAGCCAGAAAGAAACTACAAACCACAGTCATTTTCATTTCTAATCCATGTACTGGATGGATCTGAAATAATTATATGTTGTAGGCCTTTGAGTCCTCTATCCATCGGTACCAATTTTATGTCGATCTGACACCGGATCTGATCGGATAAATTCTTTTCTTGGAGGCGCGTAGAGCCGATCTGAGCCCAGCCAGCACAATCAGTCTGGGAATTAATTCCTCAGAAAATACGCCAGCACACACTCGGTCACCGCCGCTCCGGGGATCAATCAGCAACCTTCCAGCAGCACCCCAGCAAGCTGCAGCAGCAGGGAGACGCCCGGGTATCACCATCCCAGCAGCTGGACCCACCTGTGTCCCGTGGGCCCCGCAGAACCGTTCCGAGCAGCAACCCGTCTTCGTACCGAGAACCGTTCAAATTGCTGCCCGTCAATCCGAGTTCGCTACTCCCGGGTCCCACATTGTTGCCCTTTATCTCCCTGCGTGGAGTGGACCTTCAAACCATTTCTGTAATTAATGTTAATATTTGTACACCGGGAGTACAAGCTTCGGCCGGGGTCATCTTCCCCACGCCCGGAGCGTGGAGGTAAACTCGCCTCCCTCTTTATCGCATTTGCTTATCTCGTATATTTTTGAATGCCGCTGCTAGAGTGATAGGATTACTAGCTCATTATATTATTCCAATCACCGCTGCGAGAGAGTGAGTGTGACCCGTCCCGTGACTTAATCCGAGTACACGCGGAAAAGTCGATACCCGAGGCTCATTGTCGATTTCTCAACCGCGCACGATCTCGCGTTTCCCTCGCTTAGGGACGTCCACGAGCTAGAGTCCCAGGTTCGCATCCCGTCCCGCATCATTAGCACCTAGAGGTTAGCCGTGAGCTGACGAACCACGGGGATTGTAAGAAGAACACGCTCGAGCAATTGGCAGGTTGCATATGAGAATTTGAATGTGCTAGAGGGCCCTGTGCCCTGATTGTAGGGAGACCCCTATTCTCTCCAGTTCATGACAGTGAATGGAGAGCTGATGGGAGGGGAGCCAATCCTGAAGAAAAAGAAACAGAACGGAGATGCACATGTATATGTGTCTTCGACGATAAAACCCATGAAGTATATGCAATGCATTCGATATAGCTACCACACAGAGCCCCGAGGAGGGGAATAACGTTAATGTAGCCCTTGGTTATCCCAGGGCATGCTCGGCATTGACTGAAGAAACCAGATGTTGATAAACGATACGGAAGTAAATGCAGCAGAACAAAAGGAGGGATTCAGACACAGCTTAAGGAATGATGAAAGAAAATGAATATATATTGCATTCGGCCTGGCATTGCAGCACGAGACCGTTCCATTACATATTTGCATTAAAAGATGAAAAGAAAAAGAGCCGAAGGCTAACTAAGAAGGAAATGAAGGGGGATGTGGGCTCATATTATCGCACATTTCATTACAAGCCACAGAGGAGATATTGACAAAGGGAGGGCTAGATGGAGAATGAAAATGATATCCCACACACCCACCTTCGCTCTTTACAACAAAAATAGAGTATCAAAAATCTTCTTCTCTTCCCTCGCTCCGATCCTTTCCTCTCTGTTGGCGAATGGTGGACGATTCCCCCAGGAAGTCTCTCTCAGCTTTTTCTTCTTTTCCAAGCTTCCCCTCTCTGATTCTCTTTCTCTCTTTTTCTCCCCTCGACCCTTTCACTCTCCTTTTCTTTCTTACCAAGCATCTTCGCTCTTGCCTCCGTCCTCTTTTTCACCTGCTTTGAATGGCTCTCTCTTATAGGCCAAGCAGAAGTTGACTCCATCCGGCGTAGGGGAGTGGAGAGTGCGCCGGTTTAGGAGCATTGCCAATTGCGTGCTGATTTAGAAGCATTGACATATGCGTGCCGGTTTAGAGGAGCGTGCCGGGTTAATCTCCTTATCGTATTTGTTGAGCCGGGTTTCAGCTTGTGGATCTCGGACTGGTTCTGAGAGTCAACTTGAGTTTTCATCTCGTCGTGGCCATATGAGACCAACATGAGATGTATCGGGGAAGCATTTAGGCCAATGACTGGCCAATTCCGGCGTTGTGCGGGCCTTTAGTTTAGATTCTCGGGTTTCCCGCTGATACGGCACTCGACATTGCGATTTGTGCTACGGGGCCAACTTTGTCTATATTTACAACATTCCCAAGGGGTGGGTCACCACCCGGAGTACTTTCGCCTCGGTCGGGAAGCTATTCGGTCACTAACGGACCCATCTGGTAAGAAGACGTACCCATGCCGGGTTACCCGGGTCTTCCGCTAATATGGACTTTGACACCTTGTTTCGAGGGGCCAGAGACATTTCTCCACCTCATGAGGGTTTCTTGTCAGGTGGCGAACCACCAGGTGCATTCTCGCCCTGATCGGATGACAGACGGGGCTTGTTCGGCACGATTGAGTCGATACTGGTCCGTTGGGCAGGCCGAACGGCACTGCCGATTTGTTGTAGATATCTTCTAACCATCCCAAGGTTAAGTCCCTGATGCTCTCGTCAGATGACATGAGGCTTCAGCAGTCCGAGAGGACCCTTGTGTATGGATTTTCTTCGGCCTTTGCACTTTGGTGGGCCGTATTCTTTTGTCGTTCGGGCGCGATTGCCATTGATAATATTTCGGGTGCCAACAAATGCCCCCCAGCCGCGGGTGTCGCAAGTGAGGAACGAGCGATGCTGGACCAGCGGATGTACCCAGACTGAGCATATTCTTTGCCTGGTCAGCACAGAGTATTCATTCGGTGTGGTCGATTTATTTAGCTCGGGGTATGTTAGTTGCTTGGGCAGTAGAGCACTCATGCCTTTAGGGAAGGTATGAGGGGTTCGCTCCACCACGATGCAACTTCTCCCGATGCCAAATTTAGGTCAACATGGGTGAGAGCTGGGGGATAAAAAGGGGGTTTATGGGCCGATAGGGCCAGAGGGTGAAGCCAATAGTTTGTTCACAAATCTCTCCGATGGTGACGAGGTTTGCAAATGACACACTTGTTGGCGAGCTTAAGTGCCAGAGACAAGGGGTGAGTTTATTACTCGTCAAGGATGAAGGGTCCGAGCTGATGGTTTGTTGTCGATTTCGCCGATGATGACGAAAATTTGACAGTAGGTTGAATGCCGAAGCAAAGGAGGTTTGCTGATTGACATGGATGAAAGGTCCGGGTCGATGGTTTGTTCATCAACTTTGCTGATGGTGACGAAAATTGAAGGTAGGTTTATTCAACGGCATGGGTCAAATTCCGAAGCAAAGGGGTTTATTGATTGACGTGGATGAAAGGTCCGGGTCGATGGCTTGTTCATCAACTTCGCTGATGGTGATGAAAATCAAAGGTAGGTTTATTCATCGACATGGGTTAAATGCCGAAGCAAAGGAGTTTATTGATCGACGTGGACGAAATGTCCGAGTCGACGGCTTGTTCATCGACTTTGCCGATGGTGAAAAAAATCGAAGGTAGGTTTATTCATCGGCATGGGTTAAATGCCAAAGCAAAGGGGTTTATTGATCGATGTGGACGAAAGGTCCGGGTCGACGGCTTTGTTCATCGACTTCGCTGATGGTGACAAAAATCGAAGGTAGGTTTATTCATCGGCATGGGTTAAATGCCAAAGCAAAGGGGTTTATTGATCGACGTGGATGAAAGGTCTGGGTCGATGGCTTTGTTCATCAACTTCGCCGATGGTGATGAAAATCGAAGGTAGGTTTATTCATCGGCATGGGTTAAATGCCGAAGCAAAGGGGTTTGTCGCAGCACAGTGGTAAGGCTTATGCTGCTGGGATGTGGCATATTTGTCGTGCACAGGGATCCCTGTGGACAAAAGTGGTAAATGAGGTAGCAACAATATTTTTTTAACACATTACTGACTTAAACGCCCTCTCGGGTTTTCACCGAAGTCAGCCCCCTCTTGCTTTTTCCAATGCGCCCTTTCGGATTTTCATGTGGCGGGGTACCCAATTTTCCTGCAGCACCCTTTCGGGTTTTCACCACAGCCGGGTTATAGCCACTTTTGCCCTTATCTAGAATATCTAGATAAGTCTGGCGAGGTATCTCTAGTTTAAGCCTCATTTCATCATCAATTTTTTTTTGAGACATAATCGTCAGCCCTGGTCAAGGCTTTTGGCAACAAGTTGATTTATAGAATTGACGCTAAGGTGAGCGGAGGTTTGTTCATTGGTGTCGGGTAAATGTCGAAACAAAGATGGGTTTATTCATTAATGAGGATGAAAGGTCCGGGTTAATGGTTCACTGACTGATCCTGCCAATGATGACAAGAATCAGCGTTGGTTTATTCATTAGCATTGGGTAAATGCTGAAGCAAAGGATAGATTTAGTCATTAACGAGCACGAAAGGTCCGGGTTAATGGTTCATTGACTGATCTCACCGATGATGACAAGAATCACCGTTGGTTCGTTCATCGGCATTGGGTAAATATCGAAGCAAAAGATTGGTTTAGTCATTAATAAGGATGAAAGGTCTGGGTTAACGGTTCATGGACTGATCTCGCCGATGATGACAAGAATCAGCGTTGGTTTGTTCATCGGCATTGGGTAAATGCCGACGCAAAAGATAGGTTTAGTCATTAACGAGGACGAAAGGTTCGGGTTAACAGTTCATTGACTGATCTCGCCGATGATGACAAGAATCAGCGTTGGTTTGTTCATCAGCATTGAGTAAATGCCGAAGCAAAAGTTAGGTTTAGTCACTAACAAGGATGAAAGGCCCGGGTTAACGGTTCATTGACTGATCCTACCGACGATGACAAGAATCAGCTTTGGTTTGTTCATCGGCATTGGGTAAACGCCGAAGGAAAAGATAGGTTTAGTCACTAACGACGATGAAAGTTCTGGGTTAACAGTTCATTGACTAATCCTGCCGATGATCACAAGAATCGGCGTTGGTTTGTTCATCGGCATTGGGTAAATGCCGAAGCAAAAGATAGGTTTAGTCATTAACGAGGACGAAAGGTCCGGGTTAATGGTTCATTAACTGATCCTACCGATGATGACAAGAATCAACATTGGTTTGTTCAACGACATTGGATAAATGTCGAAGCAAAAGATAGGTTTAGTCATTAACGAGGATGAAAAGGTCCGGGTTAACGGTTCATTGAGAGAGGTAGATCTATGGTGGGACTATGGTGAACGTCCTACTCGGAGTCTCATAGGGATGGAGGCGAAGGGGAACTTTTAATTACCACATTACTGACCCAAGTGCCCTTTCAGATTTTCATCGGGGTCAGCCCCCTCTCGCTTTTGCCCACGCACCCTCTCAGTTTTTCACGTGGCGTGGCACCCAATTTTGCCTGCAGCGCCCTTTCAGGTTTTCGCCACAGCCGAGTTATAGCCATTTTTGCCCATGTTCAGAATGTCTGAACAAGACCAGTGGGGCACCTCCATTTTAAGCCCCATTTTTTTAATGGAAATATTGGGCCGACGGATGGGGCTCGATCTTGATTGTTTGATTCGTTTGTATAGTAATAACATCTAGCTGTTGGCTAAGGCACGAATCCTTGCGTCGAAAAAAGGTTTATTCGTTGGCAAGAAGATAATGCCAACGCAATGGAAATGGTTTATGCACCGACGTGGACGTAAGGCCTTGCATGGTGAGGATGCGTATATATTGGCTAGGGCATAAAGCCTTGTGCCAAAACTGTGTATTCGCAGGCGTGGGGACAATGCCGGCACAAAGGAAATGGTTTATGCACTGATGCGGACATAAGGTCCTGCATGGTGATGATGTGTGGGTATCGGCTAGGGCATAAGGCCTTGCGTCGAAATCGTGTATTCACACGCGTGGGGATAACGCCAGCGCAAAGGAAATGGTTTATGCACCGATGCGGATGTAAGGTCCAACCTGGTGGTGATGTGTATCGTGGTAGACCAGTGGGACTAAATGGGGTCCTCAAGGGGCCCTGGGATTAGTGCGCACTGAGGGGACTTCTACAATTGCGGGCCAATGGCCTCGGAATCGGTATGAGCTGAGTGGGTATTTTGGAGAGCTCGGCCAGGGCGGAGTGCCACTAGACCAAGGTAGATTTTGGACGTTCTTCGAATGCCGGTAGGGCTGAATGATACAGCTTTAAATGTTTCTCATTAAGAGGGGAAAACTGAACTACTCCTTTGTGGTCTACAAGGACGTAGGCACCCCCTTCATAGACTCGTTGAACAACATACGGTCCAATCCAATTTTCAATCAACTTCCCTTTGGGATTGGAGGCCATTACTTCCCTTTTCTTGACCATCACTAGGTCGCCTTTCTTGAATTCTCGCCCTTTGACCAGCTTGTCGAAAGCGTAGGCCATGCGAGATTGGTATTGTTGGATGTTTTCTTGCGCCTAGTGGCATCTTCGTTCGAGCTCAGCGAGCTCTTCTAGTCTTCTTTCTATATTCATCTGTTCACCATTCGTCAAGCTGTGTTGTATGGCGACTCTCAGTGACGGCACTTCTAGCTCTATTGGTACCACTGCCTCTGACCCATATACCAGGGAGAATGGTGAACAGCCAGTTGGAGTTTTATAGACCGTACGGTAAGCCCATAGTGGCTCGTACATCTTCTCTTCCTAGTCCCTCTTGCTAGAGTTGACAGTCTTGGCAAGCAAGGTGCATATAGTTTTGTTGAACGCCTCTGCCAGCCCATTGGCCTGTGGATTGTAGGGGGATGATGTCCTCCTATCAATTTTATACTTATCGGCTAACCTGTAGATCTTATGATGTTTGAAGTGGCTGCCATTGTCAGAAATAATTCGACTGGGAACCCCGAACCGGAATATTACATTCTAACGAAAGAACCTGGCGACCAGCTCCCCTATCACATCCCTTAATGCCCCTACCTCCGCCCATCTGGAGAAGTAGTCTGTGGCTGCCAGACTATACTTGCACCCCGATGAAGATGCTGGTAAAGGTCCCACTACATCCGTGCCCCATTTGGCAAACGGCCAACTTGGGATAGTAGGGTGTAAAGGCACTGGAGGCCTCCTTGGCACGGTGGCATGCTCTTGGCATTTCTGACATGACTTGACAAACTTACAACAGTCGTGAAATATAGTGGGCCAATAGTAGCCTAATTTTTTTATTTCGATCTTCATTTTTGGACCAGCCTGGTGAGCCCCGGCTGACCCGGCATGAACTTCTTTCATCACCTACCATGCTTCTTCTTTAGACAACCAACGAAGTAGAATCTTCTTTTGGGCATCTGCCATTATTCGGAACAGAGTTCCATTCCTTAACTCGTAAGAGTCTTTGATTCTGAGCAATTTCATTCTCTGCTCTTTCTCTTTCGGGAACTGCTGGTGCTGGAACCAGCAGAGGAGGTGCTCACGCCAATCGGGCCGTTGGATTTCCTCTACAGTCACCACTTCATTTTCTTCCTCATTGGATAGGACATCGGTCACACTGTGGACCTGACGTCTATTGATGACATTTATATTCAGGCTTGTGTCCGGTGGGACAGACAAGGAGCTAGCCAGTTTTGCGAGGGCATCTGCGTGAGCATTCTGTCCTCGATTGATATGCTCCACTTTAATGAAGTAGAATTTCACCATCAAGCACAGCGCCAGTTGGTGATAAGGGAGAAGTTCTTGCTTCCGCACATCGAACTCCCCTCCCACTTGTTTTACAACCAACATGGAATCCCCGAACGCCTCAAGCATTCGAATCTCCATAGACAGAGCAATTTGCAGCCTGATAACCAAGGCCTCATACTCTGCTTCGTTGTTGGTGCAGGGCTTGTTTATTGAGCAGGAGGTATATATGACTTCCCCCTCAGGAGACTTTAGGACTATGCCTGCGCCGGCTCTGACTTTAACTAATCCAGTTGCCGGAGTATCAATTCTGGATGCACCATCAAAATAGAACTTCCATAGAGTGTTTTGCACTTGGTCTACCTCCAGGGTCTCATCTTCAGGGAGTTCTATCCCCAGCGGACAGTCTTCAAGTGTTGGATGCGCAGCAAAGAAATCTGTGATGGCCTGGCCTTTAACAGCTTTCTGCGGTACATAGGAGATGTCAAACTCCATGAGAATTACCACCCATTTGCCTAAACGGCCTTTGAGCGCCGGTTGAGATAGGATATACTTCAGCGGATCCGCCTTGGATATCAGCCTTATCTCATGTGACAACATATAGTACCAGAGTTTCTTGACTGTGAAGACCAGCGCCAAGCAGACCTTCTCAATGAAAGTATATTTTTCTTCGGTTCTAACCAGTCTTCGACTGAGATAGTAGAGGGCTTGTTCTTTTTTTTCTTCATTATTCTGGGACAGCATTGCCCCCAAAGAGTAGTAGGTCGCTGCTATATACAGAATCAGTGGTCGTCCTTTCACCGGTGTGCCAAGCACTGGAGGAGTTTTTAGGTAATCTTTCAGCTTGTCCAAAGCTGTTTGGCATTCTTCGTCCCAGTAAAAGGGAACATCTTTCATCATCAACTTGTGAAAGGGGTGGCACCGGCTTGACAAGTTAGATATAAAATGCCATATCTATGCCAGACGGCCTTGAAGAGATCTCAGCTCGGAGATATTCCTTGGCGGAGGTAACCCCTGAATTGCCTTGATCTTTGCGGGGTCTATTTCAATCACCCAATATCTGACAATAAAGCCCAAGAACTTGCCGCTTGACACTCCAAAGGCACACTTCATGGGGTTTATTTTTACTTCATACTGCCTGAGCCTCTAAAATATGACTCGGAGGTCTTGCAAATGGTCTTCTTTTCTTCTAGTCTTGACCATAATATCATCTATGTAGCACTCAACTTTGTGGTAGAGCAGCTCATCAAAAATTCTAGTCATTGCTCGCTGGTAGGTTGCACCAGCGTTCTTCAGACTGAACGGCATTCTTTTGTAGTGGTAGATGCCCTTGGGGGTTCGGAAGGCAATGCGGACCCGATCATGCTCCGCGATCCATATTTGATTATAACCAGACGACCCATCCATGAATGACAGGGCCTCATGACCGGTTGTAGCATCAATCATGACTTCCGTTATTGGCACCGAAAAGTCATCCTTAAGACATGCCTTATTCAGATCTCGGAAGTCTACACATATCTAAATTTGCCCATTCTTATTTTTCACGGGCACAATATTGGCCAGCCACGTAGTGTATTGATTCTCTTCGACTATACCCACATCAATGAGCTTGCCCACTTCATTGCATATTTGAAAGAGGAGCTCGGGTCTCATGCGTCGTGGCGACTGCTTTACTGGCTCTGCTTCGGGATTTATGGCCAACTCATGTTGTGAAACTACGGGGCTAAGTCCTGGCATTTCTTTGTAACTCCAGGTGAAGCAGTCCCGATATTCTTGCAGCAACTGGATGTACAGCTTCTACACTTCAGAAGATAGTTGAGCACTGAGGAAAGTTGGCCTGGGGTCATCCTCACTTCCCAAATTGACTTCTATTAGCTCATCGACACTGGCTTGGCCTCCGTCTTCTATTTTTGGGGGAGCCGGCTGGAGGTCGATGAAGTCTGGAACATCATCCTCAAGTTCAAAAACTTCAACCTCTTCATTGTGTTGCCCCCGGACCTTGTTGGGAGCTTCTAGATCAACCGATGATGGCTGTGTGAATTGTTCTGTTAGTGGGCTTTTTGTAGTTCCAACTTTAGCTGATGAGTTAGCAGTCTGGAGAGGCTGACATCTGTTCATTATTGGCTAAGAGGGATGGTGTTCCGGCCTTGCAATGGGTACAGACGATCCTGACCTCATGTTGCTTCGAATTGTCACAACCTCAGCAGAGGTGGCTTGTTCTCTTCCGACGGGTATTTCCCGATCGGTATCAATAGCCACTTCCTTGATTGGCCCAAGGGGTGCTAATGTCGTTGCTAAAGAAGGGTTGCAGGAGAAGGAGAATTCTGTTTCTTTAGTGTCTTTGGCTTCACTATTGCTGGCCATATCAAATCTGGCTTGAAAGGTTGTCTCTTCAGGATAAACATGCTCCCAGCACCTGCAAGGAGCCATGGCTTCTAATTCTGGGTCTCTCATTTGAGCTGACCCCGAATGTTCGGTCTCCATCGGGTATTCATCATAAGTTTCCCCCGGTGGACTATCTTTTGTTGGGAAGAAGGTGAAAATGGTATCCACCTCATAGCGCCCACTGTAATAATATTCTTCAAGGGTGAAGCCCAACTTGGGGTGTTGGGAGACACGCCTTAATTCCTTATCCAGGCTGGTAGGATACCAAAGTCTTTTGAATGCTTCTTTCTCTTTGCAAGGCTGGCCAAGGGGAATGTGCTTCTTCCGGAACATCTTAGCCACTCGATCCATTGTGAATGTTAGTCCTTGAATGGGGACCAATAGGTTCTCTATATCTTCAGGGAGATGACAATCGGTATCCTCCTGTGCAGGGTGTTCTTTAGCTATATAGAATAAGCTGTTGGGGCCTTCGGCTTGTGCCACCTCCAATGTCTTGAGAGGTTCAACATGAGAGGGTCGAGGCCGGCTATTGATTTGATGAGACCCTCAGGGATCTTGATATGGCCACGGTGCTGGTCAACCTTAGCTTCATTGGCTTCAGGGTAAATGGCAGGAGGTGCAATTCTACCCATGACCCCTATGATAGCCATGTGTGATACTACTCTGGGACTCACGTATCCTGGCGGTGGTGGTGGGAACCAGTCATCACTAGAGGTTCCTTTTATTGACTTGGCGGGAGCCTTTGTCTTGGAAGTCTTCCGTGGCTTCTCCACATATAAGGGGGCATCCAGTAGCTGGCACTTAAATATCTCAAATGGATGGAGGTCAGGAAATATTCTCTCCTCCTTTCCATCATGATTGTACTTGATACACTGATGCAATGTGGATGGCACCACTAAGTTTTCATGTAGCCAAGGATGACCAAGCAACGCCTTGTATGAGGTGTTGGAGTTGATAACATGAAATTGAGCTTTAGTAGTGAGGTCTGCCATGATGAGGGTGAATTTTGCCACCCCGAGAGGGACTTCGCACTTCTGGTTGAAGCTGGCGATGCGCATATCTCCGACCTTATCAAGGTGGACATTAAAGTAATACTTCTGGTCACCCTGTAGGGAAGTATGTTAACAGCTGCCCCTGGGTCTATTAGAATTATGTTCAGCTACTGGCTATTTAATTTCCCCCTCATATATAAGGGTCTGTTATGGCTCAAAGTAGGCAGCAACATATCTTCTTCAGGGAAGGCTACATTCGCCCCTAGCAGTGTCTTGGCTAGACAAGGTTCGTATTGGACTGGCGTCTGCAAGGCAGTGATAATCGCCTACCGGGTCTCTTCACTCAGGGAGAGGATTTCCCAAACAGTGAATCTTGTCGGGAGCTTCTTCAACAATTTAACTGCTCGACTTCATGCCTGGACATTGGACAACTTCATTTCTTCTGCCCATCTCGGCCTAGAAGAGCCTTGTACCGCAGCCCCTGATGGACCTGCTTCATCAGATTCTGAGTCTGTACCTTTCTGTTGGGTGTCATCCTCCTATTGTCCCCTATTGCCCACAGTCGGGCCGGTTCTATCTTCATCTGGAGTGCCAGAGCATTGTTGAAGTTGTGGGAGAGTACCCCCGGCTGTAGGGCTAGCATCCTGACATGGCTACTTGCCCTTGGACATCTTCAAAAATTCGAGGAAGAAAGGGGAACCGCTGCCATTCCCACTCTGACTGTATAGCCCTGGTGGAGGAGGGATTTGGACACCCTTGACCTCCAGAGGGGGTATTTTATAGGGTTGCTCCCCTCTGAAGATAATGTTGTGGTTGGCAGGCGGCTCGCACCCCCATTTTTAGCCTAACTGGGTTGCATGGGCAGCAGTCGTGGCTTCGGCCTGGCTTGCCTCGGCCGTGAGTGTAAAGCATATTTCTTCCCTATCTTCATCACTGGGTAGGCTGAAGAGGGAAGACAGGGTGTTGCAGGAGAGCACTGTCTCCCTCTTGGCTTTGCAAGCCTTTCTTCTCTTTCTTTACTTTTTCTTGTCTCCGACTGGCACCTGCCCCTAGAATAGATTATCATCCCTTTTGCTACTTTGTTGGTCTCTTCTTTGTGCTCCAGTGAGAGCTGTTTCAACTCTTGTCATGGGACATGATCTCTTATCAGCAAGGGCTTCAATTCGGGCTGTTCATATTCATCTAGCCCATTTATGTAGTCTTGGAGCCGTCGAGCCTCCGGACTAATTTCTTGGACTGTCGGCAACGGAGTTTGTCTCCTCCGGTTATGGGTAGGTATTCAGATTACCGCAAGCAGGCTAGTCCAGATTAACGTTGGCGCCATAGGTGTAGGCCGCGGTGTGATGCCGCGAATATGTGCCCCCGCCTTCGGGCGAGGTAGAGCCTTCTTCTGATCTTTGTAGGGACCTGCTGCCATCCATGTTGTTCTTTTATCGGCGTTAGGAAGCATGCTTCATAAGTGTGATGAGTATTGGCCTCCGCCACTTCCTCGGGCAATGCCTGATATAAGGAGATCATGTAGGCTGCAGCTCTCCTTGGAGGTGTTGCATGGGGTTACGGAGGGTCTACCCTATACTCCCCCAATTCTATTTCTTTATTTCTTATCATGCCTTCAATGACATCTTTGAATATATAGTAGTCTTCAATTGGATGCCCCAACATCTGATGGTAAGGGCAGAAACTCGAACTGTCTCTTCTTTTCAGGTCCTCGGGTCTCCTGGGCTCAGGCAGGGTGACCTTGTCGTACTGGGTGGCCCAGTCAAAGAGAACTTTACTCTTCTCCCTCGGGAAAGAGTAGGCTTTCTTCATTTTATCCCTCAGTGAGGGACCCTCCTTATTTTCTTCTATTTTGTCGGGCTGGGGTTCAACTGCCTTCTTGCCTTTATCTCTTTGCTGTTTGAACACCTTGATGTCACGGGTATTTGCTTCCTTAGGCACTGGGCGCCGATCTGCTGCCTTTGCCTTTTGCGTGGTGGCAGTGGATGATGCGGGGGCAGGTATTGCTAGAAAAGCTTCGACTCCGGCCACCACGTTATTCAGTCGGTCAAACGACCAGATCTCCATACTAATCATCTTTTCCAGGACCTCCCTCCTGAGGTTCTGTTTGCAAATCTGTACAGCTGTAATACCCCAAGATTTAGTAAATAATATTTTGATTTTTTTAGAATATATTGGGATTTTTTCTAGATTTTTATAGAAATAAATAGAAGTAATTCAAGAGAAATGAGTTATTAAATGAATTATAGTTAATTAAATCAAGCCCAATATTTATTTAAATAAATCTAATCTTTTTAGGCCCAAAAGACCTAAAACCAAGCCCATAAGTCTTGACCCATATTCTAAAAGCTTAAAATATCATATTTACGGAATTTAAGTAGATAATAGGAGATAATATCAAAAGAGTTTGGAAACAGATCAAATTCGGCGCCCAACAATATAAACGGTCTATCGGGCGATCGCATGGGGCATAAAACGATCTAAAACAAGATCGTTAGGCATTGCAGATTCCGTGAATGGAAGAAGGCATGAAAAAAAATGGGAACCTTGGCATCCTAATCACCTAGGATCGATGCTATCCCTTAGTTAGAAGAGTCTAGAATGATACAGGATCGAATTGAAAACCTAAATTGGACTCTAGGTTCGTTCTAATCCACATAACCCTAGCTAACCCTATAAATAGACCTAATGTTTCACATGCGCAACCCTTACGTTTGACTCACGTGGAACTAAGATAAGGAAGCATTTTCTCAGGTAGTTTCTTTAGAATATTTGGTTCATAATACTAAGGACTAACTACCCTCAAAATTTTGTTCGAGGAAATCAAGCTTACAAGGAGTTAGAGGTCTGTAAAGTCGCTGGTTCGGCACAAGAATCTCAGGAAATTGTACTAACGGGCCGGATTGAATAGGAAATTAGAAGCCCTAAACGAGGTAATTATATAAGGGTTCTTTAGAGTTATTTGTTCCTTTTAGTACCCTCTTCTTACCCTCTAAATGTTGTGGTATTAGGTGAAGAGAATCGGAAGATAGAAAGCCATGAAGTTGCTGGTTTGATTTTGAATGAGCAGAAACTAGAGTCTACTTCCAGCACTAAATTTAAAGACTAAAGCCTAGATCAAAGGTAGGTTATCTCATGAAAGACTTAAACTCAATGCTAGGAATAAAAGCCCTTTTCTTACAGTCAATTTCATGTTTTGTACACGGAGTATTTGTGTTTTTATTTTGACTATGCATATAGGATTATATAGCATGCATGAACCATACCCTTAAAACAAGAAAATGATCATTTCATTTTATTTAATTCAACCCATGCATCTCCATGTCTTAATATGGTGTTATTAGGCCATATTTATCTCTTGTCATGTCTTTACTTTGCATATAATGGCCTTAGCTTAGTATATATTTCGGTTTTATTACTATTTTTCAGTAGACAGGAAGAAACGGTCTTCCTAAGACCGCCTGAGAATCCTTGCGGTCCTACGATAGACCGCTAGAGCCCATGAAACGGTCCTCCCGAGACCGTTTGACGATTCTGAGTTCTGTATTAATTGTTAACCTGGAACATAATGTAGAATAGCTCTATATATCATATGCTAAGCCTAGATAATTAGGTTATTCCGGTATTTAGTGTTGTTTTCATACACTTGGCTATATTATTATTTATTCTAGCAGATTTCATGTTCCTTGTGCACGTTGGTATTATTTTAAACTTATGCTAAATTCATGGCCAAAACCTTATACTTTTCTAATTGCATTTCACGTGGTTCACGACTTGTCTAGATTTAACTTGATCGCTATTTTATCACGATCTTTCTAATCTATGAGTCATTTTCTTAAGTACATGGCATATACTCTGGTATGTGACCATTAGTTACACTTTGCACTTATAGGCACACTCTCTTGGACTTATTAACCTCTCCGCCGGATATTCCTTCTGTCGGACTAGGGGATTATGTTTCAAGGCCTCCGTAAGACTCCGCGAGCCTAGGATTCCCAATAGGACGCCGAGCTGGTTGTACCCTTAAAACCCAATTTGTCTAGAAAGCACTTTACTGGTGTTTTATGTATTCTGGACCTTAGCGTCCATATGGACGACCGTTAAAAGGCACCAAGCGGCCATTCACTAGACCACATAGCTCTAGAATGCTTTTTTTTTTGTGCGTCGACTCTATTTTATGAAACGGTCTAGACTCTGACCACTTTCTGCATAAAACGGTCCAGTAAACGATCGCTTATTTCCTGATTTAGTCTAACCCAAGGTTTGACCTGTGGGATATGTTTTCTTGAGTTCCTAGATGATCTTAGGATTATCTGGAGTACCCACACTGTGTTAAGAAAGTTAACATTAAGTTATGAAATTTAATGAATATACCGTTATGCTGTCGGACTACCGTCGTAGCATAATGTCCTTTTTAAATCATTCTTTGAAATCAAATCAAATTTTGGTACGTTCTATAACTTGGTTACTTGATCATTAAACTTGTTGTTTGAAATTGAATTATTGGCCGATATTATTGCTATATCTCGTGTCCAAGGGCTATAGCTAGACTTATAACTTGAAGATGCAAGATCGGGCACAGATTGTGTCCAAGGGCTATATGCTAGTCCCCACGGTCGATGGTCGGAAACGTGCTATAAACCATGGGCTACATTGATACTGGCGTCGTATTGCGCTGGGAGTACTTTCTCTTATAAATGAGTGAAATTCACAAGACTTCTTATGGAAATTACATGCTTGTTAATGACTTTCTGGCACATAGCCTTTATAAGGTTGTCTAAAGTACTTTCTAGTTACATGCTCATACATTCTTGTTCATGAAAGGCCAAATTTACATTAACATGATAATCTTGCTTGTTCATGATCGATACTTATTCACGTCGACTTGCTCAATTATTTCGTGATTTTTGCTTATCTTGATTTATATCGATTGTTTATCACATTCATATTTTATCTTAATTCTAGAGCTAAGACGTTAATCACTTAAATATTACCTTCATGTTGATATGAAGATACCTACTGGGCATGTGTTCTCATACCTACTTTCTCAATTTTCCAAGAAGTACAGGTGAATCAGATTCGTAATATACAAGTAGCGGGTCTGAGAGTGATTGAAAGTCAAATGGATCGAGAGAAGACCTAGTTGTCAAGTGTCTAGTCGAGTCCTATTTTAATTTTTCATTTTCTTGAGTTTATGATGTACGAATGGTAAAGTCATGGATCCAATGTACTTGTGGTTATTAGTATGAAATAAAGTGAGAATTTTGGAAAAAATTTTACTTGTGTATTTACTTTTGTGTGATTGTCTTGTTCTCTGATTTCTTACCTACGAGAGACTTACCATGCCGACTGTTCACGTTCCGATATTCCTTCCCCTGTATTAAAAGCTCGGGGCATGATAGTTAGCGTGGTATCAGAGCCTAGGTCTAGAAGTCCTAGGAAAGATGTCATGTCATAGGTTAAGTCTAAGGTTTAAGGACCCATGCCTATGAAACAAGGAAAGAAATCCCCACCCATGAGAGAAATTGGGTACAGCTTAGGATGAGCTAGTAATTAGAATTTATCTTTGAGATTAAACCCACCAATTCCATTAGAATTAACAAATTTCTTGCTCTTCTTAGGTACCTTATTTTTACAATGGCTCATCGTGTCGATTGGAATGGAATGCAACAAACCATTGCAGGTCTCACACAAGCCTTGCAAACTATGGCCCAAGCTGGCGCAAGGGTAGGAGCTAGTGATCTGCACCATAATTTCTAGAGTTTGAATCCTCTGCGATTTAAAGGTTCTTCCAATCCAGACGAAGCAGAGAACTGGATTGACGAAATGAGTCTGGAGAGGGGGAAAATCTGCTGCCTGAGAGTACGGCCCAACTAGGTCCAATTCGACCAAACCAGACCCAGCTCCCCAAAGTGACAGCCCCATTTTGGGCCCACTTACTTCAATCCCAAAAACCCACTCAGAGCAGCACTTCCCAGGCGGCCCTCATGTCTGGAAGTCCGAGCGACAGATCGGTGGAGAGATCCCCTGTGGGGACCCGACATGGCCTACCCGAGCTATACACTCATCGCTCAGGATAAGATCTCGAGCAAGCGCCTCTGGCTCGGACCGACTGTCGGAAGCTCAACCAGGCGTCCGTTATGCATCCAGCAGGAGCAGGGAACTCCAAGAGATAGGGGAGAGCAAGAGTCCTTATGCCATGAAGAGCCCACTACGAGGACGTAACTCCCTGAAACCCCCTCAGCTCCCTGGACTGTTACGATAAACGGATTGTTATATAAACTCCCGAGAGACCCTCAGAGAGGAAAAAAGGCATCGATCCTGAGAGCAAACCACCACACCTCTTGGTGGAGAATAATCTTGCACCCCCTCCTCCTCCTACCCTCTCTCTTCGCATTCATGGTCTATCGCACTTGCTGACTTAAGCATCGGAGGGTTTTCCCTAGGGACTCTTCCCTTGGCACCTCTGATCCATTTCCTGTCTTGCAATTCTCACAGACGTGGTGATCGTGACCTAAGATTCTTCTTCGATCTCACGGCTCAGGATCAGCGCGAGATTACGCATCTTCATCTGGCGCCGTCTGTGGGAAACGAATAAAGAGCCATCGATGCGTTTTCTAAAGGGGGTTGTGCGCGTGGTCTCCCGGCGACCTTGACTTCCTGGCGGCGTGCGTGGTCTCCGTTCATGGCTGACCCCGGGTGATGGGGTCATCACCATCCGTCCTGGCACTCTCGGCCTTTTTTGTCACCCCGGAGGCGTACGTCATGGTCTAGCCATTTATTATGAGTCCTATGTTGTATTTCTTTATTTTTATTGAGTCATATCATTGTAATTTCCCTTTTATTAGAGTCATGTATCTAGGTCGTTGGTTTATTTCCCTAAATTTGAGTCTCTTTAGGCTAATTTAGACTAGCTATTGGGCCCAACCCAGTGGACTTGGCCCATGGGCGCCCCTACCTTGTTGGTTATTAGTCAATGTGCCAAAAGTCAGGGTCTTATTGTAAATTGTGGGATCCCTATAAATAGGACCCCACTCTCTCCATTTTGAGGTAATGAATCAATGAATGAAGAATTGCCATTTGAGAGTTCAAATTTTCTTAATGGAGTGAATCCATTATTTGGGTGAGAAGCCCTAGGGAGTGAATCCCACCTACCCCCCCTCTCCTCTCTCTCTCCCTCCACGAGGAGGGCGCCCCCTTCTCTCTCTCCTCCCCTCCCAACCACCTCCACCCTCCCACCTACCTTCACTAAATCCTCTACAACTTCCCACAAGCCATCATTACTTCCCCCTAGTCACAAGAGACCCTCCACCAATCCACACCCCGCCCTCCAACCCCCAACTACCCATCCCCTTCCCCAAGTAGCCCTCCACCTTCCCAAGGCACCTCTTCACATCCCCAAGACCACTATTGATCACCCCACATTAAAGGAAATTCAAACTCACATTCCCTCCACCCACTTGTGCCCCCCTCACCTTCCCCCTTCTCCCTCCAAGCCCAAATTCGCAGCTCCTCTCTCGCCAACTGCAAACACCCCATTCCAGACCCCATTCTCCCTCTCCCACACCTTAGAACACCCCCTCCCAGGCCCCCTCACAACTAGGGGTCACTCCCACACCTATTCACCCCATTTCCCCTTCCATATACCCCATTTCCCCCATCATCATCAACCTACAGTTCACTATTTGGAGGCAGCAAAGAAGCTGTTGGTTGCAGAGGCTGTCCCATCATCTCCTCATCGAACCAGGTGACAAGTCTTATATTACTGGAATCGTCTTCGAGTCGGCTTTCCAACCGTGGTGGTCCCGCCGGCTTCCAAGGTCGGAGCTGTTCGGAGGAGGCGATCTACTACGACTGCGCAAGACTTTTCAGGCAGAGGACCAGAACCTGAGTGGAAGCTCTTCCACGGAAATTCTAGTGTGAATCTGGGCGAGAGTTCTTCTACAAACTTCTTCCTAGACCTGTTGACTTCTAGGTTCAAGATATAGAACTCCGATTGACGGCCGGAATGAAGAGTTATCAATTTCTTCCTCCAGGTGCTTGGTTCTGTTTCTTGTCAATCTGCTCCGACCTCCCCTCCTTGTTCTAGTTCTAACGGTCCACTCCGACATCATCTGGCATCCCCGTTGCTTGCGTTTCGAAGAGAACTCGACAAAGAATCCATCTGTACTAGCCATGCTCAAATTGGAGTTCTGAAGCGCCCGTGGTACCCTTATCATTCAGCTGCTGAGGTTCTGCGACAGTCAAGAATAGCAACCTACTTCCCTGTTCAACCCTCTGCCCCGAACAGAACCGATGACCACAGAAATCAAGGAAATTCTGGCCTCATCCCGCTCCAGTCACGAAGAATTGCCCACCGGTCTCGTCATCAGCAAAATTCGGGAGCAGTCACAATAACCACTTCTTCGACTATCTGTCAGCACTCGCAGAGAGCAGGCAGAACTGATCTCGGTCTTCATTCGGCGTTCTTTCCTCCATTTCTCCCCTCCCCGCTTGGCCGGCTGAAGGTCCCTCCCTGCGTGGAGGTAGTTTTGGTTGTAACAACATAATCCCCACCCCAAGATTCCCCCCCCCCCTTGCATGGGGGTAGTTCATGTAATAATTACACTCGCAGGTTTGAAACTTCATCGACGCGGCGTGCGGGTGCTCCCCTCGCCTCCCCGCTCGCCCCCGTCTCCGACCGGAGTCGGTTTCTTCAAAACGGCTAGGTGAGAACTCGTCCCTTGCCCTCATTTATGCTTGTTCATTTAATATTCTCCAATTGCACAGTCGGTTAGGGAGAGAGTGATGCGGGACGGACTGAGGAGACGACGCTATATGAGAAGGACACGACTCGACCAGCAATGACACGACTACTAGAGCGACCTCGGCTCGACACTAACAGCTCCTATGGGCTACACGTCGCTAACAGAAGTGCAAACTCACTCGTCGTCCAAAGCGAGGGAAAGCGTGGATCGTGCGCAGTTAAGGAACCGGCAGAGTTCAAGGTAGTCTGACTCAATTTCCGATCTCGGATCGAGTCGCGGGACGGGTCACTCTCACACTCACAGCGGCGACATGAACACACGGGCTAGGAACCTACACTCTCGCAGCAGCATAAGACCATATACTATCTAAGCAAAGTAACGCCGAGAAGTTTAGACCGTTACCTCCACGCACCCGGCGTGGCGAAGATAACCCCGGCTGATTTACGGACTCCCGGTTAAACAATTCTACAGCGATACAAATATTTGACCCACTCCACACAGGGAGGTAAAAGGTCACATGCGGGGCCCGAGAATCACGAGAATCGGGTTGACGGGTAGCATCTTGATGTCGCCCGGCGGTGCCGAACACGCGTCTAAAGTGCTGTCCGGACGGTGCGATCTACAGGTCCGTGGGGCCCACGGACGGCACTGTCCTCCCAGCCTGCTTGGGTGGGGCCCGCTGTGATGGGGACCCCTGGGGACGCGCCTCCCTGGAAGGCGGTCGGCCGGAAACACCGATCGGTGGCCAATCGGCTCCGATCTCCAACTCTTGAAGTTGCTGTCGACGGATTTCGGGTTCTGTTTTCCGGCGCGCGCTCCTGCGAGATCGGCCCCTGCGACCAATCCTGATGTCGGATCGGGGCACAGGAGCTATCGTTGGAAAGCTCTCTTGAAATACTTTAATCTATGCCCAGAGAGAGGACCTGAATCTGCGTGGATCTGGATGTTGTTGAATTTTGAAGCTTCTGTTATACAGTATCCGAACTCTTAGATCTGCATGTGAGTTGTCTGAGAACTACCGTTGACCGCAAGGTAAACATCCGATTCAGCTCCTGAGCTCTTCACCAAAGTTGTAGAGATTTGAACAAGGAAAACGGAAATAATTTTTTTGGAAGGATTGGTTGAGACCACGAATTGTTAGGGATTTTACACTGACTGGTGGTCGGATCTGGAAACCGGCTGATAGAACTACAGATGGATCAGAGGATGAATTTTTGAAAATATGAGATTGCCACACGAAATTCCAAGAAAAAATTGGGGATGATGGGGTTGTGGATAGAACTCCCATTAAAATTGGGAACTCTTGCAAAAATCAAAATATTGGTCGAAGACGGGAAACTTAGGAAAGATGGAAATCAGATCTGAAACTGGCAGAACTGAAATTGAAAGTTGGACGAAAATGGAAAATTAGAAAAATTAAACTCAAAGGCCAACCGAATTTTCTGTGGTGTGGTTGACATCCCTAGGACATCCCCTCCAAATTTGGTGCCCAGAAGATCATGGGAGAGGGCTGCAAAATTCGGACAAGCTGCTGCTGCATTGCGCGGACAGAATACCGACGAACACGATGGCGGTGCGATGGCGGCTCGTGGCAGTGGCGGCGATCACCGGAACGATAAGAGAGGCGTCACACCTCAGAATGGCAACCGTCACAGCTGCAAGGGGGAGAGGGAGGAGAGAGGAGGGGTGCGCCCAAGGCTGCTCCAAGCAAATTTTCAGATTTCAAATGCATTAATTCTACACAAATGGAAATACAAGGCTCTTATATGAATGGCCAAAAGACACAAAATACCCTTGGACCTAGAGTTTGGGGAATAAACAAATGGGATAGAAGTAATTAGTTCTAAAACCATTTTACAAAAAAATAAAAGGATGATGGTGAGAGGGGGGCGTCCCCTTGACCAAGAGTGAAGGTTGGTGGCCAACCTTGACTTCCAAGCACACTTGTCCCCCCACTTGGCCCACCCTTCTAGAAGCCCACAATTGACATGTTGACTGACCCCACATGGGCCCTGGGGATGAGGTGGATCAATGGGAGGAGGGGTGGGGGGGCCCGTGGGACCCGGGTTGTCCCATTTTACATATAAACCCTTATCACAATCCAAATTACAAACCGAACAAAGGTAAATAAAAATGCATTACACACAAATAAAGTCCCAGTAAATGTGATAAATGCCGAGACTCAAGGGGGAGTCTCCAGACTGTCTCCGATCCAGATGGAAGCCGCTGACGCTCGGGTGGTGCTCCGCGTACGGTATCGGTGGCTCGGCGGCTCGTGTGCTCGTGTGCTCTGGTGTCCGCACCAATTCTCCCCGGGTGGGAGAAA
Organism: Amorphophallus konjac; assembly: GCA_022559845.1. Taxonomy (NCBI): domain Eukaryota; kingdom Viridiplantae; phylum Streptophyta; class Magnoliopsida; order Alismatales; family Araceae; genus Amorphophallus; species Amorphophallus konjac. The sequence continues at coordinate 176,188,863 of CM040127.1, read as the reverse complement.
CTCGACCCTGTCGAGTAATGGTCTGCATCACTATGGTGCCGCTCAAGTAGGTCTGGATCAATCCGCTGCAACTCTCCATGGGTGATCCACGTATCCTCGGTGGCGGGCCGTCCTCTCCATCGCACTAGGTAGCGTGGGTAGGATCCACTCCTGGTAACTGTCACCTGCTCATCCAGTATATGATCTATATGCTCTCGCTGCCGTAAAAGGGGGGCTGGAGGTGGACACTCAGGTGTGGGATCACTCTCAATGGGAGGGGATGGCTCGAAAGGCTCACTAGGGATCACCGCTGTGTCCCTATATGCAACTAGATCCGATACATTAAAAGTAGAGCTTATACCATATTCCTCAGGCAGGTCTACAACATACGCATTGGATCCAATGCGTTTCAACACTCTAAATGGACCGGCTCCGCGAGCTTGCAATTTCTTAACGGTTCCAGAGGGAAACCGTTCAGGTCTTACCCTGATCATGACATATTCGCCCTCTTGGAACTCTCGGTGGTGTCGATGGGCATCGGCTAGCTCCTTATACTGTGCATTGCTGGCCTCAATGTGACGACGGACGTCGTCATGCAGACTCCTTACCCTGATCATGACATATTCGCCCTCTTGGAACTCTCGGTGGTGTCGATGGGCATCGGCTAGCTCCTTATACCATGCATTGCTGGCCTCAATGTGACGACGGACGTTGTCATGCAGACTCCTAATATTCTTAGGAAAAGAAAAAAACACACGGATGCACACACAACCCTACACAAACCTAATGTTAGTCCCACCCAATCATATGTAAGGTGGTCCAGGACATCCGAATGTGTGCCATGCATACACTAGAGGCAATCGGAAGTTGATGGAATGTGGACGGCATCCTAAAGTGATCCATTCATGCACGGATGGCCTTTTAGATTTGGGAGGTTTGGGCGGGCCATCTTCTACATCACCCCGATATGTAGGAGTATCATGAACGGGTTTGGAGGTTGTAGATGGATCGGCCCGTGGAGAAGGGGTATGATGGTGGACTCTCTCGAAAAGGTGGAGTAAATATGGTGGGCCACGGGGTCCACAAGAGAATGGGTCGAAGGGATCAAAGAAGGTATGACCCCTCAGACTAAGCTTCCATAAATCACTGTCCCACATTTGGAAATCTTGGAGGTGTAAATGATCACCTTCATTCATTGTGAGAGGTGGGACGATAGTCATAGGTAGAAAGTAAGATTCCTCCCTTGGGTAAATGGGAATGAAGTCGGGCTCGGCCGGCATAAGGAGGAGTAGAAGAACCTCCGTGGTAACATGACCCATGGTATACACGGAGGTGATGGACCCTAAAGCGGGATGAGTGAAACTACGACCTGTGGGTCGGTCGAAGCTTGGAGCCAACAAGTGCGTAAATGTCAATTGCCGGTCTAACCCTTTAAGAAGGTCATCCAATGTATCCACATAGTGACTAGACCGGAAAGTGGTGTGAAATGAATTGATTGGCGCCAGAGGTAGGATAGGGTCCATAGATGGGAGGGGAGATGGGACCAGGCCATTCTTAAGCCAGCTAAGGAGTGGCTCGGCTATAAGTAGCTTTCTCGTTAGAAACACGGGTAGCTGTGACTGAGGTGGCTCCAAATAAAGATCGGAGAGTGAGGCTTCCCCAACCCTTTTGTCCCCTAGGGCTAGAGATGTCCGAGTGGGACACTATCCGGCAAAGTGGCCGAACCCCTGGCAGCGATAACACTGCTGTGGTGATCCACTACGCTCCTTGATAAGTGTGTCCTTACCCTTATCCTCCTAACGGACAGGGGGTGTAGGCAATGGGGCTCTCGTGGGTGGGGGAAGAGGATCCACTATGATTGGGAGAGGACCTTGGGATGGCACCTTAGATGGCATCGGGTTGGGGCTACCGGTTGCTACCTCCTTAGGCTCGTGCTTGGTTCCATTTTGGGTAGGCAAGGGGAAACCAGGGACTCGATATCAGCACACCTTTTATCCACTCTATCCAAAATGATTTGGAAGAGTTCGGCAATGGTGGGGTTTGGAGTAGGAGCGATGTGATGGACTCTCCCATATGAATTCGGCTTAGTCGTGGACCTAGGCTCTTCTACATGCGCGGCGTGTTGCCTCCGATTATGGCCCACTTTGGTGGAGGTGATTTGGTGGGGTGGTTGGAGGTGACCGGGCAGGGTAGGTAGACCTTCCTAAGTTCGCCCTTCAACTCATGCCACGACTCGATGGGCCTTTTCCTCCTAACCTCTCTCATGCGCTCAATGCTCTCCCATTTCCAGGCGGCTTTATGGACAAGCCTCTCTTGGGCAAAACTGACTTGCATGGCATCGGACATGGTGTAACACTCAAAATATTTGTCCATGGCGGCCTCCCACTTGAGGTAGTCACCCGGGTCATTAGAACCATAAAAATCCGAGGCTTCGGGCCTACGGAAGGGGAGAGGATGGTTGCCAAGCCCATGGGTAGACCAATGGCCATGTTGCCCGGGTGATTGGGAATCCATGGGAAATTGGGGAACTACATGTTAGACATGCCAACACGTGGCGACAAACACTAGATAATGCAAGGTTAGAATGAGACTCGACTACACCTAGACACCAATAGACGGTACTTGGCGGAGTTAATCGATCCGAAGATCACTCCCGCAAGTGTGCGGCCTTTCCGATAGGCATAGCCTAACGTTCGGACAACACCTTTTAATATACCAAATTATTGGGATGAAATTTAATTTTAAAACACTTTTTTTTGTTTTGAAAATAATTATGATCCTAGACTTGACTTAGACTATGCAAGACTTATGCAACGACTATCCTAGACTCAACGGCTCTGATACCAAACTGATGCGGGACGAACTGAGGAGACGACGCTATATGAGACGGACACGACTCGACCAGCAATGACACGACTACTAGAGCGACCTCGGCTCGACACTAAGAGCTCCTATGAGCTACACGTCGCTAACAGAAGTGCAAACTCACTCGTCGTCCCAAGCGAGAGAAAGCGTGGATCGTGCGCGGTTAAGGAACCGGAAAAGTTCAAGGTAGTCTGACTCAACTTTCGGACTCAGATCGAGTCGCGGGACGGGTCACTCTCACACTCACAGCGGCGACATGAACACACGGGCTAGGAACCTACACTCTCGCAGCGGCATAAGGCCATATACTAGCTAAGCAAAGTAACGCCGAGAAGTTTAGACCGTTACCTCCACGCACCCGGCGTGGCGAAGACAACCCCGGCCGATTTACGGACTCCCGGTTAAACAATTTTACAGTGGTACAAATATTTGACCCACTCCACGTAGGGAGGTAAAAGGTCACATGCGGGGCCCGAGAATCACAGGAATAGGGTTGACGGGCAGCATCTTGATGTCGCCCGACGGTGCCGAACACGCGTCTAAAGTGCTGTCCGGACGGCGCGATCTACGGGTCCGTGGGGCCAACGGATGGTGCTGTCCTCCCGACTTGTTGGGGTGGGGCCCGCTGTGATGGGGACCCCTGGGGACGTGCCTCCCTCGAAGGCGGTCGGCCGGAAACACCGATCGGTGGCCGATCGGCTCCGATCTCCATCTCTTGAAGTTGCTGTCCACAGATTTCCGGTTCTATTTTCCAGCGCGCGCTCCAGCGAGATCGGCCGCTGCGACCAATCCCGATGTCGGATCGGGACACAGGAGCTATCGTTGTAAAGCTCCTTTGAAATCCTTCAATCTAGGCCCAGAGAGAGGACCTGGATCTGCGCGGATCTGGATGTTGTTGAATTTTGAAGCTTCTATTGTATAGTACCCGAACTCTCAGATCTGCAGGTGAGTTGTCTGAGAAACGCCGTTGACCGTGAGGTAGATGTCCCATTCAGATCCTGAGCTCTTCACCAAAGTTGTAGATATTTGAACAAGGAAAATGGCAATAATTTTTGTGGAAGGATTGGTTGAGGCCAAAAGTTGTTAGGGATTTTACACTGACTGGTGGTCGGATCTGGAAACCGACTGACAGAACTGTAGATGGATCTGAGGATGAATTTTAGAAAATATGAGATGGCCTCACGAAATTCCAAGAAAACATTGGGGATGATGGGGTTGGTAGATAGAACTCCCATTAAAATTGGGAGCTCATGCAAAAATTAAAATATGGGTCGAAGACGGGAAACTCAGGAAAGATGGAAATCAGATCTGAAACTGGCAGAACTGAAATTAAAAGTTGGACGAAAATGGAAAATTAGAAAAATTGAACTCGAAGGCCAACCTGAATTTTCTGTGGTGTGTTTGACATCCCTAGAACATCCCCTCCAAATTTGGTGCCCATAAGATCGCGGGGGAGGGCTGAAAAATTCGGACAAGCTGTTGCTGCACTGCAAGGACAGAATACCGACGAACACGATGGCGGTGCGATGGCGGCTCGTGGCGGCGGCGGCGATCACCGGAACAAAAAGGGAGGCATCACACCTCAGAATGGCAATCGTCACAGCTGCAAGGGGGAGAGGGATGAGAGAGGAGGGGTGCGCCCAAGGCTGCTCCAAGCAAATTTTTAGATTTCAAATGCATTAATTCTACACAAATGGAAATACAAGGCTCTTATATGAATGGCCAAAAGACACAAAATACCCTTGAACCTAGAGTTTGGGGAATAAACAAATGGGATAGAACTAATTAGTTATAATACCATTTTACAAAAAAATAAAAGGATGATGGTGAGAGGGGGGCACCCCCTTGACCAAGAGTGAATGTTGGTGGCCAACCTTGACTTCCAAGCACACTTGTCCCCCCACTTGGCCCACCCTTCTAGAAGCCTACAATTGACATGTTGACTGACCCCACATGGGCCCTGGGGATGAGGTGGATCAATGGGAGGAGGGGTGGGGGGCCCGTGGGACCCGGGTGGTCCCATTTTACATATAAACCCTTATCACAATCCAAATTACAAACCGAACAAAGGTAAATAAAAATGCATTACACACAAATAAAGTCCCAGTAAATGTGATAAATGTCGAGACTCAAGGGGGAGTCTCCAGACTGTCTCCAAGCCTGATGGAAGCCGCTGACGCTCGGGTGGTGCTCCGCATACGGTATCGGTGGCTCGGCGGCTCGTGTGCTCGTGTCCTCTGGTGTCCGCACCAGAGAGTGCCCGATTCTAAGGCTCCACCGTCTTTGTGCGACCACCGTGGGTGTGAGTGAGTGACCCGCGCCCTTTGGCCATTGTCGGCTCATTGAGTTGGATATCCGTTCCCCAAGGGGAGGTTTACCCTGGATGTTGTTGGCCCTCTACCAGTAAGGGTCTTGTCCCACTTCCTTGACTCGGCATCCTCGAGTTACCCCCGCGTTGAGTGTGTGCGCCATACGAAGGTCCGCTTACGTAGGCTTCTTAGTCTTGTGGTTGTGCTTGCATACTTAGGTCCGAGGAAGAATTGATCTTGTGACTATCACCCCAAGGTGGTGTCACATCAAATTGGTATCAGAGCAAGTTCTAGACTTGTCTCTACTAAGTCTTGTCCTAGGCCCATGGCATTTAGAGTCTCCGGTGCATCAACCACTAGCATGGCTACCTCTCTTTGGTCAAGTCCATACAATTCGGCCCTCCACAAGGGTCCGATCGGTCCACCAACCTTGAACTTCATTCTAGATGAGGACATCACCTTTGACGGATCACATTCTAGTGATTATCTTAGGTGGGAGGCTACCATGGAAAGATATTTTGAAAAGACTTGGGTATATGGACCTGCAAGAGTCCGCAAGGCCAAGGGATGGTTTCGGGGTCAAGCCAAGAGTAAGTGGGAACACATAGAGGGATTAAGAAGGGTTAGGAGGCAAGAGCCCATTTCCTCATGGGATGATATGAAGGTAGAACTTAGGAAGATCTACATCCCTAAATATTCCCACCCCTCCTACTCGAACACCCCTAGCCCGAGGAGCACTACCACTCCTCCATCCCCACCCGGCCCGCTTGAGATCGCATTTAGGCCTCCTCCCCCACAAATCCCAACAAATTCCCTCTCAACTATCGCCACTACACTTCACCACCAAATCTTATCCCTTAAGACCCAATTAATCCAAGCATCCACCTCCCCACCTAACCCCTTGAGAGTCCCCACACCCCAACCAAAACCCCCTTCCACAAACCTCACTATCCAAACCCAACTGGCCCCCACTTTCACCCCTCCACAACCGGCCGATCCCAAGGGGAAGAAACCCCTAATCGACCCAGTTTCCCCAATAAGGACCACCACTACCCCTCCATCTTCTCCTATAAGGGAGACTCCCCCAAGACCGACCAACTCAAGCCACCCCAACCAACTCATCTCCCACTCCCTCCCCCAAAACACCCATGTCCTAAACCTCCACTTCTTCCCCTCCCTATTCCAAATCAAATTTCCCTTTACCCTCTACCCCAGGAGCACCACACACCAACCCTCGTCACCCCAAAAGACCGTCTCACCTCCTTAGTAGAAGAACTCATACCCGATCCAATAGTGGTGAACACTCTAAACCCACTCCCTACCTTGGAGGAAATCCATGTCCAAGTTGATGAAGAAACCCCACATGATAATCTTCACCCTACACCACCCTCTCTAGTTGGGGTCAAGCTCATCTTAGGAGAACCCCTTGTTAGTTGGCTAAGGGAGAGCCTAATTAGAGAGATCTCGGCCCATGTTTGCCCTCCCATAGAACAAAATTTTCCCATAGTGCTCTTCTTCTCCTATCACACCACAATCCAAGCATCCTATCAAGTGGAGACCTTAGAGGATTTTCTTAGGGGCTTAGCATGGCAAATTGAGTTCACAAGCATGTTGACCCCTATGGCCGAACAACCTAGGAGCCTTGGCCTCCTACACCTATGCATCGGGTCTATCACCTCGATTTGCACCATTGGTTGCTACACTAGCGACCTCCTTCTATTCCTCCCTATACCCGATGAGCTCAGCCTTCTCCTCAATTTAGAGATTCTTATCTCGGGTAGAAAGCCAAACCCTCCCTTCATGGCCGACCCACCCACCAAGAACTTTGGCCCCATTATCTCATTAGAGGAGGATGACCCACCACTATTTGAGGATTTTGAGGACATAGGGCCCCTCCCCCTCGATAACCCTTTTTATGATCCCTTTGATCCCTTCCAATGGGGCTCAAAGAACCCATGGAACCCAACCACCTTATCCACCACCCACCATTCCCTATCCCAACCCACCACGTTTGACCCAATTCATCCCATCCTAGACTCGGGTTACACCTTGGGAGCCATGACCTTGGGCCACATACCCCTAGGTAATAAGGTTGTGCCCCACCCCATGATGACCACCTATCCATTCGATCCTTTCCAATGGGAGTTTAAAGGTTGTCCCACACCTATACACATGAAAGTCACCTTTAGGAAAAGCATGCATGTGTCTAGGCTTACTACACCAACTGGCATGAACATTATGTTGGGTCCATTCATTCATATCACCCACATGTCAAGTAGAAAGCATGAGTGATCCAAATTCGGATGTAACGGTCCACCTTCACTCATCATGAGTCTTAAGCATGATAGGAGTATTCTTGGATGTCCGGGTCCCCCGGCATTTGTCACTCCCATAGATGACCGGATCACCTACGAATGCCCCGGCCCTCCAACCTTTGTTAGAAAGTCCATGCATGATAGGGCCACATTTGGTTGCCCCGGCCCACCAAGGTTCATCAAGGTCCATATGGCATCATGGCATGATAGGTCCATCTATGGTTGTCCAGGTCCACCCATAACCACTAAAAGGACAGCATTCACAAAATTGCATGATAACCTTGCAAGCATATCAACAAGAGTCATGAAATTTACAAAAGACCGACCGACTCACTGGGGCCACCAAGAAATCCAAATGGGTGATTCTGGGATGGTGAGGAATGAGAGGCTCTAACATAGAGACAACTCAAGATTGAGGTTTTGTGGGATCAGCCCCTTCCAGGTTTTGAGGTGCACTAGCCCCACTACTCATAAGTTAGGCCTCCTCGAGGGATACAGAGTTAACTTCAGTTTCAATGTGGAAGGCCTTCTGCCACACAAGGGACCCACGGTGGCACCAAGTGAGGATTTCAAGCCCCCTTCCTCCCTTGAGAGAGCACCCACCCCTCCCCATGAGAGCACCGTCAGCCCAGAGAAGCTCGACGTAAGCAACTTGAGAGAATATTAGATGAACAGGAAGTCATCACTCGGAGAAAGGTGTATGGGCACTACCTCGCTAGGTGGAAGAATCGACTTCTTTCGGAAGACATGTGAGCGGTACCACTTCTGCACCTTTCCGAAGAGGGAAGGACTCTTACTCGACGGAGTCGAGTTCTCCGCACCCCGGGAGTATGATGGGGTCATCACCATCCGTCCTGGCACTCTCGGCCCTTCTCGTCACCCCGGAGGCGTACGTCATGGTCTAGCCATTTATTATGAGTCCTATGTTGTATTTCTTTATTTTTATTGAGTCATATCGTTGTAATTTCCCTTTTATTAGAGTCATGTATCTAGGTCTTTGGTTTATTTCCCTAAGTTTGAGTCTCTTTAGGCTAATTTAGACTAGCTATTGGGCCCAACCCAATGGACTTGGCCCATGGGCGCCCCTACCTTGTTGGTTATTAGTCAATGTGCCAAAAGTCAGGGTCTTATTGTAAATTGTGGGATCCCTATAAATAGGACCCCACTGTCTCCATTTTGAGGTAATGAATCAATGAATGAAGAATTGCCATTTGAGAGTTCAAATTTTCTTAGTGGAGTGAATCCATTATTTGGGTGAGAAGCCCTCGGGAGTGAATCCCACCTACCCCCCCTTCTCCTCTCTCTCTCTCTCCCTCCAAGAGGAGGGCGCCCCCTTCTCTCTCTCCTCCCCTCCCAACCACCTCCACCCTCCCACCTACCTCCATTAAATCCTCTACAACTTCCCACAAGCCATCATTACTTCCCCCTAGTCCTAAGAGACCCTCCACCAATCCACACCCCACCCTCCAACCCCCAATTACCCATCCCCTTCCCCAAGCAGCCCTCCACCTTCACAAGGCACCTCTTTCCATCCCCAAGACCACCATTGATCACCCCCATTAAAGGAAATTCAAACTCACATTCCCTCCACCAACTTGTGCCCCCCTCACCTTCCCCCTTCTCCCTCCAAGCCCAAATTCGCAGCTCCTCTCTCACCAACTGCAAACACCCCATTCCAGACCCCATTCTCCCTCTCCCACACCTTAGAACACCCCCTCCCAGGCCCCCTCACAACTAGGGGTCACTCCCACACCTATTCACCCCATTTCCCCTTCCATATACCCCATTTCACCCATCATCATCAACCTGCAGTTCACTATTTGGAGGCAGCAAAGAAGCTATTGGTTGCAGAGGCTGTCCCATAGTCTCATCATCGAACTAGGTGACAAGTCTTATATTGCTGGAATCATCTTCGAGTCGGCTTTCCAACGGTGGTGGTCCCCCCGGCTTCCAAGGTCGGAGCTGCTCGGAGGAGGCGATCTACTACGAATGTGCAAGACTTCTCAGGCAGAGGACCATAACCTGAGTGAAAGCTCTTCCAGGGTAATTCTAGCCTGAATCTGGGCGAGAGTTCTTCTAAAAACCTCTTCCTAGACCTGTCCACTTCCAGGATCAAGAAGCGGAACTCCGATTCACAGCCAGAATCAAGAGTTATCAATTTCTTCCTCCATGTGCTTGGTTATGTTTCTTGTCAGTCTGCTCCGACCTCCCCTCCTTGTTTGAGTTCTACCGGTCCACTCCGACATCATCTGGCATCCCCGTTACTTGCATTTCGAAGAGAACTCGACAACAAATCCATTGGTACTAGACATGCTCAAATTGGAGTTCTGAAGCGCCCATGGTACCCTTATCATTCAGCTACTGAGGTTTTACAACAGTCAAGAACAGCAACCTACTTCCCTGTTCAACCCTCTGCCCCGACCAGAACCGACAACCACAGAAATCAAGAAAATTCTGGCATCATCCCGCTCCAGTTACAAAGAATTCCCCACTGGTCCCGTCGTCAAAAAAAATCGGGAGCAGTCACAGTAATCACTTCTTCGACTGTCTGTCAGCACTCGCAGAGAGCAGGCAGAACTGATCTCGGTCTTCATTCGGCGTTCTTTCCCCCGTTTCTCCCATCCCCGCTTGGCCGGCTGAAGGCCCCTCCCTGCGTGGAGGTAGTTTTGGTTGTAACCACATAATCCCCACCCCAAGATTCCCCCCCTTGCATGGGGGTAGTTCATGTAATAATTACACTCGCAGGTTTGAAGCTTCATCAACGCGGCGTGCGGGTGCTCCCCTCGCCTCCCCGCTCGCCCCCGTCTCCGACCGGAGTTGGTTTCTTCAAACCGTCTAGGTGAGAACTCGTCCCTTGCTCTCATTTATGCTTGTTCATTTAATATTCTCCAATTACACCGTCGGTTAGGGAGAGAGCGCCCGATTCTAAGGCTCCACCGTCTTTGTGCGACCACCGTGGGTGTGAGTGAGTGACCCGCGCCCTTTGGCCATTGCCGGCTCATTGAGTTGGATATCCGTTCCCCAAGGGGAGGTTTACCTTGGATGTTGCTGGCCCTCTACTAGCAAGGGTCTTGTCCCACTTCCTCGACTCGGCATCCCCGAGTTACCCCCGGGTTGAGTGTGTGCGCCATACGAAGGTCCGCTTACGTAGGCTTCTTAGCCTTGTGGTTGTGCTTGCATACTTAGGTCCGAGGAAGCATTGGTCTTGTGACTATCACCCCAAGGTGGTGTCACATCACCAGGGGGCCGCCTGTGCCCCCCCGTTCCTTCCTCTTCTGCCACTACTCTCGGTCCCACTCTTCTTTCTGGGGGGCTATCCTCTTTCCCTGCTGGAATTAATGCTCCTCAGGCCGCTAGAGCTAGAACATTTGCAGAGGTTATATCCTCCTCCATGGGTCCACCGGTGGTACAGGGTATCATTCATGATCCTGCTGTGACTGGCAATGGGGAACCTGCGGTGTTCTTCAGCCAGGAGGAGATTTCGGCGTCTCTTCGGCCTTTTTCTTTCTCTTTGGTGGCCCGCACTCCACAGTGAAGGCCGCCGTTCTCAGACATTAGGGCTCATCTGACTAGTAGGTGTGGATTCAAGGAGGATTACATGATTAGTGCCCTTGACAACAGGCACCTCTTCTTAAGATTCAGGAATTATGATGACTTCCTTCTACTTCTGTTGAAAGAGACAGTATATGTTCATGGTCATCTTTTTCGATTCTTCAAATGGACCATGGAATTTTTCACTTCAGTGGATTCCCCTATTCTTATAGTATGGATCTCTCTTCTTGGACTCCCGGTTAATTTCTATATTGAGCCTTTACTTTGATCCATCGCTGGCAATATTGGTCCGATTTTGAAAATTGATCCATTTACCCTGAACTTATCTCAAACGAATGCTGCGCGTGTTTGCATTGAGCTTGATATTTCCAAGCCTCGTCCCTCTAGGGTATGGATTGGCTTCCCGGGGGGTGGTACCTGGCAGGATGTTTTTTACCCTGAAATCCCAAAATATTGTTCAGCTTGCTCTCGGATTGGTCATAATGTGGATACCTGTAAAGGAATAAAGATTCGGTCACATAATGGGAATCCTCAGCATGATTTAGAAAATAAGAGAAAGGCTATTTGGCAACCTGTGATCAATAGGAAGGTCAGAGCAAATGATAATATGATGAACAATTCTAATGTGGCCCTCCCAGCTCCTGCTTCACGCATTTCTAAAAATAGTTCTGAATTAGCCCACTCAAGGATGACTCAGTCAGGGGAGAGCTCAAAGCAGCCTTTGGACAAGAATGGAAATATTTTAGATGATTCTATTTCTATCCCGGTATCAGCCTCAGAAGCCTCTGATATGCAAATTAATAAATCCCAGTTGGGGGTTGAAGCTGTAAAGCACTTTCCCTCTAATCCTGAGGTATCTTTAAATGTTTGCAACACTGGTCTGCTTTGTTCAGAGTCTATTTCTATGCCTAATGCACCCGTCTTGGAAATTCAACAAGGTCCCCAAGACACTTCATTGGTTCCTAAGTCTGATTCTATGGCTATAGATGTATTGGTTTTTCCTCCTATGGAGCTCCCTTCAAACCAAAATGTTGTCCATGATGGAAAAATTGCTCTGGTCCCGGAACTAGCAGTTGTTGATTCCCCCCTTCCCCGGTCAGAGCTTGCTTTTCAATTCCTTACACAATACTGAAATTCCACAGCTTGAAGAGACAGTTGCTCGAAGACAGGCTATTGCTATTTTTGCAGAAAATGATAATGTTCGAGTTCTACATAATGAGTGCTCAGGGGTTATCACCAGATCAATGATGAGATCTGGATTTGAGGGTAATATAGCTGATATCAAGCATTCATCATGAATTTTATTATATGGAACACAAGAGGTATAGGGAATGATATCTCTATAGGCAGATTTAAGTTTTTCATTAAAACTCACAACATTCAGTGCATTGTTCTCTTGGAACCAAAAATAAATGCTTGCAAGTTGGATGTTTTTTGTAGAAGATTGGGAATGGACAAAGCTATAGCTAATAATGATGGAATGGCTCACATCTGGGTGCTATGGAAGGATCCCATGGACTTCTCTGTCATTTGTAGGGATGATCAGCAGATTTCATTGTTGCAGTCAATGTTATCCTTCCTGATTTTTCATAACTTTTTTTTATGCTACATGCACTATATCTGAGAGACATGCTTTGTGGGCATCTTTATCTAATATCCACCGCAGATTACAGGCCCTTGGTTAGTTGCCGGTGACTTCAACTGCATTTTTAATGTGGATGAGAAGCTAGGTGGCAATCTACCTAACCTGAGTGCTATGTCAGATTTCAGTGGTTGTGTTTCAGATTGTGCTCTCATTGATGCTGGTTACATGGGCTCCAAATATACTTGGCACAATAACCAACTTGGTGGAAGAGGTATCTGGGCAAGGTTGGATAGAGTCCTTCTCAATTCTGCTTGGTTAAACATTTTCCCTGTCACTGTGGAACATCTGTCTAGGGAGGCATCGGATCATTCTCCTCTTTTAGTCAAATCACTTTCTCATGATAGAAATAAGAGCAGGTTCTATTTCCAGAAAATGTGGACTATGCATGATCAATTTTTAGGGGATGTCCAGACCTGTTGGCATGCTAGCCCTTTAGCATCTTCTCCCACTACCTCACTGTACCTCAAGCTAAAATTCTTGAGAAAGATGCTTAGGACTTGGAATAAGGAGACTGTTGAAATGTCCATTTGAATCTTATTGCTGCTAAAGATGCTGTTATCAAGGCTCAACATTCATATGATCTATCTTTTATAGATGCAAACTTTTCTATTCTGGAAGAGGCAAAGACTATTCAATCTGACCGGCTCCTTCAGCAGGAATGCTTTTAGAGATAAAAATCTGGTATTAAGTGGCTGCTTGAGGGGGACAAGAATACAAGTTCTTCCGCATGTCTACCATGGCTAACAGACGCAAGCACAAAATAATTCACCTAAGGAATTCTGCTGGCAGCCTTGTCTCAGATCATGAGGAAATGAAGAAAATTGCTATTTCACATTTTCATAATGCTTTCTCTACTCAAGACCATTATATAGAAGATAACTTCCTGAATTGTATTCCTCAGTTGATTAACCAGGATGATAATGAAATTCTCTGTGCAATTTCTACTGAAGAAGAAATTCATGATGCAGTTTTCAGTTTGTCAGCTGATAGTGCTCCTGGCCCTAATGGTTTTACTGGAGCTTTCTTCCAAAAGGCTTGGTCTATCATTCCCTCCCTTGTTATGACGGGATCGGAAAATGGCTCCAACAAAAAAGAGAGTTGTGAATTAGTATTTATGGTCATGTTTTGTTAATCGGGCCACATGTTTAAGCCTAATGGATCATGTTTATGTCTACAATAATCATGTAAGAGTCTTTTTTTTATTTTGTGTCTTTTAGTCTTCCCAAGAGAGTTATAATGAGTCTTAGGTGTTAGGTGTTAGTTGAAGTTTAATGAGTGTCTTTTGATTTTCTTTTGAAGTCTATAAATGTGTTATGTAACCTCTCTTTAAGAAGCAATGAAGTGATTAGAATTTTTGGAAAACCCCTCTCTTGTAAGGTGCGAAGCCTTGCTTGCTTGTGTCACTTCTCCGAGAAGGAGATGGGGTGAGAATCCCCGTGGGTGAGAAGCCCAAGCCTTGGTCGTGAGATGTGGCCCCAACCACCTGTTTCCACTGCCCACCACCTTCCCTTCCCGACCCCTCATCTAAGAACTTAGCCCCATCCTCCTCTACCCTCCTCCTCTTCCACCTTCATCTGTGTCCTAGCCCACAACCTGCTGAAGTCCTGTAGTAGCCCAGCAATGTCGGCCCCAACTGAGCTCACCGTTAGCCACCCTATCACCCATGGAACCTTCCCAATGAAGCCTCAACATCGGCCACCATCATCCACTTCTGGTTGGGCCTCTGCGAACAGCCACTACCCCCCCCCCCTTCTCAGCCCTCTCTCACCCCTTCGAACCCCCACCAGCCCTCCCACTCACTCCCCCTTCTATGCACATCTACACTTCTCTAAACCAGCAGCCACCCCACCATCGTCCAGCAGCGATCTTTCTCCTCCCTCCCTGTCCTCCCCCCCTACTCACACCTGATCGGGCCACCTTCTCAGCCCCCGTCTGCGACGAGCCCACCACGGCATTGCCCAGCCACCGTCGGCACCGCATGCATGCTCACCTGTTCGCACACACACCACCTGCAAGCCCTACCGACCGCCTGCCCTCCTTCCTCCCTCTCCCTCACTCTCTCAAAACCCCCGCGGCGGCCCCCTGTTTGGAACAGGGGCACCACGGGTGCACCCATCTCCCTCCCCTCTCTCCCCTTCGCAGCCTCCAACCCCCTCCTCTTCTAAGTCCTCCACTTCCTTCCCTCCATCCTCCCTCTCACCACCTCCCACCGCTAACCCAAACCCCACCTACACATCCCCTTGAACCTCCGTTCCATCTTAGAACCCAACACCCCTGTGAAGCCCACCGGCGGCCTCCCCTTGGCCCCTGTCCTCCTCTCCTCTCTCCCTCCCCACTTCGCATGTACGTCCACGTGCACCCTTCTCGCCACCCCCCCTGCAGCCAACCATCTCCAGCCGCCATTGGCTCTGCCCAACCCGTCTTCTCCGACAGCGCCATTCCCCCTTCACCGGTCCCAAGCTCTCCGTCTTCCCCCTCCCTTCTCTCCCACTTCTCCTCCTCTCCCACCCTCTCTTAGCCTTTCCCCCCCCAAGCGTGCATCTCCACCTCCCCTTTGCCTCTTAAAACCCATAACAGGACCGCCGGCACCACCTGCTGGACCCTTCTGCTCGGGATCGCAGCCGCACGAGCGAACCACCACCGACTCCGAGCGAGCAGTCTGCCGCAGCCAGCACGCTGCCATCGTCTCCAAGAGCCCTGCCCAGCTGATCCTCGACAGCGGCGTCCCTCACCCGCCCATCGTCGTCGTCCTTTGAGAATTGGCTGCCCGCGGCTGCAGCGAGTTCGGTGTCGCATCATGTTATCAGTGCTGTACAGGAAGCTTTTTATTCGAGGAATCCATTTCCCCAAGGAGTGATTCTACTTTGATTGCACTAATTCCTAAAAAGCAGAATGCTGTTGACATTACTGACTTCAGGCCGATTAGTCTTTGCAATTTTTTCTATAAGATC
Source organism: Amorphophallus konjac (assembly GCA_022559845.1). Taxonomy (NCBI): domain Eukaryota; kingdom Viridiplantae; phylum Streptophyta; class Magnoliopsida; order Alismatales; family Araceae; genus Amorphophallus; species Amorphophallus konjac. Next base: position 176,173,247 of record CM040127.1, on the reverse strand, counting down.
ATCTCTTCCATTTTTAATAAAAGGCTAGCCACTTTTCTACCAAGGATTATATCTGTTGAGCAATCTACTTTTGTGAAGGGAAGGCAAATTATAGAAAACATAGCTCTTGCTCAGGAGCTCACTCATGAATTGGGCAGAAAAACTAAAGGATCTAATGTTATGTTCAAACTTGATATGGCTAAAGTCTATGACGGATTAGAGTGGGATTTCCTTTTTGCAGTTATGCACAGATTTGGGTTCAGCAACCAATTCATTAATCTCATTGAAAAGCTAATTAACAACTGCTGGTTCTCTATTCTTCTGAATGGGGATGCTGCTGGATTTTTCAAGTCTTCAAGATGTGTCCGACAAGGTGATCCGGTTGCTCCTTCTTTATTTATCATAGCTAAGGAAGCCTTGAGCAGGTCCTTAAAGGAAGCCTTCAGCACTGGACGAGTGGAATGGTTTTCAGGTTTTCGGAGCTATCCCCAAATCTCCCACCTTTTATTTGCCGATGACACTATGATCTTCAGTAATGCATCTACTGTTTCTATCAGAAAATTGCTCAAAGTGCTCATATCTTATGAACGGGCTTCAGGTCAGCTTATTTGTCACACCCCGTACTCTATACCGTCGAGGTATTATCTGCTTTGATCTACCGGCCTCACGGTTTTATCCATTTCTAACAGTGATCAGCTCCAGAATGGACGACTTCCCGGGATGTCACCCATCCCAATACTACTCTCCATTAAGCACGCATAACTTCGGAGTTCATTTCAAGAACTGAGCCGATACTTCAAAACGCGCCTCGGTGATATAGAGTACAACTTAGCTATATTTGAGGGTGTTACAATCTACCCCTCTTATATAGGCGACGTCCTCGTCGCTGGGCACATATAGCATGCAATCAAACCCCCAGGCAAGTAGGATTCTAGATGTGGCCCCTACAAGCTCAAGAGGTGGCTCCCACTATGTAGCACTTTGTACCATCGCGGGTTCAAGAGGTGGCTCCCATGGTGTAGCACTTTGCCCTGCATGGCACTTAGTTCCCACACTTTCGGCTGGGGTATAGCTCTGATACCATTCTGTCACGCCCCGTACTCTATACCGTCGAGGTATTGTCCGCTTTGGCGCCACACAGTTTTGTCCCTTTATAACAGTGATCGGCTCCAGAATGGGGGACTTCCCGGGAGGTCACCCATCCTAGTACTACTCCCCATTAAGCACGCTTAATTTCGAAGTTCTTTTCAAGAACTGAGTCGATACTTCAAAAGGTGCCTCGGTGATATAGAGTACAACTTAGCTATATTTGAGGGTGTTACAATCTATCCCTCTTATATAGGCGACGTCCTTGTCACTGGGCACATATAGCATGCAATCAAACCCCCAGGCAAGTAGGATTCTAGAGGTGGCCCCTACAAGCTCAAGAGGTGACTCCCACTATGTAGCACTTTGTCCCATTGCAGATTCAAGAGGTGGCTCCCATGGCGTAGCACTTTGCCCTGCATGGCACTTAGTTCCCACACTTCCGGCTGGGGTATAGCTCTGATACCATTCTGTCACGTCCCATACTCTATATCGTCGAGGTATTGTCCGCTTTGGCCTACCGGCCTCACGGTTTTGTCCCTTTATAACAATGATCGGCTCCAGAATGGGGGACTTCCCGGGAGGTCACCCATCCTAGTACTACTCCCCATTAAGCACGCTTAACTTCGGAGTTCTTTACAAGAACTGAGTCGATACTTCAAAAGGCGCCTCGGTGATATAGAGTACAACTTAACTATATTTGAGGGTGTTACATTATTAATGTTAGCAAAAGTGGCTTCTTCATTCACTCAAAAACTCACAACTCTGTTGCTAGTCGGATCCATAGTCTCGCTGGTTTTTCCCGCCATTCTTTTTTTTTATATATATAACCCAACCTAGGTGTAATAGGAAAGTGCACCCCCTATCAGAGATAGGGAGAAAGCCACTCCACCATCACAACCCTAGGAGGAAATTTTATTGAATGATGGAAGACGCCTAGTGCTTGGAAGAAGTAAGAAGATTTACTTTGCTGGAATCATTAACTCTATTCAAAAGCACATTGTAGGCTGGAAAGCCAGCTTATTATCTCAAGGTGCCAGATTGGTTCTTATTAGGCATGTGCTGAGTTCTTTGCCAATTTATGCTTTGTCCTCCACTTCCTTGCACTCTGGTATAGATCATTTAATTGAGCAGTCATTTGCAAATTTTTTCTGGGGTCTACTCCCTTAGGTAAAAAAAGGCATTGGAAGTCTTGGCAAGCCTTATGTAGGCCTATATCTAAGGGTGGTCTTGGGATTTTGTCACTTAGGCACATGGAAACTGCCATGCGGGTCAAGATGCTTTGGCAAGCTATACATACAAATTCTTTATGGGATACTTATTTCAGAGCTAAGTATGTGCAGCAATGTCACTTACAAGATGTTCAATTTAAAAACATGAAAGGGTTTGCTAAGAGGAGTTGGCTCAAGGCTAAAAATATCATTCTCCAAAATAAAAAAGGTTGTTCTTGGGGATGGTAACAGCACAAACTTTTGGTTTGATAAATGGATGGGGAACTATCGTTTGGTTGATTATGTTTCTGCTGCTCAAATCCCAAATTCTAAAGTTTCTGTCAGGGAGTTCTTATTGCACCCAACTATTGAAGAAGTTGACCTGCAGGATAACATGCTTCCAACTGGTTTAAGACAAGCTCTCAAAAATGTGAAATTGAATCAGGAATTAGACATTGGGGTTTGGAGTTTATCTTCTTCTGGGAAGTGCTCAGTGGCCTCCACCTATAAACTTTTCCATCCTAACAACCAGCCTCAGAATGACATTCCTTGGTCCCGACTGTGGTCAAATTGGCTACCAATTAAAATATCAGTTCACCTATGGAAAATCATATACAGTTGCCTCCCTATATATACCAATATACAGCGCTTGGGTATTGCTTTATGTTCGAAATGCCTATGATATCAGATGCCTCATGTGGAAGAAATTAATCATCTATTCTTACATAGTGAGAATGCAGATCAAGTTTGGTCTACCTTTAAAGCTGTTGGTATGCACCTTGAGGGCCAATCTGTTAGAGAACTTATTTTGAACTCTGCTAATCATATCCAGCCAGGTTCTGCTTATGGTCTATTCTGTCTTGCTGCCATGGGGTTCGGACTGTGAGAATTATGGAGAGCTAGAAATTTTGCAAAGTTTGATGGTAAGTCTATCTCCAAGCACAGTATTACTCATCAAATCATCTCTGAAGTGAAAAAGGTTTGTGGTTGCTGATCTTAAGGAATGTAATAGCAGAAAAAGGAAAATTATGGAATGTTTTGGAATAAACGCCCAGTCCCCAAGCTGTCATCAACTGATGTTAGTTAAGTGGCTTAGCCCTCCTTGGCCTTCTCTTAAACTCAATATTGATGGTGCTTTTAAGCAAACTGGAGACTTTGGAGGAGGCGGCGTCATTAGGGATGCCAGAGGAAGTGTTCTTCTTGCATTTTCTCATTTTTATCGCCAGTCTAACAGCTTAATTGCTGAAGCCCGTGCTCTTCTAGATGGCATTACATATTTGCACACTGTGGATACAAAGCCAGTCCGAATTGAATGTGATTCGCTCACTCTTGTCTGGATTGTCAAAAAAGAAATTCAATGTCCATGGTCCATCCTCAGCTATGTCAGGGATATTTAGAGCCTTCTCTCTCATCATGATTCCATCTCTCATATTTACAGGGAAGGCAATATTGTAGCGGACTTACTAGCTTCAGTAGCTTGCACCACTAAATGTAATTCATTTTATTCTTTCAATGAGCTCCCTTCAATTATAAAAGGTGCTGCTCGGCTAGACTTGCTAGGCATGTCACACCCCGAGCCTTTATTACAGCTGAAGACTAACTCGGGGAGCGTGAACAGCCGGTATGGTAAGCCTCTTGCAAGCAAGAACGATCAGAGCGCAAGACAATCACACATAAAGATGTAATTGCATAATATATATTCAAACTTCAACTTTATTTCATTGATAATCAAATTGAACTCTCAATTACAATCACTAATTCAATTTCCATTATGCACTAGACTCAGGAAATAAGAAAAATTACATAGACTCAATCTAAACAATATAGACTTCCCTAAGTCTTCACTCTCATCTTGACAATACTTTCATTCGCTCTCGGACCCGCTACTTGTATAACCCGAATCCGAATTCGAATCACTTCCATCTCCTGAAAAGATTGAAATAGGTAATGAGCACACTTACCCAGTAGGTATCTTCGCATCAACATGAAGGCACTATTAAAGTAATTAACAATTTAGCTCTAAAGAATAAGGTAAAAATCATGTGAATGCGATCAATCATGCGATTAAACCAAAGTAACAAGATGATCATGTATGATAGAATGAGAGCAAGTACGAACTAGCAAGAATGTAACAAGAACATGATAGTGGCCTTTCATGAACAAGAATGTATCGAGAATGTACTAGCAAGCCACATAATCATCACTCCAGTATCTTTTGCTTATGAGCAAGTACTTCGTGAATTTCTGTGGAATATCAAGCAAGAAAGTCATGTACAAGAATGTCATGTCGTGCCGTGGATTTTCACTTATTTATAGAGAAAGTACTCCCAGCGTAATACGACGCCAATAGCATCATACCCCATGGTTTATAAAATAGTATGTTTCTGACAATCAGCCGAGGGGACTAGCATAGAGCCCTTGAACACAATCAGTGCTCGATCGCATCTTCAAGTAAAAATCAAGTTACTTCCACGCATGTTAACAATAAAATATGGCCAAGAATGTAATAAGTTCAATAAGCTCATGATAACAATAATTCAATGAATGAATGCTTCAATAAGAATCATGAGAAATCAAGAATGACTTAAGCAAGGTTATGCTTATGGAAATAAATCAGCACCATAACGATACGTTCTTTATCTTCCATTCATTATATTAGGTTTCTTGACCAATATGATAAGTTCTAGATCATCAAGAGTCTATCTAGAACCTTGGAATAGCAACCCTTGGTCAATCCTTGGGTTAAAATACTCAAGCAGTGTGACGGTCGTGTGCTGGGCCGTTACATGATGTGACGCTCCAGTATTGGGCCGTTACATTGGTCTGGAACCAGAACTAAGAAATCGGACTGTGGAATATGACGGTCGTATATTGGGCCGTTACTTGTGCCTGACGGTCCAACATAGAGCCGTTACATTACTGATAAACCAAAAATCATCGATAGTGTAATCTAATCAATGGGCTTTAATGGTACAACCAACTCGACGTCCTAGTGGGAATCCCAGGCTCGCGGAGAATTATGGAGGCCTTGAAACAAGATTTCTTAGTCCATTGGAAGGAATATCCAATAGAGAGGTCCTCATATCCAAGAATAGTGTTCCTATAGTGCAAAGTGAACTAATGGATAACATACCGGAATATGTGCCATATACTTAAAGAAATGACTCGATAGATAGGAAAGAATGTGTAACATTATGAAACCAAGATAAAACTCTGTCAATACAACTTTGGAAAATCATGATTTAGAATACAAAACTATAGAATTTTAGCCAATGAAATTAGTATAACTTAAAATAACATAAGACACATTAATTATGCAATTTGATTATGAATCAGAAACTAAACTCAAAGTCATGATAATAGGTCCAAACTTAGCAATCTAAGCTTATTTATAAGTAAACTTAACTGGTTAGTATTCTGTCTTGGGCTGACAGAACACATGTGTCTGACGGTCTAGGATAGGTGCGTTACAGTGTGTGACGGTTTATCGAGGCGCCGTTACAGTGGTGTAACGCTCCTACTAGGGTGCATCAGAGATAATAGAACAAATAAAAGCATAACATGTTGTGACGGTCTATCGTAAGGCCGTTACATACATGTGACGGTCTCACGTTAGTGCGTCAGAGAACTTGCTGGCAGTAAACTAAGTAAAGGTTTATGAAAACATAACATGCCTGGAAATCAACATACTACCACTGTCCTAGTCATGATAACGATGCATAGGCCAACTATATGCATAGGTTTAGTGAATAGACAGGATAATATCTTTTAAATTTCTATTTAGGGCTAAGAAATGCATGAATGTATAAAACTATGAAATCATGAAATTCTTAGTCTATAATGCATGAAATCAAGCACAATCAGAGGGCTTTTATTCCTAACAAGTTATTTTTGCCAATCATGAGATAACCTACCTCTTCTAGAACCTTAAAACTTCGAATTTGATGCTAGGTGCTACCCTTAGTCCCTTGTACTTCTTGTAATAAATCATCAATCTGCTCTATTTCCTCAGCCTCTTGACCTAAGGATGTGAAATTTTGAGGGTAAGAAGATGAAACTATTGGGAACAAAAAGTTGTAAAGGATCGTACTCTAATTACCTTGTTTAGTCATCCTAATCTCTGGATCTTCAGGGGACTTGCGTTCAGATTCCTGGGTTGCTAAGGTTGAATCAGCAACTTTGGAAGCTTCTATCTCCTTGGTTGCTTGATCTCCTAGCACGAAATTTAGAGAACCATTAGTCTAAAGGATACTAAACAAAAGCTTCTAAAGAACTTACCCGAATTTATGACTCCTTACCTTGATTCTTCACGAGCCAAAAGTAAGGGTCACTCAGTTCAGAACTAGGTCATATTTATAGGATTTTGACTAGGGTTTGAAGATTAGATCGATTCTAGAGTCCTTAATTTGCCAGAACCTAATCCCTAAGAGTCCTTAGTAATGTTATAAGCTCCCCTAAGTCGATCTCTTGTAGATAGGATTTCAAAGTTACAATCTTTTTACAATTTCCTCACCTTACGGAATCTGCAGGATGTAACGGTCGTGTCTAGGTGCGTTACAGGGCTGTGACAGTCGGCCGATAGACCGTTACATGTGACGTATATAGAGTTTCAATTTGAAAAACACTTTTATTCGTTTATCCATATAATTATCTTATATAATTAGTATTTATCCTTAAAATATGTGAATAAGCCAATTACCCTTCTAGAATATGGGCTAGACTTAATGGGCTTAGTCCATTAACCTTTTGGGTAATAATTAGATAGGCTAGGTTAACTAATTAGCCAAATTGAGCCTTATAATGACTTATTAATCCAATAATCTTTCATTAATTTATTTAGGCCTTTTTAATTTCTAGAGAACTATTTTATAATTTAAAAATTATATATATATATATTTTGGGGTACTACACCCTCCCCCACTTAGAAGAATTTGGTCCCCAAATTCAATATATGGATTTCGGAGAGTGTACTTACAGTTAAATAATCCTGGAAATCTTTTCCGCATGGCTGCTTCGATTTCCCAAGGTGCTTCATATGGCCATGTTTTCTTCCATTGAATCTTGACCATAGGAATAACTTATGTTCTTAGTTGACGCACTTCCCGTTCTAGAATCTTTATTGGCATTTGTTCGTATGTCATGTCCTTCTGAATTTCCAGATTGTCATAAGTAATAATATGGTCGGGATCATATACATACTTATTTAGCATAGAGACGTGAAATACGTCATGAACTCCTACTAATTGTGGAGGTAAAGCCAGTTTGTAAGCCACTTCACCAATCCGTTCAAGAATTTCAAACGGGCCAATGAATCTTGGAGTTAGCTTTCCTTTAATGCCAAATCTTCGAATACCACGACCTGGAGAAACCCTTAAATATACATGATCTCCTACCTGAAACTCTAAGTCACGTCTTCGATTGTCAGCATAAGACTTTTGCCTATCTTGTGCCATTTTCATTCTTTCTTGAATGAGCTTGATCTTTTCTGTAGAATCCCTGATAAGATCGGGGCCTAGAAATTGCTTTTCCCCTATTTCATTCCATCATATTGGTGATCGACAACTTTTCCCATATAAAGCTTCAAAAGGTGTCATTCGTATGCTAGCCTCATAGCTATTGTTATACGCAAACTCTACTAGAGGCAAGTGATCATGCCAACTACCTCCAAAGTTGATAGCTATTCATTCTTTCTGGTTGACCATCTGTTTGTGGATGAAAAGCTGTGCTGAAATTCAATCTAGTCCCTAGTGAATGTTGTAGACCCTTCTAGAATTGTGATGTGAATCGAGGATCTCTATCGGATATAATAGTGACGGGGACACCATGTAGTTTGACAATCTCCTTTATGTATAATGCTGCTAGAATATCCACAGACCATCGACTCTTTATTGGTATGAAGTGTGCGGATTTAGTCAATCAGTGTATGATTACCCATATTCCATCGTGTCCACCTCTGGTCTTGGGTAAACCCATAATAAAGTCCATCCCTATACTCTCCCATTTCCATTCAGGAATACTCAAGGGGTGTAATTTACCTGCGAGTCTAAAATGCTCTGCCTTTACTTGTTGGCAGGTGAGACAGCGAGATACAAAATCAGCGATTTCTCTCTTCATATTAGGCCACCAAAAATTTCTTTTGAGATCTTGATACATTTTTGTTCCTCCTGGATGAATTGTGTATTTGGAATTATGCGCTTCATCTAGGATTAGTTTCTTCGTAGCCTCATGATCTGGTACACATATTCGCCCTTAAATAACAATCTTCCGTCATTGGAAATAGAAAAATCCGTCCTTGGTTCCACATTGGCTTTAATTTCTAGTAATATAGGATCATCATTTTGCAGCTTGACCAGATCTTCTATCAATGTAGGTTGAGCTCGGATATTAGCTATGAAATAATCTTCTTCCTATATGTCAATATCTAAGTTCAACTGGGCAAATTGAGGAACAATGTTAGTTACACTTATCATAAGACTTGATAGCATACCCATTGGTTTTCTGCTGAATGCATCTGCTACAGCATTAGCCTTGCCAGGATGATATTGAATAGCAAAATCAAAGTCTTTTGAGATATTCTAGCCACCTCCTCTGCCTCATGTTAAGCTCCTTTTGAGAGAAGAAATATTTCAAGTTTTTATGGTCTGAGTAGACCGTGGACTTTTCTCCATAAAGATAATGACGCTAAAGTTTTAAGGCGAAAATAACCGCTGCTAATTCCAGATCATGTACGGGATAGTTTTCCTCGTGACGTTTCAATTGTCTTGAAGAATAACAGATTAATTTTCCATTCTGCATGAGAACGCATCCTAAGCCAATGCCAGACGCATCCGTATATACTTCGAATGCACCACCCTCCATTGGTAGTGATAAAATAGGAGCTGTTGTAAGATGATTCTTAAGAGTTTGGAAACTCTTCTCACATTCCTCTGACCAGACAAAAGGATTTTCTTTTCTTGTGAGTCTAGTTAAAAGAACCACAATTTTTGAGAAGTCCTTAATGAATCTCCTATAATAACCAGCTAGACCCAGAAAGCTTCTTACTTCTGATACAGTCGTTGGCCGACTCCAATTTTTGACAGCTTCTACCTTAGAAGGATCCACAGTAATACCTTCTTTTGAAATAATGTGGCATAGGAATGAGACTTCCTCGAGCCAGAATTCACACTTATTGAGTTTGGCATAAAGCTTGTGTTCTATAAGTGTTTGTAAAGCTATTTTCAAATGTTGTTCATGTTCCTCTTTCGTCTTGGAATATATTAAGATGTCATCAATGAAGACGACGATGAACTGGTGTAGATATGGCTGGAAGACATTGTTCATAAGTTGCATGAATGCTGCTGGGGCATTAGTTAACCCAAACGGCATCACTACGAATTCATAGTGGCCATAACGACTTCGAAAAGTCGATTTATAAATGTCCTCTTCTTTAATTCTAAGCTGATGATAACCTGATCTGAGGTCAATCTTAGAGAAATATTCTACTCCTGAAAGCTGATCGAAGAGCTCATCAATACGCGACAATGGATACTTGTTTTTAATTGTGAGTTGATTCAGTCGCCGGTAATCGATGCATAACCTGATAGAACCATCATTCTTCTTGACAAATAGAACCAGTGCACCCCAAGGGGATGTGCTAGGTCTGATGAAACCCTTGTCCAGAAGTTCCTGCAACTGCTTCTTTAATTCCTTGAGTTCTGTGGGGGACATCCTATAAGGGGCTATAGAAATAGGTGATGCTCCCGGAATGAGTTCAATAGTAAAGTTCACTTCCCTCTCGGGCGGTAAACTGGGTAGTTCTGATGGAAACACGTCTGGGAACTCATTTACAATAGGAATGTCTGCTAAGATAATTTCTTTGGATTCGGTGATAATGACGGAAGCAAGAAAAGCTTTACATCCTCGCGAGATAAGTTTACAAGCGTGAAGTGAGGATATGATAGTGGGGTGTTTCTTGTACTTGATGCCAAGAAAAGAGAATCTTGGAAGACCGGGCTTTCGAAAGGATATAATCCTATTTCGGCAATTGATAAAAGCATCATGATCTACAAGCCAGTCTATCCCTAAAATGGCATCATAACCTTTCATGTCAAGGCATACTAGGTTTGCGGGGAGATTATGACCTTCTACCATCACTTCGCTATCAGGATAATAGTTGGTAAGCTTTGTTCCAGAACCTAAGGGTGTGGAAATAGCAAGATTTGAAGGTAAGGGAACTGATGTGATTGGTAATGTTTTAGCAATAGTAGTGGAGATAAAAGAATGAGAGGCACCAGTATAAAATAGCACAAATGCAGGACGAGAACAAATTTGAAGAGTACCTTCCATAAGCCCATCATCCCGGGGCGCTTCCTCTCCTTCTAGAACAGCATTGAGGCGAGCCTGCCTCCTGCGTCCTCCACCAGATGACTGGTCCTTCATAAGGGGGCATTCCAGCATGCGATGCTCCCTGCTTCCACAACGTAAACAAGCGCCGAGACGCTTCCAACACTCCTCAGCCGAATGGCCGAATTTTTCACAAAATGTGCAAGCCGTGGCGACCTGCTCCTTCTCCTCCTTGATTTTCTTTTCCTTATTGGAAGTTCCACCATTCCCATTCCTGGATCTCTTCTTACTATCATGGCTTTTGTAAGGCTCCGTGATGCTGAATTTCTCTTTCTTATAACGCCGATCGGAGTGTCAGCTTGATTCTTCTCTTTTCCCTTTCATTTTTTTGACCTTCTCTAAAGTCCTTTCACATAGGTACGCCCGCTGAACCATCTCCGCATAAGTACGGATGTTTTGGGTCCCGAGTTGCTGAATGAAACTGAGTCGTAACCCATCTTTAAACCGATTTGCCTTGAGTAGATTTGTGCTGATAAGATGCGGTGCGTAAGGTGCAAGCCTTGAGAATTGCAGTTCATATTCGGCAACCGTCATCATTCCTTGCCGAAGAGCGGTGAACACCATAGCCTTTCGTTCCTTTACGTGCTCAGAAAAGTACTTGACACGGAACAGGGTAAGAAGACCATCCCATGTATGAGGTGCATTAGCCGGAGGTGCCGGAACCGACTTCCACCATGTGCGAGCATCTTTGTTGAGTTGAAAGGTTGCGAGACGCACCTTCTCCTGATCAGTGCATTGGATGACATCAAATATACGATTCATTTCGTCTATCCAGTTTTCTACCTCGTCGGGATTAGATGAACCATAGAATCGTGGAGGATTTAAATTCCAGAAATTGCGGTGTAGGTCACCAGCCCTTGCCCCTGCGCCACCTTGCGCTATGGTTTGCAATGCCTGAGTAAGGCCGGCTACTATTTGTTGCACACCATCCCAATCTACACGATGAGCCATTTGTAAAATGAGGTACCTGAGAGAAAATAACAACTTGTTATTTCTCATGAAATTGGAATGAAAAATCCATCTTAAGGCTAATTAATTATCTTATCCCGGGCTCTACCCAATTCTCACACGGGTATGGGATTGCTTCCTTAGTTCATAGGTAGGGGTCCTTAAACCTTGGACTTATCCTATGACATGATTCTTCTTCCTAAGTCCTGAGACTTAAGCTCTAATACCAACTTAACTGTCACGCCCCGAGCCTTTATTACAGCGGAAGACTAACTCGGGGAGCGCGAACAATCGGCATGGTAAGCCTCTTGCAAGCAAGAACGATCTGAGCGCAAGACAATCATACATAAAGATGCAATTGCACAATATATATTCAAACTTCAACTTTATTTCATTGATAATCAAATTGAACCCTCAATTACAATCACTAATTCAATTTCCATTGTGCACTAGACTCAAGAAATAGGAAAAATTACAGAGACTCAATCTAAAGAATATAGACTTCCCTAAGTCTTCACTCTCATCTTGACAATACTTTCATTCGCTCTCGGACCCGCTACTTGTATAACCCGAATCCGAATTCGAATCACTTCCATCTCCTAAAAAGACTAGAAATAGGTAATGAGCACACTTGTCCAGTAGGTATCTTCGCATCAACATGAATGCACTATTAAAGTAATTAACAATTTAGCTCTAAAGAATAAGGTAAAAATCATGTGAATGCGATCAATCATGCGATTAAACCAAAGTAACAAAATGATCATGTAAGATAGAATGAGAGCAAGTACGATCTAGCAAGAATGTAACAAGAACATGATAGTGGCCTTTCATGAATAAGAATGTATCGAGAATGTACTAGCAAGCCACATAATCATCACTCCAGTATCTTTTACTTATGAGCAAGTACTTTGTGAATTTCTGTGGAATATCAAGCAAGAAAGTCATGTACAAGAATGTCAAGTCGTGCCGTGGATTTTGACTTATTTATAGAGAAAGTACTCCCAGCGTAATGCGACGCCAGTAGCATCATACCCCATGGTTTATAAAATAGTATGTTTTTGACAATCAGCCGAGGGGACTAGCATAGAGCCCTTAAACACAATCATTGCTCGATCGCATCTTCAAGTATAAATCAAGTTACTTCCACGCATGTTAACAATAAAATATGGCCAAGAATGTAATAAGTTCAATAAGCTCATGATAACAATAATTTAATGAATGAATGCGTCAATAAGAATCATGAGAAATCAAGAATGACTTAAGTAAGGTTATGCTTATGGAAATAAATCGGTAGTAGAACAATACGTTCTTTATCTTCCATTCATTATATTAGGTTTCTTGATCAATATGATAAGTTCTAGATCATCAAGAGTCTATCTAAAACCTTGGAATATCAACCCTTGGTCAATCCTTGGGTTAAAATACTCAAGCAGTGTGACGGTCGTGTGCTGGGCCATTACATGATGTGACGCTCCAGTATTGGGCCGTTACATTGGTCTGGAACCAGAACTAAGAAATCGGACTGTGGAATATGACGGTCGTATATTGGGCCGTTACTTGTGCCTGACTGTCCAACAAAGAGCCGTTACATTATTGATAAACCAAAAATCATCGATAGTGTGATCTAATTAATGGGCTTTAATGGTACAACTAACTCGGTGTCCTAGTGAGAATCCCAGGCTCGCGGAGAATTACGGAGGCCTTGAAACAAGATTTCTTAGTCCATTGGAAAGAATATCCAATAGAGAGGTCCTCATGTCTAAGAATAGTGTTCCTATAGTGCAAAGTGAACTAATAGATAACATACTAGAATATGTGCCATATACTTAAAGAAATGACTCGATAGATAGGAAAGAATGTGTATCATTATGAAACCAAGATAAAACTGCGTCAATACAACTTTGGAAAATCATGATTTAGAATACAAAACTATAGAGTTTTAGCTAATGAAATTAGCATAACTTAAAATAACCTAAGACACATTAATTATGCAATTCGATTATGAATCAAAAACTAAACTCAAAGTCATGATAATAGGTTCAAACTTAGCTATCTAAGCTTATTTATAAGTAAACTTAACTAGTTAGTATTCTGCCTTGGGCTGACAGAACACATGTGTCTGACAGTCTAGGATAGGTGCGTTACAGTATGTGACGGTTTATCAAGGGGCCGTTACAGTGTTGTAACGCTCCTGCTAGGGTGCGTCAGAGACAATAGAACAAATAAAAGCATAACAGCTTGTGATGGTCTATCGTAAGGCCGTTACATGCATGTGACGGTCTCACGTTAGTGCGTTAGAGAACTTGCTAGCAGTAAACTAAGTAAAGGTTTATGAAAACATAACATGCCTGGAAATCAACATACTACCACTGTCCTAGTCATGATAACGATGCATAGGCCAACTATATGCATAGGTTTAGTGAATAGACAGGATAATATCTTTTAAATTTCCATTTAGGGCTAAGAAATGCATGAATGTATAAAACTATGAAATCATGAAATTCTTAGTCTATATGCATGAAATCAAGCACAATCAGAGGGCTTTTATTCCTAAAAAGTTATTTTTGCCAATCATGAGATAACCTACCTCTTCTAGAACCTTAAAACTTCGAATTTGATGCTAGGTGCTGCCCTTAGTCCCTTGTACTTCTTGTAATAAATCATCAATCTGCTCTATTTCCTCAGCCTCTTGACCTAAGGATGTGAAATTTTGAGGGTAAGAAGATGAAACTATTGGGAACAAAAAGTTGTAAAGGATCGTACTCTAATTACCTTGTTTAGTCATCCTAATCTCTGGATCTTCAGGGACTTGCGTTCAGATTCCTGGGTTGCTAAGGTTGAATCAGCAACTTTAGAAGCTTCTATCTCCTTGGTTGCTTGATCTCCTAGCACGAAATTTGGAGAACCATTAGTCTAAAGTATACTATTCAAAAGCTTCTAAAGAACTTACCCGAATTTATGACTCCTTACCTTGATTCTTCACGAGCCAAAAGTAAGGGTCGCTCAGTTCAGAACTAGGTCCTATTTATAGAGTTTTGACTAGGGTTTGAAGATTAGATCGATTCTAGAGTCCTTAATTTGCCAGAACCGAATCCCTAAGAGTCCTTAGTAATGTTATAAGCTCCCCTAAGTCGATCTCTTGTAGATAGGATTTCAAAGTTCTAATCTTTTTGTAATTTCCTCACCTTACGGAATCTGCAGGATGTAACGGTCGTGTCTAGGTGCGTTACAGGGCTGTGGCGGTCGCCCGATAGACCGTTACATGTGACGTATATAGAGTTTCAATTTGATAAAACTCTTTTATTCGTTTATCCATATAATTATCTTATATAATTAGTATTTATCCTTAAAATACGTGAATAAGCCAATTACCCTTCTAGAATATGGGCTAGACTTAATGGGCTTAGTCCATTAACCTTTTGGGTAATAATTAGATAGGCTAGGTTAACTAATTACCCTAATTGAGCCTTATAATGACTTATTAATCTAATAATCTTTCATTAATTTATTTAGGCCTTTATAATTTCCGAGAACTATTTTATAATTCAAAAAGTATATATATAAATTCTGGGGTACTACAAGGCATGCCTAGCATTCGTTAGATGTAACTGTTATTCTTTTTAAATAGTAATAAAATGCACCTCCTAGTGGTATGATGGTGGTGTGGCTATTCCTCTTACCTCTGGTAAGGGGTGCACTCTCCCATCTATCCCTAGGCAGGTTTTTCCAAAAAAAAAATAAAGAGCCATCATGGTGCGAAGAAATTCTGGTAGGAAGGTCACCGGCGATAGAGGAAAGACCACAGTAGCGCATGGGGAACCTGCACCTTCCCATCCCACGGAAAACTTCCCCTCCGACGACAATAATCAAGCGGACGAGATGCCTCCGCCAGCCGTGGAGGCACGACCCCCTAACGGGAGTTCTGACGCTCTCCAAACCCTCAATGTAAAACTGGATATCCTCGTAGAATTAATGAGGACCTAGACGGCCAGGGAGGAGAAGTCACGACTCCCGTGGGAGAGCCCCCCCCCCCCATGGAGAAACTTCCCAACAAACGGTCGGAGGCCGCTTCACCCTCCGGTGACGATGACTTATGCGCAACAGGTCAGAGAGACCTTCGCACGCCCCCCCTCCAGAACAAGAAGCCTCCTCCACCCCGAGGAGAGAAGGAACCGGGACGCGCCAGCAGCACTCGGAGACCGATCCCCCTGAGGGACGACGTGGCACGCACACGGATGCCCCCACAGCCCCTCTGTTCAGCGGCAACCGGAGTTATCCCTCCATTTGTGGGACTTCGAGCGACGATTTGCGGAACAAGAGCGCGCCCTCCGCACCCTACAAAAAACATCCACCAAAGAAGATGAGGAGCAATCCCCATTCTCCGACCATATCTTGAAGGCTGAGATCTCCCCCAGAATCATACTGTCAACCTTCAAGTCGTATGACTGCCAGGGAGACCCGGCCGACCACTACGACAGCTTCGACGCCCTGATGACATTGCATGGGGCCTCTGACGCTATGAAATGTTGAGCGTTCGTGACCACCTTGGTCCAAGGCGCTCAGGCCTGGTTCCGAGCACTCGCCCCCGGTAGCATTCACGACTTCAGACGATTCGGGCGAGTATTCAAGGAAAGCTTCGCCGGCAGGGACCCTCCAAGGTCAGTGGCGGGGCTACTAGCACTAAAGCAGGCACAGGGGGAGAAACTCCAGGCCTACATTAACCGATTTAAATAGGAAGCCCTACGTATCCCCCACCTTGATGTCGCCTCAGCCATCACCGCGCTGACCGGAGGCACCCGCGATGAGAACCATCTGCGAGTACTGGTCCTCCATCCCCCCACCTCCCTCGCTGATCTGGTAACCCTAGCCCTGCGCCACACGAAGTGCGAGGAAGTCCCCAGCGCTTGTCGCGGCCCAACGGGCTCGGGTCGGGAGGGGGATAAGAAGCGACCATCCGAGCAAGGCTCGAGCCAAGGAAAACGATGGAATCAAGACGGAGACCGAAGGGAGCCCCCTCGAAAATATGAGCGGTACACTCCTCTTTCCGCTCCCGTCTATGAGAGATAAGAAGACATCAAAGGCTCGGACATTCTCCGCCATCCCGAGCCTATGAAGGCCAAGCGTCGCAACCGACGCAAACACTGCCAGTTCCACAAAGACCACGGGCACCATACCGAAGATTGTCACCAACTCAAGGATGAGATCGAGCATCTCGTCCACCAAGGAGACTTATCTCCGTACGTGTCCGAGCGCCAGAAGGAAGACCGTGGCATTCCAGAGGAGATTGACAATCAACCTCACCGGGTCCACATCAATGTCATTTCTGGCGGCGCGGCATCAGGAGGAGATAGTAGCCGAGGAAGGAAGCGTCACGCTGAACGGGCAAGCAGGGCCTCTGAGCCCTCCAATGCCCCACCAGCGACCGAGCAGCAAGCCGTAATATTCTCCGACCAAGACCTAGAAGGGTTATCTACCCCGTACGATGACGCTTTCGTAGGGTCGGCTACTATAAACCATTGTAACGTAGATAGGATATTGGTCGACAATGATAGAGCCCCTGATATACTTTCGTACGAATGCTTCTTTAAGATGGGCGAAAACCCATCCAAGCTCCGCCCGATTCGAACCCCCCTTTGTGGGTTCAACGGCCAGGTAACCTATCCCGAGAGAACCCTAAGCCTGTCGGTCACCATCGTCACCCCTCCCAAAACTGTTACTATTATGGTTGACTTCATCGTGATCAAGGGGATGTCAGCCTATAATGTCATCTACGAACGAGGTATCCTCAGGCAGACAAAGGCAGTGCCCTCCACCTGACACCAAAAAATGATGTTTCCCACTAAATACGGTATCGGGGAAGGCCGAGGTAACCAGGCAATAGCTCGGAGGTGCTACATAATCTCGGTCGAAGCCATAAGGCCAAAGGGAAAAAAGAAAAAGGGCAAGGGAGTCGAGGATAAATCAACAACATCCGAGCCTGGTGGCGAATTGTTGACGGTCTTCCTCAAAGACGACCTGGCCCTAGGAGTAAAAATTGGAGCTGATTTATCACCCGATGTACAAAAGCAATACAAAGATTTTTTTTCGGAGTATATTCAAGTCTTCGCATGGTCTGATGAGCATCTTCCCGGGATCCCTGGGGTGATGGTGGTACACAAGCTCAACCTTGACCCATCGGTGAAACTCATCCTGCAACACAGAAGAAAGCACGCCCCAGAGAAGAAGACGATCATCATGGAGCAAATCCTCAAGGGGAAGAAAACCGGCCTATTTCGACCGGTCCTTTACCCGACATGGCTCGCTAATGTCGTCTTAGTACCAAAAGCTTCGGGCAAATGGTGAATGTGCGTGGACTTCACCGACCTCAACAAAGTCACTCCAAAAGACTGTTACCCGCTGCCGAGCATCGACCAGCTAGTCGACTCAACCTCCGGTAACGAGTTGCTCAGCTTCCTGGATGCCTACTCTGGCTACCATCAAATCCGAATGGATCCTGAAGACATCAAGAAGACAGCCTTCATCATCGACTTCGACATATACTGCTACACCCAAATGCCTTTCGGGTTGAAGAACGCCGGGGCAACATATCAAAGGCTGATCAACCACATTTTCGAAGGACAAATCAGTCGGAACATTGAAGCCTACATCGACAACATGCTCGTCAAGACACCCAAGGCCAAAGACCACTTCACCGACCTAGCAAAAACCTTCGACACTCTCTTGAGGTACAACATGAAGCTCAACCCGGCTAAATGTGCCTTCAGAGTTCAATCCGAAAAGTTATTGGGTTTTCTAGTCACTCAGCGTGGGATCGAGGCCAACCCCGACAAAGTCCAGGCCATCCTTAACATGCAGCCACCTGCTTGCATCTGGGACGTCCAACACCTGACTGGATGATTTGTTGTGCTCAACCGTTTCCTATCTCGAGTGGCCGAACGATGCCTGCCTTTCTTCAAATTGTGGAGAGGGCCGAAATTGACATCTGCTACGTTCGCTTGGGACGAGGAAGGTTAGAGAGCTTTTGCCTAGCTAAAGGAGTTTTTGGCCTCGCCCCGGTGTTATCAAAGCCGGTCTCGAGTGAAATGCTGCACCTTTATCTCTCTTCAACTCCTTCCACGGTGAGTTCGGTCCAAGTTCGAGATGACGCAGGAGTGCAGAGACTAGTATATTACACCAACAAGGTGCTCAGTGAGGCCAAACGATGATACCCCACAACCGAGAAACTCGTGCTAGTGTTGGTAACCTCGGCCAAGCGCCTTCGGCCCTACATTCAAGGGAACTCCATCGTCGTGCTGACCAATGAGCCCCTGAAGAAGATCCTTGCTCACCCTGAACTTCGGGTCACCTCGTCAAGTGGGCCATAATGCTCGAGGCCTACGATATCTCCTATCGCCCCCGCTCGACCATCAAGGGACAGGCACTCGCAGATTTCATCGCAGAGAGTATTGTCCCGATCGAGGAAGTCCGTCCGCGAATGCCCGGGCCCACCTGGGATATTTTCATCGACGGATCCTCCAACTCCGCCTACAGCGGCACCGGTGTTCTTCTCCGATCCCCGAAAAAGTAGAACTGTCATACGCCTTAAAGTTTAACTTCTCGGCATCCAATAACGTCTCCGAGTATGAGGCTCTCATCTCGGGAGCTAGGATGGCACGACGACTGGGGGCCGAATGAGTCAGAATCCACACTGACTCCCAATTGGTCGCCAGCCAGGTCAACGGTGACTATGAGGCTTGAGAAACACCGATGATCAAATACATCCAACTGGTAAGAGGAATAGCCCCATTATTCGAGAGTTTTCAGGTCATCCGGATCACTCGGGAGGAAAACTCCCGAGCGGACGCCCTCTCTCGATTGGCCTCCTCTGTTGCCCCAGAAGGTACACAATCAGTTTTCCCCGAAGAGCTAGAACGACCGAGCATAGAAGCGGAGCTCATGACCGTTGACCAGGCATTATCAAGCGACTGGCGGACCCCCTATATATCCTGGCTCCAGGATTCCCGAGAGCCCTTTAACCCTCGGGACGCTCGAAGACTGAAGTATCAAGCCCGACGTTTCGTCATCTTAGACGACGCTTTGTACCGAAGGTCTTTTTCCGGTCCCCTCCTAAAGTGCCTCAGTATCGAAGAAGCCGATCGAGCAATTCAAGAGGTCCACGAAGGCATCTACGGCGCACATCAAGGAGGAAGGGCGCTCACCAGGATCTTGTTGCGACAAGGTTACCGGTGGCCCACTCTCCAACGTGACTGCTCGGCCTACGTACAAAGGTGCGACCGATGCCAATATTTCGATTATCTGGTCCATCAACCTACCTTAGAGCTCATCACCCTTACCGAGCCATACCCTTTTGCTCGCTGGGAGATCGACATCTTGGGGCCGTTTCCCACAGCCCAAGCCAAGAAGAAGTTCATCATCGTCGCCATCGATTATTTTATGAAATGGATTGAAGCCGAAGCCACCGCTAGGATTACCGAGTCGGTCGTATGGAGCTTCATGTGGAAATCGATCATCTGTCATTTTGGTATCCCCCGAGTGATTGTGAGCGATAATGGTCGACAATTTGATTCTCATTACTTCAGGAACAAATGCGCCGACCTTCACATTCGCAACCACTTCACTTCGGTAGCCCACCCTCAGGCTAACGGACTGGTCGAAAATGCCAACAAAACTATATTAAAAGGCATTAAAGCCAGGCTCGGTAAGGCCATGGGTAACTGGGTTAAGGAATTGGCAAGCGTACTATGGTCGCACAGAACTATTCCAAGAACTGCCACCGGTGAGACACCTTTTCAATTGGTGTACGGCACGGACGCCATGATTCCTTTGGAAGTCAGTAGCCCATCTCTCCGTGTCATCAACTTCTCACCCGAGGCGAATGAGCAAAAACTGCTAGAAAACCTCGGTATGGCAATCGAGATAAGAGAGATCGTGAGCATCCGAGCCATGGAATATCAGCGGCGCCATACTCGATTTTACAATGCCAAAGTCCGAGATAGACATTTCCAACCAGGGGACTTCGTCTTGAGAAAAGTAGAAGCCTCTCGACCACTGGACGCGGTGGGGAAGTTGGCCCCTAATTGGGAAGGCCCCTACCGAGTGATCGAGACGCTCAGGAAGGGGCCATATCAATTGTCCACTATGGAAGGAACGCCTATCTCGCGGACATGGAATGCAACAACATTACGAATGTTTTATTTTTAAGCTTTTCACAAACATGTAAGTAACAAATGGCGATAATTTTCCTTTCATTAATATTTTCCTCATACATCAGATAGGCTACAGCCAGTACAGTGTGTATCAAAAACAAAAATACTACATCCACTGGTACTACAACACGAGCTGATTACTCGACGCGGACGTGGCTAGCACCCCCAGGCCGAGCCATTGACTCTACCCAGCGTAGAAACTGGCTCAGATAACAGGGCAGCTAACCTTGTTCGCCTGGGAAACTTAGAAAAAAAAAGGGGTATCAGAGAAAAAAAGAGGAAGGAAAAAAAGTGAAGGCCTCCTCTGCTACCTCTTTGGAAGGAGGACGGAAGCTGAATAGAAAGTAAGCACCTCCAAGTGGTGCGAGCAAGGATGAAGGCATCCTCCAAAGAGTGAAAGAAGAGGGAAGAAGTTGGTGGAAGAGCAGAAGAGGGAGAAAGAAAGGGGGGCGTCGGGGATGGAAGAGGAGAGAGAAGCGGGCAAAGGTGAGGAAGGAGTAGGGCGAGGTTGCCGTGCTAGATGCCCTGCTCCCTCGAACCTCCCTCCGCTTCTACCTTTCTCCTAAGATGGTTGCCGCGGTCCGACGGTCGGGAAAAGGCGCGCTGCTACTCGTAGTCCCTTCTTGCACGCCGCCCTCCCATCAATGTCCCTTCTTCCACGCTGGAGTAACACGAACACCCTTGGCAGCCGTTAGGATCTCCGTCTTCCAAATCACCTTCCATGTTTCACTGATAACTCCCCAGCACAGAGACAGGCACTTCGCGAGAAGGGAGAAAGAGGAAGAACTTCAAGAAAAGCCTTAAGCGTTGAAGAGAAGTGGAGGCGCCCTCCGGGACCTTTCTTATAGGCCGGCAGGGGGAACGCTTGCCTTAAGTGATCCTCCCCTCGAAAAAATGCGAAAGGCGGCAACCCTTCCCCAAGGGACAGTTGCTTCGTCCCTCCCTCCAATGACCTATCCATGGGAACGTGCGAAATGGCAAGTCATTCAAGGCATGGAAAGTCAGAAAGGCGCCAGTACTACGACAGTAGCCACACGTGAAATATCCGTAAATAAAAACCCCACCTTTTTAGCAACTACAAGTACAGTGGTCATATCGCGCAAAAGGCGGTAAGAAACAATCAACTATGTACTAAATGCTACTGCCATTACACATTGAAAGGGCCAACCTTACACAGCAACAAAAAAGAGAGAGAGAGAGAGAGAAAAGAGTTGGCGCGTCGAACTCATTTTCCTCCTAGTCTTTGGAAATAGGGGAACTCCGAGAGGCTCGCGGCCTTTCTTGAGGTTCAACAGTTGGAGGATCCCCAGCACAAGGGGATCCACCCCCGGTACCCTCGGTGACGGCCGGTCCAGATAATGATCCCACTCGTGTGGGAACTGCCTTGACCGCGTGCCCTCTAGTGGTGACCGGAGTTGGTGATCCCTCTGCCGAGCTGCAGGCATCCCCACTACCTCCTTCGCTCAACGTTGAAGAGAGAGAATTTGTGGTATCCGCGCCCGTGTCGTAGCGTTGCCCAGAAGGAAAAACAAGCTCGTCAGACACCTAGTACTGGGCCTCAACGACCGCTCGATGGTAACCTTGGGCGAATCCCTTCCGTAGCCCCCGACGATAGCCTGGCTCATAATACGAGAAGGCGGCCTTCTCGAGAGCTGCATGATAGCCCTCCGAACTTCTGTATTGTTCTATCGCCTCTGCCTCAGCTCGCTCAGCTTCCTTCTAGAGCTCGGCTACTCTCTGCTCGGCCTCAAACAACTTCCTCTCGGTCTCGGACAGCTTCAACTCGGCCTTAGCCCACATGACCTCGGCTTCCTCCCGCACTCCCTCAGCCCCTCGGACTTGGTTGCTGAGCTCCTCCCTCTCGGCCTTCCACTGCTCGGAGCGCTCGACCTGAGACTGATGCTCCTCTTCCAGGAGTTCACCCTTCAGGTCGGCCATATAGCAAGCCTGGGCCAGTTGATCAGCCAGTGTCCGAGCCTCCTCTCGGCTAGACTGAAACTGGGTCCGGAATGAAGTTGCCTCCCGTTGAGAGACTTCGAGCTCAAAAGTCAACTGATTGATCCTCCGATCAGACTTAACACGAGCCTGAGAGAGGGATCTCTCTTCACTATCCAGCCGACCGAAGAAGTCAGTTATCTCAGCCCCCAGTTGGGCCATGAGCAAACCGCCCTCCATAACCCTCTGTGGACGCACTTTTTGTTTAATAAAATCGTTGTTTATTTGTTTATTGGCGTTTATTAAGTGCGTGGGCATGCCAGTCACAAAGTGACGATTTATTGTGCGCTCGATCTGACTAATCAGACGATTGTGTGGTTCGTGTCGGGACTGGAACCCGCCGCGCCATAAAGGTCACGGCGTCATTTACATCCCCTCGGAGAGGGGAACACTCTTGATTAATCGCCGGGAAAAGGGGCCTCATGGCCAGAAAATTAGTTACGTGAAAAGTCTATTAGGAAGCATTGAAATCCCCGTGCGAGGGTGAGAAGAAAGCATTCGAGATTATGTCGGTCATTTGTTGACCATTTGATGTTCGGACAAGTGTCCGGTTTGAGAAACGAGTAATCATCATAGGAAAACCGGAGCATATGTATGCCGGGTACGACAAATTTATTGTTCACAGGAACTGGAAGCATTCGGTTAAATCCCGGTTAGAGCGGTCAGAAATCGGTGAGTTTATTGGCCCGGTGCAAGATCGAGTCAGGACCATTCCGGGGGCGCCTCCCGCGGTCCAAACGAGGCTTGCGTGGGCATCATTAATATTTCCGGTGCCGAGGGACAGCGGGAAAGTGTCCCGGGACTATATTCTAAAACAAAGATGTGTACAGAGATAGCCGGCTATAGGCCTAGGATGTGGGTCAGGTGATGACCATGGTTGGGGCGAACCCGAGGTCCGAGCATGACTCACGACGGTCTTATTGATGTCCCTATGCGTAGGGTTCGAGGAGGACGAGAGCCGCCTCATTCCATTCGGGTTTTGTCGGTCACTCATGGACCATTTTGTGTTCGGACGAAGGTCCGTGTAGAAAATAAGACGGTGACGGGAGCAAATCCGTGCAAATGTCTGCCGTGAGTACGGCAAGTTTAATGCGAGCGCAGAATTAGATCCCGGTATATATATATGTCGGTCACTAACGGACCATTCATTATTCGGACGGAAGTCCGTATTAATAGCGTCAAGGACAACGGTAAAACCGTACGGACGTCTGCCGTAGGTGCGGCAAGTTTAATGTGGGTGCAGGATCGGATCCCGATGAAGATGGGTCAAGCTGATGATCTATGGGCCCGAGGTGGTTGCGAACTATGGCCATGTCGGGGTTTCCGAGGACCACGTCTGATGCCACGAGGCGTCATTACTTTTCTCTTCACGCATAGTCTTGGAAAACGAAGGTTCCAAGGTATACGTGCGTGTCGGTCATGGTCGGACCATTCATTGTTTGGACGCGAGTCCCCGTTTGAAGCATCGAAGACGATGATAAAACCGTGCAAATGTCTGCCGTAGACACGACAAGTTTAATGTGGGGTTGCGGGATTAGATCCCGGGAGACTCGGGTCGAGTTAACGAACTATTGGCCCGAGATATGTTCGGATCACGACCATGTCGGAGGTTCCGAGGTCCACATCCGATACCACAAGGCATCATCGATTTTCTCTTTGCACCCAGCCCAGGGGTGTGAATTGTTAAGTGCGAAGCCCGAACTCACCAACGTGAGCCCTCGCACGCGGATCGACCTGCGCGGTCAGGTCGCGGGGGTCAAGGGGGCAACGCCCCTTGCGGGGGTTTCCGGGGGCAGCGCCCCCGGAACAAAATTTGGATTATGGAAAGGGGAAACTTTTTATTAGTTTTATTCATTAGCTTCAAGTCTCTTCTCTCATTTGATTAATCATTTTCTCCCTTTCAGGCACGCCGGCTTAAGGGAAGCAAAGAGGGGAGCGCGCCGGTTAATGGAAGCCCAAAAGGGCACGCCGGAATAGGTGGTGCAAAGTTTGGGCGCGCCGGTTAATGGCCAATGGAGGAGGGTGCGCCGGAATTGGCCCAATGAGGGGGGGGCGCGCCGGTTATATGGCAAGAAGGAAGAGGGCCAGGGGCGCGCCGGAATAGGCTGAAAAAGGGGGAGGAATAGTGTAGCGCGCCGGTTAGTGGCAAGGAAAAATGAAAGGGGTTTTGAGTGTAAGGCTAAATCGGCGCGGGGCGGTACCGCGCCGGGTTAGCCCACGCCGGATTAGGGCGCGCCGGGTTAAGCTTCTATGAGGTTTCTTTCGTTCTTTTATGCTCTGTTTCTTGTTTCTTTCACCTGTGGGTTGATTTATTGATTAGTTTGTTTATCGAACTGATAGATTAAGTTTGTGGAGAGGAAGTTTAAGTGTTTTAGTTGTTTGCTAGGGTGAATTAGCATGAAGATATGAATGTTTTATTAGAAGAGTTTGTTGCAGGAACTCGAAGGCTCAGTCATGATCAAAGGCTTCAAGCATGTGATGTTCTGGCCCTCAGAGAATAGCTTGATTCATTTGTTCCTGGCGAAAAATGGGCAGCACCTCCCCCGGACTGAGGCTTGCCAGAGATAAATAGGGGAACACCAAACGGAGCAAAGCTCCGGGGTGAACCTCAAAACTCAGAGTAAGAACTCCGTTAACCCGTAAGTGCATGTGGAGACTCGAGGACAAGCCTTCAAGAGTTCCAGCAACTCAGGGTGATGATCTTGTAGGTGGGATAGGTGTATGCCGTAAGAGGCCATGAATATTCATCCGTCGACGAACTCCTTCGAAAGGCCATGCTACGGAGGAGCATGCTTCGAAGGGCCCTGGATGAGGAGGAGGAGGAAGGGGAAAGATGAAGAAAGACAAAAGATCGTGTTTGCCAATAAGGGGCCTTCTGTTTATTCATCCACCAAAGGGGGGAAACATGGCTCAAGCCCAAGAAATTTCATCTCCACGGAGGAGAAATACATTATGGAGGGATAAAAAGGGGGGAAGAGATACATGGACGGGGGGAACAGAGCACAAGCTCTTCCCCCCCCCCAGCTCACCTCTCGCTCTCAACCTCACTCTCTTCTTCTTCACCTCACGGGCGTAGGGACGGGGGGCTTCTTCTCTTCGGGTGGCATTCTCTTCTTCTTCAGCCTGTCTCTCTTCCCTTCTCTCTTCTCTTCAATGGCCAGCCATGGGGGTTCTCTCTTCAATAGCCCATCCTCTTCTCTGTCCAACATGCAGAGTATATGTAGCCGGCTGCCCTTTCTTGGCTAGGACGGAAGGATCCCGCCAACTCATTCGTCTGTGGTGTCGTCCGTTGATTTGCACAGTACAATGGCATTTATCTGAGGAAGGGATGTTTGCTGCTACTACTCCCCCATCGATGCTTGTCTTCACCGTCGATGCAGCTGCGTTGTCGGACGGAGGTGGAGACAGGGCTCCAGAGCATTGAATGCCCATGGAGACAGAGCTTCAGAGCATTGAATGCCCTCTAGGCACTAGGCTGATGCGAAAACAGGGTATCGGCTAGCGGACGGGACTGCATTTGAGTTAAACCGGCGCGGTGTTGTGCGCGCCGAATTAACAACACATAAAGGGGCATGCCGGACTAGCATCATGTAAAGGGGCGCGCCGAGTTACAACCAATATAGGGCGCGCCGGTTTAATGGCCACAGGAGGGGCGCGCCGGTTTAAGGCCCAAGCAAGGGCGCGCCGGTTTAAGTGCAGGCCGTGTCGGATTAGACTTTATCTCGGAGTCGCGGCTCTTCGGATGGATGCTTGTCCTCCCGTGTTGCTTTAGTGGTAATGCACCGCCGTTGGGGTGTTTAGTTCAGGGCCTCTGAATCCCGATTCTGAGCTTTGAGTGATCTCCGATGCGTGCCGGACATGTGTTCGAATTCTTGAGTTTCTTTTGATTCGGCCGTTGGGAATGCCGACTGGAGAGTGGGGGCCATCTCTTCAGCACGAGGGGCTTCTTTGTTGGGTGGCAGAGCACCGGGCAGGTATTCATCCTTCTCGGAGGAAGCATAGGGTTTATTCAACCTTCCCGTCTTTGACTCACTCTTGAGTGCTGAGACGTGCATGCTATATGATCATCATCATTTTTTTGACGTCCACACCCTCTCGAAGAGCAAAGAGGGGGGACCGTGTCTGATTTCTTCCCAATTCAACGAAGGCACCACGGATCGGCACCGATGATGTAGAGAAGCCCGGAAGAGGGGTGCACCAACCGAGGGAGGAGGAATCCTCTCTGGAGGAGCCGGGATCGAAGCATCTCCCCCGAGCGTCCCCACTTCCGGGATGACAGCGCTCGGCACGGACTGGGATGTCGCCTCGTCTGGCGCCCCACCAACTTTGATCGGGAATTCAGAGGCCATCGCCTTGATCTGCGGTCTGTTAGGTTCTGTAACACCTCCCCCACCAGTGGCAGTCGTCTCTGGCTTGATGGACGGGAGATCTTGGCAGTGAACTTCCTCGACTGAGTGCTCCTCGACCAAGCGGATGCGCCCCTTGATCAGGTGAGCATGCTCCTCGGCCGGACGGGAGACCCCCGCCTTCTTTAACCGCTTCTTCTCAGTGGTCCGAGCCTTCATCGAAGACAGGAGCAGCCGCCCCCCTGGATCCTTGCGCTTGGCCCCGCGGCGCTCGGGAGCATCTCCCCGAGCAATCTGCTTGCCCCGGTCTCACACACAAGAAGGGTCCCTAGAAACTTGGAGTTCACTAGGGGCAGGTGTCTCCTCCAGATCGATGATCTCCTGCTCCGACAGTTGTTCCCCCTCGTCATTCACCCACCTAGAATCTAAGCAGTAGAAGTCAGGACATCAGAAGAGAGCCTACCTGCTCGGCCCAGAAGTAGCAACGTGGGACCCTAAGGTTCTTACCTTTAGACGACAACGCACGGGAGGGATAATCCTCGATATTGACCGAAGTCATCAACTGGGCGGTCGACCTGCGATTCTCTTGGAGAACCCTAATCTCCTCCTCCAGTTTCGAAGGAACCGTCGCCTGCTTTGGGGGGATAGACGGATGAAAATTCACCGCCGTCGGGAAATCCCAGGGGGTGTCATCCACAGACGAACCCACCCAAAAAAATTTGCTCTTCCACCCCTTGTGAGAAGAATCTTTGGCGGAAAGGGACACGCATCTCCTTCCCCTCCTCGCCTGAAGATAGAAGAAGCCCTTACCCGCGTGGGTCTGCTCCTTCAACTCAAAGAAAGAATTGAAAAGTTCCAAAGAAGTGCGAAGCCCACACGAGCGACAGAGGAAGATGAAAGTATATGAGTTGGAGACCAACTAGATAGAAGCCAGTCGGTAAAATTGAAGCAACCGCACGACAAAAGGGTGGAGAGGGAGACGAAACCCACACTTCCAAGCCAAAAGGAAAGTACAGAAGAGGCCCGGACGGTAGGACAAGTTGGATTCATGAGGCTGCAACGGAGAGAGAAAATACTTCCACGGCAGCCCATACCGCTTTTCCATCCTCTTTACTTCGGCCTCGCCCAGCTCGCTACGCATGGGATGCTCAGGCTGAGGCACCAAACTTCCCTCGCCTGGCCCGGCTTCGCGCATCTCGGTCAAAGGATGTTGTTCCGCCATGGAAGAAAGAGAGGAACTGGAAGAGGAGGAAAAGAGCGTCGAATCAGACGATTCAGGAAAAGGTGGAAGTTGGCAAATCACCGCCGCCGTAATCTCCACTAGCTCCACAAAGGCCTCCGTGAGTCGCTACTCTTCCTGATCGCTCTCACGAAGCATGAGCCCTTCTGAAATACCGGCACGATAGAAAAAGGAAACCCTAAACGAAGGCGGTTTGGGATGCAAGCACGCGCAATATTTATCTCCCCATGAACTTGGCGGGAAACGGCGTGACGTTTCGAAACCCAAGGAGGGGGTTCCTCACATTGACTCAAAGAGTCATCATTACAGGCAAACTCCTAGAATAGCCACATTAAGTGGCCCCTGTAGGAGATAATTTCCCACCCAAATCGAGCCACCAATGTCATCCCCATAACTAGTACTCATCCGAGCCCAATCTTGGCTCTGGAGTAGGAGGGGGACAAGTGGAGAGG
Organism: Amorphophallus konjac; assembly: GCA_022559845.1. Classification (NCBI taxonomy): domain Eukaryota; kingdom Viridiplantae; phylum Streptophyta; class Magnoliopsida; order Alismatales; family Araceae; genus Amorphophallus; species Amorphophallus konjac. Next base: position 176,144,402 of record CM040127.1, on the reverse strand, counting down.
GGGAAAATATGCCGCCTGACAGCATGGCCCAACTAGGTCCAATTCGACCAAACCAGGCCCAGCTCCCCAAAGTGACATCCCCATTTTGGGTCCACTTACTTAAAGCCCAAAAACCCACTCGGAGCAGCACTCCCTAGGCGGCCCTCAGGTCCGGAAGTCCGAGCGACAGATCGGTCGAGAGATCCCCTGCGGGGACCCGACATGGCCTACCCGAGCTATACACTCATCGCTCAGGATAAGATCCCGAGCAAGTGCCACTGGCTCGGATCGACTATCGGAAGCTCAACCAGGCGTCCGTTATGCATCCAACAGGAGCAGGGAACTCCAAGAGATAGGGGAGAGCAAGAGTCCTTATGCCGTAAAGAGCCCACTACCAGGACGTAACTCCCTGAAGCCCCCTCAGCTCCCGGGATTGTTACGATAAATGGATTGCTATATAAACTGCAGGGAGACCCTCCAAGAGGAAAAAAGGCATCAATCTTGAGAGCAAACCACCACACCTCTTGGTGGAGAATAATCTCGCGCCCCTCCTCCTTCTACCCCTCTCTTCGCATTCATGCTCTATCGCACTTGTAGACATAAGCATCAGAGGGTTTTCCCCAGGGACTCCTCCCTGGGCACCTCTGATCCGTTTCTTATCTTGCAGTTCATACAGATGTGGTGACCGTGACCAAAGATTCTTCCTGGATCTCACAGCTTAAGATCAGCGCGAGATTACGCCTTTTTAGAATCGTATCTTCGAAGTCATGCAATGTGCCGACCAGGAGAAGGTTCACCTTGCTACATTCCAGCTTAACAAAGATGCGCGTACATGGTGGAAATCTATACCTGCACCACCTGTAGACTCACCACACAGTTGGGAAGGATTTCTCACGCTCTTTCGAGCCAAATATTTCTCCGAGCATGTTAAGGAGAGGAAGGCGACAGAGTTTGCTTCATTGCGTCAAAGTATGATGACGGTGGCCGAGTACGAATTTCAATTTTCTCGTCTGGCACCTTATGCTCAACATCTAGTGAGCACGGATCTTCTTAAAGCAAATCGCTTTATGGACGGGCTGCGACCCATTTTTATCCAGCAACCAGAATATTCGGAGCTACGCTGAAATGGTCCAACAAGCTCATCTGTGTGAAAGGACCTTGGAAAAGGTCGAGAAACTTAAAGGAAAAGGGGTGGAGTCTAGCTGAAGGTCGGATCAACAAGGAAAGAAAGAGGAAAAATTCAGCATCACTTACAAATCCCGGGATAACAACAAGAAGAGATCTTGAAGTGGTAACAGGAGCGGAAGCCACAAGAACAAGAAGATAAAGGAAGAAGAGAAGGCTCTTACAACTGCTTGCTCATTCTGTGAAAAATTCGGCCATTCGGCTGAAGAATGTTGGAAGCACTTAGGTGCATGCCTAAGATGTGGAAGCCGGGAGCACCGCATGTCGGATTTCCCCCTTATCAAAGATCAGTCTTCCAACGGTGGACGGAAGCGACAGGCTCGTCTCAACGCCATTCTAGATGATGAGGAAGCGCATAAGGATGATGGACTTATTGAAGGTACTATTCATGTTTATTCCCATCCCGCATTCGTGTTATTCGATACTAGTGCTACTCATTCCTTTATATCAACTACTTTTGCAAAAACCTTACCAATTTCAGCGATTCCTTTACCATCGGACCTAGCTATTACCACACCCTTAGGTTCTGGAACTAGGCTTACAACTTATTACCCCGATAGTGAGGTAATTGTAGAAGAACATAATCTTCCTGCTAATCTTGTATGTCTTGACATGAAAGGCTATGATGCCATATTAGGGGTTGATTGGATGGTAGACCACTACGCCTATATAAATTGTCGTAGTAGGATAGTTTCCTTCCAAAAACTAGGTCTCCCATAATTTTTCTTTCTTGGCATCAAATACCGGAAGCATCCCTCTCTTATTTCTTCTCTTCACGCTTGCAAACTCATCTTGCAAGGATGTGAAGCTTTCCTTGCCTCCGTAGTAGTTATTGAGTCTAAGGAAATTCAGATAGAAGAAATCCCCGTAGTTAGGGAGTTCCCTGATGTTTTCCCTTCCGAGTTACCTGGCTTACCGCCCGAAAGGGAGGTTAACTTCACCATCAAACTCGCACCCGAAGCAGCACCAGTGTCAATAGCTCCTTACATGATGTCCCCCACGGAACTGAAGGAACTAAAGAAGCAACTTCAGAAGCTGCTAGAAAAAGGCTTCATTCGACCTAGCACATCCCCTTGGGGTGCGCCAGTCTTATTTGTCAAGAAGGACGGTTTCCTTAGACTATGCATTGACTACCGGCAGTTGAATCAACTCACCATCAAGAACAAATACCCACTACCATGTATTGATGAGCTATTTGACCAATTGTCTGGCGCGTAGTACTTCTCCAAGATCGATCTTAGGTCAGGCTATCATCAACTGAGGGTCAAGGATGAAGACATTCACAAGACTGCTTTCCGAAGCTGATACGGACATTATGAATTCATGGTTATGCCGTTCGGTTTAACTAATGCACCTATTGCATTCATGCAACTGATGAATAATGTGTTCAGGCCTTATCTTGACCAATTCGTGGTCGTGTTCATTGATGATATCCTCATCTATTCAAAGACAAGGGAGGAACACGAGGAACATCTAAGGATTTCCTTGCAAACTTTGCGAGAACATCAACTTTATGCAAAATTAAACAAATGTAAATTTTGTCTTAAGGAGGTCTCTTTCCTTGGCCATATCATTTCTAAAGAAGGCATTGCAGTAGATCCTTCTAAGGTTGAAGCTGTTAAGAATTGGAGCTGACCGAACACGGTATCTGAAGTTCAAAGTTTCATTGGCTTGGCGGGTTATTATCGACGATTTATCAAAGATTTCTCCAAGATTGTGGCTCCTTTGACCATACTCACTAGAAAGGAAAATCCTTTTGAATGGACGAAAGAATGTGAAGAAAATTTCTTGGCTCTTAAGAAGCATCTCACCACGGCACATGTATTGGCGTTGCCTATTGAAGGTGATGGATTTGAAGTATACACTGATGCATCTGGCATTGGTCTAGGGTGCGTTCTCATGCAAAATTACAAGGTCATTTGCTACGTTTCAAGACAATTAAAGAAACATGAGGAAAATTATCATGTTCATGACCTACAGCTGGCTGTTATGGTATTCGATTTGAAGATTTGGCATCATTACCTTTATGGAGAGAAATTTATTGTGTATTCAGATCACAAGAGCCTAAAATATCTCTTTTCTCAAAAGGAGTTCAACATGAGGCAAAGACGATGGTTGGAGTATCTCAAAGATTTTGATTTTGCTATTCAATATCACCCTGGAAAGGCAAATACTGTTGCCGATGCGCTCAGCAGGAAACCGATAGGGAAGTTATCCAGTCTGAAAGGTATGTCCAATCTTATTTCTAAATTTGCTCAGTTGAATTTAGATGTTGATCTGAAGATAGAAGATTACTTTATAGCCAATATTAGAATACAACCAACATTGATTGAAGATTTAGTAAAGTTACAAGAAAATGATCCAGTATTATTGGAGATTAAGGCTGATATGGAGCAACGACCGGATTTCCTTATTGTAAATGATGGAAGAATATTGTTTCAAGGCCATATCTGTATCTAGGATCATGTTGATACTAAGAAGATGATCTTCGATGAAGCTCATAAGTCAAAATATACGGTCCATCCTAGTGCTACCAAGATGTATCAAGATCTTAAAAGAAATTATTGGTGGCCCAATATGAAGAGAGAGATAGCAGACTATGTGTCACGTTGCCTTACTTGTCAGCAAATTAAGGCAGAACATCAAAAGACTACTGGAAAACTACATCCCTTGGAAATTCTGGAATGGAAATGGGAGAGTATAGGAATGGATTTTATCATGGGACTGCCTAAATCAAGAGGTGGACATGATGGAATATGGGTAATCATAGACCATTTAACAAAATCAGCTCATTTTCTACCAATTAAAAGCCGATGGTCTATAGATATCATAGCTACTTTATATGTAAAGGAGATCGTTCGATTACATGGTGTCCCTATCACCATTATTTCTGATCGAGATCCTTGATTTACTTCATAATTTTGGAAAGGGCTACAACATACTCTAGGAACCCGATTGAATTTCAGCACTACTTTTCATCCACAAACTGATGGTCAAATAGAAAGAACCAATCAAGTAGTAGAGGATATGCTGAGGGCTTGTGCTCTCGATTTTAGAGTAAATTGGCATGACCACTTGTCTCTAGTAGAATTTACATACAGCAATAGCTACCAGGCCAGTATACATATGGCACCATTAGAGGCACTATATGGAAGAAGTTGTCATTCACTTATATGTTGGAATGAAGTAGGAGAAAGGTAATTTCTCGGGCCCGATATTATAAGAGATACTACCGAGAAGATAAAGCTTATTCGGGAGAGACTCCAGATGGCCCAAGATAGGAAGAAATCATATGATGATAACAGAAGATGCGACCTGGAATTCCAAGTTTGAGATCATGTGTTTCTTAAGGTTTCTCCGGGTCGAGGTATTCGAAGATTTGGTATTAAAGGCAAGCTCACTCCAAGATTCATTGGCCCCTTTGAAATTCTTGAAAGGGTTGCTGAAGTTGCATATCGAATAGCTCTGCCCCCTCAATTAGCTGGAGTTCATGATATATTTCACGTATCAATGCTTAAAAAGTATGTCTCCGACCCATTTCATGTCATAAATTATGACAACCTGGGTAATAAAAAGGATTTGACGTACGAGTAAAAGCTAATCAGAATACTTGAACGAGAAGTACATCAACTTCGGAATAAGACTATTCCAATGGTCAAAGTCCAATGGACCAAATTATGGCCATAAGAAGCAACATGGGAAACTGAAGAAGCTATGCGCAAAAGATTTTCTGAGCTATTCAACTATAAGTACACTCTCCGAAAATTCCATATATTGAATTTGGGGACCAAATTCTCTTAACTGGGGGAGGGTGTAATAACCCAAGATTTAGTAAATAATATTTTCAATTTTCTAGAATATATTAGGATTTTTTCTAGATTTTTATAGAAAAAAATAGAAGTAATTCAAGAAAAATGAGTTATTAAATGAATTATAGTTAATAAATCAAGCCCAATATTTATTTAAATAAATCTAATCTTTTTAGGCCCAAAAGACCCAAAACCAAGCCCATAAGTCTTGACCCATATTCTGGAAGCTTAAAAAATCCTATTTACGGAATATAGATAGATAATAGGAGATAATATCAAAAGAGTTTGGAAACATTTCAAATTCGACACCCAACAGTATAAACGGCCTATCGGGCGACCGCATGGGGCATAAAACGGTCTAAAACTAGACCGCTAAGCATTGCAGATTCCGTGAATGGAAGAAGGTATGAAAAAAATGGGATCCTTGGCATCCTAATCACCTAGGATCGATGCTATCCCTTAGTTAGAAGAGTCTAGAATGATAGAGGATCGAATTGAAAACCTAAATTGGACTCTATGTTCGTTCTAATCCACATAACCCTAGCTAACCCTATAAATAGACCTAAGGTTTCACATGCGCGACCCTTATGTTTGACTCGTGTGGAACTAAGGCAAGGAAGCATTTTCTAAAATAGGTTCTTTAGAATATTTGGTTCATAATACTAAGGACTAACTACCCTCAAAATTTCGTTCTAGGAGATCAAGCTTACAAGGAGTTAGAGGTCTGCAAAGTCCCTGGTTCGGCACAAGAATCTCAGGAAATTATGCTAACTGGCCGGATTGAATAGCAAATTAGAAGCCCTAAATGACGTAATTATATAGGGGTTCTTTAGAGTTATTTGTTCCTTTTAGTACCCTCTTCTTACCCTCCAAATTTTATGGTATTAGGTGAAGAGAATCGGATGATAGAAAACCATGAAGTTACTGGTTCGGTTTTGAACGAGCAGAAACTAGAGTCTACTTCCAGCACTAAATTCAAAGACTAAAGCCCAGATCAAAGGTAGCTTATCTCATAAAAGGCTTAAACTCAATGCTAGGAATAAAAGTCCTCTTCTTACAATCAATTTCATGTTTTGTACACGGAGCATTTGGGATTTTATTTTGACTATGCATATAGGATTATATAGCATGCAAGAACTATACCCTTAAAACAAGAAAATGATCATTTGAATTTATTTAATTCAACCCATGCATCTCCATGTCTTAATATAGTGTTATTAGGCCATATTTATAATAGCCTTAGCTTAGTATATATTTCGGTTTTGTTACTGTTTTTCAGTAGACAGGAAGAAACGGTCTTCCTAAGACCGCCTGAGAATCCTTGTGGTCCTACGATAGACCGCTAGAGCCTATGAAACGGTCCTCCCGAGACCGTTTGACGATTCTGAGTTCTGTATTAATTGTTAATCCGAAACATAATGCAGAATAGCCCTATATATCATATGCTAAGCCTAGATAATTATGTTATTCCTATATTAAGTCTTGTGTTCATACACTTGGCTATATTATTATTTATTCTAGCAGATTTCATGTTCCTTATGCACGTTGGTATTATTTTAAACTTATGTTAAATTCATGGCCAAAACCTTATACTTTTCTAATTGCATTTCACGTGGTTCACGACTTGTCTAGTTTTAACTTGATCACTGTTTTATCATGATCTTTCTCATCTATGAGTCATTTTCTTAAGTACATGGCATATACTCCGGTATGTGACCATTAGTTACACTTTGCACTTATAGGCACACTCTCTAGTACTTATGAACCTCTCCGCCAGATATTCCTTCTGTCGGACTAGGGGATTATGTTTCAAGGCCTCCGTAAGACTCCGCGTGTGCGGGATTCCCACTAGGACGCCGAGCTCGTTGTACATCTAAAACCCAATTTATCTAGAAAGCACTTTACCAATGTTTTATGTATTCTGGACCTTAGCAGCCATATGGACGACTGTTAAAAGGCACCAAGCGGCCATTCACTAGACCGCATAGCTCTAGAAAGCTTTCTTGAGTTGACCCTTGTTTTTCGTGCATCGACTCTATTTTATGAAATGGTCTAGACTCTAACCGCTTTCTGCATAAAACGGTCCAGTAAATGACCGCTTATTTCCTGATTTAGTCTAACCCAAGGTTTGACCTTTGGGATTGGTTTTCTTGAGTTCCTAGATGATCTTAGGATAATCTGGAATACCCACACTGTGTTAAGAAGGTTAACATTAAGTTATGAAATTTAATGAATATACCGTTATGCTACCGGACTACCGCCGTAGCATAATGTCCTTTTTAAATCATTCTTTGAAATCAAATCAAATCTTGGTACATTCTATACCTTGGTTACTTGATCATTAAACTTGTTGTTTGAAATTGAATTATTGGCCAACATTATTGCTATATCTCGTAAAAGTAGTTGGATTTATAACTTGAAGATGCAAGATCGGGCACATATTGTGTCCAAGGGCTCTATGCTAGTCCCCACGGCCGATGGTCGGAAATGAACTATAAACCATGGCGTATGATGATACTAGCGTCGCATTGTGCTGGGAGTACTTTCTCTTATAAATGAGTCAAATTCATGATGCTTCTTATGTAAATTACATGCTTGTTAATGACTTTCTGGTACATAGCCTTTACAAGGTTGTGTGAAGTACTTTCTAGATACATGCCCGTACATTCTTGTTCATGAAAGGCCAAATTTACATCTACATAATGATCTTGCTTGTTCATGATCAATACTTATTCACGTCGACTTGCTCAGTTATTTCGTGATTTTTGGTTATCTTGATTTATATCGATTGTTTATCACATTCTTATTTTATCTTAATTCTAGAGCTAAGACGTTAATCACTTAAATATTACCTTCATGTTGATACGAAGATACCTACTGGGCAAGTGTCCTCATACCTACTTTCTCAATTTTCCAGGAAGTATAGGTGAATCGGATTCGGAATATACAAGTAGCAGATCCGAGAGTGATCGAAAGTCAAATGGATCCAGAGAAGACCTAGTTGTCAAGTGTTTAGTCGAGTCCTATTGTAATTTTCCATTTTCTTGAGTCTATGATGTAAGTATGGTTAAGTCATGGATCCAATGTACTTATGGTTATTAGTATGAAATAAAGTGAGAATTTTAGAAAAAAATTACTTGTGCAATTACTTTTGTGTGATTGTCTTGCGCTCTGATTTCTTGCTTGCGAGAGACTTACCATGCCGGCTGTTCACGTTCTGATATTCCTTCCGTTGTATTAAAAGCTCGGGACGTGACAACAGCATCCTCCTGGTGCGGAGGCCGCATACATTTCATTCCGAGGTTCCTTTACCTCTTAATGTATTCAAGAGCCATCTTGTCTGCCCTTTGCCTTGTTGAGTAAAGTTCAGCCACTGTGACCTCCCTCTCGGTGACATGAAATCTTTCCCTAAATTTCTTCTGCATGTCTGGCCAGTCGCTGATCGACCCGATCGAAAGGCTGGAGTACCATTCGAATGCAAGCCCGGTTAATGATGACCCAAAAAATTTTAGCAGATATGACTCATCCGTTGCTAGGTCGCCCATGATGGTCATGTAGTATGCAATATCCTCTTTCGGGGAGCCCTTCCCGTTGAACTTGTCAAATTTGGGCGGCTTGCTAATCCCAGAGAGGAGCTGCTTAGCTGCATGATGAGGCGGGTATGGTACCTGATAAGCATCAAACGTGACATAGTCACCTTCATTTCGCTCAGAGAGCTTTAATTCAATCATCCTCTCCACCATCAATCTGTTCACAGCGGTTGGATCGACTGGCTCGGGGTAGAAGTGTGATGGCTGCAGGTATGGGGTGACCAGGGTGGTCGCCTACGGTGGAGGACGCAGCAATGGCAGTGCTTGGTGCACCCGAGGCAGTATCAGTGGCAACAGTGGCCGAAGCAGGCACTGCTGGGTGGCCGCTTGACTGTGATCCACCGGCTGAGGCAGAGTGTATATTGGTGGAAAGTCGCATGGTTTAACAACCCCCTGCAATGATTCACCCTGCATCTCGGGTTGTTTGGAGGTCGAGGTTTACTCTGTCCTCGCATGCAATTGTTTCTTCAGAAGTTCTATCTCCTACCGGTATTGTTGTAGTAGCATCATCACTGATGGGTCCATAGTTGCTGTGCTGGTGGTGGCTTCCACTACCTCCCCTGAAGTGCCTTCGGGCGAGGTGTTCAGCAAGACATCTTTCTCTTCAATTGTTATCACAATCGCGGTAAGGGTAGTGACTTCTTCAGATAGCATTTGCTTTCCTCTTACCGCCCTCAGCATTTCCTTTGCGGCTTCCGTTCTCCTGGTGTTCGGCCCTGGCCTCTCAGCTAATCGGGCCAATTCTTCAGGCTCCTCAAGCAGACCCATATATCTACCGGCTATCCCGGTCATATTCAAGCGAAGACTCTCATTTTTTCTTCTTTGTTTGTAGACCCTCCTTTTGCATGACCGGGGAAAGTCAATCTCTCAAATACAAAAATTCTTCTTTTCTCCTTTTGTTGGGGAGAGGCTTCATCGGCCTTGCAATCTGGGTCGTCTTCATATCCATTGTCGTCAACTGACGACGTCATTCTTCTCTCTTCTTCTTCTTCTACTACCGTTGGTGAGCAGTCCTCTTCTTTGACCGCGGCTGCTTGAAGCAGTCGTTACTGGCCCAGTGAGGGGTTACCTAGACCCCTGAAATAGCTTCTGACCATGTTGGTCATCTCTTCTTGCCCCCGTCCCTGATGTAGGACTGGGGATAGCTGTCGACCTCCCACTGGAGAGACGTAGGCTAGCCGGGCTCTTCCGACGGGTTGCTCAAATCTTCTTCCCACTGTGGGAATATTGGCTTGTCAGGCGCATGCCCTGAAACTAGCGCGGCATGGTGGATCCGCAACCTTCTCTTCTGTTCTTGGGGCCAAGCCCCTCTCATTCCGCTTCTCCGTCTTAGCAAGCTCGGAGCAGCGGTGAACAGGTTCCTCTTGGCGGACATGTTGGATCTTCTTGGGAACCCACACCTACTTGAACACTTTCAACCTTGGGGCCAGTTCTCTTTGGCCGTGGCAACCAGTTTCTTCTTTCTCAGCCCTTCTTCCCGACAGGGCCAGGAAAAAGTTGCGGGTAGGTACGGTAGGGACCACCCGACCTGGGATTACTTGGGCGTCGCGTCCGTCCATGAAAATGCGAACACCACCGATTAGAGTAGATTTGTTGGACATTGATAGTCGTCCAGTGATGGGAGCAGCAGCCCTCCTTCGGGAGTTCTTCTGGCGGCGATCCCCGGGTCTGTTGTAGTGAGTGGGATGAGCCCCATGGGCTACATGGTGCACCATGGAGCTTGCTAGCTGAATCCGGCCTATTGGCAGGCCTCTACAGGTTTGAGTATTGGCAACCTGAGGCTTCTTACTGATGTCATCCCTGACCACCTCTGGGGCTTCGACATTCAGCACATCGGTGAAGGCTATCCCCAAGAAGTTGGGGAAGCCGACCACTGGTGGGAAGGTGCCAAAAATGGTCGGTACCGATAGATACCCACTAGCAGCATGGTTGGCCACGATCGCGGGGCCAAAAGTCAGAGCAGCAATTCCAGCAACCATCGTTGTCTACTGAAATCACAGAAATAAACAAACAATCAGTGCTCCTTGAGAGGGCCCCCGAGGCACACTTATCTTGGCAAAGAGATGAAGGGAGACTGAGTCCCACTGGGTATGCCAGCTTGTGGGGATGGATTTTCACTAAAAAAATTTTTCTTTATTAATTGGGATTTGTTAGATTTATTTATTTATTTATCAGTTTATTTGAAAAGATTTATTTTGGTCCCACCGGGCATGCTAGCTTGTGGAACACACACATTTTTTGTTTAATTTTTTTATTTTATTTGATTTATTTATTTATTGGTTTATTTATTACGTAGGCGTGCCAGTCACATAAGTGACAAATTTATTATGCCCTCGATTTGACTTAGTCAGAAGAATGTGAAGTCTGTGTCGAGACTGGCAGTCCGTCATACCATAAAGGTTATGACGTTAATTACATCCTCCAAGCAGAGGAAAATCCTTCATTAATTGCCAAGATAATGGGCCACTGAGGCTATATAAACGTGCAGGCATAAGTGAACCAGCGAGAGTGATAATTCATAATGCGGGAACAAAACATAAGCTCGAGCACGCATTTCAAATTTATTCACAACCTGGAGCCCTCGGTACATGGCGGAGAACGTAGGTCCGAAGACCACCATCGCGTATAGTGAGAGCTTCTGGTCAGAGCTAGTTTGACCTTCGGAAGATCACCATTTGATATATCGAGGCCCGAGATGATGACAAATATTTGGCAAACATGCATGCGAAACAAGCAAGCAAGGCAACAAAGATAAGTGTGTTCAAACACAATTGCACATTCAAATAGAAAGCAAGCTCAGCTAATTGATTTATTATTATTTATTTATTTCTAAATTAATTTTTTTAATGATTTATTGAGGTTGAGCTCATTAATCATTTATTATAAGGTTTTATCAGGCTTTGACAAAGGCCAGAGGTTAGGGCTAAGGTCGACGCAGCTGAGGGCTGAGGTCGGTGCAGCAAGGGCTGAGGTTGGTGCAGCAAGGGCTGGAGGTTGGTGCAACTGGGCTAAGGTTGGTGCAGCAAGGGCTGGAGGTCGGTGCAGTAAGGGCTGGAGGTCGGTGCTGCTACGTTAAGGTTGGTGCAGCAAGGGCTAGAGGTCGGTGCAGCTGGGCTAAGGTCGGTGCAGCAAGGGCTGAGCTCAGTGCAGCGAGGGTTGGAGGTCGGTGCAGCTGGGCTAAGGTCAGTGCAGCAAGGGTTAGAGGTCGGTGCAGTTGAGCTAAGGTCGGTGCCGCAAGGGCTGGAGGTCGGTGCAGCAAGGCTAAGGTCGGTCCAGCTGAGGGCTAAGGTCGGTGCAGTTGAGGATTGAAAAATGGCGCGGGGCATTGAGATAGGTTAAACGGCGCGGAGGGGGCGCATCGGATTAGAACCCATGGGATTGAAATGGTTTATGAGTGTGAGATGAAAGTGGCGCGGGGGGGGGGGGGCACTGGATTGGGGCGCGTCGGATTAGGACCGCGCCGGATTGAGGGCGGATTTTAATTTTTCTAAGTTGTTGGATTGCACTGTGATTTTACTCAGTCTTTTGACGTTGATTAAGGGTTTATTCATTGAGTAAATTCAGATTTGATTGTCCTGCAGAGACAGCAGACCAAGACTTGTGCGATGTTTGTCATGCCCCGAGCCTTTCTTACAGCGGAAGACTAACTCGAGGAACGTGAATAGCTGACATGGTAAGCCTCTTGCGAGCAAGAACGATCAGAGCGCAAGATAATCACACATAAAAATGTAATTGCACAATAATTTACTCAAACTCTAACTTATTTCATTAATAATCAAAATACTCTAATACAATAACTTTTCAACTATCTTTAATCCATCAGACTCAAGGAAAATGGAAATTACAAAGACTCGATCTAAACAATAGTGACTTTCCTAAGTCTTCACTCTCATTTTGATAAGACTTTCATTCGCTCTCGGACCCACTACTTGTATAACACGAATCCGAATTCGAATCACTTCCATCTCCTGAAAAGATTGAAAAATAGGTAATGAGCACACTTGTCCAGTATGTATCTTCGCATCAACATGAAGGCACTATTAAAGTGATTAGCAATTTAGCTCTAAAGAATAAGGTAAAATCATGCTAATCATATGTAAATAACCAAGGTAACAAGATGATAGTATAAGATAGAATGAACAAGTAGGAATTAACAAGAATGTGTCAAGAACATGATATGGCCTTTCATGAACAAGAATGTATCGAGAATGTACTAGTAAACCATGTAATCATCACACAAACATCTTTTGCTTATGAGCAAGTATTTGGTGAATTTCTGTGGAATATCATGTAACAAGCAAGAAAGTCATGTACGTATATATGTCGTGTCTTATGGATTTTCACTTCACGAGCCGTAGATTTTCACTTATTTATAAGGAAAGTACTCCCAGCACAATGCGACGCCAATAGCATCATACCCCATGGTTTACAATATATTTCCGACAATCAGCCGAGGGTACTAGCATAGAGCCCTTGAACACAATCAGTGCTCGATCGCATCTTCAAGTATAAATCAAGCTACTTCCATGTTTCAAGCAATAAAATATGGCCAGTAATATAACAAGTTCAATAAGTTTCAATGAATGAACACTTCAATTTAAGAATGCGAGGGATCAAGAATGATTTAAAACAAGGTTATGCTCATGGAAACAATTTGACAGCATAACAGTACATTCCTTATCTTCCATAATTTAAAATTAAGTATCTTGAATAATATGACAAGTCCTAGACCATCAATAATCCATCTAGGAACTTTGAAATATCAACTCTTAGGTCAAACCTCGTGTTAAAGTACTCAGGAATTGTGACGGTCAATTAATGGGCCGTTATATGAATGTGACGGTCTATAATTGGGCCGTTAGATCGGGCTGAATCCAGAAAGAATAAATTAGACTCAATGAATGTGACGGTTGCATACTGGACCGTTAGATGGGCCTGAAGGTCTAGTAATAGGTCGTTACATAGTCAAAACCAAAAAACAGCAATAGTGCTTTCTAAACAATTGGGCTTTAATGGTACAACCAACTCGACGTTCTAGTGGGAATCGCAGGCTCGCGGAGAATTACGGAGGCCTTGAAACAACATTTCCTAGTCCATTAGAAGGAATATCTAATAGAGAGGTCCTCAAGTTCAAGAATATGTTCCTATGGTGCAAAGTGTGAACTAATGGTCATATACCGGAATATATGTCATGCACTTAGAGAAATTTACTCTATGGAAAAGAATGTGTAACGATGTGAAACCATGATAAAACTCCATCAATACATTAGTTAAAATCATATTTTTAATATAAAACTATAGAGTTTTAGCAAATGAAATTAACATGTACTTAAAATCACTCAAAGTGCTTTAGACATGCATGACTCAATTTATAACCTCAAAGTTCATGAAGATAGGTCAAAACTTAGATAACTAGGCTTATTTATAATCTACTTTGACTGTTCTCAATTCTATCTCGAATTGACAGAACTCAGCACTCTGGCGGTCTAAGACAGGCGCGTCATATGGTTGTGACGGTTTATCGTGGAGCCGTCAGAGTCTTGTAACGCTCCATCCTGGTCCGTCAGAGATTATAGAGAATATTAAGTACAACAGGCGGTGTGACGGCTTATCGTAAGGTCGTCAGAGTCATGTGACGGTCTAACTATAATCCGTCAGAGCACTACTGACAGTAAGTAAAAGATCTATGGTGTAAAACCTTTCATGCAAGAAGAATCAAAATAAACAACTACTCTAGTCATGATAGAACAAAGAATAGGCCATCAAGATACATAGGTCGTAGTGAATGAACAAGAGAATATCTTTTATCTTTAAATTAGGCTAAGGACATGCATGAATGCATAGACCTACTAAAACATGAAATTCATGGTCTATAGTGCATGGAATCAAGTAAAACCAGAGGGCTTTTATCCCTAACATGATATTCTTGCCATTCATGAGATAACCTACCTCTTTACTGGGCTTTCAACTTCCGATTTGGGACTGCAAGACACGTCCTAGTTCTTTCCTTCCAATGAGTTTTCAGCAACTTCATGTCGCTCTAACTCCTCAATCTCTTGACCTAAGGACGTGAAATTTTGAGGGTAAAAAGGTGAAACTAAGGGGAATAGAAAGTTCTAAAGACACTTAGGCTAATTACCTCGATTTGGTGTTCTAATCTCCTGATCTTCAGTAGACTTTCGCTCAGGTTCCTGGGTTGCTATGGTCGAACCAGCAAGTTTGGAAGCTTCAAACTTCTTGTGTAGTTGATCTCCTAGCACGAAATTTTGAGGAAGATTAGTCCTATGTATTAACAACAAAAAGTTCTAAAGAACGTACCCAAAATACTATCTCCTTACCTTAGGTCCATGCAAGCCAATGTAGGGGTCGCGTAGGTCAAAACTAGGGTCTATTTATAGGTTCTAGCTAGGGTTTTGAGGATTAGATCGATTCTAGAGTCCTTAGATCAACTTCTGAGTGTCCTTAACACGTTTACTAGTCCTCCCATCTCGATCCCTAAGAGATAGACTAGCAAAAATTTAATCTTTTTACTTTTTATTCCATTCACGGAACTGACAGAGCGTGACGGTCGACTCTTGGTGCGTTACATGCCTGTGGCGGTCGCACGATAGACCGCTACAGCTACTGTGCGCAGAATTCAACTTAATTCAAACTCTTTTATTTTTTTTATCCACATGATTATCTATAAAAGGATATTTATCCTTAAAATTTGTGAATAGGCTAAATAACCTTCTAGAATATGGGCCAAACTTAATGGGCTTGGTCCTTAAACCTTTTAGGCTTCAATTAAATAGGCTAGATTAATCGTTTACCATAATTAGGCCTAAATAATCAATTTAAGCTTTATAATTCCTAATGAATTCTAAAAATTCTAGAAATTTTTTATATAGATTTTGGGGCACTACAATGTTCCTACTCAAGCACAGTCCGCAACAAGCTTACAGTCCCCAGAACCGAGGTTCCATCATGATTCAGACTAAGTATTCAGTCAAAAATTTGGCAGCACCTCCCCATACCCAGAGGGTTACGGGGGGGAAGTGGAGACATTCCCACAGAAACTGGGGTAAGCTCTTTAAAGTCAGGAAGCCAAATGGTGACCGGCAGACCCAGATGGATGGAAACCCCAAGGACTAGCCTACGAGGGGTACCAATGCTCCATGGGCCAAAAGCATTGCTCAAAGGGACGGCCGAAATGGGGGGGACCTCGAGGACTAGCCTACAAGAGGTTCATTACCCACAGCCACCACCATTCCCAAGGAAATGTGGATTTAATGTTGGGTCAAAGACCCATTTCTATGCACCTTCGAGGGCTCGTAGGGCTCCACGCCACAGGGGGACGGAATCCTATAGCCTTAGGGTGATTCAGAGAAAGGCAACGTGAGTGTTTGATGGAGAATGTCCCCCCTCTCCAGTCACTGGACTATCATCATCGAGAAGACAAAACAAAATGACTGTCACCCATATACAGGAAAGAGGGATGGGCCACATCGAACTGACCCTCACCCTATTCTTCTCGGGGCAGAAGAAAATGCAATGCCAATCATTCGACCGTTAAACCATGGATGGCAGGTCAAGCACAGAGGGATTAGTTGGTTAACACCTAGAGGTTAGCCGTGAGCTGACGAACCACGGGGATTGTAATAAGCACACGCTCGAGCAATTGGCAGGTAGCATACGAGAATTTGACTGTGCCAGAGGGCCATGCGCTCAGATTGTAGGGAGACCCCTATTCTCTACAGTTCACGATAGTGAACGGAGAGCTGATGGGAGGGGAGCCAATCCCGAAGAAAAAGAAACAGAACGGAGATGCACATGTGTATGTGTCTCCCGCGATAAAACCCACAAAGGATACGCAGTGCATTCAATATAGCTACCACACTGAAAGAAAGCCCCGGGGAGGGGGATAACGTTAATGTAGCCCTTGGTTATCCCAGGGCATGCTCGACATCGACCAAAGAAACCAGATGTTGATAAATGATACGGAAGTAAATGTAGCAGAACAAAAGGAGGGATTTGGACACAGCTTAAGTAATGATCAAAGAAAAGGAATATATATTGCATTCGGCCTGGCGTTGCTGCACGAGACCGTTCCATTACATCTTTGTGTCAGAAGATGAAAAGAAAAAGAGCCGAAGGCTAAACTAAGAAGGAAATGAAGGGGGATGCGGGCTCATATCATCGCCCATTTCATTACAAGCCACAGAGGAGATATTGACAAAGGGAGGGCTAGATGGAGAATGAAAATGATATCGTACACACCAACCTCCGCTCTTTACAACGAAAATAGAGTATTGGAAATCTTCTTCTCTTCCCTCGCTCCGAGCCTTTCCTCTCTGTTGGCGAATGGTGGATGACTGCCCCATGAAGTCTCTCTCAGCTTTTTCTTCTTTTCCAAGCTTCCCCTCTCTGATTCCCTTTCTCTCTTTTTCTCACATCGACCCTTTCACTCTCCTTTTCTTTGTTTCCAAGCTTCTTCGCTCTCGCCTCCGTCCTCTTTTTCACTTGCTCCGAATGGCTTTCTCTTATAGGCCAAGCAGGAGTTGACTCCATCTGGCACGAGGGAGTGGAGAGCGCGCCGGTTTAGGAGCATTGCCAATTGCGCACCGGTTTAGAGGAGCGCGCCGGGTTAATCTCCTTATCGCATTTATTGATCCGGGTTTCAGCTTGTGGATCTCGGACTGGTTCCGACAGTCAACTTGAGTTTTCATCTCATCGTGGCCTTATGAGACCAACATGAGATGTGTCGGGGAAGCATTTAGGCCGATGACTGGCCAATGCTGGCGTTGTCCGGGCCTTTAGTTCGGACTCTCGGGTTTTCCGCTGATACGACACTCAGCACTATAATTTGTACTGCGGGACCGACTTTGTCTATATTTCCAACATTCCCAGGGGGTGGGTCACCACCCGCAGTACTTCCGCCTCGGTCGGGCAGCTATTTGGTCACTAACGGACCCATCTGGTAAGAAGACGTACCCGTATTGGGTTACCCGGGTCTTCCGCTGATATGGCCTGCGGCACCTTGTTCTGAGGGGCCAGAGACATTTCTCCACCTCAGGAGGGTTTCTTGTCAGGTGGCGAACCACCAGGTACATTCTCGCCCTGATCGGATGATAGATGGGGCTTGTTCGGCACGACTGAGTCAATACCGGTTCGTTGGGCATGCCGAACGGCACTGCCGGTTTGTTGTAGATATCTTCTGAGCATCCCGAGGTTAAGTCCCTGACGCTCTCGTCAGATGACATGAGGCTTCAGCAGTCCGAGAGGACCCTTGTGTATGGATTTTCTTCGGCTTTTGTACTTCGACGGGCCGTATTGTTTTATCGTTTGGGTGCGATTACCATTGGTAATATTTCGGGTGCCAACATAGACACGTCAAAATTTACATCATTTTGAACATATCACCTATCGCATTGTGATGCCCCAATTTGACCCTTAAATCGACTTGTTTGAGTGGTTTTCCTCATTTTTCTTGAATTTCCAACTTTCTTTAGCTTTGCCTCATGTTTTCCTATTTTTCCAGATTTTTTTGAGATTTTTCTCTATTTTTTTCGGGCCTTTTCTAATTAACGGCCAGCTCCCAGTTGCCAATTAATGGGCACCCCTGACCTAGGCGCCCATTCTTCTAAATGGCGTCCAGGACATGGGCGCCCATTCCAATTGGCGCCCAGGTCAGGAGCTCCCATTTCCTGTTATGTGATTTTGGCCAGTTTTTCGAGATTTAGGAATTAGTGACACTCCGAAAAGTCACCAATTCTTACATAGCGACCGTTTGGAAGGTTGCCAATTCTTTTCTTCATATTTTGAGCTAAATTCGGATTATTTTTGATTCCACGACTGTTCGGAAGGTCGCTAATTCATAAATCGGCGCCCGTGCAACAAGTCGTCTATTTTCTTACCGTATTTTGAGTTATTATGTAACACCCTCAAATATAGATAAGTTATACTCTATATTATCGAGGCGCCTTTTGAAGTATCGGCTCAGTTCTTGAAAGAACTCCGAAGTTAAGCGTGCTTAATGGGGAGTAGTACTGGGATGGGTGACCTCCCGGGAAGTCCCCCATTCTAGAGCCGATCACCCTTAGAAAGGGATAAAATCGTTAGGCCGATAGGCCAAAGCGGACACTACCTCGACGGTATAGAGTATGGGGCGTGATAAAATGATATCAGAGCTAGACCCCAGCCGAAAGTGTGGGAACTAAGTGCCATGCAGGGCAAAGTGCTACAATATGGGAGCCACCTCTTTACCTCGACGGTATAGAGTATGGGGCGTGACAAAATGATATCAGAGCTAGACCCCAGCCGGAAGTGTGGGAACTAAGTGCCATGCAGGGCAAAGTGCTACGCTATGTGAGCCACCTCTTGAACCCGCATTAGGACAAAGTGCTACATAGTGGGAGCCACCTCTTGAGCCTGTAGGGGCCACCTCTAGAGTCCTACCTGCCTGGGGGTTGATTGCGTGATTGCGTGCTATATGTGCCCAGCGACAAGGACGTCGCCTATATAAGAGGGGTAGATTGTAACACCCTCAAATATAGATAAGTTGTACTCTATATTATCGAGGCGCCTTTTGAAGTATCGGCTCAGTTCTTGAAAGAACTCCGAAGTTAAGCGTGCTTAATGGGGAGTAGTACTGGGATGGGTGACCTCCCAGGAAGTCCCCCATTCTGGAGCCGATCACTGTTAGAAAGGGACAAAACCGTTAGGCCGATAGGCCAAAGCGGACAATACCTCAACAGTATAGAGTATGGGGGGTGACATATTAACTCCGTCTGAAATTCATATTGATTCTTAATTGACGACCACCTCATGGTCATCAATTCTTTTCAAATTTTGAAAAGTCCTAATCCGTCTCGAAATACCTCAGAATCAGCGATGCTTCGAGCGGGCGCCCTTTTAATTTGCGACCACTATGGTGGTCGCCAATTCTTCCCGAATTCTAAACTCCGGCAGAACCTCCTTCTTTATCCGTTTTGAGCCTCTTTTTCACTTAGAAAAGGATCCTAATGGTTTCTAAGGATGAGGTGACACATGGCCATGATATATCTCTTTCCATATCCAACTTAAACATGATTTCCTAATTTCTCTTGGATTAAAACTCCGAATTTTGGCCCTATATATAAGACCCTTCTCTCCCTTGTGTAAAAGGCATCAATATCAATCTAAGGGGAGGTGATGCCGGACCGGGAGCTCAAGGAGGAGACTACCATGCGCCCAAAGCTTCATCCTATGGAGATCTTCATCCTTTGAATGATGCGGGATGCACAAGGGGACCGACTCTAAGTACTGCAGACCTCGGACTCTACGTGCAGACGTGACCAGCAACATACGAATAGGAGGGACACTTCGGCCCGGCACTAAGAGTTCCTATGGGCTATACGTCACTAACAGAAACGCAATCTCACTCGTCGTCCCAAGCGAGGGATAGCATGGATCTGCGCGGTTGAGAAACCGGCAGAGTCAAGGGTGGTCGACTCACTTCCGTGCTCGGATCGAGCCACGGGACGGGTCACTCTCTCGCTCACAATGGTGACATGAACTCATGGGCTAGATTCCTATCGCACTCACAGTGGCATATGACCATATACTAAACTAGCAAATGAACGCCAAGACGTAAGACCGTTACCTCCACGCTCCCGGCGTGGGGAAGACAACCTGGCCAAATCTGAACTCCCGGTTAAACAAGTTTTACTGTAGTACAAAGTTTTGACCCACTCCACGTAGGGAGGTAACAGGTCACAAGTGGGGCCCAGGAGTCTCAGGAATTGGGTTGACGGGCAGCATCTTGATGTCGCTCCGTCGGTGCCGAAACCCGCGTTTGGTGCTATCCGGACGGTGTGATCTACGGGTACGTGGGGTCCACGTGCTACTCAGTCCTCCGGATTTGTTGGGGTGGGTCCTGCTGGGATGGTGACCCCTGGTGGCGCGCTCCCCTGGACGGTGGTCGGGCTGGAACACCGGTCGGAGGCCGGGTGGCTCCGATCTGCACTTGTCAGAGTTACTGCCCACGGATCTGAAACTCAGTTTCAGATCGGCACGCTCCAATGACAGAACCTACTGCGCCCAGCACCGATATCGGATTGACGTACAAGAGGTACCGTTGGAAAGCTATATCGAAATCACTCGACCCTCTGGGACTCTAGAAAATTTTTTGGGACCGTACTTTTGATGGGGGATTTTAGAACCGGACTTATCACTGTTTCAGATCTGGCCGGGCAGAAATGAACTTTTCTGAGAGTTGGAATTGACCGCGATGTAGACCTCCGATTCAGATGATGAGCTCTTCTTGAAAGTTGTAGAGGGCGGAGAGAGGAAAACGGGGATAATTTTCATGAAAGGTTTGGTGGAGGTTTGGATGGGGAAAGTTGTTTTATACTGCTAGGTGGTCGGATCTGGACAGTGGCAGGCAGAACTGAATTGGGATATGAAGTGAATTTTTAGAAATTATGAACAAGATTCTAAATTCACAAGCAAATTTTTGGATGGTGGTGGTGGTGGTGGACAGAACCTCCAATAAATTTGGGGATTCAAACAAACAAGAAGAAGTGGGTCGAAGTGGGGAAATACATGGTTGTTGTGACTCAGGACAGAGAGCTGGCAGATCTGGAAGGAAAGGAAGAATGAAAATAGAAAAATAGAAAATAAAAACTAGAAGCTCCACCAATTTTTATAGGACGTGGTAAAGAACTCTGGAACTCACCCTGAAAGTTTGGGCTCCATAAGATCTCGTGGCGGAAAGAAAACATTCTGGGAAGAAGGGGCTATCCTGAATGGACAGAACTCCGGCAACTATGGTGGCGGTGCGACGGTGGCACGATGGCGGTGGTGGCGGCGATGGCGATCTCACGAACCGATATAGGAGGCATCTCACCTCAGAAACACATCCTTCCCAACTGCAGAAGGGGTAGAGAGGAGAGAGATAGGGGGCGGCCCTTGCTCATGGAAGAAATTCCTTCATTTTCTTTGCATTGATTCTACTCAAAATGAAAATACAAGGTTCTTATAGAAAATACAAAAAGACTAGTTCTATCCCTAGATCTAGGATTGGTGGGGGGTAAAAGAGGGAGTCCACGATTTAGTTCTTCCATGTGATTTGGAACAAATAAAATAATATTTCAATCCTAATAAACTATATTATACATGGGGCACCCCCTTGACTTATGTGTTCCAAATTTTGAATTTTGTTACCCTTTGTCCCCCCTTGGTCCAACTCTTCTAGAAGCCCACCTTGGAGGGTTGACTGACCCCACATGAGCCCAAGAGCTGAGGTGGATCAATGGGAGAAGGGATGGGGGGCCAGTAGGACCCAGGTGGTCCCAAATTACAAATAAACCCCTTTTACAATCCGAATAAAGCCAAATAAACACACATTACACACAAATAAAATCCCAGTAAATATGATAAATACTAAGACTCAAGGGGGAGTCTCCAGACTGTCTCCGAGCCAGATGGAAGCCGATGTAGATCGAGTGGTGCTCCGCGTACGGTACCGATGGCTCATCGGTTCGTGCTTCTCGATCGCTCTGGTGTCCGCACCATTGAAGCCCCAAATTGGAGGAAACAATAAGCCTATCTTCTTCCTTTTTATTTCTTTCATGCATTCTATTTAGTTCATGCATCATATCATATTATTCTTTTACTTCTTTTCATCTCAACATTGGGATACCTCCTTTGTGCAACACTTGTACCCTCTTATCATTCATCATTATTTCCTCACCCTTTGCATAGGGCTTTAAGGGCCAACACCTAACAAGGTGTGTTCTATTCCATGCTTTTCATGATCACGTTCATATTATGGATTTGATACTACACACTTGATCTCTAATCAATATCTTTTCTTGTTGGTTTGTTGATTTTGTAAGGGTAATCTACACAAGAAGAACTCTCTTCATCGGTCGGCTGATAGAAAGAGAAGGTGCACTCACAATCTCCCCCGCTTTAAAGGTATTTATTCGCGATCCCTCATTTATTCATTACTTATATTCATTTGAGGCCCGCGTGTCTCTAGCGATCACCCTCCATCCTAGCATCCAACGATATGCTTTCTTTCTTTTATTTTTAGTGAATTTTCCATAGATCCACAACGGGTAACCAAAAGAAAGCAAAAGAGGTCGCACCATGATCGCCAAGAGATGTGAACGACATCACATGAAAGGAGACAGAGGAGAAACGCGCGGAAACGGGGAGAATGAACCCCGAAGAGAGTTGCCCTCTGCGGGGTTGAAACGGGGAAACACATGGAATGGAAATAGTGCAATAAGAGGCCACGGCAGGATGTTACACTCCGCGAGTTTGAACTGGAATTGAAATGCGGAGGGGAATCACTACAGGAAATTACCCTCAGCGGGGTTTGAAAGTAATGAAAAATAAGTAAATTGAACTGCCATGAGAAGTTACTCTCCGTGGGATTTGATGGAAATGGAAATGACAGTAAATGGAACCGCTGCGAGAAGATACTCTCTGCGGGGTTAGACAGAAATGGAAATTTTTTTCAATATTTAACGACTCCTTGGACCTGGTCAAGAAGAGTGCACCCAATCCCAGAGGGAGTGGATGTGCTCACTCTGCCATATCAAAGTCTAGGGTCGAATTTTATTAAAGAAATAGATTTTTACATGTAACACCGGGGCATACCCCTGAAAAAATACAAATCAATAGAAGCCACTATCAAGCTATGCTCTGATGTATGGGGTACCTAGTTTGTCCAATCTGCATACTCCCCGAATAAAAGGTGGAAGATAATAAAAATTGCGATAAGAGGTGGAGATAAAATTGCTAGTGCAAGCTAGATTAGCTAGGCCATCAGCTGCACGGTTGCTTTCCCTGAAGATGTGTACTACAGTGGTCTTCTGACTATGAATGAGAGAGCGCAATTCATTGATAAATGTCAAGAGTCTCCATGCGCATTTAACTTCATCCTTGATAATGTTTACCAAAAGAGTGGAATCGGATTCAGCTGAATGAATCTTAATGCCTTTAGAGGCAGCGTACCTCATGCCATCTAGCATGACGCGAGCTTTAGCCACCAGACTGAAGCAAGGGCCATAGTAATGGCTAAAAGCTATAGAAGCATTTCCTTCATGATCCCTGATCAGACCTCCGCCCCCACCAAATCCCGGGTTGCCCTTGCTGGCACCATCAACGTTTAATTTGAACTTTCCAACTGCAGGAAGGACCCATCTAAAGATCACATGCTTCCTTCTCTTAATCCCAGGTACAAGAATTGAGAGATGCCGGAGGGCAGTTAGCATTGAGAGGTCACCAGCCGACGAGCAATCTTTAAATCTGGTGTTGTTGATTGAATGAATAATTTTGTAGTAAAGTGATCTCGAAGTGCAATGCTTGCCATCATATTTCATGTTGTTCCTTTCGCACCAAATTTCCTATAGCCAACGAAAAACAATAAGCAGCGAAGCCTTCCCCTTGAAGCTGGATACATTGGTTTCTTGAATGACTTGGTCTAAGAAGACATAGCCTGAAGGACATTTTTAAGGGTCAGCCGAGTAGAGCTACTTGAAGAAAGTCCAGGTTGATAGAGCCAGATTACTGTGCAGTAGAACGTGATAGTCCCATTCCTCTTGAGGTGAGGTGCAGCAGGAGCACCTAGAACAAAGAGAAATGTGACATTTGCGAACATTATTATCAGTGGGGAGTATGCCAAGAACAAACTTCTAGAGGAAAACAGAGATTTTCGGAGGCACAAAGTCTGCCCAAAGTTGTGAGTAAGGAAAACTGTAAATGGAAATTATAGAAATGGAAATGACGTAAATGGAACCTCTGCGAGAAGTTATTCTCCACGGGGTTTGACAGAAATGGAAATGATAGAAATGGAAATGACTTAAATGGAACCATCGTGAGAAGTTATTCTTTGTAGGATTTGACAGAAATGGAAATGACAGAAATGGAAGAAATGAGAAATCACGTGTGAGTGCATGTGTGTGGATCGTGATTGCCAGAGGTCGGAGACCTCAAATGGAAGAGTATATGATCACATTTGTAACTCAGAAGCGGGAGATCATATGGATTCCTTCTTCCCCTTCCTTCAGCCGACCGATGAAGAGGACTTTCTCTTGGTTACCTTGTAAGAAACAAACAAACACCAAATGGATTAGAATAAGAGCAGTGTAGTATCGATCCCTTGTAATGAAAACAATGAAATCATGGATGGACACACACCTAGTTGGTGTTGTTTCAAACCCCTTTTGGACACAAAAGGGTAAGAAAATAGAATGATGGATGAACGAGGTGCAGAGATGCACAACGATGCGAAGCCCTCTGTAGGAGAAGAACGCGACACTAATAGAAATGATAAATGATGTATGCCACTAACAGAATGAAAAACATAGTAGAACAAAAGGGGGGGGGGACTTATTAAGGCGTCGATGGCGAGCTTCAAGGATAGGGAAAGAGAGAGACAACTTGTAACAAATGGAATTTTTTATTGCTAAGATGAAAATTACAACTTCATGAAAATAAAAATTATAACTTGAAATAAACTAGAGAAAAGGGAAAGAAATAGAGTTGGGAAAGTGGAAGAAGTAGCACCGTCCAACGTCTCGCCAAGCCTTGGAAGTAGATCGCCCCGTCGCACCGTGGATATTGCCCTGAGAGGACCGCAAGAGAGTCTCCGCCAAAGGGAGTTGAGAAGAAATTGACGGGGACATCAAGGTAAGACCGTCCGCATTTTGTTTACATTTATGTCCTTTCATATTTGTATGTATACCCCTGTGTTATATGGGTACGCAATTGTAAGTCTTAGTGGGTTTATATGTAAAATTTCAGTAGGACCAAGCAAGGGGGCCCTCAGCCCTTTCCCATTGGTCCATGTCACTCATGTGGGGCTGGTCAACCATCCTAGGTGGCCATCTAGAAGGGTTGAATGTCAAAATGCCACATGGGTAGACAAGTGGTTAGATTAGTCCAAGGTAGGTTACCTACCTTCACCTACCAAGTCTCTTGGTCAAGGGAGGGCCCCTCTCCCCTCATTATTTTATCATTTTTGGTGTGTTAATCACACTTAATCCCAGCCGTTCAATCCCCCTCCCTAGATCCAAGGGTGTACAATTGATTAGATACATAGCATATAAAAGGTTGTATTTTCCATTTGTTAGCATTAATGAAGAGAAAATTGTTGAAAAATCAAGAGTGTTCTTGAGCCCCTCCCCTCTCCCCCTAGTGTTCATCTCCTCCAACCTCAAATTCTAGAGTGGTTCTATCTTCAATCCCCTCCCCTCTATCTCCGGTGATCATCTGTGCCGCCGCCGCCGCCGATCGTGCCGCCTTCGAGCCGCCGCGGAGCCATCTTCAAGGTTCTGTCCTACTGGACAGAGGTGTAGTCCACGAATTCCTGCTCTCCACCATGTGAAGATCTCAAGCTGAAATTATGAGGGTGTGTTCTTACCTTGAATCCCCACCTCCACCTAATTTTTCACGTCCAAAATCCTCCATTTAGTAATTTTCCATTTTCGTTCATTTTGCATTCCCAGATCTGTTTTGTCTCTATCTACAGTGACAATAGCTCTGAGTTTCCCATCTCCGACCACCTTTTTGAATTTTCCAAACCCTCCCAATTTTATTGGGATTTCTGTCTATCATCCCCTACATCCACCATTTTTTTTGATTTTTTATCTGCTCTATATAAATTTTCAAAATTCATGTTCTATCTCTGCTACAGTGCCTTTAGTCAGATTCCAGATCCGACCCACTGTTAGTGAAAAAATCCTATCAATTCTTAGCCACATCAAAACTTTTCCAAACCAGTTTTTCCGTCTTCCTAGCTCAATTTCCTACACCTTTGATGAAGACCTCAAGAGCTGAATCGGACATCTACCCTGCGGTCAACGACAGTTCTCAGAGGATAGCCCTGCAAATCTGAGAGTTAAGCCACTGTACAACAGCAACCTTCAAAATTCGCCAATTGGAAGTGCAGGCTGTGTTATTTTTCTGTAATCATAGAGAGTTGAATCCCTTCAAAGCAGCTTTCCAACGGCGCCAGTTTCGTCGCATTCCGACGTCGGGGCTGATCGCAGCGTCCGTTCTCACCGGAGCGCGCGCCGGAAAATAGAACAGGCAGATCCGTGGCCGGTCATTCCGACCGGTGCCGAACGGAGCCGCCTAGCCTCCGGCCGGTGAACCAGCATGCCGCCAGCCCAGGGAACACTTCCACAAGTGTCCCCACCACAGTGGTGACATCGGGTCCCGCACGGTCCCTCTGGATAGCACGTGGGCCCCACCGTCACGTGTTCGGGTGCTGCCGAATCAACGCGAGAAGCCGCCCGTCAACCCGAATTCGACCCTCCCGGACCCCATTATGTAGCCCTTTACCTCACTGCGTGGAGTGGGCAGCGATTTGTATTGCTGTAATCTTGTATATTATTGTTCCGGGAGTACGAGTTTCGGCCGGGTCCGTCTTCCCCACGCCGAGCGCGTGGAGGTATCGCATTTGCTCCCTTACTTGGCATTGTTCTTACTTCATATATATTTATTTATGCCGCTTCTAGAGAGCATGTGTAGGGATATCTAGCTCGCTTTATCTATTCATTACCGCTGCTGCGAGAGAGTGCGACACCGTCCCATGACCCGATCCGGGCACACGAGAGAGCCGATCACCCTAGCTCATTGCCGGTTTCTCAACCGCGCACATCTGACGCTTCCCTCGTTAAGGGACGATCGCGAGCTTGTCGTGTCCGTGGTCTCGTCCCGCATCAATTTGGTATCAGAGCCAGGTTGAGTCTAGGGTGTTAAAAAAAACTGTCATTCATTAGTCATTGTCTAAGTCGGTCTAGGTTGCATTTGCATCCCTTTACTCGGTATATCAAAAGGTGTTGTTCGAACGTTAGGCTACGCCTATCGGGAAGGCCGCACACTTGCGCGAGTGATCTTCGGATCACTTATCTCCGCCACTTACCGAGTCTTGGTTTACGTCTAGGGTCCTTAGTGTGCATGCATCCCAACCTTTGCATTAGTCGGTCTAGTGTCTTGTCTCCGTGCATATGCATGTCCATGTCCGCTACCCATGGCCGTTCTCCAAGACCACACATCCGAGTGGTCAACATTTGTGGCCAAAGTCAATGTCCTCATGGACCGAGCCCTTGATTTTACCCCTCTCACTATGAAAGTCGCTCTACCCAACGGGTCCACAACGGAACTCCATTTCACTGATAGGGAGTCGGATAATTGGGTTTCTCTTGACATCGTGGAGTCTCTCTCCAAGACAGGCGAGATTGTCCGCGATGGTGATTTTGCTTGTGTTGAGTTCTATAAGAGGATCAGCTCTGTTCTCTACACCGATGGCGCATGGTGTAGGATCGGCACACTTGCTGGTTCATGCATCATTTTAGGACAAACGTGGTTAGGAGAACGAAGAGCCAATCTTGACTGGGGCAAGAGGACTTGCACCTTATACCCACCTTACCTACCCGGAAGATCACCCTCACATGTCTACCCACCCAACCCCGGCGGTCCACTCCACATTCGGAACCATTATGCCTGGAGTCGTCTCACCCCGAGCCACCCGTGTTTCTTACGGGAACGCTATACATCGCCGAGCCGCTTTTTAGTTGGCTCAAGGATGGCTTGGTTCCACCTCCCTTTCCATCCATGGACCCCATCCTCCCTTTAGTGCCGGTCAACTCCTTCCATACCACCTTTCGATCTAGTCACCATGTCGATACTTTGGATGACCTTATTATGGGATTAGATTCACAATGGAAGTTGACGCATCTTTTGGCCCGAGGCTTTGACCAACCCACTACTCTTAGCTTCACCCATCCGGCCTTAGGATCCATTACCTCCGTGTGCACCGTGGGGTGTGTCACCACAGAGATTCTTCTACTCCTCCCGATGCTGGCCGAGTTCGACTTCATTTCCTTTTGCCCAAGGGAGGAGTCCTATTTTCTACACATATCCGTCGTCCCACCGATCATAATGTATGGCGGTGATTATGAATTCCAAACTTGTGACCATGTCATGTTGGAACCCACCTCACGGGGTCATACCTTCTTCGACCCTTTTGACCCCCTCACTAGTGAATCTCCCGAGCCCCCATCTTCACTCCACTTCCTCCGCGGAGTTCACTATCACACATTTTCCACTCGGGCCAAGCAAACTCCACATAGCCATAGGTCCGAATTTTCATATGGGGGTAATGAAAACTTTGGTTTCTCCGATCCATCCTGTTGTGCCCTCCTTGGTTTTGATGATGACAAAGTTCTTTAATAGATTGAATAAAACATAGTGAGTGGTCATATGCTTCACATTCATTCATTCCATCTTTGATACACTATACTTTCACAATGATAAACTATCTTCTGAGATGCCAATTCATTGATCAAATCTTTATCTCACTAACTATTTGATGAGAATGAATAATGCTGACAGCAAGCTCACTCCTTCTCCATGGTGAAATTCAGAAATCTGGAAGAAGGAAGACAAGGTAAGTGAAATGAAGAATCTCCATGAAAGGTGAGTAGAATTGATTCATTCAGATCAAATATGGTAAGAATTTCCCCTAGAATAACTTTGTTTAAGGTTGACCAAAAATCCCTTGAATTGGTTGTGCTTAATGCCTTCTTTCTGTTTTAACCTGAAGTGGGTCGACCCCCCCAGACAGATGGGTCGACCCCTGTGGCAACAGATGCCACTCTTTTGGCTCTGGCACAAATGGGTCGACCCAGCTGATAAAGGGGGTCGACCCCTGTGATCTCACAGAACAGTTTTTGGCCCCTGTGAAGAAGTGGGACGTCCCACCTATCAAAGGGGGTCGACCCCTGTAACAAGCAGAACCTAGAAACAGGATCTGTTTGATACATGGGTCGACCCACTTGGGAGATGGGTCGACCCACTCTTGAACTTTGTTATTTTCTCCGATTTACGCTATATATTTCATCTATTAATTGTGTGGGCCATACTTCATGTGCAAATCACTTGTTAGTCATTGGGATTAACTAGTAATCTTGTGGCTTAGACTATTAAACCTAATTAACATCATTTGATTAAGTCTAACACTGATTTCACTTATTTCGTGCAGGTTTCGAAAAGGATAAAGAAATAGGCCACGTTGGATTTGCAGAACCAATCAAAGGAGAGAATAATCTCCTCCTTCCTCCAGCTAGGAGTGCCATCCCCCAGGATATAAATGCCCATGATTAGGGCGTCCTAAAAAGAGACGACCAGAGCTGCAAACGGTGCCACACGAGTGTTGGGCGTCTTCATCCTCGGGAGCAGAGGCGCACCTGCGTATGGAACAGAAGGTCGTGGTTCGAAGAGCAGCTTCATCGATCTTCATCCGAGCAACTTCGTTCAGCAATCAAGACATCATCCTGCTGCGTGGATCATCTTTCCAAGCCTCAGCGTCTTCAGGAACCCATCAACCCACGGACGTCTCTGTTGAAGCATAGCTAGCCATCATTCCAATAGACAGGGGGAGTTGTCCTTAATGTTCTTCATCAGTCTTAGGCTTAATGTTCATGTGATTCTCTTTATTTTCAAACTCAGATATAGTGTGTGAGAGATTGGAGATTTGATCTCCGTGGATTGCCCTTGTGGGGTGTGTGTGTGTGTGGATAGAGGTCCTTGACCTCGTGTTTGTGTGTGTGTGCTATTCAGTGTAGCTCTCTATAGTGGAATCCTCTCAAGTTGAGAGGGGTGGATGTAGGATCGCACTTGGGTGCGTCCGAACCACCTAAAATTGCTCGTCTCCTGTGGTTGTGCTCTTGTGCGTTTGGTTTATCCTGTTGGTGTGTGTGGTTGCTGCATTTTTATTTGTTGTTTGCCTGCTCGTGCGCGGTTGATAATTTTTAATTTCCCGTCAATCAATTCACCCCCTCTTGATTGCCATTCCAACGGGCCAACAATTGGTATCAGAGCCTCGGCTCTTCTATTCTGAACCCCACGGTTCATAGAGTGATCCTTTGAAATGGCAAACAAAGGGATGATGCCCGAAGGGCATTCGATTCATCGACCGCCATTCTTTGACGGTACGAACTACAGTTATTGGAAAAATCGAATGACTGTATTTCTTCGCGCTCAAAGTCATGAGACCTGGACCGTTGTCAACAAAGGTCCACATGCTCTACCTCCTGATGAAGGGAAATGGTCTGATGAACACATTAAGCATGCTACTGTTAATTTTAATGCCTTGAATATTATCCAATGCGCCATTCATCCTAACGAGTATGCTCGTGTTTCTATGTGTAACAGCGCTAAAGAGATGTGGGACAAATTGAAGCTAATCTATGAAGGCACATCTGAAGTTAAGGAGACTAAAGCAAACATGTTGATCCGAGACTACGAGCTGTTCCAGATGAAGCCGGAGGAGACAATATCTGAGATGTTTGCAAGACTCGTCGAAATCACGAATGGGCTGAAGGCACTAGGAAAGGAATACACAAACTCAGAGATGGTTCGCAAGGTGCTGAGATCACTATCACCTGCGTGGCACACCAAGGCCACGGTGATTGAAGACTCTAAGAATCTATCTACCCTGACCTTGGATGAGTTGATTGGGTCACTTATGACCTACGAAATTAATGTCAAGAGAACTGAAGAAGAAGGCAAAAAGAAAAAGACCATTGCTCTAAAGGCGAACCCACAGCCAACTAGCTCAGGTGATGAAGAGTCCACTGAAGACACTGATGAAGAATATGATGTGGCTATGCTGACAAGAAGAGTGAGAAGATTTCTGAAAGCAAGAAAGAGATTTCCAGGAAAATTCAAGAAGCCCTTCAAGAAACAAGCCAAGTGGAGGACAGAAGGGAGCAAGTTACAAGATGTAATATGCTATGAATACAAAAAATCAGGACACATGCGTGGCGAATGTCCGGAACTGAGAAAGAAATTTAAGAAGGACAAAGAGAAAAAGCCTAATGCCATGGTTGCTACTTGGAGTGACGATGAAGAGGACGAAGACGATGAAGACAATGCAAAACTTGAAGAACTGATGAAGAGTATGTGTCTAATGGCACATGAGGAAGAGAATGATGAGGTAATCTCTGACTCAGACACTCTTACACCTGAACAGTGGGAATCAGAGTATGTCACACTCTATGCTAAATTCAAGAAGATAAGATCTGAAAACAAACAGCTAAAAAGAAAAGTTGAATCCATGAGTCATGGGGATGTCACAAGTGAAAAATTTGTTGAACTAACAAAGACTTGTGCCAGCCTGAAGAGTGAAAATGAAGCTATGGTTGAGAAGATTAAAAATCATGAAGAAACTGAGCTGCATCTCAAAAATGAGTTAGAAAAAATAAAAGATGCCCAAATCCTAAATCTTGAGAAGGAGGATAGGATTCACGATCTGGAAAGTGAAAATAAGAAAATGATCAATGACAATAAAATCTTGAGGGATCAAATCTTTGTATGTCATGAGAAATTAGATCAATCAAACCAAAAGATTCTCACCCTAAACCAGGAAATTGATAGGTTAATAGATGATTTGGCAAAATTTGTGAAAGGAAAGGACAACCTAGAAAAGGTTCTTGGAACAAGGATAAATTTTCGAAAAGAGGGAATAGGCTATGAACCAATCAAAAAGAAATCATTTGAGAACAAAGTGACGACATCATTCATATCTTTTGTGCCTGCAAAAGGTGATAAGCCTATCATGCATGAAAAGGCTAGTGCTAGCTCAAACTCTAAACCACAAAAATTTACTGGCCTGAACACAGGTAACTCCAGAAGGAGAAGAACCTTTTGTCACTATTGTGGTCGCGTTGGCCATGTCATGTCATATTGCAATATTATGAGTCAGGATGATGAACATTTTGCTCATAAGTCAAAAAATTCCTTCATGTTTAACAGATCTCACAAGCATGGACCCAACCTTATGTGGGTGCCAAAAGTTGTTCCTTGAGCTTATGTTCTGATGTAGGGATGTCTCAAGGCCGAAGAATCACATTGGTTTCTAGACAGCGGCTGTTCGAGGCATATGACTGGGAACAAGAAGATTTCTGCTGATTTCAAAGAAAAAGAAGGAGGTCTTGTTGCATTTGGAGGAAGCGACAAAGGTAAGATCGTTGGTATTGGTAAGGTAAGTGTAAATAACTCCAATACCATCGATAATGTTCTGTTAGTTGATGGACTAAATCATAATCTTCTAAGCATTAGTCAGTTATGTGATAGTGGTCTGAAAGTCACTTTTGAATCCTCATTTTGCACAATTGTAGATAGTCATACAAATGAAATAAAGTTTTTAGGACATAGGAAAAATAATGTCTATACAATTGACATGAATGAAATTCCATGCAATCTTTTGTGTTTAGTTGCCAAAGATACCGACGGTTTTTGGGTTTGGCATCGGAGGCTTGGACATGCTAGCAGTAGTGTTATTTCAAAACTGTGCAGAAATAATCTTGTCATAGGTCTTCCCAGAATAAAACTAGATGTAAATAAAGTTTGTGAAGCATGCGCCAAAGGGAAGCAGACTAGATCTTCATTTAAATCCAAAAACATCATTTCCACATCTCGCCCCTTAGAATTATTGCATTTTGATCTTTTTGGTCCTACTCGGACACATAGCTTAGGGGGCAAGTCTTATGGTTTTGTCATAGTTGATGATTTTTCTCGCTTTACTTGGGTTATATTTCTTAGTAATAAAAGTGATGCTTTGCAGGAGTTCCAAGTTTTTTGCAAGAAGGTCCAGAACGAGAAAGGATACATGATTACGAGTTTACGAAGTGACCATGGACGTGAATTTGATAATGCAAATTTTGATGACTTTTGCAGGAGTGAAGGGTACACTCATAACTTCTCGGCACCAAGGACACCGGAACAAAATGGCGTGGTTGAAAGGAAGAACCGCACGCTAATAGATATGGCGAGAACCATGCTAAGTGAGCGGAATCTTCCTCGATATTTTTGGGCTGAAGCGGTGAATACGGCATGTCACATTGTCAACCGTGCAATGATAAGGCCGTTTGTAAGTAAAACACCCTATGAACTCTACAAAGGTAAGAAACCGAACATCTCATACTTTAAGACCTTTGGAAGTACTTGTTACATATTGAATAATGGTAAGGATGATCTAGAAAAATTTGATGCAAAGAGTGATGTTGGAATTTTTCTGGGCTACTCTAACAACTCACGGGCTTATCGAGTTTTTAATAAAAGAACCTTAGTAATCGAAGAAACTCCACATGTGATTGTTGATGAGAATACTTCCAAAAATCTCACTTCACCTAATGAAGAATCAGATTTCTTGCATGATAAAACTCAAGGGGACACAAATCAGGGAAAACAAGAAGATCCATCCACTTCTGGAACCAAAACTGATAAGAACCATGAAGCTGAGGAAAATAGCACAGAACAATTGAAGGATGCACCTCCAACTCATCCAGATCTGCCTCCCTCATGGAAATATCGTAAAGACCATCCAGCAGCAAACATTCTGGGTAAGGTAAACGAAGGTATAAAGACCCGCTCATCTTTAAAATTATTGCTCACTCTAAATGCCTTTGCTCATACCTCACAAGTAGAACCCAAAAATGTGGATGAAGCATTAAAAGATGACTCTTGGGTAATGGCTATGCACGAGGAACTACACCAATTCCAACGGAATGAGGTGTGGAAACTATTGCCCCGTCCTAATAACCACAATGTGATCGGTACCAAATGGGTATTTAGAAACAAGCTAAATGATCAAGGTGTGGTTATAAGGAATAAGGCCCGTCTTGTGGCCAAGGGATATTGCCAAGAGCTCGGAATCGATTTTGATGAATCATTCGCACTGGTTGCTCGCCTTGAAGCCGTGCGCATCATTCTATCTTTTGCATGCTCAAAAAATTTTAAACTTTATCAAATGGATGTTAAGAGCGCATTTCTAAACGGCTTCATTAAAGAAGAAGTTTTCGTTGAGCAACCTCCGGGTTTTGAGGATTTAAAAAACCCGGACCATGTGTTCAAACTAGAAAAAGCTTTGTACGGTCTAAAACAAGCCCCAAGGGCTTGGTATGAACGTCTAAGCTCCTTCTTGATTGAACATGGTTTCAAAAGAGGTTCTGTTGATCAGACTTTATTTTCTAAGCATTCTAGAAATGATTTGCTTCTGGTTCAAGTTTATGTGGACGATATCATTTTTGGGTCTACTAATAAGAAACTGTGCAAGGAGTTCTCTGAGTTGATGCAGGCTGAATTCGAGATGAGTCTAATGGGCGAGCTAAATTTTTTCTTGGGGTACAAATTCAACAAAGGGAGGATGGAATTTTCATCAATCAAAAGAAATATCTGCTGGAACTTCTAAAGAAGTATGATTTTGAGGGTGCAAAATCCTATGCAACACCAATGTCAACAAGCATAAAACTGGAGAAAGACTGCAAAGGTAAACAGGTTGAACAAAAGCTGTTTAGAGGTATGATCAGTTCACTTTTATATCTAACAGCTAGTAGGCCTGACATACACTTTGCAGTTTGTCTGTGTGCTAGGCATCAAGCTAGTCCTCGTGAGTCTCATTTGAGTGCCGTTAAAAGGATTTTTCATTATCTTGCTGGTACTCCTGATCTAGGACTGTGGTTTCCTCGTAGATGTGATTTTAAACTTGTGGCTTTCACCGATGCCGACTATGCTGGGTGCCTTCTTGATCGTAAAAGCACAAGTGGCACATGCCAATTTCTCGGAGGTTGCCTAGTCTCTTGGGCCTCCAAGAAACAAAATTCCGTGGCATTGTCAACGGCCGAAGCCGAATACATGGCTGCCGGCAGTTGTGGTGCACAGGTCCTTTGGATCAAACACCAGCTAGTCGATTATGATGTGTTTCTGAATTGTGTTCCGATCATGTGTGATAATAAAAGTGCAATTGATCTGTCTAAAAATCCAACTCATCACTCAAGGTCCAAACATATAGATATCCGACATCATTTTCTGAGGGACCATGTAAATAAAAAGGACTTTGAGCTGAAATACATTGAAACTGATAAACAATTAGCGGACATCTTTACAAAACCTCTTAGCAAAGAAAAGTTCATCTCCTTAAGAAGAGAGCTAGGAATATGCAGAGTAGAGAGCACTTAGACAGACTTACAAGTCTGCATTCTACACAATCCATGAAATTCTCTTTTTGTCCTGCCTTCAAATAACACATTTTAATAACCTTCATCACCCATTTCACTGCATTGAGCCTTTCAGACTTACTCCCCACTTTGTACTCATCTATTCCATTTGACTCACATCACTATTCACATCATTTTCTCTCATGCATATGCATAATTGTGTGCCACACCCATTTATCAATAAAACCTCTACTAGTATTATTGTCTGAACTCAACTTGCCTGAATTAACCCAAATTTGCATTTCTTTCTTATTTGGGCCTGTTTAGATCCTTGCTAAATAAAGTGCAGCTTCAATCGAAAATGATGGTCAGGTACAGCTCCTGCTAGACAAAATTGGCAAGTCTTTAACACAAAATTCTCGTTTGTGCTGTAGTATTTCTCACCCGGACCCATTCTTTTGAGTGAACCCATCCACTTATATCAAATACTCATCGGGTCCAGTGGGTTAACTTTTACCAAGTTCCCAACGTTCCATATGTTTTTATTTTGGGATGCCCCAATGGGTCGTCCCTTACGGTCGAGCCCTCTATTTTCTGTTGTCAAAACACCAAAAGCAAACCGGTCAAACCCCCTTCTCAACCTTTTTGACCGGAGCATTATTAAACGGGGCATCTCCTCTATAAGCCAGCCGCACCTTTTCTACACGGGAAGACCACTCCCTTGCCCTTCCGCAAACCCTCGCACCGGCGGACATCCTTGCGGCTACCGCCAATACCTCCATTCCGGGCATCAAGATCTTCTCCTTCTACTCCCTGCGAAGGTGCAAGAGAGCCCTGATAGGTGGAGGGAAGCTCACTTCGACAGCTTGTTGTTCCTCCCCTTCTCAAGGAGAGACGGACGAGTACCTGCGGCTTCAATCTAGGCTCTTCTGATGGCTCCACGCTACAAAAGCATGTCCAAACGTCCACGGAGGAAAGCTGCGACAAAGGTCTCCTCGCATGCCATTGATCCTCACACCTCCAACTCAGAGGACGAAGCTCCCCAGGCCATCCCTATTCCGCCAACCCAATAAAGAGAAATTCGGTCCAAGCGTTTTCATGAAGAGGTACTGCTACAAGCCCAGTCTACTAATCTCTATCCTCGAACTATCATGCATCCCAGAGCCGTGGATCTTGAAGATGTCACCTATTTGGTCCCAGAACTCTTTGATTTGCTGAACACCCAACCAAATTGGATACAATTTATGTCTGAGCATCGAAAAGTTTATCCCACACTAGTTCTGCAATTTTATCAAAATCTGGTGATAAAGAACAACAAGCTCTACACTGCAGTAAACAACAAATCTGTCATGGTCTCTGCCGGGCTCTTCAGTACAGTTTTTGGTTTTCCAAGTCGTCACACCTCCATAATGGCAAATACAACAATGAATGCAGTGTCTGTTTACAGCATAATGATGGGTTTTGATGACTCAGTAGTCATAGATGAAAATGACATTCCAAAGGAATTGAATGCCAATGTTTTTCCTCCTGCTCAGCGCATTCTGCATCATTTCTTCACCACCATTCTCTATCCCAGGGGAGGCAGCAGGAACAAAGTCAACAAAGTTCATAAATTTTTGTTCCACTGCATTTATAATGGTATAATTGCTGATTTCTCAAGTCTCATGTACGACTTAATATTCCGTTATTACAAAGAAAAAAGACGTAGTCTTCCATATGCTTCACAGTTGACAGCGGTTTTTAGGCATCTTCATATCGACTTGGATAAGGAAATCTGTGAAGAGTTACTGAACAAGGATGTCTATACCGCCCGCAGTCTTTGCCGCAACATGGGTTACAAAAGAACTGCAGCTGGCCACCTAGTTCGAGTTTTGAAAAATGTTAAAGGCAAGAATGTGCAATCTGCCGAAAACAGTGACAATGGTGAAGAAGCAGAAGAAGAAGATACTACTGCCTCACATGATGATCAGCCACCAACCAGTCCTTCTCAAGCCGGAGGAAGTAGCTCTAGGCCAGAGCCACATGTTTCTCGTCCTGATCAAATTGCCCAACGGCTGGACAAGCTAACTGAAGATGTGAGTGACCTGAAGCTACATCAAGAGATGTTCCTGCACCACTTCGAATCCATATCGAAGACTCTTGATGCCCACACCCAAATGCTTCAGCACATTAGGGATTCTGTTTCCGGATCACCCAACTAGTCTGGCTAGGAGTAACTTTGCTGTCAGCTCTTTGATGAGAAGCTGCCCTTTTTGTTTAAACCCTACTTAGCAGCACCTTTGCTTACTTATGTTATATGTTAAGCTGCATGTCTGGATGCTTGCGTGCTCATTTCAATTTCTTTCTCCTTGGTCATCTTCTTTCTATCTACCTTGTTCCTTCTTTAAATCCACCATCTACTCAGCTTATCTTTGTGCACCTGCTCTGCACATCTCCTTTTTGCTCATGAAAAAAAAAGGGGGAGAACTAGCAATTTGTTGACAGTAATATTTTGTGATCATGTCCTACTATGTCTTGTTTTGAAGTTGCTATGTTTTTGACGTTCCAGTCTTGATATGCTCATGGTTCAGTAAGTAAATGGATATGCTGTTGAATTCTGGAGTGATGTTCCTTGACACTCATTGGAAAATAAGTGTTTTGCTTTCATGTCTGTTTGGCTGACATAGTAGTGAAAATTGTCTCAGTTCTCTCTATATTACTCTATCTTCCCTTTATTAGCTTAAATTGCTTGGGTTGTTTTGTTTTTTTTGTCATCATCAAAAAGGGGGAGATTGTTGTGCCCTCCTTGGTTTTGATGATGACAAAGTTCTTTAATAGATTGAATAAAACATAGTGAGTGGTCATATGCTTCACATTCATTCATTCCATCTTTGATACACTATACTTTCACAATGATAAACTATCTTCTGAGATGCCAATTCATTGATCAAATCTTTATCTCACTAACTATTTGATGAGAATGAATAATGCTGACAGCAAGCTCACTCCTTCTCCATGGTGAAATTCAGAAATCTGGAAGAAGGAAGACAAGGTAAGTGAAATGAAGAATCTCCATGAAAGGTGAGTAGAATTGATTCATTCAGATCAAATATGGTAAGAATTTCCCCTAGAATAACTTTGTTTAAGGTTGACCAAAAATCCCTTGAATTGGTTGTGCTTAATGCCTTCTTTCTGTTTTAACCTGAAGTGGGTCGACCCCCCCAGACAGATGGGTCGACCCCTGTGGCAACAGATGCCACTCTTTTGGCTCTGGCACAAATGGGTCGACCCAGCTGATAAAGGGGGTCGACCCCTGTGATCTCACAGAACAGTTTTTGGCCCCTGTGAAGAAGTGGGACGTCCCACCTATCAAAGGGGGTCGACCCCTGTAACAAGCAAAACCTGGAAACAGGATCTGTTTGATACATGGGTCGACCCACTTGGGAGATGGGTCGACCCACTCTTGAACTTTGTTATTTTCTCCGATTTACGCTATATATTTCATCTATTAATTGTGTGGGCCATACTTCATGTGCAAATCACTTGTTAGTCATTGGGATTAACTAGTAATCTTGTGGCTTAGACTATTAAACCTAATTAACATCATTTGATTAAGTCTAACACTGATTTCACTTATTTCGTGCAGGTTTCGAAAAGGATAAAGAAATAGGCCACGTTGGATTTGCAGAACCAATCAAAGGAGAGAATAATCTCCTCCTTCCTCCAGCTAGGAGTGCCATCCCCCAGGATATAAATGCCCATGATTAGGGCGTCCTAAAAAGAGACGACCAGAGCTGCAAACGGTGCCACACGAGTGTTGGGCGTCTTCATCCTCGGGAGCAGAGGCGCACCTGCATGTGGAAGAGAAGGTCGTGGTTCGAAGAGCAGCTTCATCGATCTTCATCCGAGCAACTTCGTTCAGCAATCAAGACATCATCCTGCTGCGTGGATCATCTTTCCAAGCCTCAGCGTCTTCAGGAACCCATCAACCCACAGACGTCTCTGTTGAAGTATAGCTAGCCATCATTCCAATAGACATGGGGAGTTGTCCTTAATGTTCTTCATCAGTCTTAGGCTTAATGTTCATGTGATTCTCTTTATTTTCAAACTCAGATATAGTGTGTGAGAGATTGGAGATTTGATCTCCGTAAAAAGCCCTTGTGGGGTGTGTGTGTGTGTGGATAGAGGTCCTTGACCTCGT
Organism: Amorphophallus konjac; assembly: GCA_022559845.1. Lineage (NCBI taxonomy): Eukaryota > Viridiplantae > Streptophyta > Magnoliopsida > Alismatales > Araceae > Amorphophallus > Amorphophallus konjac. Next base: position 176,104,678 of record CM040127.1, on the reverse strand, counting down.
GTTTGTGTGTGTGTGCTATTCAGTGTAGCTCTCTATAGTGGAATCCTCTCAAGTTGAGAGGGGTGGATGTAGGATCGCACTTGGGTGCGTCCGAACCACCTAAAATTGCTCGTCTCCTGTGGTTGTGCTCTTGTGCGTTTGGTTTATCCTGTTGGTGTGTGTGGTTGCTGCATTTTTATTTGTGGTTTCCCTGATCGTGCGCGGTTGATAATTTTTAATTTCCCGTCAATCAATTCACCCCCTCTTGATTGCCATTCCAACGGGCCAACACATCCAAACCACCCGCACCTCCCGAACTTCCCACATCCAAGCCCAATGTCCATGATTGGTGCATCGTAGGGTGTCTAGGAGTTCCCCATGACGTCAACCTCCGGTTACGTCAAATGCATGCATGGCACACGTTCGGGTGTCCTGGTCCGCCGTCATCCATGTACGGGTCGGACTAACATTAGGTGTGTCTAGGGTCATAGATGAGTCCGTGTGTTTTCCTTGTGTGGTTTGGTTGCATGGTTTGTGTGTAGTTTGAGAGTCTGCATGTGTCTTGTGTAAGCTCGTTGTCGTTCTCTTATGAGTAAGAGGTGATTGGACTCCTTCGATGAGTATGAGATCGGTTCTACATCTAAACCCGGATCAGTCACCTACAGGGACTCAGCGGTGATTCCTAGTGAGTCTTCGAGCTGCTTCCTTCCCTTTGAGAGTGCCCCACCCGGAGTGTCCACCTCTAGCCGATGGCAGCTTGAGCATATCGAGTATATATGGAATGAGCAGGTGCTGGTCACTTGGAGTGGAGCGTACCCGCGTTACTTGGCACGGTGATGGATCCGTCGGAGTATTCGAGCATCTATACCCCTACTCGACGGGGTCGAGTTCCTCCCACCCGGGGAGAATTGACGGGGACATCGAGGCAAGACCGTCTGCATTTTATTTGCATTTATGTCCTTTCATATTTGTATGTATACCCTTGTGTTATATGGGTACGCAATTGTAAGTCTTAGTGGGTTTATATGTAAAATTCTAGTAGGACCAAGCAAGGGGGCCCTCAGCCCTTTCCCATTGGTCCATCTCACTCATGTGGGGCTGGTCAACCATCCTAGGTGGCCATCTAGAAGGGTTGAATGTCAAAATGCCACATGGGTAGACAAGGGGTTAGATTAGTCCAAGGTAGGTTACCTACCTTCACCTACCAAGTCTCTTGGTCAAGGGAGGGCCCCTCTCCCCTCATTATTTTATCATTTTTGGTGTGTTAATCACACTTAATCCCAGCCATTCAATCCCCCTCCCTAGATCCAAGGGTGTACAATTGATTAGATACATAGAATATAAAAGGTTGTATTTTCCATTTGTTAGCATTAATGAAGAGAAAATTGTTGGAAAATCAAGAGTGTTCTTGAGCCCCTCCCCTCTCCCCCTGGTGTTCATCTCCTCCAACCTCAAATTCTAGAGTGGTTCTATCTTCAATCCCTTCCCCTCTATCTCTGTTGATCATCTGTGCCACCGCCGCCGCCGTTCGTGCCGCCTTCGAGCCGCCGCGGAGCCATCTTCAAGGTTCTGTCCTACTGGACAGAGGTGTAGTCTACGAATTCCTGCTCTCCACCACGTGAAGATCTCAAGCTGCAATTGTGAGAGTGTGTTCTCACCTTGAATCCCCACCTCCACCTAAATTTTCACGTCCAAAATCCTCTATTTAGTAATTTTCCATTTTCGTTCATTTTGCATTCCCAGATCTGTTTTGTCTCTGTCTATAGTGACAATAGCTCTACGTTTCCCACCTCCGACCACCTTTTTGAATTTTCCAAACCCTCCCAATTTTACTGGGATTTCTGTCCATCATCCCCTACATCCACCATTTTTCTTGATTTTTTATATGCTCTATATACATTTTTTAAAATTCATGTTCTATCTCTGCTACAGTGCCATTAGTCAGATTCCAGATCCGACCCACTGTTAGTGAAAAAATCCTATCAATTCTTAGCCACATCAAAACTTGTCCAAACTAGTTTTTCCGTCTTCCTAGCTCAATTTCCTACACCTTTGGTGAAGACCTCAAGAGCTGACTCGGACATCAACCCTGCGGTCAACGATAGTTCTCAGAGGACAGCCCTGCAGATCTGAGAGTTAAGCCACTGTACAATAGCAACCTTAAAAATTCGCCAATTGGAAGTGCAGGCTGTGTTATTTTTCTGTAATTATAGAGAGTTGAATTCCTTCGAAGCAGCTTTCCAACGGCGCCAGTTTCGTCACATTCCGACGTCGGGGCTGATCGCAGCTTCAGTTCTCGCCGGAGCGCGCGCCGGAAAACAGAACCGGTAGATCCGTGGCCGGTCATTCCGACCGGTGCCGAACGGAGCTGCCTGGCCTCCGGCCGGCGAACCAGCGTGCCGGCAGCCCAGGGAACACTTCCACAAGTGTCCCCACCACAGTGGTGACATCGGGTCCGGCACGGTCCCTCCGGACAGCACGTGGGCCCCACCGTCACGTGTTCGGGTGCTGCCGAATCAACGCGAGAAGCCGCCCGTCAACCCGAATTCGACCCTCCCGGACCCCATTGTGTAGCCCTTTACCTCACTGCGTGGAGTGGGCAGCGATTTGTATTGCTGTAATCTTGTATATTATTGTTCCGGGAGTACGAGTTTCGGCCGGGTCCGTCTTCCCCACGCCGAGCGCGTGGAGGTATCGCATTCGTTCCTTACTTGGCATTTTGCTTACTTCATATATATTTGTTTATGCCACTTCTAGAGAGCATGTGTAGGGATATCTAGCTCGCTTTATCTATTCATTACCGCTGCTGCGAGAGAGTGCGACACCGTCCCGTGACCCAATCCGGGCACACGAGAGAGCCGATCACCCTAGCTCATTGCCGGTTTCTCAACTGCGCACGTCCGACGCTTCCCTCGTTAAGGGACGATCGCGAGCTTGTCGTGTCCGTGGTCTCATCCCGCATCAATTTGGTATCAGAGCCAGGTTGAGTCTAGGGTGTTAAAAAAAAGTGTCATTCATTAGTCATTGTCTAAGTCGGTCTAGGTTGCATTTGCATCCCTTTACTCGGTATATCAAAAGGTGTTGTTCGAACGTTAGGCTACGCCTATCGGGAAGGTCGTACACTTGCGCAAGTGATCTTCGGATCACTTATCTCCGCCACTTACCGAGTCTTGGTTTACGTCTAGGGTCCTTAGTGTGCATGCATCCCAACCTTTGCATTAGTCGGTCTACTGTCTTGCCTCCGTGCGTATGCATGTCCATGTCCGCTACCCATGGCCGTTCTCCAAGACCACACATCCGAGTGGTCAACCTTTGTGGCCAAAGTCAATGTCCTCATGGACCGAGCCCTTGGTTTTACCCCTCTCACTATGAAAGTTGCTCTACCCAACGGGTCCACAACGGAACTCCATTTCACCGATAGGGAGTCGGATAATTGGGTTTCTCTTGACATCGTGGAGTCTCTCTCCAAGACAGGCGAGATTGTCTGCGATGGTGATTTTGCTGGTGTTGAGTTCTATAAGAGGATCGGCTCTGTTCTCTACACCGATGGCGCATGGTGTAGGATCGACACACTTGCTGGTTCATGCATCATTTTAGGACAAACGTTAGGAGAACGAAGAGCCAATCTTGACTGGGGCAAGAGGACTTGCACCTTATACCCACCTTACCTACCCGGCAAGATCACCCTCACATGTCCAGCCACCCAACCCCAGCGGTCCACTCCACATTCGGAACCATTATGCTTGGAGTCGTCTCACCCCGAGCCACCCGTGTTTCTTACGGGAACGCTATACATCGCCGAGCCACTTTTTAGTTGGCTCAAGGATGGCTTGGTCCGACCTCCCTTTCCATCCATGGACCCCATCATCCCTTTAGTGCCGGTCAACTCCTTCCATACCACCTTTCGATCTAGTCACCATGTCGATACTTTGGTTGACCTTATTATGGGATTAGATTCACAATGGAAGTCGACACATCTTTTGGCCCGAGACTTTGACCAACCCGCTAGTCTTAGCTTCACTCATCCGGCCTTAGGATCCATTACCTCCGTGTGCACCGTGGGGTGTGTCACCCCGGAGATTCTTCTACTCCTCCCGATGCCGGCCGAGTCCGACTTCATTTCCTTTTGCCCAAGGGAGGAGTCCTATTTTCTACACATGCCCATCGTCCCACCGATCATAATGTATGGCGGTGATTATGAATTCCAAACTAGGGACCATGTCATGTTGGAACCCACCTCACGGGGTCATACCTTCTTCGACCCTTTTGACCCCCTCACTAGTGAATCTCCCGAGCCCCCATCTTCACTCCACTTCCTCCGCGGAGTTCACTATCACACATTTTCCACTCAGGCCAAGCAACCTCCACATAGCCATAGGTCCAAATTTTCATATGGGGGTAATGAAAACTTTGGTTTCTCCGATCCATCCAAACCACCCGCACCTCCCGAACTTCCCACATCCAAGCCCAATGTCCATGATTGGTGCATCGTAGGGTGTCTAGGAGTTCCCCATGACGTCAACCTCCGGTTACGTCAAATGCATGCATGGCACACGTTCGGGTGTCCTGGTCCGCCGTCATCCATGTACGGGTCGGACTAACATTAGGTGTGTATAGGGTCATAGATGAGTCCGTGTGTTTTCCTTGTGTGGTTTGTTTGCATGGTTTGTGTGTAGTTTGAGAGTCTGCATGTGTCTTGTGTAAGCTCGTTGTCGTTCTCTTATGAGTAAGAGGTGATTGGACTCCTTCGATGAGTATGAGATCGGTTCTACATCTATACCCGGATCAGTCACCTACAGGGACTCACCGGTGATTCCTAGTGAGTCTTCGAGCTGCTTCCTTCCCTTTGAGAGTGCCCCACCCGGAGTGTCCACCTCTAACCCATGGCAGCTTATGCATATCGAGTATATATGGAATGAGCAGGTGCTGGTCACTTGGAGTGGAGCGAACCCGCGTTAATTGGCACGGTGACGGATCCGTCGGAGTATTCGAGCATCTATACCCCTACTCGATGGGGTCGAGTTCCTCCCACCCGGGGAGAATTGACGGGGACATCGAGGCAAGACCGTCCGCATTTTGTTTGCATTTATGTCCCTTCATATTTGTATGTATACCCTTGTGTTATATGGGTACGCAATTGTAAGTCTTAGTGGGTTTATATGTAAAATTCCAGTAGGACCAAGCAAGGGGGCCCTCAGCCCTTTCCCATTGGTCCATGTCACTCATGTGGGGCTGGTCAACCATCCTAGGTGGCCATCTAGAAGGGTTGAATGTCAAAATGCCACATGGGTAGACAAGTGGTTAGATTAGTCCAAGGTAGGTTACCTACCTTCACCTACCAAGTCTCTTGGTCAAGAGGGGGCCCCTCTCCCCTCATTATTTTATCATTTTTGGTGTGTTAATCACACTTAATCCCAGCCATTCAATCCCCCTCCCTAGATCCAAGGGTGTACAATTGATTAGATACATAGCATATAAAATGTTGTATTTTCCATTTGTTAGCATTAATGAAGAGAAAATTGTTGGAAAATCAAGAGTGTTCTTGAGCCCCTCCTCTCTCCCCCTGGTGTTCATCTCCTCCAACCTCAAATTCTAGAGTGGTTCTATCTTCAATCCCCTCCCCTCTATCTCCGGTGATCATCTGTGCCGCCTCCGCCGCCGTTCGTGCCGCCTTCGAGCCGCCGCGGAGCCATCTTCAAGGTTCTGTCCTGCTGGACAGAGGTGTAGTCAACGAATTCCTGCTCTCCACCACGTGACGATCTGAAGCAGAAATTTTGAGGGTGTGTTCTTACCTTGAATCCCCACCTCCACCTAAATTTCCACGTCTAAAATCCTCCATTTAGTAATTTTCCATTTTCGTTCATTTTACATTCCCAGATCTATTTTGTCTCTATTTACAGTGACAACAGCTCTGAGGTTCCCACCTCCGACCACCTTTTTGAATTTTGCAAACCCTCCCAATTTTACTGGGAGTTTTGTCCATCATCCCCTGCATCCACCATTTTTCCTGATTTTTGATCTGCTCTCTATACATTTTTCAAAATTCGTGTTCTGTCTCTGCTACAGTGCCTTTAGTCAGATTCCAGATCTGACCCACTGTTAGTGAAAAAATCCTATCAATTCTTAGCCACATCAAAACTTGTCCAAACTAGTTTTTCCGTCTTCCTAGCTCAATTTCCTACACCTTTGGTGAAGACCTCAAGAGCTGACTCGGACATCAACCCTGCGGTCAACGATAGTTCTCAGAGGACAGCCCTGCAGATCTGAGAGTTAAGCCACTGTACAATAGCAACCTTCAAAATTCGCCAATTGGAAGTGCAGGCTGTGTTATTTTTCTGTAATCATAGAGATTTGAATCCCTTCGAAGCAGCTTTCCAACGGCGCCAGTTTCGTCGCATTCCGACGTCGGGGCTGATCGCAGCGTCCGTTCTCGCCGGAGCGCGCGCCGGAAAACAGAACCGGCAGATCCGTGGCTGGTCATTCCGACCGGTGCCGAATGGAGCCGCCTGGCCTCCGGCCGGCGAACCAGTGTGCCACCAGCCCAGGGAACACTTCCACAAGTGTCCCCACCATAGTGGTGACATCGGGTCCCACACGGTCCCTCCGGACAGCACGTGGGCCCCACCGTCACGTGTTCGGGTGCTGCCGAATCAACGCGAGAACCAGCCCGTCAACCAGAATTCGACCCTCCCGGACCCAATTGTGTAGCCCTTTACCTCACTGCGTGGAGTGGGCAGTGATTTGTATTGCTGTAATCTTGTGTATTATTATTCCGGGAGTACGAGTTTCGGCCGGGTCCGTCTTCCCCACGCCGAGCGCGTGGAGATATCGCATTCGCTCCCTTACTTGGCATTTTACTTACTTCATATATATTTGTTTATGCCGCTTCTAGAGAGCATGTGTAGGGATATCTAGCTCGCTTTATCTATTAATTACCGCTGCTGCGAGAGCGTGCGACACCGTCCCGTGACCCGATCCGGGCACACGAGTGAGCCGATCACCCTAGCTCATTGCCGGTTTCTCAACCGCGCACGTCCGACGCTTCCCTCGTTAAGGGACGATCGCGAGCTTGTCGTGTCCGTGGTCTCGTCCCGCATCAATTTGGTATCAGAGCCAGGTTGAGTCTAGGGTGTTAAAAAAAAAGTGTCATTCATTAGTCATTGTCTAAGTCGGTCTAGGTTGCATTTGCATCCCTTTACTCGGTATATCAAAAGGTGTTGTTCGAACGTTAGGCTACGTCTATCGGGAAGGCCGCACACTTGCGCGAGTGATCTTCGGATCACTTATCTCCGCCACTTACCGAGTCTTGGTTTACGTCTAGGGTCCTTAGTGTGCATGCATCCCAACCTTTGCATTAGTCAGTCTAGTGTCTTGTCTCCGTGCGTATGCATGTCCATGTCCGCTACCCATGGACGTTCTCCAAGACCACACATCCGAGTGGTCAACCTTTGTGGCCAAAGTCAATGTCCTCATGGACCGAGCCCTTGGTTTTACCCCTCTCACTATGAAAGTCGCTCTACCCAACGGGTCCACAACGGAACTCCATTTCACCGATAGGGAGTCGGATAATTGGGTTTCTCTTGACATCGTGAAGTCTCTCTCCAAGACAGGCGAGATTGTCCGCGATGGTGATTTTGCTTGGGTTGAGTTCTATAAGAGGATCGACTCTATTCTCTACACCGATGGCGCATGGTGTAGGATCGGCACACTTGCTGGTTCATGCATCATTTTAAGACAAACGTGGTTAGGAGAACGAAGAGCCAATCTTGACTGGGGCAAGAGGACTTGCACCTTATACCCACCTTACCTACCCGGCAAGATCACCCTCACATGTCTAGCCACCCAAACCCGACGGTCCACTCCACATTCGGAACCATTATGTTTGGAGTCATCTCACCCCGAGCCACCCGTGTTTCTTACGGGAACGCTATACATCACCGAGCCACTTTTTAGTTGGCTCAAGGATGGCTTGGTCCCACCACCCTTTCCATCCATAGACCCCATCCTCCCTTTAGTGCCAGTCAACTCCTTCCATACCACCCTTCGATCTAGTCACCATGTCGATACTTTGGATGACCTTATTATGGGATTAGATTCACAATGGAAGTTGACGCATCTTTTGGCCCGAGGCTTTGACCAACCCGCTAGTCTTAGCTTCACCCATCCGGCCTTAGGATCCATTACCTCCGTGTGCACCGTGGGGTGTGTCACCACGGAGATTCTTCTACTCCTCCCGATGCCGGCCGAGTCCGACTTCATTCCCTTTTGCCCAAGGGAGGAGTCCTATTTTCTACACATGTCCGTCGTCCCACCGATCATAATGTATGGCGGTGATTATGAATTCCAAACTTGGGACCATGTCATTTTGGAACCCACCTCACGGGGTCATACCTTCTTCGACCCTTTTGACCCCCTCACTAGTTAATCTCCCGAGCCCCCATCTTCACTCCACTTCCTCCGCGGAGTTCACTATCACACCTTTTCCACTCGGGCCAAGCAACCTCCACATAGCCATAGGTCCAAATTTTCATATGGGGGTAATGAAAACTTTGGTTTCTCCGATCCATCCAAACCACCCGCACCTCCCGAACTTCCAACATCCAAGCCCAATGTCCATGATTGGTGCATCGTAGGGTGTCTAGGAGTTCCCCATGACGTCAACCTCCGGTTACGTCAAATGCATGCATGGCACACGTTCGGGTGTCCTGGTCCGCCGTCATCCATGTACGGGTCAGACTAACATTAGGTGTGTCTAGGGTCATAGATGAGTCTGTGTGTTTTCCTTGTGTGGTTTGTTTGCATGGTTCGTGTGTAATTTGAGAGTCTGCATGTGTCTTGTGTAAGCTCGTTGTCGTTCTCTTATGAGTAAGAGGTGATTGGACTCCTTCGATGAGTATGAGATCGGTTCTACATCTATACCCGGATCAGTCACCTACAGGGACTCAGCGGTGATTCCTAGTGAGTCTTCGAGCTGCTTCCTTCCCTTTGAGAGTGCCCCACCCGGAGTGTCCACCTCTAGCCCATGGCAGCTTGTGCATATCGAGTATATATGGAATGAGCAGGTGCTGGTCACTTGGACTGGAGCGTACCCGCGTTACTTGGCACGGTGACGGATCCGCCGGAGTATTCGAGCATCTATACCCCTAATCGACGGGGTCGAGTTACTCCTACCCGGGGAGAATTGACGGGGACATCGAGGCAAGGCTGTCCGCATTTTGTTTGCATTTATGTCCTTTCATATTTGTTTGTATACCCTTGTGTTATATGGGTACGCAATTGTAAGTCTAAGTGGGTTTATATGTAAAATTCCAGTAGGACCAAGCAAGGGGGCCCTTAGCCCTTTCCCATTGGTCCATGTCACTCATGTGGGGCTGGTCAACCATCCTAGGTGGCCATCTAGAAGGGTTGAATGTCAAAATGCCACATGGGTAGACAAGTGGTTAGATTAGTCCAAGGTAGGTTACCTACCTTCACCTACCAAGTCTCTTGGTCAAGGGGGCGCCCCTCTCCCCTCATTGTTTTATCATTTTTGGTGTGTTAATCACACTTAATCCCAGCCATTCAATCCCCCTCCCTAGATCCAAGGGTGTACAATTGATTAGATACATAGCATATAAAAGGTTGTATTTTCCATTTGTTAGCATTAATGAATAGAAAATTGTTGGAAAATCAAGAGTGTTCTTGAGCCCCTCCTCTCTCCCCCTAGTGTTCATCTCCTCCAACCTCAAATTCTAGAGTGGTTCTATCTTCAATCCCCTCCCCTTTATCTCCGGTGATCATCTGTGCCGCCGCCGCCGCCGTTCGTGTCGCCTTCGAGTCGCCGCGGAGCCATCTTCAAGGTTCTGTCCTACTGGACAGAGGTGTAGTCCAAGAATTCCTGCTCTCCACCACGTGAAGATCTCAAGCTAAAATTGTGAGGGTGTGTTCTCACCTTGAATCCCCACCTCCACCTAAATTTTCACGTCCAAAATCCTCCATTTAGTAATTTTCCATTTTCGTTCATTTTGCATTCCCAGATCTGTTTTGTCTCTATCTACAGTGACAATAGCTCTGAGTTTCCCACCTCCGACCAGCTTTTTGAATTTTCAACCCTCCCAATTTTACTGGGATTTCTGTCCATCATCCCCTACATCCACCATTTTTCTTGATTTTTTATCTGCTCTATATACATTTTTCAAAATTCATGTTCTATCTCTGCTACAGTGCCTTTAGTCAGATTCCAGATCCGACCCACTGTTAGTGAAAAAATCCTATCAATTCTTAGCCACATCAAAACTTGTCCAAATTAGTTTTTCTGTCTTCCTAGCTCAATTTCCTACACCTTTGATGAAGACCTCAAGAGCTGAATCGGACATGTACCCTGCGGTCAATGACAGTTCTCAGAGGACAGCCCTGCAGATCTGAGAGTTAAGCCACTGTACAACAGCAACCTTCAAAATTCGCTAATTGGAAGTGCAGGCTGTGTTATTTTTCTGTAATCATAGAGAGTTGAATCCCTTCGAAGCTGCTTTCCAACGGCGCCAGTTTCGTCGCATTCCGACGTCGGGGCTGATCGCAGCGTCCGTTCTTGCCGGCGCGCGCGCCGGAAAACAGAACCGGCAGATCCGTGGCCGGTCATTCCGACTGGTGCCGAACGGAGCCGCCTGGCCTCCGGCCGGCGAACCAGCATGCCGCCAGCCCAGGGAACACTTCCACAAGTGTCCCCACCACAGTGGTGACATCGGGTCCCGCACGGTCCCTCCGGAGAGCACGTGGGCCCCACCGTCACGTGTTCGGGTGCTGCCGAATCAATGCGAGAAGCCACCCGTCAACCCGAATTCGGCCCTCCCGGACCCCATTGTGTAGCCCTTTACCTCACTGCGTGGAGTGGGTAGCGATTTGTATTGCTGTAATCTTGTGTATTATTGTTCCGGGAGTATGAGTTTCGGCCGGATCCGTCTTCCCCACGCCGAGCGCGTGGAGGTATCGCATTCGCTCCCTTACTTGGCATTTTGCTTACTTCATATATATTTATTTATGCCGCTTCTAGAGAGCATGTGTAGAGATATCTAGCTCGCTTTCTCTATTCATTACCACTGCTGCGAGAGAGTGCGACACCATCCCGTGACCCGATCCGGGCACACGAGATAGCCGATCACCCTAGCTCATTGCCGGTTTCTCAACCGCGCACGTCCGACGCTTCCCTCGTTAAGGGATGATCGCGAGGTTGTCGTTTCCGTGGTCTCGTCCCGCATCAGAAATACGAGGAGGTAGAGCATGATGGAAGAAGAAGGTTTAAAATAGTAAAGATTAAAGTTGAAAACAGCACGTGATTAAATTTAGAATAACTTAAAAACAAAGAAGGTTTTGAAGATGAGGAAGAAGAAGAAGTTGAAGAGCATGAGAAGAAGAAGAACTTTGTTAAAAGGAGCAGTGGGAGAAAAGCAACGTAGATTGGAGAAAATAGAGGAAGAACAGAGTGCGTGGTTTGGGTGTGGGTGAATAGCAAAAGAAGAAAATAGAACGTTGAAAAGTGGTGAACAAATTAAAAACTGGGAAGAATTAGAGGATGGTGAAGAAGAAGAAATTGTAAAGAACAAACAAACAAACAACTTTTATAAAAGGAGTAGGATGAGAAGAAGAGCAGAAGAAGGAGAAACATGGTGAAGAATGAAGGAAACGCTGGTTCGTAGATGAATAGTGCAGATCGTTGGAAAATCACAAATAACTTAAAAATGGAACATAACTAGGTAACAAGGTAGAAGAAGAAATTGTAGAGAATGAAAAAACTAACAACTTTTGTAACTAGAGAAAAAGGAGAAGAGAAGTAGAAAGGGGAGAAAAAGGGTGGGGGTCTAGGGTGGGCTACTAGTGCAGGTGAGTTTAGAAAGAGAGAGGGAGAGAAAGAGGGAGAGAGGGAGATAGAAAGGGTGAGAGAGAGAGAGCCTACGGGGTGTGTGTTCGTAGGGAGAAAGAAGAGGGATCCCTTTTTTCTCTCCCCCTTTTTTGATGGAGAGGGGGAGGTGATTTTGTAAGGGTGAGGGGATGGGCCAAGATGGGCCAAGGAATTTATTTTTTTCATAAATTTTGATGCCCATGCCTCTTTAATCCTTTACATGCCTCTTTAATCCTTCACATGCCCAACACGCTCCACTACCCTGGACGCTTTCTTTAAACACGTCCCTTGTCTTGGATGCGTCCATACATGTCCATAAATATGGTGCTGAAAGGCACTGACAACATTGAAAGTAAGTAATTTCGGCGCCTGATCTTATCTTTTAAAGATCGTGTCTGGTTAGAAAGACGTTTTCTTATTTTGGATTTGTTATTGAACGACATGGCTGGCGTCGATGGCGCGCTTACACATGGGTGTAAGAAGGCGTGTTTAGTGGCTGACGCCTTTAATAGAATGCGTCACCCACGGCCGTCGCGTTTAAGACTTTTTTCCTGAAAAATTTTTAAAAATGGGGGAAAATACCATAAAAATAGGAAATCACTCAAACAACTCAAATGTGCGAGCCACTTTGGGGCATCATGGTGTAATATGAGATTTAGTCACGGTAATGTCAAAAATGGCATGTCTACATAGCTCACCCACTATCTTTACCTGGTCTCCTTCCCGTTTGTTCTCGCTGTTACAAGAGCTGAATTTTGTACCCCGTTCACCTCTTATTTTGATTGATCCTTTGATTTTTAAACCCCCAACTGAATTCCTCATTGTCAAAGTCTGTGATTGTAGGCGCTACCCACCTATTGATCTTTCTACCCTCATCTTTTCCTCTTCCGATCCTCTTCTTCATCTTTTCTATCCATCTCCGTATCCTCTCATGCTTCCTCCTGTTAGCGCAGCAAGAGTGATATAGAAGGGGGGGGATGAATAGATCACTCCCAATTTGTAGAAACTTAGGCGGAAAATAATTTCTACTGCTAACGCACCTCCTTAAACCGTACACAAAGAAATGTAAATAAGAATGAAGAACTGATCACATGGAAGCAAAGAGACGAGCAGATGAAGAGCGTAGATAACAGTACCAAACCACAGAGGAGGCACTCGATTTTTAGGTGGTTCGATTGCAGTCCGCAATCTACATCCACCCCTCACTCCAACTAGAGTGAGCATTCCACTAGACGATGCTAGATCAATGCAGACTCAGTCTGCGAACAACATGCTGTCACACAGCTTGAACACCAAGGGAAACAAATCCCTCAACCAAGTTCTGCTACCCACAGAACTTGAAACCTGTTCTAGCTCCCAGCTAGAACACAACCAGAGAATCCTCTCCCTTCCTCCACACACCGGAGGGAAACTGTTAGTGACAACCAGTCACTAACACCACCAGAGATCACCGATCTCTCTTCCTCTGCAACACAGAGGAAAACTGGAGTGATACTCCCTTCCTCCACACACCGGAGGGAAAACAATTCAAATCAGAAGGATGAACGAAATGAAACGAAAGCAAAGTAGAAACAAAAACCAATGAAGAAGAAATCGGTTCTGAAACCCAATACAAATGTAGCTTCAAATGAAGCAATTCATCAATCCACAACTACTGCTCTCTCTCTTGAACAAACTCCTCTCGGATCTGGAACTCTCTGCTCTTTTTCTTTTCTGGATCGTGCAAACTCTCACCAATGGCTTCTGCTTTCTCTATTCACGATCGAGCTTCTACTGAAGGATGAAGCTCTATATTTATAGCAGATATTGGCGTGTGGCTGCCAGGTTCCCGCCCATGCACTTTTGGCCAGATCATTTGAATTTCGACCACATGGCAGCATCCTGACCAGGTTGCCATCCACGTGTCATGCGCCTGTTGTCTTGGATCACGTGCCAGGTGCCAACCTCGATTCACGTGCCCAATCATCAGCCTGAATCGCCTGCAGATAGACAGATGGAATGTATAGACTTAGTTAGTTCAGGCTATTAACATGAATGTATATACTTCAGAACCTTCAACTGATTAAGTGTGTACAACGTGAGAGAATGTACAGACTTAATGAAAGAAGCGCATGTGTGAAGGCAGTGTATAGACTTATGAACAATGCAGACGAATGGCAGTGTATAGACTATGAACAATGCAAATGAATGGCAGTGTATAGACTATGAACAATGCAAACGATCCTTACCAGTGTGTAAACATTACAAGGCTTCTGCCACTGTATAGACTTCACGAAGCCTAACCAATGTACAGACTTGGAACCTGTGTGAGACTCTTAATAAGATGGTGAGCAAAGAACTGACTTGAACCCCAACGGAGATGTATATACTTCGACATGCTTGAGCCAGTGTTCAGACTTTGAACCAATGTACTGTGAGCACTGTATAGACTTTACCAGAGTGAGACGATGCCTTAGACACTCGGCTGTACAGACTTGGAGATTTCTGAATGAACCGATCGGCTGATGAATCGATGTATAGACTCTAAATGTAAAGGCAGTCTGTATAAACTTGAATCGCTTGAAGCGATGTATAGACTTTGTGAAGCTCAAGCACTGTACAGACTTGTGAAGACTTCAGCGTCGTACAGACTTGGTGAAGCTCAAGTGAATGTATAGACTTGATGAACCACTGTGGATGTGTGGACTTGAGCGAATGAAGCCGATGTACAGACTTGGTAAATTGAAGCCTCTGTACAGACTTTCCTAAGACGCAGTTCAATGTATAGACTTGAACGAATGAGGCCGATGTACAGACTTGCCTAAGACGCAGCATGAGACGCTGGCTAAGACGGACGCTGTACAACTTTGAAGATCAGTTCAATGTATAGACTTGAACGACTGAGGCCGATGTACAGACTTGCCTAAGACACAGCGTGAGACACTGGCTGAGACGGATGCTGTACAGACTTTGAAGAGCAGTTCAATGTATAGACTTGAATGACTGAGGCCGATGTACAAACTTGCCTAAGACACAGCGTGAGACGCTGGCTGAGACGGACGCTGTACAGACTTTGAAGACATTGAACGTTTGAGCAGCATGCAATGTACACACTTAGTGATGTACAGACTTGGCCAGGAAAGCGTAGGGAAATGTTGAGTGTATGGACTTGGCCAATGCGTAGGAAAAGATATCGAATGTACAGAGTTGGTGAATCACAGACCAATGTATAGACTTAGAGAAAATGAAGTCTAGTGTATAGACTTGGAGAGCTGTTCAATGTGTTGGGTTGGCATTGTATAGACTTAGCTTTGAGCACTTGGGCTGAAGGCAATGTGCAGACTAAGCGATGTATAGACTTTGCCCAAGGAACCGAATGTATAGACTTTGCTGAAGCTATCTCTGAAGCAATGTTCCGACTTTGCAAACAAGACTCTGGGCGATGTATAGACTTACACTATCGGATGTGTAGACTTCAAGACAATGCAGCAGCCAGTGTATAGACATGAAGTTTGACAATCCAATGTATATAGTTGAAGCTTGGAAGGATGTATAGGGTTGAGCTGAACTAACTATGAGTATTGAGACCAATGTATGGACTTCAGTTAGAAAGTACCCGATGTACAGACTAGAGGAGGATATGCCAATGTACAGACTAAATGGATCAAGCTGGTGTATAGACCTTGTGCCCTACTATCAATGCTCTGATGCATCGACCCACCCTTGCTGATGAGTCGACCCACTGCTGTTGATATTAACCAAACAGTGTAGATAGATGAAATAATGGAACAGCATATGAACTGAACTCACTTAGGTGATGAACCAGCATGAATCTAGAGATAGGAGGTTGATTTATAGTGTGAGACATCATCAAAATCATAGGGATGCAACAATCTCCCCCTTTTTGATGATGACAACACTATGAATCAAGCAATATCAAGGAATTTATATCAGCTGCAACTGACAAAGTAAAATCAAGGCATGCACATGCATATGAATTATACAATCCCTACAACACACTCTCATCTCCCCCTCAACTCAAAACCATATCTTCCTCGAAGCAACATGACTCCCCCAAAGCTCAAGACTCACTGATATTGCAGAACTTCTCACTGAAATTGCAAATATTGCAAACTTCTCTCCCCCTTTGACATCAGTAAAAAGAACTACAGAATGTATAACAGTGCTGGAGACATGAAGAATAAGAGCAGTAATTTCTTAGTGCAGAAAGTCACGAGTAGGTCTTAAGAGAATAAGTGAGTTTCTAATCTCAAGAGAAGATTCTTTATACTTCAGTACATAATAGAGAAGTAGAATGATAGACAAGTTTATCAGCATACATAGTGGATGATTTAGAGCAGGAGTTCACAAGTATGGTCAGATATAGTTGATCATTCAACTATCCCACAAGTCAGCAAGAGACTAAATCAGAGAGGTGTTCTCAAGGTATTGAAGACAAGCAATCCATTAGTTGCATAACAACAAGGAATTTTTTGTTGGAGATGATTTTCAAGAAGATCAATGAGTAAGTTGGTAGTTCACTCCTTTGACATTAGAGAGACACCTTGATTAGAGGCCTGAATCTCCAGTTACTCAGAGTGAGTACCTCATTACTTCCCTTTTTTTTTTGTTATTAGGGAGCAGAGATAGTAACTGTGACTTTTGACATGAGGAAACACCTTGATTAGAGGTCAGAGTCCCCAGTTACTCACCAGCAAGCCACCATTGCTCTGTCATGTCTTTTCATTCATTTTAAGCATTTGACACCTCATGACATGGGAGAAAAATTCATTTCATTGATGAAGCTCCCAGTTTCTCAGTGATCAAAACAGAACATTTTTGTTCAGTTAAGCCCTTGAGTTAAAGAGATAGAATGATTGAAAATAATACCAAGAGGACTATTTCTTGAATTGAGTCTTGAAGTCTATATTTCAAGTTGATTGGGTCAGATATCAAGACATACAAGTTTTTGGCCTGAACCAGAATCAAGGACAATGTAGGAAGATATACTTTATGGAATTAGTCTAAATCTCTGAAGAAGTACTAGAGGAAAGATTCTAATATGGAGATTAGAGTCACTGACTTATAGACTTAAGAGATAAGTGACACTCTACTGTCTGAGAGAACCACTCTAGATCAGTCATGCAAGACCAGCAAAGTTACACATCTGGACAACCCTTTTGAATCTGTCAAAGAACTTCTCTTCTCACATCACAACTCAGCTCCCCCTAAGACATAGCATTCCTTAATAAAACATTTCAGCATAATCTCAAAGCTTCCCCTTACTCAAAGTATTCCTGAAAGCTAACCAGTAAGCATTCTGAACTCCCCCTTAAACCAGCATGAAAGTAGGTTAATTTTCAGACAAACACAACTCCCCCTCACAACAAGGACAGGCTTCATAATTAAGACAATTTGTATAAGCCTAATTCTCTTCTCAATGTGGTGAATTTTTCATTATCCAGAGGTTTTTTGAATATGTCAGCAATCTGATTATCTGTGCCTACATGGATCAGTTCAAAATTATTCTTAGACACCTCATCTCTTATAAAATGATGTCTTATCTCTATGTGTTTGGTTCGTGAATGCAAAACAGGATTTTTAGCAAGATTGATGGCACTAGTATTATCACAGTAAATAGGTGTGCACCCCAGGTCTACTTGGTAGTCCTGAAGCTGGTGTTTAATCCATATTACTTGTGATCCACAGCTCCCTGCAGCCACATATTCAGCTTCTGCAGTAGAGAGGGGCACAGAATGTTGTTTCTTGGAGCCCCAAGACACTAAACACCCACCCAAGAATTCACAATGGCCACTAGTGCTTTTCCTATCTAGTTTACAGTCTGCATAATCAGCATCTGTGTATGCTACTAAGTTAAGTGTGTGAGATGCAGGAAACCATAAACCAAGAGAATGACTAGCTGACAAATATCTGAAGATTGTTTTAACTGCAGCTAAGTGTAGTTCAGTAGGTCTAGATTGATACCTTGCACACATTCCTACACTGAATTGTATATCTGGTCTAGAGGCTGTCAAGTAAAGAATTGATCCAATCATACCTCTATAAAGTTTGGCATTTACTTCTTTACCTGTCTCATCTGCATCCAATGAAGTATTGGTGCCCATGGGTGTAGTAATGTGTTTTAAGTTTTCCATGCCAAACCTTTTGAACAGTTCCATTGTGTATTTGGTTTGGTTGATGAAGCACCCATCTTCTAGCTATTGTACCTGCAATCCAAGAAAATATTTTAGTTCACCAACCAAGCTCATTTCAAATTCAGCAGACATCATGGTAGAAAATTCATCACATAGTTCATGCTTAGTTGATCCAAATACAATGTCATCTACATATACCTGAACTATGATGAGATCTTTATTCATGCCCTTGGTAAATAAAGTTTGATCAACTTTACCTCTTTTGTAGCCCTTGCTGATCAGAAATTCAGACAATCTTTCATACCAAGCTCTTGGAGCCTGCTTTAGACCATACAAGGCTTTGTTTAACCTGAAAACTTGGTTAGGTTGAGGAGAATATTGAAATCCAGGAGGTTGTTCAACAAAAACTTCTTCTTAATAACTCCATTTAAAAGGCACTTTTAACATCTATTTGTTGGAGTTTTATATTCCTTGAGCATGCAAAGGCAAGCAACAATCTTATAGCTTCCATCCTAGCAACAGGTGCATAGGATTCATCAAAGTCTATACCGAATTCCTGACAGTAGCCTTTGGCTACTAGTCTGGCCTTATTCCTCGAGATGATTCCATCTTCATTCATCTTATTTTTGAACACCCACTTGGTTCCTATGATATTTATGCCATCTGGTCTTGGGACAAGCTCCCAGACATTATTCCTTTCAAACTGACCTAATTCCTCACTCATAGCATTGACCCAAGCTTGATCAGCTAAGGCCTCTTCTACTGTTTTGGGTTCAATTTGTGAGACTAATGCAATTAAGTCATCATTATTCACATTTCTAAAATGAGACCTAGTCCGAAGAGGATCTTCAGGATTGCCTATGACTTTATCTAAAGGATGGTCTTTAAGAAATCTGATATTTGTTGAAGTTTCACCTGATTCTCTTGGACCTTCCTGATTTGGGGAATTTGTTTCTCCACTCGGCTGAGTCTTCTCTTCTTCCTGTTGGTCTTCTAGAAAATCTCCACCATGATTGGAATCCCTGTCAAGATTTTCAACATTAGGAACATCTCTCTTTTCACTAAAAAGGATGTGTGGAGATTCTTCCACTTTCTGATCTGATATGTTAAATACCCTATATGCCCTTGACACTTCTGAGTAACCCAAGAATATTCCAGGTGAACTCTTGACTTCAAACTTGTCTAAATCTTTCTTATCATTGTTATGAATAAAATATTTTGCTCCAAAAATTCTGAAATGAAACAAGTTTGGTTTCTTACCTTTTAGAAGCTCATAGGGTGTTTTCTTGTGTATGGGTCTTACCATGGCCCTGTTGATTATGTAGGTTGCTGTATTGGCCGCTTCTGCCCAAAACCTTCTAGGTATTTTGCTTTCAATCAACATGGTTCGGGCCATCTCCACCACTGTTCTATTTCTTCTCTCCACAATCCCATTTTGTTCAGGTGTCCTAGGAGAAGAAAACCTGTGAGTTAGTCCTTCTTTGTCACAAAGATCAGTAAACATGGAGTTTTCAAACTCACCTCCATGGTCAGATTGAATAGAACTAACCTTGTACTTCCCTTCTTGTTTGACTTTATTGAAAAACAGATTAAACTTTTGAAATGCATCACTCTTATTTGCTAAGAAAAATATCCATGAATATCTAGAGAAGTCATCTATGATGACATAGCCAAACATGTTTCCATTAAGACTCTGAGTTCTAGTTGGACCGAAAAGGTTCATATGAAGAAATTCCATTGGTCTAGAAGACAATGGCTCAGATCTTAATTTAAAAGAATTTCTGGTCTGTTTGCCTAGAGCACAGGCATCACATGCTTTTGATATTGAGTTGAATTTAATTCTAGGCATGCCTCTAACTAAATCATGCTTGACCAATTTATTTAAAGTTGAAAAGCTAGCATGACCTAGACGTCTATGCCATTCAAAAGCATCATTTTCAGAATTGGCAGATAAGCAAATAGTAGATTCAGATTTCTCATCTAAGTCTACAATGTAGACATTATTAATCATGTTGGCTACAAATTTAACCATGTCAGAATTTGTTTCAAGAATTTTGCATGAACTATCATCAAATACAACCTTGTGACCCCTGTCACATAATTGACTAATGCTAATCAGGTTGTGTTGAAGCCCTTCCACAAGTAAGACTTTTTCAGTGGAGTTTGTGGAAGACTTACCTACTGTTACAACTCCAATTATTTTACCTTTGTTCTTTCCTCCAAACTTGACCAGACCCCCTGGCTTCATCTCTATCTTGCTAAACTTGGATCGGTCTCTTGTCATATGCCTGGAGCAGCCACTGTCGAGGTACCACTTGTTGTCTTCAGCTGCCAGGCCGACCTACACAGATACATCAAGCAGAGTGATTTGGAACCCAAGATGAGTTGGGTCCAATGACATTATTCAAATCTCTGATCAAGTGTTTAAGTATCCAGATTTGTTTCAGCATGGTTTTCTCTGGCACCTTCCTTTCTGGTTTATTAAAGTTGAATCCAGCAGAACTGGATAAGTGAGTTCTATTCCATTCATTAGTCTTCTTATTCCTAGGAAATTTCCTGTAGGCTTGTTGATTAGCATATCTTTGACTATGAAAGTTATTTCTCCAGTAGGTCCTGTTTGGACCCATCTGATTGTTGTAATTCCAGCTCTTATTCTGATTTACTTTCTTGGTCCATCTACCATTTGTGTTCTGGTAAGTGGGCTTAGTGTTATTCTTCATAAAAGTCATTCCCATCTTAAATGGTTGTCCAGTACTGATTTTTGTGTTTTATTTAGGACTTTGAATTTCCTTAGAGCTGTTTGAGCTGGATGGTATGTCCAGCTTTTCTTTTCCCTTCTCTGGGCAGGAGGTGATGGTCTTGAATTGCAAGGGTCTCTTGTTGGTTGGGTCATAGCCTAGACCTTCCTTATTGAAATTGACCCTAGTCCCTAGTATAGCATCTAGGCTAGTCTTTCCTTGGACAAACTTTTCTAAGACTTTCTGTTTGTCTTCCAGCTCCTTTTGAAGGAACTCAGAGTTCTTTAGGAGTTCAACATTTACTTTCTTCACAGCTTCATATTTCTCTGAATTCACTCTAATTTCATTCATGCTTTCTTCAATTTTAGTTTTGAATTCATTGAGCTGTTTTTGACTTTCTTGAGTTTCTTCCTTGAGCTTATCATTTTCTTTCCTTAGTGAGGTCATTTCTTCTAGTTGTTCTTTTAGCTTCTCATTTTCCTCACAGATCAGAGTTTGTTCTTCAACATTTGTGTTTAATTTTCTTTTCAGAACTCTGTGCTCTTTGCTAAGGGAATTAAATTTATCTAGCAAGTCACCATAAGCATCCTCCCAGTCATCAATTGAGAAATTTTCAAAAATGTTTATTACCTCCTCTTCACTGTTTTCCATAAGGCAAATTACATCTTCATATTCTTCTGAGGAAGCTTCTTCTGGGTCTTCTTCTTCCTCACTCCATGTGCAGACCATCGCCTGTGGCTTCTTCTTCTTCTGCACCTTTATGTTTTTCTTCTGAAGATAGGGACCCTTCTTCTGGAGGTCTGGGCATTCACCTTTCATATGTCCCTGTTTGTTACAATTAAAACAAGTTAGTCTCTTAGGATTTTTATCCCTGTAACTAGTAAATTCAGCATTCTTGTTGAAAGGGTGTGGCTTCTTCTTCCTAAAGGTCTTTCCCTTTTTCTTCAGAAATTTTCTTAACTGTCTAGTGAGCATTGCCTGCTCCTCCTGGTCGAGATTTGACAAACCTTCAAGCTCGGACTCAGACTCGGGGCTACTGCTGCTGCTCCCACTGTTGCTACCCTTGTTACGGGATGCCCTTAGAGCCACATTCTTACCCTTCCTCTCACTTCCTTCTCCACCTCCTTTGAAATTCATCTCATAGGTCATAAGAGATCCTATGAGTTCATTCACAGTCAAGATAGTCAAATCTTTTGACTCCTCAATCACAATGGCCTTAGTGTGCCATGCCGGGGATAAAGATCTAAGGATTTTCCTGACTATATCTGCCTCAGCCAGATCCTTCCCTAGCCCTTTAAGAGTATTTGTGATTAAAGACAACCTGGCATACATCTCAGTTATATTCTCGTCTGCATTCATCTTAAACATTTCATACTTAGAAGTGTAGAGATTTACGTTCGAGGCTTTCACTTGAGCTGTACCTTCATAGATCAATTGCAGCTCATCCCACATTCGCTTGGCAGTTCTGTATGCAGATATACGAGCATATTCCTCTGGATGAACAGCACACTGGATGATGTTCAGCGCCGTCCAGTTGAGTGAAGAGAGCTTGACATGGTCATCTGTCCAAGCATCCTCGTTTGGTGGCAGATCATATGGCCCCACCGTGATTACTCTCCACAGTTTATGACTCTGAGCCCTGATGAACACTTCCATCCTATTCTTCCAAAATAGATAGTTACTACCATCGAAATAAGGATGGCGACTAATGGATTGACCTTCGGCCATGAAGGTTCTAGGACCACTAGCATTCCCTTGACCGTTCGTCCACATGGTGTAAACCTGCTCTGATACCAATTGTTAGCGCAGCAAGAGTGATATAGAAGGGGGGGATGAATAGATCACTCCCAATTTGTAGAAACTTAGGCGGAAAATAATTTCTACTGCTAACGCACCTCCTTAAACCGTACACAGAGAAATGTAAATGAGAATGAAGAACTGATCACATGGAAGCAAAGAGACGAGCAGATGAAGAGCGTAGATAACAGTAGCAAACCACAGAGGAGGCACTCGATTTTTAGGTGGTTCGATTGCAGTCCGCAATCTACATCCACCCCTCACTCCAACTAGAGTGAGGATTCCACTAGACGATGCTAGATCAATGCAGACTTAGTATGCGAACAACATGCTGTCACACAGCTTGAACACCAAGGGAAACAAATCCCTCAACCAAGTTTTGCTACCCACAGAACTTGAAACCTATTCTAGCTCCCAGCTAGAACACAACCGGAGAATCCTCTCCCTTCCTCCACACACCGGAGGGAAACTATTAGTGACAACCAGTCACTAACACCACCAGAGATCACCGATCTCTCTTCCTCTGTAACACAGAGGGAAACTAGAGTGATACTCCCTTCCTCCACACACCGGAGGAAAAACAATTCAAATCAGAAGGATGAACGAAATGAAACGAAAGCAAAGTAGAAACAAAAACCAATGAAGAAGAAATCAGTTCTGAAACCCAATACAAATGTAGCTTCAAATGAAGCAATTCATCAATCCACAACTACTGCTCTCTCTCTTGAACAAACTCCTCTCGGATCTGGAACTCTCTGCTCTTTTTCTTTTCTGGATCGTGCAAACTCTCACCAATGGCTTCTGCTTTCTCTATTCACGATCGAGCTTCTACTGAAGGATGAAGCTCTATATTTATAGCAGATATTGGCGTGTGGCTGCCACGTTCCCACCCATGCACTTTTGGCCAGATCATTTGAATTTCGACCACATGGTAGCATCCTGACCAGGTTGCCATCCACGTGTCATGCACATATTGTCTTGGATCACGTGCCAGGTGCCAACCTCGGTTCACGTGCCCAATCATCAGCCTGAATCGCCTGCAGACAGACAGATGGAATGTATAGACTTAGTTAGTTCAGGCTATTAACATGAATGTATATACTTCAGAACCTTCAACTGATTAAGTGTGTACAACGTGAGAGAATGTACAGACTTAATGAAAGAAGCGCATGTGTGAAGGCAGTGTATAGACTTATGAACAATGCAGACGAATGGCAGTGTATAGACTATGAACAATGCAAATGAATGGCAGTGTATAGACTATGAACAATGCAAACGATCCTTACCAGTGTGTAAACATTACAAGGCTTCTGCCACTGTATAGACTTCACGAAGCCTAACCAATGTACAGACTTAGAACCTGTGTGAGACTCTTAATAAGACGGTGAGCAAAGAACTGACTTGAACCCCAACGGAGATGTATATACTTCGACATGCTTGAGCCAGTGTTCAGACTTTGAACCAATGTGCTGTGAGCACTGTATAGACTTTGCCAGAGTGAGATGATGCATTAGACACTCGGCTGTACAGACTTGGAGATTTCTGAATGAACCGATCGGCTGATGAATCGATGTACAGACTCTGAATGTAAAGGCAGTCTGTATAGACTTGAATCGCTTGAAGCAATGTATAGACTTTGTGAAGCTCAAGCACTGTACAGACTTGTGAAGACTTCAGCGTTGTACAGACTTGGTGAAGCTCAAGTGAATGTATAGACTTGATGAACCACTGTGGATGTGTGGACTTGAGCGAATGAAGCCGATGTACAGACTTGGTAAATTGAAGCCTCTGTACAGACTTTCCTAAGACACAGTTCAATGTATAGACTTGAACGAATGAGGCCGATGTACAGACTTGCCTAAGACGCAGCATGAGACGCTGGCTAAGACGGACGCTGTACAACTTTGAAGATCAGTTCAATGTATAGACTTGAATGACTGAGGCCGATGTACAGACTTGCCTAAGACACAGCGTGAGACGCTGGCTGAGACGGACGCTGTAAAGACTTTGAAGAGCAGTTCAATGTATAGACTTGAACGACTGAGGCCGATGTACAGACTTGCCTAAGACACAGCGTGAGATGCTGGCTGAGACGGATGCTGTATAGACTTTGAAGACATTGAACGTTTGAGCAGCATGCAATGTACACACTTAGTGATGTACAGACTTGGCCAGGAAAGTGTAGGGAAATGTTGAGTGTATGGACTTGGCCAATGCGTAGTAAAAGATATCGAATGTACAGAGTTGGTGTATCACAGACCAGTGTATAGACTTAGAGAAAATGAAGTCTAGTGTATAGACTTCGAGAGCTGTTCAATGTGTTGGGTTGGCGTTGTATGGACTTGGCTTTGCGCACTTGGGCTGAAGGCAATGTGCAGACTAAGCGATGTATAGACTTTGCCCAAGGAACCGAATGTATAGACTTTGCTGAAGCTATCTCTGAAGCAATGTTCAGACTTTGCAAACAAGACTCTGGGCGATGTATAGACTTACACTATCGGATGTGTAGACTTCAAGACAATGCAGCAGCCAGTGTATAGACATGAAGTTTGACAATCCAATGTATAGAGTTGAAGCTTGGAAGGATGTATAGGATTGAGCTGAACTAACTATGAGTATTGAGACCAATGTATGGACTTCAGTTAGAAAGTGCCCGATGTACAGACTAGAGGAGGATATGCTAATGTACAGACTAAATGGATCAAGCTGGTGTATAGACTTTGTGCCCAACTATCAATGCTCTGATGCGTCGACCCACCCATGCTGATGAGTCGACCCACTGCTGTTGATATTAACCGAACAGTGTAGATAGATGAAATAATGGAACAGCATATGAACTAAACTCACTTAGGTGATGAACCAGCATGAATCTAGAGATAGGAGGTTGATTTATAGTGTGAGACATCATCAAAACCATAGGGATGCAACACCTCCTTCTTCTTCCTCCTCGTCATCTTGTTGTATGGTCACCACCGATCTCCCAAAAAAAATGCCAATTTTGAAACGGAGATCTCAATCGAGGATTATGCTTGGTAAGATGTTTCCTCCTCCCAGGGGCACGAGTTCCCTGATTCTCTTCCATTAGATTTTATTCATCCAGATTCTTCTCTTAGGTTAGAATTAGGGTTTGTTGAGTCTTCTAGGGAAGTAGGGTCTTGTTCTAGTGTGTAGTACTCTGGATTCTTCGGATTGAAATCAGAGAGCTTTCGGAGCATTTTCGTGGGTCCCTGATTGTGTTTTACGATCCACTCGGGTTTTTCCCCTGTATAACTTGCGAAACCCCGTGGAGAGTGAACCGTTGAATTTTGAGACTGTAGGACACTATAGGTGCATTGTACTCTTTTTGAGGATCGCAAAGATTATTTTTCTATATTTTTCTGAGTTTACGAAATTTTGGCAAAAATCGGATTTCAGAAATATTTCTAATTTCTTTTCCTTTTAACCCTCACCCTCACTCCTCTCTCTTCTCACGTTCTCTCACTCTCTCCCTCTCCGTTCTCTCTCCTCTCCCCCGGGGTGTACGACCGTGGTGGAGGTGGATGAGGTGGTGACGGCGTGGAGCTGACTTGGAGAGTGATGGTGCGAGGATCAGAGCGTGGTGCTTGGCACGATCTCGAGCGTGGATTCGAAGCTGGTGTGGGTTTTTGTGATGGTTTTCGGCGTGGTTTGGCCGTTTCGGTGTGCGAGATCTTCGGTGGAGGTAGGGGGATGGATACCCTACTAATTTCCTGCTTCCTCTCGTGATTTGGAGCCGAACAGTGTGAGTTTGAGCAGGTTTTCCTACTTTAAGGGCAAATGCATGTTTCGAGGGTGTAAGCCGAGATTGCCGTTCTAGGTGACAGTTTTTAGTTTAAATGGTGTCATTTGAACCTCTGGCATGTTGGGATTCAATTCCCACTAGTTTAACTCCGTTTGAGCGTGATTTGGGGCCGATTTGAGGCCGGACACCCACGTGAGTCGTTTTGGGTCGATTTGTGGAAATCACCCATTTCTTGCCGTTTTGTGGTTTGTTGATCCCTTCCGGCTTGTGGAAGGTTGGCATCATGTCTATGTATGTTTCCCCATCATTCTGGGATGATTAGGGCATGGAAAGATTGAGTTTTGAGCCTTCCTATGATTTTCGCACCGGTAGGAAGTAGCGGTCAAACCAGAGACCGCTACTTGGAGAAACGGTCCAAGGAGGACCGCTATCTGGCTCGTAAAAAGGTTTCTATGTTGGTTTCAGGTTGCGGTCTTGCGACCAACCACAACTTGGTAGTGGCAGCCCTGGGCTGACCGCCACTTTCGTGTAAGGGTACAAGGGAGACCGTTATTTGGTTTTAAGTCGGTTTAGGTTGGTTCCTAGTAGCGGCCTTGCGGCTAACCATATTTTGAAGTAATGGTCAGGCAAAGGACCACCACCAGGATGGATTTTCATGTTTTTGAGGCGGTTTGGAGATGACGGTCTGTCTATGACCGTCACCTTCAAGAGAGTCGACGGCCTTGTGAGGACCGTAACTTATTAGTAGCGGCCTTGAGCAAGACTGTCTCCTGCCTGTTCAACCGTGCATGTAGCGACCCTACTGAGACCGTCACATGGCTGGATAGTCAAGTAGCGGCCAGGGTTAAGACCGCTATTTGTCTGGGCTATTTAGTAGTGGCCAGAGAGATGACCGCCACTTGCCCAGGGTGTTCTTTCGCGTTGGTTTGGCTTTCGATTGTTATGGCTTCGATCCCATTGTTAGCCCATTGTTCTGTGGATGTCTTGGACGTCCTATGAGGGCTATGACCGTGTTATAGGGTGTTTGGGAGTGCCATTGTACCAAGCAGTGTTTAGTGTTGTTTCGAGAGTCATTATGGTTTCCAGTCTATCAGGTTGTGACCCAGCAGTCAACACGTGACCTCGTGAGTGTCTCAGCTATCCTGTGAGGATCGAGACTGTGTGTTTTGGACACTCAGAGGTATCATATTACCTCAATTTACGTGTCCATGTGGTTTGAGGGCTTCGGTGATCCCTCATGTTCCGTGTTTCATGTTATGCGAAATTGTGAGTCCGATGAGCGGCCTAGGGGCCGAGGACTTCCAATTGATGTGGATCTGGCTGTTGTGTGCCGCTTCCATATGTTTTATGAAGGATTGACTTAGGGACTAGGCTGATTGGTACCGTATTACCGCTTTGTGTGACGATCTTGACTCGAGTCTTGTGACTCAAGGATCGTTGTAAGCAGGTCTAGTTGGTTGTCCTGAGTCTAGTGGCAATTGTGTGTTGCTTTGTGCTCCGTAGTACGTGTGATAGGTGCGTACTGTAGTACCCCGAATAAATTAAGGAATGAAATTTCCTAACATAAAGTAAAATGTAATAAAAATCTCTCAAGGCCTTAGCCAACTCATATGGGCCAACAAGGAATGAGATAAAGGCCTCTTATTAAAAACCCATACACATAAAGAAACACATAACTTATATTGACCATAAATACAAGGAGTCCATAGGAAAATAAAGCACATATCGCCCATATACGTTAAGCAAGGCTTTAAAACCCTTACCCATGAAGAAACCACCATGTAAAGGCTCACGTACACAAAATGAATGGCCCCAAACTAGGAGGGTCATGACTTAGGGGCTCAACTTATGCACGTCTAAAAGGGGCCCAACTGCATAACTATAGTTAAATGGGTCATCATAATATTGGCCATTACCCAAACTAACCCACGTTCGATGGCCAACGAACATGCATGAGGTGCATGGTTTAGGGTTTCACAAATGTAAATAGGGCAGGCGACTGGGTTTTTGGCAAGGGTTGGAGTAACATATTACAAGGCTTTAAACCTTGCTCTCAATGGCATTCGATCCCCTTTAGGGTTTCCATCCCCTATAAATATTCTCCCTCATCGATCAGGCAGTGGTTACTGTCGTCGTGATCGAAGGGAACCCTGCTACTCGTAAAGGAGACTTCCTCCTGCGCACGTGAAGCTTTCTCTATTGCTGTTCCTGATGTAGTGTCGTGAAGAGGCTGTGCCTCTCCCTCTTTATCCTTGCTTCCTACTTTACGTGAAGAAGGAAAGGGCTCCTACATCCTTTGTCATCCCCTGGTTCCTGTTGCAGGTGGCTGCGACAATCATCTCCTTCCTTCTGCTTCCCTCAGTTTCCTTAGGCTTCCGATCGTTGTTATTCACCCAAAAAGGTAGGTGTTCTCAAGATTAGGCCCAACTCGTAGTTAATATAGGGTAACATGCATGAGTAGCACTAGTATAAATCCATCTTCTACATTATATAGCCTGTTACACTGGTTTTACGAAGATCTGATGCATGTTTGTAAAGGGCGCCCAACAGACTGCCTTCAATTAATGGGCGACCAGTCCATGGGCACCAATTCTTGAATGGGCGACCAGAGTACAGGCGTCCATTAATGGGTAACTTCGTGCACAGGTGCCAATTCCTTTTCTATATTTAATAATCACTCATGTTTAGAAAAAGTATATCTATGAAATCTAACACTAATATTCTTGCATGAGCGTGTTCTTGGAATCTTGATATTTTTCTCTGTCTATCCATGTCTTTATTTCCTGATTATGTGAACTCCAAAAATTGTGAATAGTATTTTGTGTCTAATAACGTACCTACCTGATGCGTAGCATCAGACAAAAAAATGGGCGACCAGGACTTGGATGCTAATTAATTGAATGGCGACACTCCATAGAGTCACTCATTAATGGATGACTCTATGCCTAGGCACCAATTACCAGGGCTTATGAAAATATTAGATTTTGAGGATTGGGCACCCATGTGAATGGGCACAAATTCTTCAATTAATGGCACCAGTCTGGGTACCATTTCTTCAATTAAGGGTGTTGAATCTCTGTAGTTTTGATGATGACTAACACTATGAATCAAATTATGTGTTGCTTCCTGGTGACTGTTAAAGATCCTGTATTGTCTGGATAATCTATGGATCTTGGTTCTGAAAGGAGCCTTGGGAAATTTCTTGTTTGCATGCACATCTTCTGATTAAAATGTGTTCATCATGCTTTTCTGATTAAATGCTCCTCTAACACGTTCACCCATTAGCTTGTACCTGTCTGTCTTCATGTATATGGGTTCTGTGCTTTTAGTGCGTTGACGCACTTGGCTGACTGCGTAGACGCAATTGTGCGTCTTTCACTTGCTATCTTGTTCATTGCGTCGACGCTAACACTGGATGCGTTGACGCATTGGCCAGTTGCCAAGGGCGTGAGCATCTCGCTTGAGAAGCTGAGGCGACGCTGCACGATGGAAGCGTTGACGCCTTGGGCTGATGTCCAAAGGTCTTTTGATCAACAACCAAGCCGATGCGTTGACGCTGTCACTAATGCGTTGACGCATTGGTGTGTATTGTGAAGGGTCCTGCTCTCCATTATAAACTCAGTGCGTTAACACCTTGGCTTTACTGCGTTGACGCGTTCTTCAGTCCTTTGATAAGTTTTGTGCAATTTGTGTGAACAAACGTATGACTTGAATATTTCTGAGATTGACTGAATGTTCTCTAAAACCTTACAGGGACTTAAAGACAAATTAGAACTTTATTCCAATCATGTGAGTACGTGATTTGAGGGAATAATCGTCTAACACGTGGCTCGGCTCATCTGGAAGCATCTTCTTCGCGCGTGTCTGCCACACCCTCAGTCTCTCGTGAGTCTGGATATATAGGAAGGTTTCTGCTCCTGAAAAGTTGCTGAAGCCACAAGAAAAAGGGTGAGGCCAGAGCGAGAGGAAGAAGAGGAGAAGCCATCCTGATCCATTCGTTGAGCATACCTAGAAGAGAGAGAGTGATGAAGGAGAAGATAGTTTTCTGCTACGTTTTGTCTATGCTTCTTTAAGAAGCTACATTGTTTCTCCGTTCGATTGTCTTTCAATATTTCTTTATGTCTTCGTTTGTTCGTTCTCAAATTCCGATACTCTGTTTTCGTTCCCTCTTGGTAGAGAGGAAGAGAGGTGAATCCTCTGGTCGCAGTGTGGCTTCCCTCTGATTTAGATCAGAGGAAGGGAGGAGTTCTCCGGGGTTTTGTGTTCAGGTAGTGAGAAGGCTACCTGGGTTCTTCCCTCCGACTGAGGAGGAAGAGAGACAGCGTCTCTGAATTGCAGTGAGGGTGGGTCACTGCTGGGTTCCCTCTTGTCTAAGAGGAAGGGAGAGTTATCTCCGGGTCAGGTCTTGTGGTGTGAGACCTGGGTGCAAGCTGTGAGTTCAGCGTCTGTAGGGATTTCGATCCCCAAGCTGTGGATCAGCGTGTTGTTGGCAGACTGAGTCTGCGGTTCTTTCTTGTGAAAGGGAAGCCTCACTCTGCCTTGAGTGAGGGATGGACGTAAGTCTGCAGGTTGCAGACTGAACCATCTAAACCTCTTGTTCTCCGTGGTGTGGTTGTGCGCATCTATTTTCTTTATGCTTCTGTCTGGCTTCATGAAGTAAGTGTGATTGTTGATGATCGAGACCTTGGTCTGACTGCTCGCTTAGTGCTTGTGTATATGTGCTGATGAAATTCTGAGTGATATATGTTCTGCGCTCGTGACCTGCTTTATCTTGGTTAAGGTTCCGGATCATTTTACATATTGTCAGTCTTCCTAGCCAATCTCATCTTCTAAGATCTCCTCGGCTCGGACAAATATTTTTTAAACGGTGATCTATTCATCCCCTCCCCTTCTAGCTCACCGTCCTCCTGTCTAACAGTTGGTATCAGAGCGGGTTTACCCGAGATGTGGTCCAACGACCAGGGTAATCCTGGAACCAGTGGTCCTCGCAGCTATATAGCTGAAGGACAGTCAATCTCCCGTCCCCCATATTTTGATGGTTCTAATTATTTCTTTTGGAAAAATAGGATGGAAGTTTTCATCCGATCTCAGAGCCACAAGCTGTGGAGAGTCATTACAACTGGACCTTATGATTTACCTCCGAATGAGGAGATGTGGTCTGAAGAACAAGTCAAATTATCCGGACTGAACTGGTCTACGCTCAACATCATCCAGTGCGCAGTTCACCTTTAAGAATATGCCCGAATTTCGGCGTGCAAGACAGCTAAGAAGATGTGGGATGAACTAGCGCTGATTTACGAGGGTACCTCTCAAGTCAGAGCTATCAAGGTAAACTACCTAACCTCTGAGTATGAATTATTCAAGATGATGTCAGAGGAGAGCGTGACTGATATGTACGCTAGGCTGTCACTGATCACAAACAGCCTCAAGGGATTTGGAAAGGAAATATCTGAAGGGGATATAGTCAGGAAGATCTTAAGATCCTTGACTCCAGCGTGGCACACAAAAGCTACTGTGATAGAGGAATCAAAAGATTTAACAACCATGACCGTCACTGAACTCATAGGGTCTCTTATGACCTATGAGATAAATCTCAAGAAAACAGGAGAAGGAAATGACAGAAAGGGCAAGAATGTTGCTCTTAAAGTTGAACGACACAGCAGCAGCAGCAGCAGTAGCGGAGAGTCTAATGGAATTCCAGACCTTGACAGAAGTGAAAAAGCACTGCTCACACGTAAGTTCAGGAAATTCCTGAAAATGCAGGGAAATTCATATAGGAAAAGAAGAAACTACTCATCAGGTAAATATCCGAACAATGGCAATGACAAGGATAGGAATGCTAAAGGTGTGATGTGTTATCATTGCAGGAACTTTGGGCACATGAAGCAAGATTGCCCTGAGCTTTAGAAGAAGACACCGGACTACCACAAGAAAGGCTCCAAAGTGTACAAGAAAAAGCCAAAAGCTATGGTATGCACTTGGAGCGATGAAGAAGAAGACTCAGAAACTAATTCCTCAGGAAAGGAGACTGAAGGAGTATGTCTGATGGCCGATGAGGAAAATGAGGTAACCAATCCCTTTGTAACTTACTCTATTGATGACTGGGAAGAGAAATATGGTGAACTGCTAGATATGTACAATGCCTTAGCTAAAGAACATAGAGTCATCAAACGCAAACTCAATATGGTTAATGAAGAACAAGAACTCGTCAAGATAGAAAATTCCAAACTGGTAGCTGAATTAGCTCAGATGGAAAATGTAAGAAATGAGAATAATCTTTTTAAGAATGAACTTAAAAAATTTAGAAAACAGCTTGATGAAACCAATCAACATACTGAAGAAAACCTGAGACAAATTGACTTAATCAAGGAAGGGTATGAAGCTGTTATAAAGGTCAATGATGAATTACCGGAAAACAACATATCTCTGCGGAAGGAGTTGGAAGATAAGAAGAAAACTCTTGAGAGGTTTGTTTTGGGAGAAAGCAATTTGAACGCCTTGTTAGGCACCAAAGTAAACTTTAACAGAGAAGGTTTGGGTTTCAACCCAAATAAGAAGGAAGCATTTGGGATAAAAACCACCACATTTTGCACTGAGAAAGGAAAAGAGAAACTGGACATCCCATCCAGTTCCAAAAGTACTGAACAACAAAAGAACATCCATAAACAACAACCTACTTTTGGAAAAAATGTCTTTAAGAAATTCAACAAGCCCACGCACCAGAAACAAGGTGCCTGTCAATTCAACAACTATGACTCTAATAAAAGAATGGGCTATTTGAAAAGAAACATGGGAAGGTCTAACTACACACAGAATACTGTCAATAAAATGTCTTCAACTAGACAGTTTAGAAATTATGGGCTGGCTGGGACCCAAGCTTTTATCAATAGAAACTGGACACACCTTGAGAAACAAAAGGAAACAACTGAAATGCACATCAATAGCAAAACTGTCAATTCTCAGCACAGAAAGAAAAAAGGGGTGAAGCAGATCTGGATCCCCAAAACTGTGCTTAATCATTTGAGCGGTATTTTTGGACCCAACTTACCTTGGGCTCCAAAGCACACTACTTAAATTGTTATTGTGCAGGTGAGCCTAGCAGCCAAGAACAACAAGTGGTATCTCGACAGTGGCTGCTCGAGGCACGTGACAGGGGATCAAAGAAAGTTCAGCAAGCTTGAATTGAAAGCAGGAGGGACAGTCAAGTTTGGAGGTAAAAACAAAGGCCAAATAATTGGGACCGGAACCATCGGTAAGAAAACCTCTAACTCTGTGGAAAAAGTATTGTTGGTCGAAGGTCTGCAACATAATTTATTGAGTATTAGTCAGTTATGTGACAAGGGTCACAAGGTCCTCTTTGATGAGCATGCTTGCAAAATTTTAGAACCAAACTCCGATAAAATAAAGTTCATTGCAAATAGAGTCAATAATGTCTATATTGTGGATCTTGATGTTGAGTCTGAGTCTAATCTGTGTCTCTCTGCTGATTCAGAGAATAACATGTTTGACTGGCATAGGCGACTAGGTCATGCTAGCTTTAACACCTTGCATAAATTAGCTAAATTTGACTTAGTTAGAGGCATGCCTAGCTTGAAGTTCAAATCATTCTCTAAGCCTTGCGATGCCTGTGCTCTAGGCAAGCAAACCCGAGCTTCTTTTAAAATAAGGACTGAGAGCTTGTCAAACAAGCTTATGGAACACTTGCACATGGATCTCTTTGGTCCTACCAGAACCCAGAGCCTAAATGGTAAGAGATTTGGTTTTGTCATTATCGATGACTACTCTAGATTTGCATGGTTGTTTTTCTTGGCTAATAAGAGTGATGCTTTTCAAAAATTTGAACATTTTTTTAATAAGCAAAAACTTGTAGGCCACAAGATCACTGTTATCCAATCAAATCATGGAGGAGAGTTTGAGAACTCCTCATTTTCTAGTTTTTGTGACAAGGAGGGACTGACTCACAAATTTTCTTCTCCCAGGACCCCAGAGCAATGGAATTGTGAATAGAAGTAATAGGACAATAGTAGAAATGGCAAGAACATTACTAATGGAGAGTCAGCTACCGAAGAGTTTTTGGGCAGAAGCGGCAAACACTGCCTGCTATATACTAAATAGAGCTTTGGTAAGACCCATACATAAGAAAACACCATATGAACTCCTGAAAGGTAAGAGACCTAATGTCTCATATTTCAAAATTTTTGGTTCAAAATGCTTTTTTCATAATAACAACAAGAGAGACTTAGATAAATTTGATGCCAGAAGTATTCCGGGAATATTCCTATGATACTCTGAAACATCTAGGGCCTTCAGGGTCTTTAATAAAACTGATAGAACTGTAGAGGAAACCCCTCATGTCATTTTTGATGAAACACAAATCTCTAACAGTCTAAATGATGATAACAGGTCTACAAGTCATGATGGAGAGTTCCTGAATCAAATGCAAGAGGAGGAAGTACAACCGGCTGAAGAACCCACTGATCTGAACCCAGTAAGTACAGCCGAACAAGGTGAGTCCTCAACAAATGTCAGAATTTTAAAAGACCACCCTATAACCAATATTATTGGTAGTCTTCATGATCCCCCTAGGACAAGATCCCATTTCAGAAATGTTCAGAATTAGGACTTAATTGCTTTAGTTTCTCAAATTGAGCCTAAGACTATTGAAGAAGCCTTAAGTGATGAGAATTGGGTAACTGCCATGTGTGAAGAACTAGGGCAATTTGATAGAAACAATGTCTGGGAACTTGTACCTAGACCTGAAAATTTCAATGTAATAGGAACAAAATGGGTTTTTAAGAACAAACTGAATGAAGAAGGTGTCATCTCTAGGAATAAAGCTAGACTTGTAGCTAAAGGCTACAGTCAGGAGTATGGAGTAGACTTTGATGAATCCTTTGCTCCAGTAGCTAGAATGGAGGCTATCAGAATTCTATTAGCATTTGCTTGTTCAAACAACATAAAACTTCAACAAATGGATGTTAAGAGTGCCTTCTTGAATTGAATTCTAAAAGAAGAAGTTTATGTTGAACAACCTCCTGGTTTTAAGTTTTCGACTAAACCTGATCAAGTTTTCAGGTTAAACAAAGCTCTTTATGGACTAAAGCAGGCTCCTCGGGCCTGGTATGAAAGGCTGACCAGTTTCTTACTGAATAAAGGATATAACAGAGGTAATGTTGACCAAACTTTATTCACTAAGAATTCAAGACAAGATCTCATCATAGTTTAGGTATACGTAGACAACATCATGTTTGGATCAACAAATCCTAAACTATGTAATGAATTTTCACAACTTATGTCAGCTGAATTTGAGATGAGCTTAGTTGGAGAACTGACTTATTTTCTTGGCTTACAGATAAATCAAATGTCAGATGGCTGCTTCTTCCACCAAACCAAGTACACGCTGGATATCCTAAAAAGGTTTGGGATGACTAACCTGAAGCAAATATCCACCCCAATGAGCACAAGCATGACCCTTAATGCAGATGAGTCAGGTAAACAAGTGGATGAAAAACTCTACAGAGGTATGATTGGATCCCTCTTGTACTTAACAGCTTCTAGGCCAGACATACAATTCAGTGTTGGCTTATGTGCAAGATATCAGTCTAGGCCTACTGAACTTCATTTGTCTGCTGTAAAAAGGATCTTTAGATATCTGTCTGCCACACACACATTAGGATTATGGTATCCTACTTCTCGCACATTAGATTTAGTTGCATACACTGATGCAGACTTTGCTGGATGCAAATTAGATAGGAAGAGCACTAGTGGCCACTGCCAATTCTTAGGAGGATGCCTAGTCTCTTGGAGTTCAAAGAAACAACATTCAGTGGCCCTTTCCACTACTGAGGCTGAATACGTGGCTGCAAGCAGCTGTGGCACTCAAGTTATCTGGATTAAGCATCAGCTTCAAGATTACCAAGTAGAGACAGGATGTACTCCCATTTTTTGTGACAACACGAGTGCCATAAACATTGCAAAGAATCCTGTTTTACACTCACGAACAAAACACATTGAAATCAGGCACCACTTTATTAGAAAATGAAATTGCAAATAAAACATTTGAACTAATTCATGTTGGGACTGCAAATCAAACTGCTGATATTTTTACAAAACCTTTAGATAGTGAAAAATTCACTTCATTAAGAAGAGAACTTGGTATTTACAAACTCTGACTGATCTGTGGCAATGAATTCAGTTTTATGTATTTCCATGATTTTAGTGGTAGTTCTGTCTTACTTTTTCTGATGGGGTCACTATGTGAGGGGGAGCGGGTGTGAGATTTGAGAGGTATCTGGTCTGTTTCTCTGCTGTTATCAGGGTAGAATAGGAGATAGAGCTACTAGAGAGGGGGAGCTTGACTAATTAAAAACGTTTGAAAGATGGTTGTTGTTGCTGGATTAATTGTCGGAATTGATCTTGAGCATCCCTTTTTAGTAGAACCTCGTTCATTTCCTACATTCTTAAGTTTGTGCAACTAAAGTCCAGCCAGAATCTTCTTCTAGTAAGACTTAAGAGGCTAAGATTAACCTTCACAAGTATATCCTCTTACTTTGGTTCTTGACTGATGAACAAACTAGACTCATATGAAATGGGTTCTGTTATACGCTTTTCATTAGACGTCGTGATAAGACCACGTGTAATTGCCCTGGCTTTGTCTTCAAACAACCTTCTTGAAGAGCTAGTTAAACTGATCAGTATTTTAAACTGTATACTGAGAAACTAGGAATCCCATCAATGAAATGGGAACTTTCTAAGTCATAAGGTATCAGTTCTCATAAACAAAAACAAAAGCAAGAAATTCAATTCAAAATTTATGTTTGGCAGAGCAATGATGACAATGTGGTGAGTAACTGGGGATTCTGGTCTCTGATCAAGGTGTCTCCTCATGTAAAAACCAATAGTCACTATCTCTGTTCTCTAACTGAGAAGGTATGAGGCTCTTACACTGAGTAACTGAGGATGCTGGCCTTTGACCAAGGTGCATACTTAAGGTCAAAAGTGTAACTGGCCAAATACACCCTATAATAGTGTTTTCTCTCCTTGAACTGGTTGTCCTCAACGCCTACAGGCTGTTTTAGTGGTTCCAATTCTTGTTGTTTTTTTGACTAGCCTTAACAGCTACCTCAGTCATATTTGTTGACACTTGCTCTTCTTTCATATTCATCGTAAGTTGATAAACTTCAAGCTTCCTCTGAATCTCTTTCTCTTACCAGAACTCCAAGATTCTTCACTAACCTTAGAGCCCCACTTAAGCATCTAAGTTTTGACAATGAGTTTCTACTGTTGGAATTCTCTCCATCTTTTCTCATCAATCCAGCGTCGACATCTCTCCTTCTCTTTTGTTTTGATGATGTCAAAGGGGGAGAAGGTTGAAAGGGGGGAGTGAAGAGGTTGAAAGGAGGAGGTTGAGCTAGTGAAAAGGAAGTTTTTGGAATGTTTTGGGTAAAAGATAATGAGTGCTGTGAGTTCAATTTTTGAGAGGTCACCATTGCTGTTTTATCGAGAACTATTGTCGTTGTTATTGACACTACTTTAGGTTGGTGTTCCTTTTTTCACTGAATTTGACTCATGGTGTTGCCATCATCAAAAAGGGGGAGATTGTTGAATCTCTGTAGTTTTGATGATGACTAACACTATGAATCAATTTATGTGTTGCTTCCTGGTGACTGTTAAAGATCCTGTATTGTCTGGATAATCTCTGGATCTTGGTTCTGAAAGGAGCCTTGGGAAATTTCTTGTTTGCATGCACATCTTCTGATTAAAATGTCTTCATCATGCTTTTCTAATTAAATGCTCCTCTAACACGTTCACCCATTAGCTCGTACCTGTCTGTCTTCATCTATATGGGTTCTGTGCTTTTAGTGCGTTGACGCACTTGGCTGACTGCGTAGACGCAATTGTGCGTCTTTCACTTGCTGTCTTGTTCATTGCGTCGACGCTGACATTGGATGCGTTGACGCATTGGCCAGTTGCCAAGGGCGTGAGCATCTCGCTTGAGGAGCTGAGGCGACGCTGCACGATGGAAGCGTTGACGCCTTGGGCTGATGTCCAAAGGTCTTTTGATCAACAACCAAGCCGATGCGTCGACGCTGTCACTAATGCGTTGATGCATTGGTGTGTATTGTGAAGGGTCCTGCTCTCCATTATAAACTCATTGCGTTAACGCCTTGGCTTTACTGCGTTGACGCGTTCTTCAGTCCTTTGATAAGTTTCGTGCAATTTGTGTGAACAAACGTATGACTTGAATATTTCTGAGATTGACTGAATGTTCTCTAAAACCTTACAGGGACTTAAAGACAAATTGGAACTTTATTCCAATCATGTGAGCACGTGATTTGAGGGAATAATCGTCTAACACGTGGCTCGGCTCATCTGGAAGCATCTTCTTCGCGCGTGTCTCCCACACCCTCAGTCTCTCGTGAGTCTGGATATATAGGAAGGTTTCTGCTCCTGAAAAGCTGCTGAAGCCACAAGAAAAAGGGTGAGGCCAGAGCGAGAGGAATAAGAGGAGAAGCCATCCTGATCCATTCGTTGAGCATACCTAGAAGAGAGAGAGTGATGAAGGAGAGGATAGTTTTCTACTACGTTTTGTCTATGCTTCTTTAAGAAGCTACATTGTTTCTCCGTTTGATTGTCTTTCAATATTTCTCTATGTCTTCGTTTGTTCGTTCTCAAATTCCAATACTCTGTTTTCGTTCCCTCTAGGTAGAGACGAAGAGAGGTGAATCCTCTGGTCGCAGTGTGGCTTCCCTCTGATTTAGATCAGAGGAAGGGA
Source organism: Amorphophallus konjac (assembly GCA_022559845.1). NCBI lineage: Eukaryota > Viridiplantae > Streptophyta > Magnoliopsida > Alismatales > Araceae > Amorphophallus > Amorphophallus konjac. The sequence continues at coordinate 176,065,620 of CM040127.1, read as the reverse complement.
GGAGTTCTCCGGGGTTTTGTGTTCAGGTAGTGAGAAGGCTACCTGGGTTCTTCCCTCCGGCTGAGGAGGAAGAGAGACAACGTCTCTGAATTGCAGTGAGGGTGGGTCACTGCTGGGTTCCCTCTTGTCTAAGAGGAAGGGAGAGTTATCTCCGGGTCAGGTCTTGTGGTGTGAGACCTGGGTGCAAGCTGTGAGTTCAGCGTCTATAGGGATTTCGATCCCCAAGCTGTGGATCAGCGTGTTGTTGGTAGACTGAGTCTGCGGTTCTTTCTTGTGAAAGGGAAGCCTCACTCTGCCTTGAGTGAGGGATGGACGTAAGTCTGTAGGTTGCAGACTGAACCATCTAAACCTCTTGTTCTCTGTGGTGTGGTTGTGCGCATCTATTTTCTTTATGCTTCTGTCTGGCTTCATGAAGTAAGTGTGATTGTTGATGATCGAGACCTTGGTCTGACTGCTCGCTTAGTGCTTGTGTATATGTGCTGATGAAATTCTGAGTGATATATGTTCTGCGCTCGTGACCTGCTTTATCTTGGTTAAGGTTCCGGATCATTTTACATATTGTCAGTCTTCCTAGCCAATCTCATCTTCTAAGATCTCCTCGGCTCGGACAAATATTTTTTAAACGGTGATCTATTCATCCCCTCCCCTTCTAGCTCACCGTCCTCCTGTCTAACAGTTGGTATCAGAGCGAGTTTACCCGAGATGTGGTCCAACGACCAGGGTAATCCTGGAACCAGTGGTCCTCGCAGCTATATAGCTGAAGGACAGTCAATCTCTCGTTCCCCATATTTTGATGGTTCTAATTATTTCTTTTGGAAAAATAGGATGGAAGTTTTCATCCGATCTCAGAGCCACAAGCTGTGGAGAGTCATTACAACTGGACCTTATGATTTACCTCCGAATGAGGAGATGTGGTCTGAAGAACAAGTCAAATTATCCGGACTGAACTGGTCTGCGCTCAACATCATCCAGTGCGCAGTTCACCCTGAAGAATATGCCCGAATTTCGGCGTGCAAGATAGCTAAGAAGATGTGGGATGAACTAGCGCTGATTTATGAGGGTACCTCTCAGGTCAGAGCTACCAAGGTAAACTACCTAACCTCTGAGTATGAATTATTCAAGATGAAGTCAGAGGAGAGCGTGACTGATATGTACGCTAGGCTGTCACTGATCACAAACAGCCTCAAGGGATTTGGAAAGGAAATATCTGAAGGGGATATAGTCAGGAAGATCTTAAGATCCTTGACTCCAGCGTGGCACACAAAAGCTACTGTGATAGAGGAATCAAAGGATTTAACAACCATGACCGTCACTGAACTCATAGGGTCTCTTATGACCTATGAGATAAATCTCAAGAAAACAGGAGAAGGAAATGACAAAAAGGGCAAGAATGTTGCTCTTAAAGTTGAACGACACAGTAGCAGCAGCAGCAGCAGCAATGAGTCTAATGGAATTCCAGACCTTGACAGAAGTGAAAAAGCACTGCTCACACGTCAGTTCAGGAAATTCCTGAAAATGTAGGGAAATTCATATAGGAAAAGAAGAAACTACTCATCAGGTAAATATCCGAACAATGGCAATGACAAGGATAGGAATGCTAAAAGTGTGATGTGTTATCATTGCAGGAACTTTAGGCACATGAAGCAAGATTGCCCTGAGCTTCAGAAGAAGACATCTGACTACCACAAGAAAGGCTCCAAAGTGTACAAGAGAAAGCCAAAAGCTATGGTATGCACTTGGAGCGATGAAGAAGAAGACTCAGAGACTAATTCCTCAGGAAAGGAGACTGAAGGAGTATGTCTGATGGCCGATGAGGAAAATGAGGTAACCAATCCCTTTGTAACTTACTCTATTGATGACTGGGAAGAGAAATATGGTGAACTGCTAGATATGTACAATGCCTTAGCTAAAGAACATAGAGTCATCAAACGCAAACTCAATATGGTTAATGAAGAACAAGAACTCGTCAAGATAGAAAATTCCAAACTGGTAGCTGAATTAGCTCAGATGGAGAATGTAAGAAATGAGAATAATCTTTTTAAGAATGAACTTAAAAAATTTAGAAAACAGCTTGATGAAACCAATCAACATACTGAAGAAAACCTGAGACAAATTGACTTAATCAAGGAAGGGTATGAAGCTGTTATAAAGGTCAATGATGAATTACCGGAAAACAACATATCTCTGTGGAAGGAGTTGGAAGATAAGAAGAAAACTCTTGAGAGGTTTGTTTTGGGAGAAAGCAATTTGAACGCCTTGTTAGGCACCAAAGTAAACTTTAACAGAGAAGGTTTGGGTTTCAACCCAAATAAGAAGGAAGCATTTGGGATAAAAACCACCACATTTTGCACTGAGAAAGGAAAAGAGAAACTGGACATCCCATCCAGTTCTAAAAGTACTGAACAACAAAAGAACATCCATAAACAACAGCCTGATTTTGGAAAAAATGTCTTTAAGAAATTCAACAAGCCCACGCACCAGAAACAAGGTGCCTGTCAATTCAACAACTATGACTCTAATAAAAGAATGGGCTATTTGAAAAGAAACATGGGAAGGTCTAACTACACACATAATACTATCAATAAAATGTCTTCAACTAGACAGTTTAGAAATTATGGGCTGGCTGGGACCCAAGCTTTTATCAATAGAAACTAGACACACCTTGAGAAACAAAAGGAAACAACTGAAATGCACATCAATATCAAAACTGTCAATTCTCAGCACAGAAAGAAAAAAGGGGTGAAGCAGATCTGGATCCCCAAAACTATGCTTAATCATTTGAGCAGTATTTTTGGACCCAACTTACCTTGGGCTCCAAAGCACACTACTTAAATTGTTATTGTGCAGGTGAGCCTAGCAGCCAAGAACAACAAGTGGTATCTCGACAGTGGCTGCTCGAGGCACATGACAGGGGATCAAAGAAAGTTCAGCAAGCTTGAATTGAAAGCAGGAGGGACAGTCAAGTTTGGAGGTAAAAACAAAGGCCAAATAATTGGGACCGGAACCATCGGTAAGAAAACCTCTAACTCTGTTGAAAAAGTATTGTTGGTCGAAGGTCTGCAACACAATTTATTGAGTATTAGTCAGTTATGTGACAAGGGTCACAAGGTCCTCTTTGATGAGCATGCTTGCAAAATTTTAGAACCAAACTCCGATAAAATAAAGTTCATTGCAAATAGAGTCAATAATGTCTATATTATGGATCTTGATGGTGAGTCTGAGTCTAATCTGTGTCTCTCTGCTGATTCAGAGAATAACATGTTTGACTGGCATAGGCGACTAGGTCATGCTAGCTTTAACACCTTGCATAAGTTAGCTAAATTTGACTTAGTTAGAGGCATGCCTAGTTTGAAGTTCAAATCATTCTCTAAGCCTTGCGATGCCTGTGCTCTAGGCAAGCAAACCCGAGCTTCTTTTAAAATAAGGACTGAGAGCTTGTCAAACAAGCTTATGGAACACTTGCACATGGATCTCTTTGGTCCTACCAGAACCCAGAGCCTAAATGGTAAGAGATTTGATTTTGTCATTATCGATGACTACTCTAGATTTGCATGGTTATTTTTCTTGGCTAATAAGAGTGATGCTTTTCAAAAATTTGAATATTTTTTTAATAAGCAAAAACTTGTAGGCCATAAGATCACTGTTATCCAATAAGATCATGGAGGAGAGTTTGAGAACTCCTCATTTTCTAGTTTTTGTGACAAGGAGGGACTGACTCACAAATTTTCTTCTCCCAGGACCCAGAGCAGAATGGAATTGTGGAGAGAAGGAATAGACAATAGTGGAAATGGCAAGAACATTACTAATGGAGAGTCAGCTACCGAAGAGTTTTTGGGCAGAAGCTGCAAACACAGCCTGCTATATACTAAATAGAGCTTTGGTAAGACCCATACATAAGAAAACACCATATGAACTCCTAAAAGGTAAGAGCCCTAATGTCTCATATTTCAAACTTTTTGGTTCAAAATGCTTTATTCATAATAACAACAAGAGAGACTTAGATAAATTTGATGCCAGAAGTATTCTGGGAATATTCCTAGGATACTCTGAAACATTTAGGGCCTTCAGGGTCTTTAATAAAACTGATAGAACTGCAGAGGAAACCCCTCATGTCATTTTTGATGAAACACAAATCTCTAACAGTCTAAATGATGATAACATGTCTACAAGTCATGATGGAGAGTTCCTGAATCAAATGCAAGAGGAGGAAGTACAACCGGCTGAAGAACCCACTGATCTGAACCCAGTAAGGTGAGTCCTCAACAAATGTCAGAATTTTAAAAGACCACCCTGTAACCAATATTATTGGTAGTCTTCATGATCCCCCTAGGACAAGATCCCATTTCAAAAATGTTCAGAATCATGACTTAATTGCTTTAGTTTCTCAAATTGAGCCTAAGACCATTGAAGAAGCCTTAAGTGATGAGAATTGGGTAACTGCCATGTGTGAAGAACTAGGAAATTTGATAGAAACAATGTCTGGGAACTTGTACCTAGACCTGAAAATTTCAATGTAATAGGAACAAAATGTGTCATGCCCCGAGCGCGGAAGATACTCGGATATGCGCGACGAGTTTATATCAATCATGTCAATCAGAGTAGTAGTGTATTCGACACCAAAACAGAGATGCGCAAAATTGAAAGATAACCCAATCCTTTATTTCATAATGGATAGACTATTACAAATCCAATACTCTATTCAATTAAAAAGGAAAAGTACATAGTTGACTCAAGAAAATAGAAAAAAGACTAGATGACACTTGGAAAAGTTCTATCACTTTCACTCTTGACCATTCCCATCCGATTGACTTCCCTCGTCGTCAGAATTACCTGAAAAGTAGGGAACACACGGAGTGAGCGAACGCTCAGTAGGAAATTGTATCTCAAGCGCTTAGCAAGGGGTTTAAGTAATTACATTTTTCATGAATGTACTATAGCTATGCATGCTCGCATAAACGACAAGATAGAGAGAGAATTTATCAATAAGACAGCAAGATGAACTAGTCATGAGCTTTCAAGAAAAGATAACAGATATTCACGCAAGTACTTTTTAGCAAGTCATGTCAAGAACTTGGGCTATCATGTATCAAGCAAGCAAGTAATTACCCTTTTTCGGGTCATGCAATTCATGTCATGTCAAGCACGAGTCGAGTACAAGATTTCTGTGGAATGTCCAATGAAGCTAGTCATGCACTCGGTATAATGCCAGATACCTTATCATTCAACTCCCATGGGCACAAGTACTTTCGGGTGCTCCTCCCAGGACCAGATCGGGCCCTATATGCGCAGGTATTTATCATGTATTTTTGACATCCACTCTTGTATATATATATATAGCCAATATGGAATTTCAACAATTTAAGCTTGTAGACACGTAGGATAACTTTGAGAGAATGGAGTCCAAAAATATAACATTGGACATAGATAGATGATAACAACGGTACAATCACGATGAACGATGAAACTAGGTGGAATTAGGTTCCCTTAACTCGGGTACCATGACAAGTATGGACATTCTTCATATAGAATTGAGGTCCACATGAACAGTGTATCAAAGGCAAGATACCCTCATTCTTATTATAGAATTGAGGTCCACAAGAACATCAAGAAATGGCATGATATCATCATCCCATTAAGAATTCTCATGATATGCTCTTTGCATATCATAAGGGCCGGTATACCATGTTTCTTTAGAGTGACATGGCATTCAATAGTGTAATGGGTTTTTAGGGTACAACCAGCTCAGTCGGCCTTGAGGGAATCCAAGGCTCGAGGAGTCTTACGGAGGTCTCTATGACTAACTCGCTAGTCCAAAGGAACGGAATGTCCAATGTGGAGCTTGTATGTCAATGAGAATTGAGGGTGATCGATAAAACATCATGAAACGTGGGACTATACTCACGGAGTGGAGATATAGTGCCGATATACATATATATAGATATACTGAAACCATCGGTTGTCAGAAACAGGTAAAACATTTTTACAGGAAAATAACGACTTAAGTAAAGTCACTACTCAAGTAATTAACGCCTTCAGTAAGGGCGTTTATCTATTTTACATTTTTGCAAAATTTTAATATTTCAGTATTTTACCAAAAACGCGCCCTGGTAAGGGGCGTTTATTTACAAGTTGACGACGTATACAGTGGGCGTTCATTCTTTACTTCTATTTTTGCAATATATATATATTCAGAAATTTATCAAAAACACGCCCTGGACAGGGGCGTTACTTTTCAACTCACGCCCTGAACAGGGGCGTTAGTCAAGTGAGAGACGACCTATACAAGGTCGTGAATTCAAGAATTTTCAGATTTCAAGTATATAATTTCCAGAAACAAGAGACATGGTCATGACAGGAAATTTATCGGGATTCAAGTAAATATGATTGTGCACTGATTTAGAATCATGTTTAAGTGAATATTGGATAATTAACATGGGTAATTAACAATTGAGAAAATTGACGTCCATGTACCGAGCGTCAAATCTGGAATTGACGACCTTGTCATGGTCGTTTCTTTCAAGGTAGCGCCCTTGTCTGGGTCGCGTATACAATTAGCGCCCTGGGAAAGGGCGTTTCTTTCCAACAATAGAAACTTTTAAAACTCGTGAAAACTATATGCATGAACTCATATATATGGTTTAACATAGTTATTATGGTGATTTGGGCTACAGTGCTTGAGAAAACCTACCTTATGAGAATTATCTGATGAACGGACGAAGGCTTGGTTAGAAACTGATGCTCTGAAGCTTCTAACAGTCAGCAGCAAGATAGAAGATGGTAATACAGAAGACGTTTGATGAGGATGATGAAGATGATGATCTTCGATCAACCTGTAGGGGAAGAAAAAGGAAGGATGATGAGAATATATCCGAAGTTAGGGAAAAGATTGAAGAACATTACCTTGTTCTTTACGTACGCAATTGATCGCTTAACCTGTATTAGAGGAAGAAGATGAAAGATTAATATCCTTCATGAAATCAAAAAGACAGAGGGAAAGATACAAGAAGAACTCACTGTTCTTCACATACCGTAACAGCAGTAGGTCGTCCAAATAGATCTTTTAGGGTTCGACGGGGGTTACTTATAGGGACTTTGGAAATCCTAACAAAGGTAGTGTTTGATTGGAAGTAATACTTCCAAGATAGAATTATTACTACATTCGAACTCTTTCTCATAGTTATCAACTTACCCTGGATAGACTCCTGGGTCGAACGGAACTCAAACTGAATTAGCGTCCTAAGTAAGGGCGTCGAATTTAAATTGACGCCTTGTCAAGCGTCGTTACTTGTTGAAACGCGTCCACTCAAAGGGCGTTACGCTATTTTGCCCTTTTTATTTTTATTTTGGTCGTTTGAAATTTGACGCCTTATTATTTGGGCGTCCTTTCTTTAATTCACGCCTTAGGTGAGGGTGTTTCTTGTAAAGTAGCGCCTTTATCTGAGGCGTTATTTTCATCAGGGTTTAATTCTTTTTCTTCCAAGCTCTTTCATTTATTTTATTAAATCTTTTAATCTATTTTGATTTATTTATTCCTTTTTATTTTATCAGGGTTGCTACACCCTCCCCCACTTAAAAAGAATTTGGTCCCCAAATTCCTAGCATATATTTACATATGGAGAGTGTAGAGTTCATACCTTCTAAAATAACTCTGGAAATCACTTCCTCATAGATTCCTCGGTCTCCCATGTAGCTTCATGTTCTGAATTATTATTCCATTGTACTTTTAGCATGGGAATAGCCTTATTCCTTAGGGTTCGTACTTCTCGATCTAGTATTCGTATGGGCTTCTGCTCATATGTGAGATCTTTCTGGATCACTAGATCTCCATGCTCAATAATATGTGATGGATCATGCACATACTTCTTCAACATAGATATGTGGAATACATCATGTACTTCGGACAGTTGAGGTGGCAATGCGATGTGATAAGCAACCTCGCCAACTCTTTCTAGTATCTCAAAAGGTCCGATAAATTTTGGTGTAAGCTTGCCCTTAACACCAAATCTTCGTATTCCACGTCCAGGCGATATCTTGAGAAATACATGATCTCCAACTTGAAATTCAAGATCTCTCCTTCTTGTGTCAGCATAAGCCTTTTGTCTAGACTGAGCAACTTGCAGTCTTTCTTTGATCAATTGTATCTTCTCGGTAGTGTCCCTTACCATTTCTGGACCTAACAGTTGTTTCTCTCCAACTTCGTCCCAGCATAAGGGTGATCGACAACTCCTTCCGTATAAGGCTTCAAAAGGTGCCAGTTGTATATTTGCCTGGTAGCTATTATTGTATACAAATTCGACCAGAGGCAAGTGATCATGCCAGTTTCCATCAAAATCAGTAATGCATGCTCTTAGCATATCTTCGACTACTTGATTGGTTCTCTCGGTCTGACCATCCGTTTGAGGATGAAAGGCTGTGCTAAAGTTAAGTCTCGTTCCCAACGAATGTTGTAGTCCTTTCCAAAAATGAGAAGTAAAACGGGGATCTCTGTCAGACACGATTGAAACAGGAATACCATGTAATCTCACTATTTCCTTGATGTATAGTGCAGCTAAGACATCAACTGACCATCGACTCTTGATTGGCAAGAAATGCACTGATTTAGTCAATCGGTCAATGATAACCCATATTCCATCATGTCCTCTTTTTGATTTAGATAAACCCATGATGAAATTCATACCAATATCCTCCCACTTCCATTTAGGGATATCTAGAGGATGTAGTTTTTCAGCAGGCTTTTGGTGTTCCGCCTTGACTTGTTGGCACGTGAGACAGCGTGATACGTAGTCCGCTATTTCTCTTTTCATGTTGGGCCACCAAAAATTTCTTTTTACATCTTGGTACATTTTGGTAGATCCAGGATGAATCGTATACCTTGACCTATGAGCTTCATCTAAGACCTTCTTCTTCAATTCTGGGCAGTCCGGTATACAAGTTCTATTCTTGAACATTAATCTTCCATCAGAAGCTAATTGGAAATCCGATTGTCCTTCTAATCTGCCCTTGATTTCTACTATTGCAGGATCATCATTTTGAAGTGCTTGTATTTCAGACAATAAATCTGACTGTATGCTTACATGAGATAATGTGACACATCTAGGGTCCGTGTCCATGCTTATATTGAGTTCAGAGAATTGTTCCAGCAATTTCCATTCTTGAATCAGACAATTGGCTAACAGTGCTCCCGGCTTTTGACTAAGGGCATCTGCTACATGATTACCCTTTCCGGGATGATATTGTATATTGAAGTCGAAGTCCTTGAGATATTCCAGCCATCGTCTTTGCCTCATATTTAACTCCTTCTGTGAGAAAAGATATTTGAGACTCTTGTGATCGGAGTATACAGTAAACTGTACTCCATAAAGATAGTGTCTCCATATCTTAAGTGCAAATACTACCGCGGCCAATTCTAAGTCATGGACGGGGTAGTTCTCTTCATGCTTCTTTAATTGACGAGAAGAGTAGGCTATAACCTTCCCTTGTTGCATTAGAACACACCCGAGGCCAATGCCAGAAGCATCAGTGTATACCTCGAACTTTTCTCCTTCAATTGGCAATGCTAAGATAGGAGCTATAGTAAGATGATCCTTGAGAGTTTGAAAGCTTCTTTCACATTCCTCATCCCATTCATAACGGATCTCCTTGCGAGTTAACCTCGTAAGCGACACGGCGATTTTTGAGAAATCCTTGATGAATCGCCTGTAATAGCCGGCAAGACCTAAGAAACTTCGGATCTCGCTAGCATTGGTCGGTCTTTCCCAGTTCCTTACAGCTTCAACCTTTGATGGGTCTACAGACAAGCCATCCTTTGATATAACATGTCCGAGAAAAGTCACTTCTTCAAGCCAGAATTCACACTTGCTAAGTTTTGCATATAATTGGTTTGTCCTCAATATTTGTAATGCAATCCTCAAATGTTCCTCATGCTCTTCCTTGGTCTTGGAATAAATCAATATATCATCAATAAAGACCACCACGAATTGATCCAAATAAGGCCTGAATATACTATTCATTAACTGCATAAAGGCAGCAGGGGCATTCGTTAGTCCGAAAGGCATAACAACAAATTCATAATGGCCATACCTGCTTCTGAATGCGGTTTTATGAATATCCTCGTCCTTGATTCTTAGTTGGTGATATCCGGACCTAAGATCAATTTTGGAAAAGTACATGGATCCTGAAATTTGATCAAACAATTCATCGATTCTCGGCAGTGGATACTTGTTCTTGATAGTGAGATGATTCAACTGTCGATAGTCGATGCATAACCTCATGGATCCGTCTTTCTTCTTTACAAATAATACAGGCGCTCCCCACGGGGAAGTACTTGGTCTAATGAATCCTTTCTTAATGAGTTCCCTCAATTGCTCCTTTAACTCCTTGAGTTCAGCAGGTGACATCCTATAAGGTGCCTTTGAAATCGGACCAGCACCAGGGACTAAGTCAATGGTGAAGGCCACTTCTCTTTGCGGGGGTAATCCCGGCAAATCTTCCGGAAACACGTCCGGAAATTCTTGTACCACTGGAATGTCTTCTAGCTTAGCTTCCTTAGCTTCTTTAACTGTGACAAAGGCAAGGAAAGATGCACATCCTTTCCTGATGAGCTTGCTAGCTCGGAGAGCTGAAATAAGAGGGGATCTGCTCCGACCCTTGGGGTTAGTCAAGATTAGTTCTGGAAATTCCTTGAATGTAACCTTACTATTGCGGCAATCAACTGTTGCCTGATACTTGGATAACCAATCTGCCCCTAGTATAACATCATACTCTTTCAGATCTAAACATATGAGATCAATAGGGAGATTTCTACCCTGAACCAATACTTCGCAGTTTTGGTAATGATGTGTAATATCAGTCTCATCATCTAGAGGAGTAGACAAAACTAACTTTATCCATTCCGGTTCTAGGGGTAATGGGTCAGCAAACTTCTTAGAAATAATAGAATGCGATGCACCAGTATCAATTAAGACATATGCATTCCTGGAACAAACTTTCAATGTACCTTCCACTAAGCCGCCTTCTTCTTCTTGCTCGGTCTCCTTGATTGCATGAAGACGAGCATTCTTGGTTACTGGGCGCTTTCCGTCAACGGCTTGCTCGTTAAGTAATGGGCAATCGGGAATCCGATGCTCACGACTCCCACAACGGAGACATGCTCCTAGTTTCCTCCAGCATTCTTCTGCTCTATGACCCGCTTTATCACAATGTTTGCACACTGTATTTGGAGAGGTAGTGGTGATAGAGAAGGGCTTGGTCTTCTTGAACTTTTGGTCTTGTGAGGATGCTCCTCCATTGCTAGGCCTTTTCTTGAAGTTGGGTTTAAAGGAACCCGATCCTGTAACTTGTTCCTTCTTATCCTTTCCACGAATCCTATCAGACAGATCCGTGGCATCTTCTAATAGTTGAGCTCGGCGTACTATCTCCGAGTAGACTTGAATGTCCATCGGCGCCAGTTGAGTAATAGCTTGGGGCCTGAGCCCATTAAGAAACCTCCTAGCTTTCATTTTCTCGGTGCTAACTAGATGCTTGGCATACCGAGACAATCTAGAGAATTTGGCCTCATACTCGGCCACTGACAAAGATCGTTGCTTTAATGCAGCAAATTCTGCAGCCTTCTTTTCCTGAACTCGGTCCGAGAAATATTTTGCGTTGAAGTGTTCAACGAATTCCTCCCACGAAACCTGATCTTGATTTATAGTAGCCTCTATTGATTCCCACCAGCATCTAGCATCCCTTTCTAACTGAAAAGTAGCTAATAAGACCTTATCTTGATCCGTGCATTGCATAACATGGAATATTCGTTCTGTTTCCCTAATCCAGTGTTCAGCGTCATCTGGATTAGTAGAACTCGTGAACTTGGGCGGGTTCATGTTCTTGAATGTCTGGTGGAGACTTCCTGCTCGTTGTCCACCTCCTTGTGTTACTTGTTGCAGCACTTGAGTCATGCATTGCAGTGTACGCTGCATGTTGCGCCATTGAGCACATTCGGCAGCCATTATCCTACAATTATAATAACTAGATTAATACGTGATTTGTATCTTAAAGACTAGCATTCTATGTTAACTTTAACCCTTGGTTCTACCCAATCTCACTGGTTAAAGGTTTGAACATATCCTTGGACTTGGGTTTTCCTAGGAATTGAATACCCTAGGCTCTGATACCACAAAAACTGTCACACCCCGAGCGCGGAAGATACTCGGATATGCGCGACGAGTTTATATCAATCATGTCAATCAGAGTAGTAGTGTATTCGACACCAAAACAGAGATGCGCAAAATAGAAAGATAACCCAATCCTTTATTTCATAATGGATATGTTGAGTATTGTTGAATCCTTACATGTTTTGATGATGACAACACTATAAGTCTTTGTAATGTTCAGAAATATGTCTTCACTTCAGGTATTTACAAGGACTGTCTTCGTGTTGGTTGGCACTTCATCATGTTTGTGTATAACACCTCGTGTTGAACTGTTTGTCTTCGTGTCGCTTTAGTTTAAGTACTGTTTGTATTTCCAACACGCCGTATCGTCTTCTCTTACCGCGTGTTGTTTATGTTTACTGTCCTTCAGGTCGTGCGTCTGTGTTGTCTCCTCTACATTGCGTGTCATTTTTCCCTGTAGTGTTTGTTTTGATTCAGTGACACGTCGTGTCATTGATCTTTACTTCGTACTTTTTTCACCATCTTCGTGTTGGTCTTTCTCATTAGACCTCGTGTCGTTCTCGCTTTGACCACACTTCCTGTTGCTTTACGAAGACCTCGTGTCTTGCTTGTTTGCAACCACTTCGTGTCGGTTTCTGATTCAGCACGTGTTATCCTCGCGATTGTTTTTTTCACCTCGTACTGTTCTAATCTTACTTCGTGTCGTTGTCAGTCCGTGTCTTTCTTATGTTGAAATCACACTTCGTGTTGATTTCTGTTCTCGACTTCGTGTCGTTTCACTTCTTGTCATTTTGAGTTCGTGTCAAATCACTGTTCTGTCTTCGTGTTGTTTTAGAACTTCGTGTCAATTCTTGTATTTCATCTTCGTGTTGTTTTCAACTCCATGTCAATTCTTGTACTTCATCTTGGTGTTGTTTTTTCAACCCGTGTCGATTACTGTTTCGACTTCGTGTTGTTTTCAACCTGTGTCGATTACTGTTTTGACTTCGTGTTGTTTCCAACCCGTGTCGATTACTGTTTCGACTTCGTGTTGTTTTCAACCCGTGTCGATTACTGTTTCGTCTTCGTGTTGTCTTCACCTCGTGTCATTTTTTCATCTCTTCATGTCGTTTTTGTTCCATTGGGTACAGGACATCGCAGCAACTCGTGTTGCTTCCTGTTTCACTTTCGTGTCATTTGTCTTGTTGTGTCTTCGTGTCGTTTTTACTCTTCCTAGTCCTCGTGTCTCTCTTGTGTTGAAACCATACTTAGTGTTGGTTTCTGTTCTTGTCTTCGCGTCTTCGCGTTGTTTTTCTGTCTACCTCGTAACGTTCTCTTAGTAATGTTCATTGTGTCACCACTGTAACCCATGTCATTCTCTGTTTTGTGTACCTTTTTGTCGTGTCCACTAACCTCTTGCAGTTCTAGCTCTTATGGCACTCAATATTAATGGTTCTTATCTCGTTGCAGGTCCGAGGAAGAACATTCATCAGTGTCTGGGTGCACATGATCCGATACTGAAGGAACAAATACAAAAAGGGCACGTGGCAGGAAGGTTCTGGATCGAGCGTGGGAGGCATACGCGTTTAGTGCCCTATCCATCTGCTGCCGCTATAAATCGAAACCTTCGCCCACCGATGAAGGTTGATCTGAGCCAAGAAAGAAAAGGCAGTGTTACAGAGAGCTCGATCCAGCAGAAGAAGAAAAAGAGAGAGAGAGAGATAGTGCTCGTGTGAAAGAGGAAGAGAGTGTAAGAGAAAGAAAGAGAGATAGAGAGTGAGTGAGAGAGCTCGTGGAGAAGAAGAAAGAAGTTTACCTGAAGATCTGTCTTCACTGGACCGTGGATCAGATCCAGTCCAGTCAGCTCTGTTAGGAGCCAAATTGTGCATTTCGTGTTTCAGCTTCTGTTTGCTGAAGTTATTTTCGTTTATTGTTTTTCCTTTGTTTTCTGGTTTGCTGTGCTTTCCGATCCTCTGGTCTGAGGTCGTGTTCCCTCCGGTTTGGAGGAAGGGAGATCTGATCTCCAGTTGCAAGTAGCTGGGAGCTACTTGTGGGTTCCCTCCGGTTGGGAGGAAGAGGGGAGGTTGTTCCCCTGGTCAAGCTGTGTGGCAGCAACTGTTTGCAGACTGAGTCTGCTTAATTCTAGCGTTCGCTAGTGAAGCCTCACTCCGGTTGGGAGTGAGGGGTGGATGTAGGTCTGAAGGACCGAACCACCTAAAAATCTATTGAGCAGTGGCTTGATTGTCTGGTTTGCTTCCGCTAGATGCTTGAATAGGTGCGCTCAATGTGATTGTATTTGAGTTGAATAGAATTTGGTTCCATTCTGTTTCCTTATCTAGCATCCGGTTTTTTAAATTTGGCCATTATTCGTAGAAGGATTCATTCACCCCCCCTCTGTATCCGGGCCAAGCACCCTAACAGTTGGTATCAGAGCAGGTGTCTGCTTACAAGGTCCAGCGACCTGCAGATCGATCTTGCAATCTTAGGTGCTTATTTCCTTTTAGTGCTTCAATATTCTTGTGAGTTAATCTGTGTGTTCTCATGGCCCATCCACCGATCTTCAGTGGTACACATTTTGATGCATGGTTCGCTGTTTTGAAGAGTTATGTTAAATCTGTGAATCCAGACCTGTGGAAAGTAATTTCACATGGTCTCATGAACTACCTAGAAAAAGTCCAAATGGACTGACAGTCACAAATCCATGCATGAAGAAAATCAGATAGCAATAAATTTAATGAAGGCAGCTACTGATAGAGCTTTTCATTCATGTTTCTTTGAATCCAGTTCTGCTAAAGATATTTTGGATGCACTGAAGCGAACTCAGGAGATAGATGTGGACAGATGCATGATGGCCAACAGAAGAAATCAAAGTGCCAGCGATCAAGGCAGCAATCAAACTAAAGAAGATGATGATGATGAGGTAAATATCTTCGAGAATTTCTCTCTAGAAGATTGGGAGAATGCATATGCTGAATTATTTGAATCTCATGAACTGTTAAGAAAACAGTATAAAAAGTTGAAAAAGAGTATTCGGGTAGATAGTTCTAGCTCTCCATGTAAAAATTGTTCAAGTACGAAGAAATCTCATGATGCATGTCTGTCTGATAATCATATGTATAAAAACCAGAATGCAGAACTGAAGAAGGAACTTGAATGTGTTCACTCTGAGCTGAACAATTTAAAATCTGAAGATGACTTCCTCAGAAAGCTCTCTAAAGAAAATGATGAACAACTAAAGAAACTTAAACGAGAGAATGAGTTGCTGATTGAAAAATTTAACGCCATAAAATCTGTAAACATAGAATTACAGAAAGATTTTGAAAAACAACAAAAGGAATTGAGGGAGTTTGAAGCTAGGAGAGAAAGCATGGTTAACTCAGAAGATCAGCTTCTAATAAATGAGCTAGTTCAAAATGATAAGCTTAAAGAAGAAGTTGAAAAATTAAAACTGTTAAACAGTGCCATGTCTGAAAGACTTCTCACATTGGAAAAAGGAAAAGCTATCTGTACAAACGAGACTGAAGAGGTAGATGAGCTAAGAAAGGAAATTGAAGAATACAAAACAGCTAACAAGGTTTTGAATGAAGCTGTCAATTGTAGTGAACAAGAGATCACTAGTTATGAAATACACATTGCATCTCTTGAAAATGAAATTCAGGATTTGAAAGCTTCCTTGTCTAAATTTGTTGATGGGCAGAAAAACCTAGACAAGCTGCTAGGTGTAAAAGTCAATGTCAAAAAGGAAGGGTTGGGCTACAATAATCTCAATAAGAAGGCCTTGCAGAACAAAGTAATGACATCCTTTGTAAATACTTCAAATGTAGCCACTACATCAAAAGACAAACAGCCCATTGTTCAGAAAATACTGGGAACAAAGATTAACTTTAACAAGGAAGGACTGGGTTACAGTCCAGTCATGAGGAAGGTTGATGGAGCCAACCTGAAAACTGTCTTTGTCAAATCCTCTGAACAGGAAAAGCCTTCTATCTCATCTCCACCTCAGTACAAGGCTAAGAAAACAGAAAAACAAAATAAAAATCATAAAACATCAAAAATTCAAAGGAACAATCTGCATGCTAAGAACTCATCAGATAAATGCCATGTTTTAAAGAAATCAAGTGGCTCATGTCATTATTGTGGTAAGTATGGACATCTTATGAGTAACTGTTTTGTGATGGAAAAAGATGACAACAAGCATGCTAGAAAATCTGTGTCTGGTCAGAAAAGGAATGTCAAATGTTCTAATTGTGATAAAGTAGGACACACTACTGCTCATTGTTGGTTTGCAAGTAGTAAGGAAAAATCATGCTCATATCATACAAAACACTTTGCAAATCAGCATGTCTATAACAAGAACCAGCACATTATATGTTTTAATTGCAACAAAATTGGTCACAAGGTCTCTGAATGCTGGTCAGGTTCTTTTAAAAGAAATTCTATCTCATGCTTTGAATGTGGAAAGTATGGCCACAGGGCCATTGATTGTTGGCATGCTCAAAGGAAAAATTTCAGTTCTGGAAAGTATAGATTTCCTGCTAGTACAAATGCTCTTAGAAAGAACAAAGTGGTTTTCAAAAAGAAAAACTTTGAATGTGTTGATTATGGAAAACAGTTTGGTAATGCAAATAACAGAAATTTCCATGCTAATGCACATACAATTCATGCTCATAATAATGTGCATAACCCAGATCTAAAACTACTGCTCCTTGCTATCAAGTTAAAATGTGCTAAGAAAACCTGCTAGGAGTGATAATGTCATGACAGGACCCAAGACTTCTGGGTACCTGTTTGTGCAAAATAAACTTTGTTTTGCAGGTGTGCCTTGGGACTGGAATAAAAGGGGAAATGATCCAAGGCACTCAAGAATGAAAACCCCATTCTCACAATTTTCAGGTAATCTCTCTACATGTCCCATTTTGAAACTTACTGCATATCTGGTTTGATGCATTCTTGCATATCTTGCTATTAGTTTCATCTAGTGCATGCATATTGAATCTGGTCTTGCATATTCATTCATCATCTGCAAGTTGCATTATTTTCTAAAACATGCACTCTGAAATTTCTGAAATTTTTAACTGAAAGCGAATGCTGGTTGAAAACTGTATGTTGCATACTTCTTTGGAAATCTGAATTACTTATAGGACTGTTGAGGTTACCCTATTATCCATGACCTCTTTGGTATATCAAATGGTAAGCTACCAAAAGACAGAGAAATCTGTCAGGAGGTTCTTACTATGTGTGAGGTGGTCTCTTAGACCAAATGCTCCGCCTAGTACCATAAGTCATTCTGCTGATCAGGGGAGTCTGTTTATGCATAACTCATAAACACACTTGTTTAATTTTCGTGGCAAACACTGCATTCATTAAATAATTAACACTTCCAAGAGTCGTGTGTGAGTTGTCCTTGAGTGGGCTGAAGAGGAGCTTGTCAGGCTATTTGGTTTCTGAAGATTTTTGTCAGCCGATGCAGTTAATGTGGTTTTAAGATCAGTCATCTCAAGAGGTTGCAGTCTGTTGCCCAAGAGTTTCTCTGGATGTGAGACAGAACTACTTCAAAAATACTATATTTGGATATGTCCTTAGTGCCTAATGTCTTGAGTGATCTCTCACTTGTTGGCTTGCTGATAGGAGTGCTGCTCATCTCATCTCATCTCTCTCTATTCGATCAGCCACCTCCTTATCTCTCACCTATCACTCTTGGTTCAGATTCTCTCTCGAAGAAATTGTGGGTGCAGTCTTCTTGCTCTTATCAGATATGATCTGTATACCTTAAACCACCCAATATCTAGTGTAACAATTTACACCTGTTAATAAAGAACTTCAATGTTTGGGGGTTATATTTGGTCCTTGATCCTTCTAAGTTATCTTCTCAAGTGTTGGTCAACATATTATAAAACTTTCTGTTAAATGAGAAAAACTTATTGAGGATCTCGACTTAACTGAAACTTATGTAAAGAGAGCTCTGAGATAAAATTGTGTTAAGTAAGATTTCTGTTTTTGTCTAAAATCATGAGAAGTGCCTCCAGGGAATACGCCATTCTTTGTGGCAGAGCAATGGCTTTTGTGGAGAAATAGACACTCTTGATCAAAGAAGTCCAGAGTTTCTGTCATGATACAACTAGCTATCTCTGTATAGAAATGTTAAAATAAAAAAGGGAAAGTCCCAAAAGAAAATATATCATTGGCATAAAGGTAGTCCGTCCTGAGTAACCAGGGTTTCTGGTGTCTGATAAACATGTCTCCTTGTGTAAAAAGGGACTATTCTACCTTGTGTTCAACAAATTGGTTGACCCTGTATGCCTTCTCGTCCATTAAATGAAGAAATGAAATCTGCTTGACTTTGATGTGTTATTTCGTTGCTTGACAAACATAAGGAGCAATTTAATCGTGTCTCTCTCTAGGTTAAGCAACTTTAACAGCTAATTTTGTGATTATGCTGATTTAATATCTTGAGTTAACTGACCTTGGTTTTTGGAAGAATATAACCCGTCCACATATTGAAGGGCTAACTTTAACATGCTGTAGCTGCGTTACATCAGGACTAAGGGTATTTTGGGTATTTACAGAAAAAGTTGATATGAGTAAAAAGCTACCCGACAAAACCCTTCTTGTTTCTCACGCCTTCCACCTCAAACCCTTATTTCCCCTTGCCGCTTCCTATTCATCCTCGTGCTGCTCTACCTTGAGCGTCTTCTTCAAACCCATCTCCATCTCTTCCCGCTCACTTTCTTCCCCCACAGAGGTCTATTCTTTCTTAAGTCTAGCTTCACTTCCAATAGCAGCCTGCAAGAGAGAGTTGATACTCTGGAAGTTCCGGCAGATGGATCAGCAAAGGTCAGCAGCTCCGGGTGAAAGAAAGAGGAAGGGAAAAGAAATAGTTGAAGAGCCTTCATCTAAGCAACAGAGATGTCTTGAGCCAGAACCTGCTGCGGAAGTCTCTTCAGAACAAGGTACCAGGTTTTCTCAGTCTACCGTGTTCTTAGAAAGTGGGAAAATCATTCCTCCTAGAATAATAGATTTCGGAGATGAAACCTTGGTCTCGAAGTTTCCAGAATTGTTGAAAATCTTTGAGTTTCAGGAGTGGAGAAATTTCTTAGAAAATCACCGTGTCTATTACCCTAGGCCGGTAATGGAATTTTACAATAACTTGTCCTTGAGCCGAGACAAGTCTACCTTGTTATCATCTGTTAAAGGGGTCGAGATAACTGTTACATGTGACTCCCTTCACAAAGCTCTCGGTATTCCAGATAAAGGGGAGGTAGAGGGAAGCTTTCGATACAGTCTCCATGAAGCTTTCTCTGTCATTACTGGTAAACCCAGTAACATTCATGATAAGGGGCAGTTGAAGCTAAAAGCTTATCAGACATCGTCATTTCCTCCTCTTCACAAGCTCCTTCAGAACGTCATTGCTTCCATTATCACCCCACAGACTGGGGCTAGAGGAAGAATTACAGACACGCAGAGATTTCTACTGTTTTGTCTGATTCAAAATGTGAAGATATGTCTGCCAGAGATCATTTTTAATGTCATGAAGGGATGCATTGGATCCAAGAGACATCTTCCCTATGCCGCCCATATGACAGACATCTCAAGCATTCTGAGATTTGCTTGGATGGAGAGGCCGCATCAGAAGTTAAGGCCCGAAACATTTTTAATATGAATTTTGTTTCAGTGTTTTTGGGCTTAGAGGACTCTTCTATGGTGGGGCATGTTAAGGTCCAAAAGGCCAGGGAATCACAAACTCAGGGGGAGCATTTGGAAGAATTTCAAGTCTTAGCCCCAACTGGTGAGCAATTAGTTTCTGAGATTGATCATCAGGAAACACCAGCTGAACAACCAGAGTCCACCTTGCCAGCTGCACCCACCGAAGTATCCTTCTCCTTTCAGAGGCTAGTTGAGGCTGCATCTGAGGACATCAGATTGTCTGACGAAAGCATTCAGACAGATCTAGATGCAACTATTGCTGGGCTATTTGATTCTTTTGGGAAGACATCTGAAGAGGTAATAGTGCCTGAAGAACAGCCAGCTAAAGAGCAAGACAGTACTGATCAAGATCTTGCTGTTTTTGTTAATGAAATTTTAAGACAAACTGTTGAGCGAAGCTTGGAAGAGGCTACCAACTTGGTCGTATCTGAAAGTCTTGAGCAGGTCTTTGTTGGCAGCCCTGCAGATCAGGAACTCATGGAAGATAGAGAAAAGGTTCCTGTCATAGAACTAGATACAGAATCTTCAAGTGAAGAAGAGGAACCTGAAGATGTATTCCCTCAGAAAGAAACTCAAGCTGAAGATGAAGTTCAGGTCCCAGCTGAGAGCAGTCAAATGCCAGTACAAGAGGAAGCAGCTGAGAGAACTGCACCTGGCAGTGAATTTTTTGGTACACCTCTAGGTCCACCTAGACTCTTATCTGCACAGGCGCCCAACATTGAATCTGCTCGGGCGCCCAACATTAAAGAGCTTCTCATAAACCTGACTCAGCAGATGCACAAGCAAGATAAGAAATTAGATGACCTGCTCACATATGTCACCCTCAACATAAATCAGGTACATTCCAGGCTACTGAAGCTCGAGATATCCCTCCTCACTGAATGGAAACGATTCCTTCTCAACAAAAAGGCTTCAGATGATGCCAACAGATCCCTGTTGCAAGGGTTGCAGGAGGTGTGTTCAAAGATAGCTAAAGCACTGAGTGAGTTGCAAGATGTTCAAATCTCCTCCTTCAAAATGTCTTCCACCATTATAGATCACTGTTATGAGATCAGAACATCTTTAGAACTTTTGAAGAAGTCATCCAGTGTCCTAGGTCCAGGTATTCAGCAGGTCTATGATAAATTGGCCGCCTTCTTAACAGAAATGACACTTCTGACTGACAGATATGAAACTGTCAATGTTCGCCAAGAAGACATCATTTCTGAAGTGGCACAGGTCAGAAGCTCTGTGGTATATTGGCTAGCTGAACTGTCAAATGACCTAAAGGAATTTCAGTCTATCTTGGGTTCAGCACCTGGTCATGCTTCTTCCAGCAGAACTCCACCTCAAGAACATACTTCTGCTTCTCCAAGGGGGAGACCACCTCATGGCAGGCCGCGTGGCCCTTCTAGCAGACAAGCCAGATATTTTTCTTGAACAAACTATGCTCTGTATCTTTGTGACCATTTTGAGGCTTTCTCTATCACACTCTTGGACTTATTAATTAAAACTCATATCATTTGCATTCTTATTGTTTCATTTTTTTTGATGGTGTCAAAGGGGGAGAAATCAGGCTCGTTGAGAATGTTTAATGTGTTTTCATTGAGAATGGCTATTTAGTGTTTTCTCTTTCTCTGCAAAGACTCATAGTGTTGCCATCCATCAAAAAGGGGGAGATTGTTGAGTATTGTTGAATCCTTACATGTTTTGATGATGACAACACTATAAGTCTTTGTAATGTTCAGAAATATGTCTTCACTTCAGGTATTTACAAGGACTGTCTTCGTGTTGGTTGGCACTTCGTCATGTTTGTGTATAACACCTCGTGTTGAACTGTTTGTCTTCGTGTCGCTTTAGTTTAAGTACTGTTTGTATTTCCAACACGCCGTATCGTCTTCTCTTACCGCGTGTTGTTTATGTTTACTGTCCTTCAGGTCGTGCGTCTGTGTTATCTCCTCTACATTGCGTGTCATTTTTCCCTGTAGTGTTTGTTTTGATTCAGTGACACGTCGTGTCATTGATCTTTACTTCGTATTGTTTTCACCATCTTCGTGTTGGTCTTTCTCATTAGACCTCGTGTCGTTCTCACTTTGACCACACTTCCTGTTGCTTTACGAAGACCTCGTGTCTTACTTGTTTGCAACCACTTCGTGTCGATTTCTGATTCAGCACGTGTTGTCCTCGCGATTATTTTTTTCACCTCGTACTGTTCTAATCTTACTTTGTGTCATTGTCAGTCCGTGTCTTTCTTATGTTGAAATCACACTTCGTGTTGATTTCTGTTCTCGACTTCGTGTCGTTTCACTTCTTGTCATTTTGAGTTCGTGTCAAATCACTGTTCTATCTTCGTGTTGTTTTACAACTTCGTGTCAATTCTTGTATTTCATCTTCGTGTTGTTTTCAACTCCATGTCAATTCTTGTACTTCATCTTGGTGTTGTTTTTTCAACCCGTGTCGATTACTGTTTCGACTTCGTGTTGTTTTCAACCTGTGTCGATTACTGTTTTGACTTCGTGTTGTTTCCAACCCGTGTCGATTACTGTTTCGACTTCGTGTTGTTTTCAACCCGTGTCGATTATTGTTTCATCTTCGTGTTGTCTTCACCTCGTGTCGTTTTTTCATCTCTTCATGTCATTTTTGTTCCATTACGTACAGGACATCACAACACCTCGTGTTGCTTCCTGTTTCACTTTCGTGTCATTTGTCTTGTTGTGTCTTCGTGTCGTTTTTACTCTTCCTAGTCCTCGTGTCTCTCTTGTGTTGAAACCATACTTAGTGTTGGTTTCTGTTCTTGTCTTCGCGTCTTCGCGTTGTTTTTCTGTCTACCTCGTAACGTTCTCTTAGTAATGTTCATTGTGTCACCACTGTATTCCGTGTCGTTCTCTGTTTTGTGTACCTTTTTGTCGTGTCCACTAACCTCTTGCAGTTCTAGCTCTTATGGCACTCAATATTAATGGTTCTTATCTCGTTGCAGGTCCGAGGAAGAACATTCATCAGTGTCTGGGTGCACATGATCCGATACTGAAGGAACAAATACAAAAAGGGCACGTGGCAGGAAGGTTCTGGATCGAGCGTGGGAGGCACACGCGTTTAGTGCCCTATCCATCTGCTGCCGCTATAAATCGAAACCTTCGCCCACCGATGAAGGTTGATCTGAGCCAAGAAAGAAAAGGCAGTGTTACAGAGAGCTCGATCCAGCAGAAGAAGAAAAAGAGAGAGAGAGATAGTGCTCGTGTGAAAGAGGAAGAGAGTGTAAGAGAAAGAAAGAGAGATAGAGAGTGAGAGAGAGAGCTCGTGGAGAAGAAGAAAGAAGTTTACCTGAAGATCTGTCTTCACTGGACCGTGGATCAGATCCAGGCCAGTCAGCTCTGTTAGGAGCCAAATTGTGCATTTCGTGTTTCAGCTTCTGTTTGCTGAAGTTATTTTCGTTTATTGTTTTTCCTTTGTTTTCTGGTTTGCTGTGCTTTCCGATCCTCTGGTCTGAGGTCGTGTTCCCTCCGGTTTGGAGGAAGGGAGATCTGATCTCCAGTTGCAAGTAGCTAGGAGCTACTTGTGGGTTCCTTCTGGTTGGGAGGAAGAGGGGAGGTTGTTCCCTTGGTCAAGCTGTGTGGCAGCAACTGTTTGCAGACTGAGTCTGCTTGGTTCTAGCGTTCGCTAGTGAAGCCTCACTCCGGTTGGGAGTGAGGGGTGGATGTAGGTCTGAAGGACCGAACCACCTAAAAATCTATTGAGCAGTGGCTTGATTGTCTGGTTTGCTTCCGCTAGATGCTTGAATAGGTGCGCTCAATGTGATTGTATTTGAGTTGAATAGAATTTGGTTCCATTCTGTTTCCTTATCTAGCATCCGGTTTTTTAAATTTGGCCATTATTCGTAGAAGGATTCATTCACCCCCCCTCTGTATCCGGGCCAAGCACCCTAACAGTTGGTATCAGAGCAGGTGTCTGCTTACAAGGTCCAGCGACCTACAGATCGATCTTGCAATCTTAGGTGCTTATTTCCTTTTAGTGCTTCAATATTCTTGTGAGTTAATCTGTGTGTTCTCATGGCCCATCCACCGATCTTCAGTGGTACACATTTTGATGCATGGTTCGCTGTTTTGAAAAGTTATGTTAAATCTGTGAATCCAGACCTGTGGAAAGTAATTTCACATGGTCCTCATGAACTACCTAAGAAAAAGTCCAAATGGACTGACAGTCACAAATCCATGCATGAAGAAAATCAGATAGCAATAAATTTAATGAAGGCAGCTACTGATAGAGCTTTTCATTCATGTTTCTTTGAATCCAGTTCTGCTAAAGATATTTTGGATGCACTGAAGCGAACTCAGGAGATAGATGTGGACAGATGCATGATGGCCAACAGAAGAAATCAAAGTGCCAGCGATCAAGGCAGTAATCAAACTAAAGAAGATGATGATGATGAGGTAAATATCTTCGAGAATTTCTCTCTAGAAGATTGGGAGAATGCATATGCTGAATTATTTGAATCTCATGAACTGTTAAGAAAACAGTATAAAAAGTTGAAAAAGAGTATTCGGGTAGATAGTTCTAGCTCTCCATGTAAAAATTGTTCAAGTACGAAGAAATCTCATGATGCATGTCTGTCTGATAATCATATGTATAAAAACCAGAATGCAGAACTGAAGAAGGAACTTGAATGTGTTCACTCTGAGCTGAACAATTTAAAATCTGAAGATGACTTCCTCAGAAAGCTCTCTAAAGAAAATGATGAACAACTAAAGAAACTTAAACGAGAGAATGAGTTGCTGTTTGAAAAATTTAACGCCATAAAATCTGTAAACATAGAATTACAGAAAGATTTTGAAAAACAACAAAAGGAATTGAGGGAGTTTGAAGCTAGGAGAGAAAGCATGGTTAACTCAGAAGATCAGCTTCTAATAAATGAGCTAGTTCAAAATGATAAGCTTAAAGAAGAAGTTGAAAAATTAAAACTGTTAAACAGTGCCATGTCTGAAAGACTTCTCACATTGGAAAAAGGAAAAGCTATCTGTACAAACGAGACTGAAGAGGTAGATGAGCTAAGAAAGGAAATTGAAGAATACAAAACAGCTAACAAGGTTTTGAATGAAGCTGTCAATTGTAGTGAACAAGAGATCACTAGTTATGAAATACACATTGCATCTCTTGAAAATGAAATTCAGGATTTGAAAGCTTCCTTGTCTAAATTTGTTGATGGGCAGAAAAACCTAGACAAGCTGCTAGGTGTAAAAGTCAATGTCAAAAAGGAAGGGTTGGGCTACAATAATCTCAATAAGAAGGCCTTGCAGAACAAAGTAACGACATCCTTTGTAAATACTTCAAATGTAGCCACTACATCAAAAGACAAACAGTCCATTGTTCAGAAAATAATGGGAACAAAGATTAACTTTAACAAGGAAGGACTGGGTTACAGTCCAGTCATGAGGAAGGTTGATGGAGCCAACCTGAAAACTGTCTTTGTCAAATCCTCTGAACAGGAAAAGCCTTCTATCTCATCTCCACCTCAGTACAAGGCTAAGAAAATAGAAAAACAAAATAAAAATCATAAAATATCAAAAATTCAAAGGAACAATCTACATGCTAAGAACTCATCAGATAAATGTCATGTTTTAAAGAAATCAAGTGGCTCATGTCATTATTATGGTAAGTATGGACATCTTATGAGTAACTATTTTGTGATGGAAAAAGATGACAACAAGCATGCTAGAAAATCTGTGTCTGGTCAGAAAAGGAATGTCAAATGTTCTAATTGTGATAAAGTAGGACACACTACTGCTCATTGTTGGTTTGCAAGTAGTAAGGAAAAATCATGCTCATATCATACAAAACACTTTGCAAATCAGCATGTCTATAACAAGAACCAGCACATTATATGTTTTAATTGCAACAAAATTGGTCACAAGGTCTCTGAATGCTGGTCAGGTTCTTTTAAAAGAAATTCTATCTCATGCTTTGAATGTGAAAAGTATGGCCACATGGCCATTGATTGTTGGCATGCTCAAAGGAAAAATTTTAGTTCTAGAAAGTATAGATTTCCTGCTAGTACAAATCCTCTTAGAAAGAACAAAGTGGTTTTCAAAAAGAAAAACTTTGAATGTGTTGATTATGGAAAACAGTTTGGTAATGCAAATAACAGAAATTTCCATGCTAATGCACATACAATTCATGCTCATAATAATGTGCATAACCCAGATCTGAAAACTACTGCTCCTTGCTATCAAGTTTAAAATGTGCTAAGAAAACCTGCTAGGAGTGATAATGTCAGGACAGGACCCAAGACTTTCTGGGTACCTGTTTGTGCAAAATAAACTTTGTTTTGCAGGTGTGCCTTGGGACTGGAATAAAAGGGGAAATGATCCAAGGCACTCAAGAATGAAAACCCCATTCTCACAATTTTCAGGTAATCTCTCTACATGTCCCATTTTGAAACTTACTGCATATCTGATTTGATGCATTCTTGCATATCTTGCTATTAGTTTCATCTAGTGCATGCATATTGAATCTGGTCTTGCATATTCATTCATCATCTGCAAGTTGCATTATTTTCTAAAACATGCACTCTGAAATTTCTGAAATTTTTAACTGAAAGCGAATGCTGGTTGAAAACTGTATGTTGCATAATTCTTTGGAAATCTGAATTGCTTATAGGACTGTTGAGGTTACCCTGTTATCCATGACCTCTTTGGTATATCAAATGGTAAGCTACCAAAAGACAGAGAAATCTGTCAGGAGGTTCTTACTATGTGTGGGGTGGTCTCTTAGACCAAATGCTCCGCCTAGTACCATAAGTCATTCTGCTGATCAGGGGAGTCTGTTTATGCATAACTCATAAACACACTTGTTTAATTTTCGTGGCAAACACTGCATTCATTAAATAATTAACACTTCCAAGAGTCGTGTGTGAGTTGTCCTTGAGTGGGCTGAAGAGGAGCTTGTCAGGCTATTTGGTTTCTGAAGATTTTTGTCAGCCGATGCAGTTAATGTGGTTTTAAGATCAGTCATCTCAAGAGGTTGCAGTCTGTTGCCCAAGAGTTTCTCTGGATGTGAGACAGAACTACTTCAAAAATACTATATTTGGATATGTCCTTAGTGCCTAATGTCTTGAGTGATCTCTCACTTGTTGGCTTGCTGATAGGAGTGCTGCTCGTCTCATCTCATCTCTCTCTATTCGATCAGCCACCTCCTTATCTCTCACCTATCACTCTTGGTTCAGCTTCTCTCTCGAAGAAATTGTGGGTGCAGTCTTCTTGCTCTTATCAGATATGATCTGTATACCTTAAACCACCCAATATCTAGTGTAACAATTTACACCTGTTAATAAAGAACTTCAATGTTTGGGGGTTATATTTGGTCCTTGATCCTTCTAAGTTATCTTCTCAAGTGTTGGTCAACATATTATAAAACTTTCTGTTAAATGAGAAAAACTTATTGAGGATCTCGACTTAACTGAAACTTATGTAAAGAGAGCTATGAGATAAAATTGTGTTAAGTAAGATTTCTGTTTTTGTCTAAAATCATGAGAAGTGCCTCTAGGGAATACGCCATTCTTTGTGGCAGAGCAATGGCTTTTGTGGAGAAATAGACACTCTTGATCAAAGAAGTCCAGAGTTTCTGTCATGATACAACTAGCTATCTCTGTATAGAAATGTTAAAATAAAAAAAAAGGGGAAAGTCCTCAAAAGAAAAAATATATCATTGGCATAAAGGTAGTCCGTCCTGAGTAACCAGGGTTTCTGGTGTCTGATAAACATGTCTCCTTGTGTAAAAAGGGACTATTCTACCTTGTGTTCAACAAATTGGTTGACCCTGTATGCCTTCTCGTCCATTAAATGAAGAAATGAAATCTGCTTGACTTTGATGTGTTATTTCGTTGCTTGACAAACATAAGGAGCAATTTAATCGTGTCTCTCTCTAGGTTAAGCAACTTTAACAGCTAATTTTATGATTATGCTGATTTAATATCTTGAGTTAACTGACCTTGGTTTTTGGAAGAATATAACCCGTCCACATATTGAAGGGCTAACTTTAACATGCTGTAGCTGCGTTACATCAGGACTAAGGGTATTTTGGGTATTTACAGAAAAAGTTGATATGAGTAAAAAGCTACCCGACAAAACCCTTCTTGTTTCTCACGCCTTCCACCTCAAACCCTTATTTCCCCTTGCCGCTTCCTATTCATCCTCGTGCTGCTCTACCTTGAGCGTCTTCTTCAAACCCATCTCCATCTCTTCCCGCTCACTTTCTTCCCCCACAGAGGTCTATTCTTTTCTTAAGTCTAGCTTCACTTCCAATAGCAGCCTGCAAGAGAGAGTTGATACTCTGGAAGTTCCGGCAGATGGATCAGCAAAGGTCAGCAGCTCCGGGTGAAAGAAAGAGGAAGGGAAAAGAAATAGTTGAAGAGCCTTCATCTAAGCAACAGAGATGTCTTGAGCCAGAACCTGCTGCGGAAGTCTCGTCAGAACAAGGTACCAGGTTTTCTCAGTCTACCGTGTTCTTAGAAAGTGGGAAAATCATTCCTCCTAGAATAATAGATTTCGGAGATGAAACCTTGGTCTCGAAGTTTCCAGAATTGTTGAAAATCTTTGAGTTTCAGGAGTGGAGAAATTTCTTAGAAAATCACCGTGTCTATTACCCTAGGCCGGTAATGGAATTTTACAATAACTTGTCCTTGAGCCGAGACAAGTCTACCTTGTTATCATCTGTTAAAGGGGTCGAGATAACTGTTACATGTGACTCCCTTCACAAAGCTCTCGGTATTCCAGATAAAGGGGAGGTAGAGGGAAGCTTTCGATACAGTCTCCATGAAGCTTTCTCTGTCATTACTGGTAAACCCAGTAACATTCATGATAAGGGGCAGTTGAAGCTAAAAGCTTATCAGACATCGTCATTTCCTCCTCTTCACAAGCTCCTTCAGAACGTCATTGCTTCCATTATCACCCCACAGACTGGGGCTAGAGGAAGAATTACAGACACGCAGAGATTTCTACTGTTTTGTCTGATTCAAAATGTGAAGATATGTCTGCCAGAGATCATTTTTAATGTCATGAAGGGATGCATTGGATTCAAGAGACATCTTCCCTATGCCGCCCATATGACAGACATCCTCAAGCATTCTGAGATTTGCTTGGATGGAGAGGCCGCATCAGAAGTTAAGGCCCGAAACATTTTTAATATGAATTTTGTTTCAGTGTTTTTGGGCTTAGAGGACTCTTCTATGGTGGGGCATGTTAAGGTCCAAAAGGCCAGGGAATCACAAACTCAGGGGGAGCATTTGGAAGAATTTCAAGTCTTAGCCCCAACTGGTGAGCAATTAGTTTCTGAGATTGATCATCAGGAAACACCAGCTGAACAACCAGAGTCCACCTTGCCAACTGCACCCACCGAAGTATCCTTCTCCTTTCAGAGGCTAGTTGAGGCTGCATCTGAGGACATCAGATTGTCTGACGAAAGCATTCAGACAGATCTAGATGCAACTATTGCTGGGCTATTTGATTCTTTTGGGAAGACATCTGAAGAGGTAATAGTGCCTGAAGAACAACCAGCTAAAGAGCAAGACAGTACTGATCAAGATCTTGCTGTTTTTGTTAATGAAATTTTAAGACAAACTGTTGAGCGAAGCTTGGAAGAGGCTACCAACTTGGTCGTATCTGAAAGTCTTGAGCAGGCCTTTGTTGGCAGCCCTACAGATCAGGAACTCATGGAAGATAGAGAAAAGGTTCCTGTCATAGAACTAGATACAGAATCTTCAAGTGAAGAAGAGGAACCTGAAGATGTATTCCCTCAGAAAGAAACTCAAGCTGAAGATGAAGTTCAGGTCCCAGCTGAGAGCAGTCAAATGCCAGTACAAGAGGAAGCAGCTGAGAGAACTGCACCTGGCAGTGAATTTTTTGGTACACCTCTAGGTCCACCTAGACTCTTATCTGCACAGGCGCCCAACATTGAATCTGCTCGGGCGCCCAACATTGAAGAGCTTCTCATAAACCTGACTCAGCAGATGCACAAGCAAGATAAGAAATTAGATGACCTGCTCACATATGTCACCCTCAACATAAATCAGGTACATTCCAGGCTACTGAAGCTCGAGATATCCCTCCTCACTGAATGGAAACGATTCCTTCTCAACAAAAAGGCTTCAGATGATGCCAACAGATCCCTGTTGCAAGGGTTGCAGGAGGTGTGTTCAAAGATAGCTAAAGCACTGAGTGAGTTGCAAGATGTTCAAATCTCCTCCTTCAAAATGTCTTCCACCATTATAGATCACTGTTATGAGATTAGAACATCTTTAGAACTTTTGAAGAAGTCATCCAGTGTCCTAGGTCCAGGTATTCAGCAGGTCTATGATAAATTGGCCGCCTTCTTAACAGAAATGACACTTCTGACTGACAGATATGAAACTGTCAATGTTCACCAAGAAGACATCATTTCTGAAGTGGCACAGGTCAGAAGCTCTGTGGTATATTGGCTAGCTGAACTGTCAAATGACCTAAAGGAATTTCAGTCTATCTTGGGTTCAGCACCTGGTCAAGCTTCTTCCAGCAGAACTCCACCTCAAGAACATACTTCTGCTTCTCCAAGGGGGAGACCACCTCATGGCAAGCCACGTGGCCCTTCTAGCAGACAAGCCAGATATTTTTCTTGAACAGACTATGCTCTGTATCTTTGTGACCATTTTGAGGCTTTCTCTATCACACTCTTGGACTTATTAATTAAAACTCATATCATTTGCATTCTTATTGTTTCATTTTTTTTTTGATGGTGTCAAAGGGGGAGAAATCAGGCTCGTTGAGAATGTTTAATGTGTTTTTCATTGAGAATGGCTATTTAGTGTTTTCTCTTTCTCTGCAAAGACTCAAGACTCATAGTGTTGCCATCCATCAAAAAGGGGGAGATTGTTGAGTATTGTTGAATCCTTACATGTTTTGATGATGACAACACTATAAGTCTTTGTAATGTTCAAAATATGTCTTCAATTCAGGTATTTACAAGGACTGTCTTCGTGTTGGTTGGCACTTCGTCATGTTTGTGTATAACACCTCATGTTGAACTGTTTGTCTTCGTGTCGCTTTAGTTTAAGTACTGTTTGTATTTCCAACACGCCGTATCGTCTTCTCTTACCGCGTGTTGTTTATAACAAAGGTAGTGTTTGATTGGAAGTAATACTTCCAAGATAGAATTATTACTACATTCGAACTCTTTCTCATAGTTATCAACTTACCTTGGATAGACTCCTGGGTCGAACGGAACTCAAACTGAATTAGCGTCCTAAGTAAGGGCGTCGAATTTAAATTGACGCCTTGTCAAGCGTCGTTACTTGTTGAAACGCATCCACTCAAAGGGCGTTACGCTATCTTGCCCTTTTTATTTTTATTTTGGTCGTTTGAAATTTGACGCCTTATTATTTGGGCATCCTTTCTTTAATTCACGACTTAGGTGAGGGTGTTTCTTGTAAAGTAGCGCCTTTATCTGAGGCGTTATTTTCATCAGGGTTTAATTCTTTTTCTTCCAAGCTCTTTCGTTTATTTTATTAAATCTTTTAATCTATTTTGATTTATTTATTCATTTTTATTTTATCAGGGTAGCTACAAAATGGGTTTTTAAGAACAAACTGAATGAAGAAGGTGTCATCTCTAGGAATAAAGCTAGACTTGTAGCTAAAGGCTACAGTCAGGAGTATGGAGTAGACTTTGATGAATCCTTTGCTCTAGTAGCTAGAATGGAGGCTATCAGAATTCTATTAGCATTTGCTTGTTCAAACAACATAAAACTTCAACAAATGGATGTTAAGAGTGCCTTCTTTAATGGAATTCTAAAAGAATAAGTTTATGTTGAACAACCTCCTGGTTTTAAGTTTTCGACTAAACCTGATCAAGTTTTCAGGTTAAACAAAGCTCTTTATGGACTAAAGTAGGCTCCTCGGGCCTGGTATGAAAGGCTGACCAGTTTCTTACTGAATAAAGGATATAACAGAGGTAATGTTGACCAAACTTTATTCACTAAGAATTCAAGACAAGATCTCATCATAGTTCAGGTATACGTAGACGACATCATCTTTGGATCAACAAATCCTGGACTGTGTAATGACTTTTCACAACTTATCTCAGCTGAATTTGAGATGAGCTTAGTTGGAGAACTGACTTATTTTCTTGGCTTACAGATAAATCAAATGTCAGATGGCTGCTTCTTCCACCAAACCAAGTACACGTTGGATATCCTAAAAAGGTTTGGGATGACTAACCTGAAGCAAATATCCACCCCAATGAGCACAAGCATGACCCTTAATGCAGATGAGTCAGGTAAACAAGTGGATGAAAAACTCTACAGAGGTATGATTGGATCCCTCTTGTACTTAACAGCTTCTAGGCCAGACATACAATTCAGTGTTGGCTTATGTGCAAGATATCAGTCTAGGCCTACTGAACTTCATTTGTCTGCTGTAAAAAGGATCTTTAGATATCTGTCTACCACACACACATTAGGATTATGGTATCCTGCTTCTCGCACATTAAATTTAGTTGCATACACTGATGCAGACTTTGCTGGATGCAAATTAGATAGGAAGAGCACTAGTGGCCACTGCCAATTCTTAGGAGGATGCCTAGTCTCTTGGAGTTCAAAGAAACAACATTCAGTGGCCCTTTCCACTGCTGAGGCTGAATACGTGGCTGCAAGCAGCTGTGGCACTCAAGTTATCTGGATTAAGCATCAGCTTCAGGATTACCAAGTAGAGACAGGATGCACTCCCATTTTTTGTGACAACACGAGTGCCATAAACATTGCAAAGAATCTTGTTTTACACTCACGAACAAAACACATTAAAATCAGGCACCACTTTATTAGAAATGAAATTGCAAATAAAACATTTGAACTAAATCATGTTGGGACTGCAAATCAAACTGCTGATATTTTTACAAAACCTTTAGATAGTGAAAAATTCACTTCATTGAGAAGAGAACTTGGTATTTACAAACTCTGACTGATCTGCGGCAATGAATTCAGTTTTATGTATTTCCATGATTTTAGTGGTAGTTCTGTCTTACTTTTTCTGATGGGGTCACTATGTGAGGGGGAGCGGGTGTGAGATTTGAGAGGTATCAGGTCTGTTTCTCTGCTGTTATCAGGGTAGAATGGGAGATAGAGCTACTAGAGAGGGGGAGCTTGACTAATTAAAAACGTTTGAAAGATGGTTGTTGTTGCTGGATTAATTGTCAGAATTGATCTTGAGCATCCCTTTTTAGTAGAACCTCGTTCATTTCCTACATTCTTAAGTTTGTGTACCTAAAGTCCAGCCAGAATCTTCTTCTAGTAAGTATTAAGAGGCTAAGATTAACCTTCACAAGTATATCCTCTTACTTTGGTTCTTGACTGATGAACAAACTAGACTCATATGAAATGGGTTCTGTTATACGCTTTTCATTAGACGTCGTGATAAGACCACGTGTAATTGCTCTGGCTTTGTCTTCAAACAACCTTCTTGAAGAGCTAGTTAAACTGATCAGTATTTTAAACTGTATACTGAGAAACTAGGAATCCCATCAATGAAATGGGAACTTTCTAAGTCATGAGGTATCAGTTCTCATAAACAAAAAAAAGCAAGAAATTCAATTCAAAATTTATGTTTGGCAGAGCAATGATGACAATGTGGTGAGTAACTGGGGATTCTGGCCTCTGATCAAGGTGTCTCCTCATGTAAAAATCAATAGTCACTATCTCTATTCTCTAACTGAGAAGGTATGAGGCTCTTACACTGAGTAACTGAGGATGCTGGCCTCTGACCAAGGTGCATACTTAAGGTCAAAAGTGTAACTGGCCAAATACACCCTATAACAGTGTTTTCTCTCCTTGAACTGGTTGTCCTCAACACCTACAGGCTGTTTTAGTGGTTCAAATTCTTGTTGTTTTTTTGACTAGCCTTAACAGCTACCTCAGTCATATTTGTTGACACTTGCTCTTCTTTCATATTCATCGTCAGTTGATAAACTTCAAGCTTCTTCTGAATCACTTTCTCTTACCAGAACTCCAAGATTCTTCACTGACCTTAGAGCCCCACTTAAGCATCTAAGTTTTGACAATGAGTTTCTACTGTTGAAATTCTCTCCATCTTTTCTCATCAATCCAGCGTCGACATCTCTCCTTCTCTTTTGTTTTGATGATGTCAAAGGGGGAGAAGGTTGAAAGGGGGGAGTGAAGAGGTTGAAAGGAGGAGGTTGAGCTAGTGAAAAGGAAGTTTTTGGAATGTTTTGGGTAAAAGATAATGAGTGCTGTGAGTTCAATTTTTGAGAGGTCACCATTGCTGTTTTATCGAGAACTATTGATGTTGTTATTGAGACTACTTTAGGTTGGTGTTCCTTTTTTCACTGAATTTGACTCATGGTGTTGCCATCATCAAAAAGGGGGAGATTGTTGAATCTCTGTAGTTTTGATGATGACTAACACTATGAATCAAATTATGTGTTGCTTCCTGGTGACTGTTAAAGATCCTGTATTATCTGGATAATCTCTGGATCTTGGTTCTTGTTAGGGTACTAGGCCCAGATACAGAGGGGGGTGAATGTATCCTTCAATGAATAAAGGCCAATTAAAAACTCAGATGCTAGAACCAAACACAGAATGAAACAAATGCAATTAAACGTAAGAGCAAACACAAGGAGCGCGCCTATCCAAGCATCTAGCGGAAGCAAGCACACAAAGGAAACCACTGCTTAATAGATTTGTAGGTGGTTCGGTCCTCCAGACCTACATCCCTCCCTCACTCCCAACCGGAGTGAGGCTTCACTAGCCAATGCTAGACAAGCAGACACAGTCTGCAAACAGTTGCTGCCACACAGCTTGACCAGGGGAATAGCCTCCCCTCTTCCTCCCAACCGGAGGGACCCCTGGACTTGCAACCCGCAAGCCCAGAACCGGAGACAAGTCTCCCTTCCTCTGACCAGAGGGAACCCACAAGTAGCTCCCAGCTACTTGCAACCGGAGATCAGATCTCCCTTCTCCTGATCCACAGGAGGAACCCGACCTCACTACTGAGAATCGAAAGAACAAGGAAAACCAAATAAGAAGAAAAATAGAAACATGAAATGAAAGATAACTTCAGCAAACAGACGCTGAAAAGTGAAATGCATAATGTGGCTCTCAACGGAGCTGACTGGCCTGGATCTGATCCACGGTCCAGTTGACAGATCTTCAGGTAAGCTTCTCTTCCTCTTCTCTTCTCTCTCACTTTCTTTTTCTCTTCACCCTTACGAGCTCTCTAACTCTCTCTTTCTCTTCTTTTCCTTCTGCTCTTCTTCTCTTTCTTTTCTTCTGGATCGAACTCTCTTCACTTCTCCTCTTTTGGTTTTTTCTTTCGATCAACCTTCATCTGTGGACGAAGGCTTCCTTATATAGCCGCAGCAGCAGGTGGGTAAGGTGCAGAATGCGTGTGCCTCCCACACTTCATCCAGAACCTTCTTGCCACGTGCCCTTATAGCATTGGTTCCTTTAGTATAGGATCACGTGCAGCCCAGACACAGGTGAATGTTCTTCCTCGGACCTGCAAGGAGATAAAAACCATTAACACTGAGGGCCACAAGAACTAAAACTGCATGAGGTATATGATAGCAATACGAGATGCACTTTACTGAGAACGACACGAGATACACAAGATTATTACAGTACGTGACAAGGAGAGAATGACACGAGGTCAGATGCAAACAGCACGAAGTAAAAAGAGAACGACACAAAGTATCACTATAACAAAACAAACATTACGAAGAGAACGACACGAGATACATAAAAATAAAGCTAACACCACAAAGAAAATGACACGAAGTATCACTGTAACAAAACAAACACTATGAAGAGAACGACACGAGATACATTATAATAAAACTAACACCACAAAGAGAACGACACGAAATACATAAAAATAAAGCTAACACCACAAAGAAAACGACACGAAGTAGAAAGAGAACAGTACGAGGTAAAAAGCAAAACAGCACACGGACATAAACACAAGAGAAACACGAAAACAGAAATCGACACGAAGTGTGGTTTCAAAAGAAGAAAGACACGAGGTCTAGGAAAAGCAACACGAAGACATGAATACAAAAACAACACGACATAACAAACTCGCTCGAACTTACAAACGACTCGAAGACGAGGACGACACGAAAACAACATGGAACAATTCAAAGACACGAGGTCTATGAGAAGCAACACGAAGACAGACATAACAAAGAAACGACTCGAACTAAGAACGACATGGAGACAACATAGATAGACTCGACTTGAGATGAGGTGAAGTCTGTACAGACATGAATGTTCACATTGTATAGAGTTTGAAGCAAGTGACCGAGGCGATGAGTAGACTTTACCCAATGTACAGACTTGGTGGTCTTGAACGTAGGTAAGGCAACGCAATGTATAGACTTGCTCAAACGAGTGAACAGGTCGATGTACAGACTTGTCCAATGCATGAAGCACAATCCACTGTATAGACTTGATGCCTTGAAGGCAATGTACAGACTTGATAGTGCAACAAATGGACTTTGAAACGCAGAGGTTGTACAGACTTGCCTAAGACGCTGGGTAAGACGGTGGATGTATAGACTTTGAATGAGACACACAGAAGGACGATCCAGCGTATAGACTTTAAAGAATTAGGGGTGACAAGGATGGAGCGACACGAGGTGGTACAAAAAATAGCACGAGGTGCTGTAGTGTTCAGCACGCGCTGGAACAAAACACGACACGAAGACAACCAACAAGCATTGTTGGAACAACACGATGTTGAAAAAGACATCACGAAGTGAAGTGAACACAACCAACACGAAGAATGAAAGGAACAGTACGGACATGCAGGGTATTTAACTCATAGCAGTTTTTCTTATTAATCATGGAAAGTTCGAATGCATAACATTACTCATGATATCTGATTAAAAGTAACAATATTTAACATAGTGATGCACATCATCAAAACACTAGGGAGGTCACAAAAGTCCAACAATCTCCCCCTTTTTGTGATGGCAACACTATATTAAATAACAGAGATGAAGTGCATGTAGATAAGCTGTGAAAAATAAGCAATGCAGACACACAACACACTCGCCTCCTCTTACGACTCCCAAGAGCTCCCCCTGAACACAACATCCACTTTCCTCTGACTAGAAAACTCAGGACACTTATCTTTCGCTCCCCCTCAGCAAAGCACAAAAGCACAACCAAGACACTTGATACCACTCTCCCCCTTTGACATCATCAAAAACTAGGGGCAGGCCTGAAGATATCACGAAAAGACAATTGCTGACAGTGGAGAGAAAACAATAGAGAGTATGGCTGATAAAGGAGAGTTATTTAGATGTTTAAGCAATTAAGAACGCCATTAATTTTATGTGAGGATTTTGAGGATCAGTTAGTCAGACTGTGCAAAATGGTGAATGAAGATTTGCTCCATACACAGAACCAGATTCTAAGTAAGTAAGGTACAAGATACCAGTATGGTCAGAGTAAGTCTTTACTCAGAGAGTATAAAGCAAGGAAGTCAGGAAAAACAAAGACCTGTGGTATTGAAAACAAACAAACCAA
Organism: Amorphophallus konjac; assembly: GCA_022559845.1. Classification (NCBI taxonomy): domain Eukaryota; kingdom Viridiplantae; phylum Streptophyta; class Magnoliopsida; order Alismatales; family Araceae; genus Amorphophallus; species Amorphophallus konjac. The sequence goes on along the minus strand of CM040127.1, from coordinate 176,028,241 downwards.
GACCTAAATGCCAAGTGAACAGAATCTGGATACCAAGAGAAAGAAAATTTTTCAAAGGTGGTCAAGATCAAAGATAAATCTGTCAAGTACACCTTTGACATTAGGGAGACACCTTGTTTAGAGGCAGGAATCCCCAATTACTTGGTGACAAGACCACATTACCCCTTCTGACAAGAGGACAGAGATAGTATTCTAACTGGTGTTGACATTAAGGTGACACCTTTACCAGAGGCCAGACACCCCAGGTACTAACCAGATATATACCATAGCTCTGTATGATCAAGACAGCTAAATAAGCCTGATTTACTGCCATCTCATGACATGGAATTCTTTCACTTCATTGATGAAAGTCCCAGTTACTCAATGAATAGATAACAAGATTTGTAAAACTTCTTTCATGGATTTTTTTTTTCATTAAACTGCACTTTAAGCTTTGAAAATTAGTCTTGACTCAGTTTGAGAACAATACACCAGATCCAAAGTTTTTCAGACAAAAATACTATATACCTCATTTCGGACTCAACTTAGACTAAGTAGGTATGCTGTACTGGCTAGATCAGAAGTCAGTTACAGTGTAGGAAGATAGTCTTGAATTCAGATTTTGATCTCAGTGGGACTAACAGCCGAAATTCCAACAAGAAATTAGATGAACAGTCTTAACGGATAAAACATTCAAAAAATTCTTTTATCCACCTACTCAAACCGATTCTCTTATAAGGTCAGCAAAAGTCCGTTCAGAGTATGTTCAGATTTGGCCAAAAGAGCATGACACCAATTATTAATCTAGCTCCCCCTGAGACCTTGACACCAACTCAGACTTAACCAAGACAACCCTCAAAACACCTCAAGGAAAGCAAAGTGGTATCAATCAGTACGAGTGTATCATCAAATACCCATAATGAGGTTATTTTCAGCAACTGATAATTAGAAAAGATGAACATAAGAGCACATGACAGATTATTTAGAGATCAATTATTCAATCATGAAATTCTGTAAATACCTAATTCTCTGCGCAATGTGCTAAATTTTTCAGTATCCAGTGGCTTAGTGAAAATATCTGCAATTTGTGAGTTAGTGCCAACATAGATCAATTCAAAGGTCTTCCTAGCTACTTCATCACGAATAAAATGATGCCTGATTTCGATGTGTTTAGTTCGAGAATGAAGTACAGGATTCTTTGCAATGTTTATTGCACTAGTATTATCACAAAAAATGTAAGTGCAACCTAGCTCAACTGAGTAATCCAGAAGCTGGTGTTTTATCCATATAACCTGTGTGCCACAGCTCCCTGCTGCCACATACTCAGCTTCAGCAGTAGAAAGAGCCACAGAGTGTTGCTTCTTGGATCCCCAAGAGACTAGGCATCCTCCTAAAAATTCGCAGTGACCACTAGTACTTTTCCTGTCCAATTTACATCCTGCATAATCTGCATCTGTATATGCAATGAGATCTAAACTACATGATGCAGGATACCAAAGACCTAGATCATGGGTAGCAGATAAGTATCTAAAGATTCTTTTTACAGCTGCCAAATGTAATTCAGTAGGCCTAGACTGGTATCTGGCACACATCCCTACACTAAATTGAATGTCAGGCCTGGATGCTGTTAAATAGAGGAGTGAACCGATCATACCTCTATATAATTTAGCATCCACTTCTTTACCTTTTTCGTCTGAATCCAGTGATGAGTTGGTGCCCATGGGTGTTGAGATAGTCTTGAGGTTGGTCATTCCAAACCTTTTCAGCATCTCCAGAGTGTACTTGGTTTGATTTATGAAACAACCATCCTCTATCTGTTTGACCTGCAGCCCAAGAAAATACTTTAGTTCGCCAACTAAACTCATTTCAAATTCATGAGACATAGATTCAGAAAATTCTTTACACAATGTTGAATTGTTAGATCCGAAGATGATATCATCAACATATACCTGGACCACTATTAAATCCTTTCCGAGATTTTTGGTGAAGAGGGTTTGGTCAACCTTACCTCGAGTGTATCCCTTGCTCAAGAGAAATTCAGAAAGTCTCTCATACCAGGCTCGGGGAGCCTACTTCAATCCATAGAGGGCTTTATTCAACCTAAAAACCATGTTAGGCTGAACAGAGAAATTAAAACCTGGAGGTTGTTCAACATATACCTCTTCCTTCAATATCCCATTTAAGAATGCGCTTTTGACATCCATCTGCTGTAGTCGAAGGTTCCTAGAGCATGCAAATGCAAGCAGAATTCGTATAGCTTCCATCCTAGCCACTGGGGCATAGGATTCATCAAAATCCACACCAAATTCCTGACTGTAGTCTTGAGCTACAAGTCTTGCTTTGTTTCTAGAGATAGCTCCGTTCTCATCAACTTTATTCTTGAAAATCCATTTAGTGCCAATGACATGAGTGTTATTAGGTCTGGGAACTAGTTCCCATACAATATTTTTCTCAAATTGATTTAATTCTTCACTCATGGCGGATACCCAAGAATCATGTTTTAAGGCTTCTTCCACAGATTTGGGTTCCACCTGAGATACCAATGCAGCTAAGTCCTGTTCTTGGACAATTCTAAAATGAGACCTAGTCCTAGGAGGATCATGCAAATTTCCTATGACATTTTCACTAGGGTGGTCTTTGTGAAATATTATCTCACCTGAGGGTTCACCTACTTCAGCTGCTCCTTCTTGCTGTGAGTTTTCTGGTTGAGCAGCTGGCTACATTTCTTCTTCTTCAATTCTCTCCAAGAAATCTCCCTCATTAGATGGCTCCCTGTCATCATCCATCACTTTGTTAGAGAAACCATTTTCATCAAACACTACATGCGGTGTTTCTTCAACAGTTTGGTCAGCTTTATTGAAAACTCTGTAAGCCCTTGAAGTTTCTGAATATCCGAGAAAAATTCCAGGAGAGCTCCTTGCTTCAAATTTGTCCAACCCATTCTTACCATTATTGTGAATAAAACATTTCGAGCCAAAAACTTTAAAGTAAGAAATGTTTGGCTGCTTACCCTTGAGAAGTTCATAAGGAGTTTTCCTATGAGTAGGTCTTACCAAGGCTCGGTTCAGAATGTAACATGCAGTGTTCGTAGCTTCAGCCCAAAATCTCCTTGGAAGTCCACTCTCAATCAGCATAGTCCTGGCCATTTCAATTATTGACCTGTTTCTTCTCTCAACAATTCTGTTCTGCTCTGGTGTCCTAGGAGAAGAGAATCTGTGAGTCACAACCTCTTTTGAGCAAAATTCAGAAAATGAAGAGTTTTCAAACTCTCCTCCGTGGTCAGACTGAATAGTAATGATATTATGTTCACCTTGCAGTTTGATTTTATTGAAAAGTTCTTCAAAGTGAACAAAAGCATCATTTTTATTTGCTAAACAGAACAACCAAGAGAATCTAGTGTAGTCATCCACTATGACTAATCCATATCTCTTACCTGACAAACTTTGTATGCGAGTAGGACCAAAGAGATCCATGTGCAAGTGCTGCAGCGGTTTAGATGAAAGATTCTCAGTTCTCAACTTAAAAATTGCACGAGTCTGTTTACCTAGTGCACAAGCATCACATAGCTTAGATCCTAACTAAAATCTTATTCGGGGCAAACCTCTAACTAGGTTATGCTTAGACAGTTTATTCAATGTAGACAAACTAGCATGGCCTAGACGCCTATGCCAGTCAAGCGCAACCTGTTCAGAATTAGCAAACATACACAAGTGAGTTTCAGGATTATCATCCAGGTCTACGATGTATACATTGTTTACTCTATGACCTTTGAACATGACGTTATCAGAATTCAGCTCAAAAATAGTACAGGAGTTATTGTCAAAGAGTACCTTGTGTCCTTTGTCGCAGAGTTGACTAATACTTATCAAGTTGTGCTGAAGTCCTTCTACAAGATACACGTCTTCAATGGAGTTAGTAGAGGACTTACCAATTGTACCAATTCCAATTATTCTTCCTCTGTTATTTCCACCGAATTTGACCAGGCCCCCAAACTTCATTTTCAGTTTGCTAAATTTGGACCGGTCTCCTGTCATGTGCCTGCTACAGCCGCTGTCAAGATACCATTTGTTAAGCTCGGTTGCCAGGCTAACCTACGAAAGTTCAGACAAAGTAATGTGGGACCCAATTCAAATTGGGTCCAAAGACATTTTTCAATTTATCCAAATCACACTTAGGAACCCACATTTGTTTTACTGTTCTTTTCAGAGGTTTCATGTAAATTGATTCTTCCTTCTTGGCATTTCTCAGTGGGTGTTGAATGAGTCTATTCCTATTAAAATTATGCTGTTTCCGAGCAGAGAAATTATTATTTGGCCTCTTAGAGGAAACACGTGTGTGCTGAGCATAATTCATGTAGCCATTTTTATTCAAATGAGAATTGTGCTGAAGGTGATGCATGTTCGCATGCTTTCCTTGATAACTATCATGCTGAATTTTCTTAGCGAAACTGTTCACCTTTCTAGTGACATCAATAGGAATGGTCGTGTGAGAACCCTTGTTCCACACCTATTGCACAGGAACAGTTCTAGTCTCAGGATTTCCTGACTTAGTCTGTTGACCAGTGGGTTGAGTAGATTTGCTGGTCGAAACCTTCAATGTGGAGACAGATTTGGAGCTGGATGGGGTTTCCAGTTTTTCTTTGCCCTTGGCGGGGCAGAACGTGACAGTTCTGAATTCAAAGGGTTTTTTACTTGTGGGACTGTATCCTAATCCTTCCCTATTGAAGTTTACTCTCGACCCCAGAAGGGCATCCAGATTGTTTCTCCCCTCTGTAAATTTTTCTAGCATTTTTCTTTTGTCCTCAATCTCCTTCTGAAGCTCATTACATTGGTCCAGGAGTTCTTGATTGACTTTTCTAACTGCCTCATATTTTTCTGTAATCAGTCTAAACTCCTTTTTACTCTCTTCAGTTTTACTCTTCAGCTCATTCATCCTAGCTAGATTTTCCTCTCTTTCCATTCTAAACTTCTCGATCTCACTTCTAGCCTGCTCTAACTCAATGGCCATCTCCTTGATTTTCATGTTGTCCGTAACAGCAATAGAGTGTTCCTCAGAAACAGAGTGAAACTTTCGTTTAAGCATTCTATGCTCCTTGGTTAGAAAATTATATTTAGCTAACAGGTCGCCATAAGTGTCCTCCCAATCATCCAAAGTAAAATTCTCAAATAAGTTCGTTACCTCTTCCTCATGGTTGGCCATGTGGCAAGTCTTCTCTTCATCTTCACTGGACGAGGTGGCTTCTGGATCCTCCTCCTCGTCACTCCATGTGCACAGCATGGCTTTCTTCTTCTTGTGCACCATCTTCTTCTGGTATCCGGGAGCCTTAGCTTGCAGCTCTGGACATTCACTTTTCATGTGACCAGGTTTCTGACAATGGTAGCATGTAACCTTCTTAACAAACCGGTTCTTCTCAAGTTCTCGTTCAGGAGACTTCCTTGCAGCATTGAATCTCTTTCTCCTGTAGAATTTCCCTTTAGTCCTCAGGAACTTTCTGAATTGCCTGGTGAGCATGGCCTGCTCGCTCTTGTCCAGGTCTGAGAATCCGTCAGAGTCTTCGCTGCTACCACCACTGTTGCTGCTGCTACTGCTCTTTTTAGTATGTCGTGAGACCTTCATAGCAACATTCTTTCCCTTTCTGTCATGTCCATCATTCCCTTGTCTGAAGTTCATTTCGTGGGTCATGAGAGACCCAATCAGTTGGGTTACTGACATGGCGGATAAATATCTTGATTCCTCTATGACGGTCACCTTAGTATCCCAGATGGGAGTTAGGGACCTAAGGATCTTCCTGACAATGTCTTCTTGCTGAATCTCCTTTCCAAATCCTCTCAGACTATTGATGATCACAGACAATCTAGCATACATTTCTGTGATCGACTCCTCTGGCTTCATTTTAAACAACTCATACTGAGTTGTAAGCATATTGATCTTGGTAGCTTTTACTTGAGATGTGCCCTCATATATTAACTGCAATTCATCCCACATTTTCTTTGCAGTCTTGCACGCTGAAATCCTCAAGTACTCTTCAGGGTGGACGGCGCACTGTATGATGCTAAGAGCTGTCCAATTCAGTACAGAGAGTTTTACCTGTTCCTCTGTCCATATGTCTTCGTTCGGTGGAAGTTGGTACGGACCATCTGTAATTACTCCCAGAGCTTGTGGCTTTGGGCCCTGATAAAGACTTCCATCCTGTTCTTCCAGAAAAAATAGTTATTACCATCGAAGAAAGGGGGACGGGTGATTGACTGCCCTTCAGCAATGTAGCTGCGAGGACCAGCGGATCCGTTTCCCTGGCCGTTGGACCACATATTGGGAAATACCTGCTCTGATACCAAGTGTTAGGGTACTAGGCCCGGATACAGAGGGGGGTGAATGTATCCTTCAATGAAAAAAGGCCAATTAAAAACTCAGATGCTAGACGCAAACACAGAATGAAACAAATTCAATTAAACGTAAGAGCAAACATAAGGAGCGCGCCTATCCAAGCATCTAGCGGAAGCAAGCACACAAAGTAAACCACTGCTCAATAGATTTTTAGGTGGTTCGGTCCTCCAGACCTACATCCACCCCTCACTCCCAACCGGAGTGAGGCTTCACTAGCCAATGCTAGACAAGCAGACTCAGTCTGCAAACAGTTGCTGCCACACAGCTTGACCAGGGGAACAACCTCCCCTCTTCCTCCTAACCGGAGGGACCCCTGGACTTGCAACCCGCAAGCCCAGAACCGGAGACAAGTCTCCCTTCCTCTGACTAGAGGGAACCCACAAGTAGCTCCCAGCTACTTGCAACCGGAGATCAGATCTCCCTTCTCCTGATCCACAGGAGGAACCCGACCTCACTACTGAGAATCGAAAGAACAAGGAAAACCAAATAAGAAGAAAAACAGAAACACGAAATGAAAGATAACTTCAGCAAACAGACGCTGAAAAGCGAAATGCACAATGTGGCTCTGTGGAACGTGGATTTTATTTTATTTCATTATATTATTTATTTATATTTTTTTTATTTAGATTTTTGATTTATTGATTTATTAGGCGTGCCAGTCACGTGTGTGACGATTTTATTGTGTGCTCGATCTGACTTGGTCAGTCGATTGTGAAGTCCGAGTCGGGACCAGAAGTCCGTCATACCATAAAGGTTATGACGTTAATTACGCCCTTCCAAGGAAGGACAACCCTTGATTAAACGCCAAAATAGGAGGCCTCGAGAGGCAATAATAAAAAGGATATTCTTTTTATGTGCGCAGTTTGAATTTCATACCAGAGCCAGGAAGGCGGGCAAGATAATAACATCGATTGTAGAAACAGACGATATCGCTGAATCGACGGCTCGAAAAACAATCAGACTTAGGGGAAAGGTAAAACAGAGGATATCAATCGCGGACAGGATGAGCCGCGATCATGACGGAGGTTTAAAGCATCGGTTAACATTTCGGCGGCACTTCCCCATGGTCTGGATCATGCCCAGAGGGAAATAGGCTATCACCCACGGAGTGCCAGGGTGAAAGCCGAAAGAAAGAGAGAGGTCGGGCCTCTCCACGTTACACACGTATGCCCTAAGGCAATGTTTGATTCTTCCCTCACAGGAGCTGGTGGCACTCATGCATTAGCATGGCTCACCGGAGCTAAGAGGGAGGTGTGTCGTTGTGACTTCGACACGAATCGATGGAACATAAGAGAGTCTACCTCCCTTTAACTTTATCCTCGGGACACATCTGGTGATCCACGAATATCTCTGTGTAGGTTAGCTCTGGGCATTTGGGCTCACAGGGTGGCAACTTAGGCTCTCGGCATGACCACAGATGGGAGGCTAAGGCTCCCGGCGTGAGTAGCAAGAAGATGGAGGTTCTCGGCGTAGCCAAAGGGAAGAATCCAGGAAGCTCCCGGCGTCGACTTCCCGGCGCGCTGAAGATTCTCCAAGGGGGTTATCGGCGTAGGCTAAAGGGGGAAGAGGAGCTCTCGGCCTGGGGGTTCCCGGCGCGCTGAAGGCCGCGCCGGGAGCTGGTGGCGCCGAGAGGTAGCTGGCCGAGAAGGGGTGTTTGGGCGCCGTGAGGGGTTTAGGACTTTACGGTACCCTGTTTTTAGGATTTTGAGAGTTTTCTGGGAATTATATCAGAGTAGATTGGCTCTGGAGACTGGAGATGGGGTTCAACTGGTTTTAGTTGTATATGCCTCAAAGGAGGCCGAGAACTGAGAGGGATTGGAGGGGAAGAGCCCCACACAGAGGTCCTTTTCACCATCACCATACAGAGCCCAAAGGACAGCTTCAGTATTATTTTTCATCGGCTGGGAGGATTTCAGCAGCACCTCCCCTGTACCTAGCGTATGCCAGGGAGTAATAGACGATCACCCACAGAGTGTCGGGATGAAAGCCAGAATAAGGGGGGTATGGGACCCCTAGCCCGTGTATGTTATCATATACCAACTTAATATCCCTTTGAGGCCATTGAAACTTATGCAGTGGCAGAGTTTCTCTGGCTCGTAAGGTTATGTAGGGGAGTTATCCCCAATGATGTTTATCCCTTAGGCACATATGATGATCTAGAGTATCCTTCGACAAGATCAAGGCTTGGTTGATCGGACTTCAGAGGACATCTGTGTGGTTCCTTGGCCTGTAGCAGGAAGGCTTTCCTCCGGGGTTCAAGGAATGGGGGATTCACAACGTAAAGCAGGGGTGGCAGGAAGCATGGTTCCCGGCGTGGGTTTTATTGGCCAAGGGGGAATGCTCTCGGCGCAAGGGTTCTCGGCGCGGTAATGACCGCGCCGGGAACCCTGCCCCGGGAGGCCCCCGGGCCGGGAAGGCTGTATTGGGATAGGCTTTATTTGCCTTGCCGACGGGGCTAAAGCAAGGGGGATCTCTCGGCAGAGTAGTTCTCGGCGGGGAAATGGCCACGCCGGGAAGGGGCTAAAAGGGGTTTCTGGCTTGGCTGCGATACTCTGCTCAGGAGATTTCTGGGATTTCTGGCTCGGATTGAGTCAAGATCTGGACTGCAGAAGGGGTTTACGCGGGGGTTAGCATCAGTCGATGGGCAGATCATCCATTATCGAATCCTCATGGGACGTATGGCGTTTTCTATACTCACCTGCTGCTCAGACGGTCAAGAGATTGATGTCTCTGACCCTGAACGAGATGGGAGCTCGACAGACATCTGTGATATCCGGGGAAACCATGATTCGAGGGGGAGGAAGAGGAGGGACAGAGCCTAATAACCCACCGGATGAGGGTTGGACTCCGTCTTCGTCTTCCACCAAAGGACATGCTAGGGAGGGGAGTTCGAAACATGGATCGGAAAGCTATAACATCTAGGCAAAATGACATTCAGAAGAACAGCCGATGCAAGAAGGGGAGAAATACAGCAGATATTTCAATCGATCGAATGCCCAAACGAGCCATGTTCATCTTTCATATTATTTCATCATCCCAAACCTGTACAGATCGTAGAAGGTAAACGAAAGACAAAGAGATGGAAATCGAGACCGGAATCCTCCGGCTACATTGATACATCGAGAAAGCCTCGCCAGATTACATCAGAAAAAGAAAATAAAAAGAGGAAAGCATGGGGGGAGGGCGGAGCATTGACTCCTCTCCCTCCCCGGGCTACCCACCTGAGTCTCCCTTTCTTCTTCTTCTCTAAGCTTCTTCTTTCTTTCCCTCTCGGTCTCTCTTCTGGCTCTTTTTTTTATCTGGTTTTCGCTTCTACTGCTCCTTTTTTTCTTCCTATCTCTGACTTTTGACCGACCATCAGCCTTTCGAAGGGAAGGGCCTTTATAGCCGTCCCTCCTTGCCTTCTCGGCAGACACCTCACGGCGCGCCTGCGCTGAAGGCTTCCCGGCGCGCAGGACTCCAACCTTGTGCAACATTTGGGCTTTGACAAAGTGGCTCCCGGCGCCACCATTAAAGGCCCATTTAGGTCTCTTTGACCAGGCCTTTGATAAGCCCTTCACGTACATCAGTACCCAAGAGGGTCCTCCGTTGGTGATATAGTTTGTATTGAGATCATTAGCAGGGTTTTCATCAGTCCGCGGACAGGGGTTTCATCAGTATTGCCATCTGAATGATGACAAAACTGGGCATCATTTTATCGATATCGTCACCTGAATGGTGACGAGATCGGACATCAGCTTTAGTCTGGGAAGACTTCAGCCGGGTGTATAATCTGTGGAGACGATTCTTCTTGTGTTCTGACTTTGTAAAAGCCCTTACAATCTTCATCTGCCGGTACCGGCTTCATCTTTATCTTACATCACATCTGTCAATAAGCCGACATCTGACTTACGCTGACATGTCATCTGTGGATTCTTGGATGAGGCAGTAACACAGCTCTTATTAAAGTGTGCTGGGAGGTCTCATTAGTCAAATGACTACTGCTTCGTTAGTGCTGCCATCTGAGTGACATCGGCACAGGATGTCAGCTCGGCCGACAAAGGCTTCAGTCGGGTAAATGGTTGACGAGCCTCATCATTGGTCTTTCACTGTGAGTATGATCTGCTTCCACCCTTGTTCATTTTCAAGGTGTCAACAAATGCCCCCCACCTGCGGGCGGCGTAAGTGCAGAATAAGCGGCACGGGGCCTGTAGGTGACTTTCATTATTCGAGGGTATTGTTGACACCTTAAAAATGAACAAGGGTGAAAGCACAATTGAAAAGAGGATTAGACCAACAGTGAAAGACCAATGATGAAGCCCGTCAACCATTTACCCGGCTGAAGCCTTTGTCGGCCAAACTGATGCCCGGTGCCGATATCATTCGGACGGCAACACTGATAAAGCAGCAGTCACTCGACTGATGGGACCTCCTAGCACACTTTAATGAGAGCTGTACTACTGCCTCATCCAAGAATCCATAGATGACATGTCAGGGTAAGTCAGATGTCGGCTTATTGACAGATGTGATATGAGATAAAGATGAAGCCGGTACCGGCAGATGAAGATTGTAAAGGCTTTTGCAAAGTCAGATCAATGAAGAAGAATCGTCTCCACAGATTATACGCCCGGCTGAGGTCTTCCCAGACTAAGGCTGATGTCCGATCTCGTCACCATTCAGGTGACGATATCGATAAAATGATACCCGATTTTGTCATCATTCAGATGGCAATACTGATGAAACCCCAGTCTACGGACTGATGAAAACATATCAATGATATCAATGGAAGCTGTGTCACCAATGGAGGGCCCTTTTGGGTGATGATGCAAGTGGGCCTGTGAAAGTGGCTAAAGACCCAAGTGGGCCTGTGTGAAGGTGACGCCGAGAGGTTGAATGCCTGCGCGCCGGGAAGCCCCAGCTGAGGTGCGCCGTGATGAGGCCTGCCGAGAAGGGGGGGAGACAGATATAAAACCCCTTCCCTTCGATAAAAAAAGGGGGAGATCGAGAGGATAGCCAGAGACCAAAGGAAAAAGAGAGCCCCAAGAAAAGTGACTCGAAGAAGTGAAGAGATATCTGAGAAGAAAGGAGGAAGAAGAAGCTCCAGGTGGGCTGCTCCGGGGAGGGAGAGGAGTCAATGCTCCGCCCTCCCCCATACTTTCTTTTCTTTTCTTTGATGTAATCTAGCGAGTCTTTTCTCGATTTATCAAATGTAGACGGAGAGTTCCGGTCTTGATTTCCACCTCTCTGCTTTGCATTTCTCTTTTACGATCTGTGTAAGTCTTCGATACAACACAATGAAGTATCAACATGGCCCATTTGGGCATCGATTGATTGAGATATCTGCTCTCCGTCTCTCTCCATGTACATAGTTCTCGGCTGAAAAGTCCAGTAGCCTAGACTCTTCGAGTTTCAGAGCCGATTGAATGAATCTGTTCTTCGAGGAGGGATGAAGATAAGACCCCTACCCCTATCTAATGGGTTATTAGGTTCCACTCTCTTCTCCCCTCCTGTCTCAATGGCAGATCCTCCGCATATAGTCTGAGTTTTCTCTTAAGCCCTTGTGCTGTTCAGGAACCAGAGACATCAATCTCTTGGTTCCCTGAACTGCTGGCTGTACAAAGATATGTCTGTTCTGCAGGTTAATGCCATCCCGCGAGATTCTAACAAGCGATGACCTCAGTCTCTCGACCCTCCATTCTAACCCTTGAATGATTAGGGTCTGGAGATTCGGCGCTAAGAGTTCCTCCGTCGCCAGTTTTTTGATGCAGTTGGGCTCGTCTAGGGGATCAGAGACAGTCATCTCTTGATCCCCCAGATGGCCTGCAACAAACAGATGAAACCCTTCACAGGATATAGACGATGGTCTCTTTTCCCCTACTGATTCGGCCTTCCAATTCCCTTGGCATCCTTCAAACAGAGCTATCCACGAAACCCCCTCCTGCACTCCACATTCGGTCTCGATCAGAGCCAGAAAACTCAGAAAATTCCCGAACAGAGTACCGTAATCAAGCCCTGAAACCCTTAACCCTTTCACCTTCCCGACGTGCTAATTTCCACACCGAGAGCTACGCCGCCGAGAGGCCTCCCTCTTCCTTCCCCTTCAGCAAACCGACAACCCCCCCCGGTTAAACCCCTGTTCCTTCACAGCCTTCTCGGCCTGTGGCCTCCCGGCGCCGGGTTCCCGGCGCGGCGAGGAGCGCGCGGAGAAGCCTCACGCCGGGAGCTTCCCCCCTTGTTTTTTGCCATTAAAGCCATGCCGAGAGCTCTCCCTTTGGCCAATAGAAACCCACGCCGAGACCCTCCTTCTTTGGCCAATGAAATCTAGTCTGAGGCCCTCCTCTGCACTGTCATCCTTCAATCCTTTAGTCTCCCTACACACCTGTCTAGGGGATGTTCGGAGACCATCATCTGTGCCCTGAGAAGATACAGTAATGGGGAAGACCCCCCTTACAGCCCTCATTTCCAATCCGGATTTCACTGCTACCTTACAAACTCAAAGAGCCATGTTATTATATGCGTTCTGATGGGTTCCAAGGGAATATTAACCAATGAGATAGACGCAAGTAACATCCCGGGGCCCGGTGCCCTTCTTATCTGGTCGTCATCCCGGCATCCCGTGGATGATGACCTATTCTCACTTGGCATAATCCAAGTTGAGGGGACATGCTGCCGAAATTCATACATACCCTACCGGGTAAATGTGATATTCTCTCCCAGCCCCGCTGGCCCACGGAGTTGTCCTTGCACGCTCTCCGATGGTCCCTCGAAGGGGGATATAGATGCGGCACCGCACCCACATGGGACGTGCCATGTCGCGCCGGTCCCTATTCTGACTCCGGGTCTATTATACCCGATCTTTTACGGATCCTACCCTGCCGCTGCATGGGTGGTTTCCTATTCCTACTTGGCATAGTCCAAGATGGCGGGGATATGCCGTCAGATTTGTCCTGTACTTAATAACCCCCCTGCTTTGTCTAGTCCATTTAGCATTCTGCAAATAAATCAACCCCGTCTCTTCTGAGCCTTATCTTCATCGCTGCTTTCCTCCTATTTTGGCGTTTAATCAAGGGTTGTCCTTCCTTGGAAGGGCGTAATTAACGTCATAGCCTTTATGGTATGCCGGACTTCTGGTCCCGACTCGGACTTCACAATCGACTGACCAAGTCAGATCGAGCGCACAATAAAATCGTCACACACGTAACTGGCACGCCTAATAAATCAATAAATCAAAAATCCAAATAATAAAAAAATAAAAAATATAAATAAATAATATAACAAAATAAGATAAGATCCACGTTCCACAAGCTGGCACGCCCGGTGGGACTTAGTCTCCCTTCATCTCTATGCCAAAATAGGAGGCCCAGCGGGCCCCCCTCAAATTTCTGATCCTGTGCGCTTTCCTTATTTTCAGGAAGATGACTACTGGACTTATGTCTGTACGCTTCGGCCAACAACCGATCGATATGCATGTGTGAGAGGGTTACCTGGCGGTACCCCTGTCATTCGGAGCAATGCCCCCTGCTATCGGGCTGCCTAACTGTCTGGGCCTCGTCTTCACCGACCTTCTGCAGGTCAACAACGACGAGCAAGGCACCGCTACAGGTGTCCCTATGAAGATTGCTGGTAAGAAGGCTGGCTTACCGGAGAAGACGACCTCGATGGCCGTCGCCTGCTATGTACACCAAGTTCAAAGGAGGGATACGGTTCCCACTGCTGCCCAGAGGGGAAATAGAAATAACCGGAGAAGTCGGTATGCTGCTGCTGAGCGTCGTCTTTCCAATTCGGGGAAGACAATGATGATGGGAGATGTTAGGGTGAACCTCAACGGTCGCCCCAGAGAAGTCCGGCCAGACAGGATTGTCCCGACTGTCCAGACCGACAACAGGTTCCGCGTTCTGGCCGCTAGGAGGGCCAACTGGGAAGCTGATGAAAGGAAGCCGCTGGCGCCCAAGCCAGCAAAATATAAACAGGTCTGTCGACCAAAGAAGATTCAGAGCTGGGCCCCAGCTCGATATGAGAAGAAGGCTACTGAGGATGCTGTTACCCGCTTCAGGGCAGGAAGCATAAGAGAAGAAAGAAACTACAGAAGAGATGATGTTGCTGCTTACCCCAAGGCTCGGGAGAGGAGAGATGAAAAAAATGATGAAGGAAGGAATCTGACTACTACTCGCCCCGTGATGAAGGGCGAAAGATATCAAAAGAATAAAGACCTTACTATCACCCATCCCAGGGCCAAAGGCAAAAGATGGCAAAGGAAGAACTATGATGACACTGCCAACTGCTGCCAAGATGGCGACATGGGAATGAGCGAACCAGTCACGGTTGCCATTCCAAGAAGGCCAAGAGCCTGTGCCAGACAGGCTGACATATTCAGATATTCTAAAGCCGAGCATTTGAATGCTCAGATGACAAGACTAGCTCATCAGCAGAAAAGCCAGGAAAGATTGATACTCCGACCAGAGCCGCAAAGGCACGATCCAGAGGAGATGAAACAAGTGGTCCAAGACTACTTCCACTACTTGGGGAACTCTGCCCTCGGTCAGCAAAGATTATCCCGTGCTCTGGGCACCGTGGATGAAGAAGAAGGAGAAGCCCTTCAAGAAGTTATGCCCGGAGTCTCCTCCTCCGATTCAAATGGTTATGAAGAAGGCTGCAAGGTCGGATATGATAAAGAAGACCTGTATAGGGAAGAGGCTGAAGAAAGAGTATCGGTCTTCGACCGACTCAAATACCCTGACCAGGCAAAAAGAAAAGTTTGTAGGCAGAGGGGAAGAATGCAAATCTTTGCCTGTAACATGGCTGGAATCGCCAGGGGGCAGAATATGCTACCAACTCAGCCAGATGAACTGCTCAGGCTGGCTACCAGACCAGGCCCCGTCACAAGAAGAGGTCAGGCTGCAAAAGATAAGATGAAGAATGATGAGGAAACCCGCAAGATCACCACCATGACAGTCAATGTGGTGACAACAGAAGAAGAAGACAATCCCTTCGTTGATGATGCTGAAGGGACTTCAGAAGATATACAGATCCCATCGACTCTGGATCCCATGATCCAGATGATGTTTAGAAGATATCAACAGGAGATCAGTGCTCTCAGAAGACAGCTAAATGAGAGGCATGAAGCCACACCAATCTCCAAGCAAGCCGAACCTGTGGGGCAGACTTCCAGCTTAGCAGAAATGGCTGTCCCAACTAATCCCCTTCCAGCTGATAAGGGCAAAGCTCCGAGCCAGCCTGTTCTGCAGCAAGCAGCAGCTCAGCCCTCTACATCTCAGACGCAGCCCGCCGCACCCACCTTGCGCGCAACTGTGATGACTACTCCCTACAGCCAGCAGCAAGCTCACTTCTTCCCAGAAGAGATAGATCCAGCCCGGGCTCACAAGCTGATGATTGAAAGAATTGTGGAGATGAAGCTGTCTGAAAAGATCGGTGATCGTGTAAGTACCTATGACGTGTACAAAGTACAGTATCCTCCCCAGTATGGTGCTAAAAGACTACCCCCAGGCGTCAGTAAGCCGCCGAAATTTGAGAAATTCAACGGCCAGGGCTCTCCCAGGGAGCACATTGCTTACTATACCACAATTATGGGCGACCTGGCAGCTGATGAAGCCTATCTGCTTAAGTTCTTTGGCTTGTCCCTCACTGGGATAGCCTTTGAATGGTATTCAAGCCTGCCCGCTGGATCAGTGGTGGATTGGCCTAATATGCAAAGAAAATTCTGCGATAGATTTCATGTCACTGAAAGAGAAATTACAATAGTGGAGCTATATGCAACCAAGCAAAGGAAGGATGAAACAGCACTGGACTACATCAAAAGGTGGAGAAACTTAGCCATGAGATGCCGAAGACCTCCTCATCAGGAAGATGCAGTGCAGATATGTAAACAGAGCCTCAAGAGAGAGGTGCTAGAAAAGATGATCGGTGCAGATGTCAGGACATTTGACCGGCTGAACAACATAGTGGCGGAAGTCGAGACGTTCTTGTCCAAGCGTCCGACCGCCAATGTTCCCATTATTTCGAAGGGTAAAACCAATGTCCGACGGCCATCACATACTGAGGCTAACGCCGTCGATTTTAGAACCTTTGAGCAACAGAAAGGGAAAAAGGAGGCAGACGAAGCTCCCCCGCCTGAGGGTGCAACAGAAAGAAAAGATAAGGTCTCTCTGAGAGACAGAATGAGAAGGGCTTACTCTTTTCCCAAAGATAAGACATCAGCACTATTTAACTGGGCATATAAGTTCAACAAGGTAACATTGCCCGAACCGAAGAGACCTGCGGATGCGACAAAGAAAGTTGATCCGCTGTTCTGTCCATTTCACCGTGCGCTGGGGCACGCAATTGAAGATTGTTATGTCTTCAAGGATATTATGGAAGGAATGGTCAAAAAGGGTGAGCTACAATTGGGTGATTACCAGGTGAAGCCACCTCATCCGCATGAGCCTCCGCCCTGGAGGACGGCCGCCAATGTGATTTTAGTCTATCAGCAGCTGCCTGAGGAAGCCGTTGAAGAATGTACCAGGCATACTTATGCAGCTTGCCTCCTCACCCCACTGAAAGATCAGGAAGGATGGCAGACGAAGCCCATAAAGAACAGAAGAAAGACTCTTGCAGCCAGCACCAGTGGGGCAACTATTCGGGGTGTCACCTCAAGGCCTGAGTCACCTCCAGTAAAGCCAGTATGGCATACAGCTGAGACTGGGCCAGTCATCCGGATCCCTACTCACAACCGGAGGAGACAAACTCCCTACCTGCACATAAAGAAGTAAGTCCTGTAGCCAGGCGTCTACAACAGTATATCAATGAGCTCGATGAATATGAGCAGAAAAAGCCCAAAAACCTGCTGGTAAAAGATTGTATACTCTGGGAGCAGCTCGAAGAATTGAAAATGAAAGAGCAACCAGAGGCAGAACAAGAAAAAGCTAAAAATGAGCCCTTCTGGGGGCAAGAGCCAGCAAAGCCAAATTCCCAGAAGAAGAAGAGACGACCCAAGTCCAAAAGGGGAAAGAAAGTCACGACAGTACAATGCAACACCCTGTCGGTACTCTTTTCCTTGCCCGGGGAGAATGATGAGGATGAAGCATCAAATGCCCCGCTAGAAGCCAACCATGCTGAGGCCTCTACCTCAGCCCATGCAACACGTTCTGGGAAAAGATGGGGGCGCCCGCCACCAGCCAATCATAATATTATATTCAGAGGGGAGCAACCCTATCAGATCCCCGAGCCAGAGGTACGAGGTGTCCAGGTTCCTTTCCCTGCCAGCTTGTACCAAGAAAAAGAAGAGGCTCCTTCATTCCTGGAATTCTTGTCCAGTTTGGAAAATGAGCAATTGGCTCACACTGCTTCAGCTGAAAACAATAAATGCCAGCAGACTGCAGTTAGGAAGCAGAAGCAGCATGAAGAAAATAAAGGAAGTAACCCTCTAGCAGAAACAGGGGTCGTTACTACAGAAGAAGCCTCCCGGGAAACCGATCAAGAGGGTAAAACTGGCACTGGGCAGCAAAGGCCACAGGCACCACATGAACCTCCAAGACCCCGTTGGGTGGAGGAGATGAGACTGTCTAACGTCCGGGTGGGCAGCCGGATCATGAAAATGCTAAAGAAGCTCCCTACCAGGTTCTCCATCTGGGAAATCCTCTCTCTGAGTGAAGAGGCTCGCCAAGCCATTATTGATGCCTTACAATCGCCGGCACAGTATGAAGCACTCTTGACAGAAGTGAATTCTGGTCCATCAGTCACATTCACAGAGGATGATATGCTAATCCCAAATTCCGGCCATAACAGACCGCTGTATATGAGGGGTTCCCTGAACTGTCAGTCGATAAGCAGAATACTGATAGATCCCGGGGCTGCTGTGAACATTCTCCCATACCGCATCTATCAGAAATATTACTTTGATCTGTAGCTCACCAAGGTCAGAGACATGAAGATTGCAGGATTCAACCAAAAGTGTGAGACACCTCTTGGGGTAGCTGATTTCAACCTTACATTGGGAGACCTCACTATAGTGGTACGATTCTATGTGATCGACTCCAACACCACGTATAAGGCCCTGCTGGGGAGACCGTGGCTACATGAATCTCAAATAGTGCCATCCACGCTACATCAGTGCATTAAATACTACCATGAAGGAAAAGAAGAAAGGGTGTTTACGGACCTGCATCCCTTCGAAGTGTTCGAGTGCCATATGCTCGATGCATCCTACTACACCGAGGTGTCGCAAAAGTGCGAAAGGAAAGAGACTGTGGTCAACCAAAAAAAGCCTGAGACAGAGATAAGGAACTGGTCTCCACCGCCACCAAAGGGCTATGTTAAAAAGCATAATGTATCTCACATCTCTTATGCCGGTGACTTTGCTCGGGTTACCCCTCCTAGCATCCACCCGGATAATGCCGATGAAGAAATGAAGCAAAAGTACACTCAGGTGGAGGTGCCGCAGGGTTTATTTAAACCCATCGTCAGCCTTGAGTACCAAACGGTGCTACCACTGAAGACTATGGAAATCCCTCGCTTCTGCGAGCCTCCTATTATATTCTACACTGGGGAGCCAGTCGAAGAAGATGATCAAGACTGTATGGCCCCTGAAGAAGCCGCAAACCGGATGGTACAGATTACAGGCTTGGATTATACTACCCAACGGGTTTCACAAATGTTCTCCAAGATGCAAATGCCATCAATGCAGCCTGCTGCTCAGAAGAAGGCATTCAAGGAACTGTGGGATCCGCCTCGAGATAGTAAAGAAATGAGGAAGATCACTCAACACCCAGGATTGGGTTATACCCTCCAAGAATACTATGAGGCTGAGGTAGACGTCATATCTGTCCCCTACCAGCATGACGATCCTCCCGAGGTAGGATATGACAAATAGCCCTCGGAAGATGAAGAAATCATTTATCAATTCATAATAAGCAATGAAGCCTCAGACAACCTACCAGAAACAGAGACATCTGATGAGACAAAGAAAGCTTGGTACTGGGAGGACCTATCTTCCAAAGAGGATCTGTTCCAGGCTGAAGCAAAATTTGATACGGGAACCCCGGATGAAGATCAAATAGCCAGAGAGCTGGAGGAGTGTCTGGAGTTCGGGCGCATCCTAGAGGAATTCCGGGCTCTACAGAATGATGACCTTTCAGGGGAGCCCACATTAGAAGAGCCTCTAAGGGCGGAGGGGTCCACTTCTGAATTTCCTGCTGAACCAGTCTCGCCCTCGGAGCAAACTGAACAGGATCCAGTAGTATTGGCCCTATATGATGCGCCAGCATCCGCTGATGACCAGTATGATGAAGCAGAGGAGCATGAAACTGAAGAAGATTATATCCCGGGAGGCTTTATTGATTTGCAAGGAGCCCCGCCCGAAGTCGAAGACGGAGGCCAAGCCACCGTCGATGAGCTGATAGAAATAAATTTAGGGTCCGCAGATGAGCCAAGGCCAACATTCCTCAGCGCACTGCTGGAGCCAGATGTCAGGGAACAATATATATAGTTCTTGACAGAATTCCGAGATTGTTTTGCATGGACATATGATGAAATGCCAGGACTGAGCTCTGATGTGGCACAACACCGATTGGCAATAAACCCAGAGGCTAACCCTGTAAAGCAGCCTTCCAGGAGAATGCGTCCTGAACTGATAAATCAGATTAACAAAGAGGTTGACAAGCTGATTGACGTAGGCTTTGTCGAAGAAAACCAGTATACTACATGGCTGGCCAATATAGTGCCCATAAAGAAGAAGAACGGGCAGATCAGAATATGTGTCGATTTCCGGGACCTTAATAAGGCCTACCCGAAAGATGATTTCCCGGTGCCAATCACTGAGGTGATGATCGATGCAACTACTGGCCATGAGGCCCTATCATTTATGGATGGGTCATCCGGATACAATCAGATCTGGATTGCTGAAGAAGACAGAGTACACACTGCATTCCGCACTCCGAAGGGGATATTTCACTACAAAAGGATGCCGTTCGGCCTCAAGAATGCCGGCGCTACTTACCAAAGAGCTATGACAAATATCTTTGATGACCTGCTCTTCAAAAAGGTAGAGTGCTACATTGATGATCTGGTGGTAAAAACCAGCAGAAGAGAAGATCATTTGCAAGACCTAAGGATAGTATTCCAGAGGTTGCGCAGATATGAACTCAAGATGAATCCTATGAAATGCGCCTTTGGCGTGTCCAGTGGGAAATTCCTCGGATTTATTTTCCGACATAGGGGTATTGAAATTGATCCATCCAAGATTAAAGCTATCCAGGAGCTCCCTCCACCAAGGAATCTGCACGAGTTGAGATCCCTGCAAGGGCGTCTGGCCTACATCCGACGATTTATATCAAATCTATCGGGAAGATGCCACCCCTTTCACAAACTCATGATGAAAGATGTGCCGTTCCTCTGGGACGATGGCTGTCAGGAAGCCTTTGAGAAGCTGAAGGAATACCTCAAGACCCCTCCGGTGCTGGGGGCACCCATTAAGGGCAGGCCCTTGATACTGTATATCGCAGCCACATACTGTTCCCTGGGGGCAATGCTGGCACAGATAAATGAGGAAGGCAAAGAACAAGCCCTGTACTACCTAAGTAGGAGGCTGATGAGAACTGAAGAAAGCTACAGCTACATAGAGAAGACCTGCTTGGCACTAGTCTTTGCTGTCAAAAAGCTCCGACACTACATGTTGTCACATGAAATCAGATTGATATCTGTAGCAGATCCACTCAGATACATATTGACTCAGCCAGTACTGAAAGGCCGGTTGGGCAAATGGGCAGTAATTCTGATGGAATTCGATATCACATATATACCCCAGAGGGCAATAAAAGGACAGGCCGTGGCTGATTTCTTCGTGGAGCACCCTGTGCCGGAGAATGATATGTTGGGGACTGAGTTACCCGATGATGAAACACTCGAGGCCTGTCAAGCTCAGCCAGTTTTGTGGCAATTGTTCTTTGATGGAGCATCCAGAACGGAGACAGATTCCGATGGAAAGACCAGAATACGGGCTGGAGCCGGTATTGTGCTGAAATCACCAGAGGGGGAGGTTGTGCATACTTTGTTGGATTGTGTGTCTTCCCTAAGTATTTTGATGATGAGCAACACTATGTTAATTGTTCTTGTTATTTTTGATCAGATATCTTGCACTTGAGTTATCCATGGTTTTATATGAAATAACTGCTAAGAGGTAACACTTCGTGTGTTCGTTCATGTTCTGTCTTCGTGCTATTTTTCCTCAAACATCATGTAGTTCTTGCTTCGCGTTTTCACCTCGTGTCGAGTTAGCCATGTTGTCGTCTGTTTGAGTGTTGTCTTTCACCTCGTGCAGTCTTTGATTACTGTGTTGTTTCCATGTCATCCTTTGTATTCCTGTCTTCGAGTCCTTTCGCTGAGTCTCTAAGTCAGTCTAAGTTCAAGTGTTCGTTTCACTTCGTGATTGTTTTTCTCTTCTCATGACTTCGTGTCGTGTTCCTGAAGCTGCTCTAAAAAGTTCTGATGAACTTCGAGTAGTTTTTCTGTAGACCTCGTGTCGATTCCTGCTTAGTAACCACACTTCGTGACGGTTACTATAGTCCACGTCTTCGTGTTGGTTTTATGCACTCCGTGTCATCTTCTTTGTTTCATTCTGTTCTCATCTCACTTCGAGTCGTTTCTTTGCATACTGTCTTCGTGATTGATTGGCACTTCGTCTTGGTTACAACACCTCGTGTTGTACTGTTTGACTTCGTGTCGGTTTCGGTTGCAGTCCATGTTGTTTTCATGTCGTTCTCCTTTATTGCCACCTCGTGTCGTTTTTATTATTAAGTCTTCGTGTCGTTTTACCTCGTGCAGTGTTATCCCGTGTCATTTACTGTTTCGACTTTGTGTCGTTATCAGCCTGTGTTGTTTTCATCTCGTGCTGTTCTCACTATCCTCGTGTTGTTCTCACCGCGTGTCGATTACTGTTTTCACTTAGCATTATTTTTATTTCGTGTCGTTTTTCTGTGTAGTGTGTGTTTGTCACCACTATACTTCGTGTCGTTGCTTTTTACTTCGTGTCCAACTTCACTTCGTGTTGTTTTCACCTCGAGTCGTTTCCTTATATTGTCCTCGTGTTGTTTTTGCATTCGTAACCTCGTGTCTCTCTTGCTTATAACCTCACCTCGTGTCATTATCTTCTGTATATCTGATCTGTTACAGAGTATCTCGTGTCATTCTTATGTCATCTCGAGAAATAGTCACGTCGTGTTGTTGTTACTATACCTCATGCAGTTTTGGTTTTAATGGCCATGCAGCGTATTAATGGACTTAATCTCATTACAGGTCCGAGGAAGAACATTCCACACTCCAGGGCTGCACGTGATCCGAGACAAGAGGAACCAATTTGATAAAGGCACGTGACAGGAAACTTCTGGATCGAGCGTGGGAGGCACACGCGTTTCATGCCCTATCCATCTGCTGTTGATGCTATAAATAGAATCCTTCGTCCTCAGATGAAGGTGATCGAAGAAGAGAGGCATAGAAGAAAACAGGGAAACAGAGAGCCCTTCGATCCAAGAAAAAAGAAAAGAAAGAAGAAAGAATAGCAGAGAGAAATAGAAAGAGAGCAGAAGAGTGATCAGAAGAATTGTTCTGACTTGCGGATCAAATCCGAAGTCTATTGCTCTATATTGAGCTACATTGTTTCCATTGTCTGGCATTTGATTTCCTTCGTTCGTATTTTTCATTTCTTGTTCTTATCTTTCTTCAACCGTTATTGTTTGTGTTTCCGATCCTCTGGACTGAGGTCGGGGTCCTCCTGTGAGATCAGGAGTAGGGAGAGTCAATCTCCGGTTTGCAAGCAGCAGGTGAGCTGCTTGTAGGTACCCTCCGGGTTGGGAGGAAGAGGGGTCTTCGACCTCTGGTTCACTAGTAGCAGGGCTGTTACTAGTGGGGTTTCCCTCTTGGTAAAGAGGAAGAGAGACGTGAGTCTCTGGGTTCTAGTGGCTGCTGATCGCTAGAGGTTCCCTCCGGGTAGGAGGAAGAGGAGAGGTTGTTCTCCTGGGAAGCTGTGTATCAGCAGTTGTTTGGCAAGCTGTGTTGCCCAGCCTTTAGTGAAGCCACACTCAGGTTGAGTGTGGGGTGGATGTAGGTCTGAAGGATCGAACCACCTTAAAATCCTCTGAGCCCTTGTGTGATTGATCGTGATAATATTGTGGTATGCCTTCTATTTGCTTGAGCTATTAACTGCACTGCATCTTTTACGATAGTCAGAGCTCGAGGTTAGTTCCGTTTAGCAATATACTCTGCAATAATTTTTTAAATCTACGAAAACAGTGATCTATTCATCCCCTCCCCTTCTAGATCACTTCATATTGTACTTATCAGTTGGTATCAGAGCAGGTCTTTCCCAGAATGTGGTCCAACGGCCAGGGAAACGGATCCAATGGTCCTCGCAGTTTCATAGCTGATGGGCAGTCTATCACCAGCCCCCCTTTCTTTGATGGTAATAATTACTTCTTCTGGAAGAACAGGATGGAAGTCTTTATCAGGGCCCAAAGCAACAAGCTATGGAAAGTCATTACAGATGGTCCATACACCCTTCCACCGAATGAAGATATGTGGACAGAAGATCAGGTCAAACTCTCCGCACTGAATTGGACAGCTCTTAACATCATACAGTGCGCCGTCCATCCGGAAGAATATTCAAGGATCTCAGCGTGCAAGACTGCAAAGAACATGTGGGATGATTTGCAGTTAATTCATGAGGGCACATCTCAGGTGAAGGCTACCAAGATCAACATACTTACAACTCAATATGAGTTATTTAAGATGAAGCCAGAGGAGCCGATCACAGAAATGTATGCCAGATTATCTGTGATCATCAACAGTCTGAAAGGCCTTGGAAAGGATATTCAACAAGAAGACATAGTCAGGAAGATCCTTAGGTCTCTAACTCCCGTCTGGGATACCAAGGTGACTGTAATAGAGGAATCAAGAGATTTATCCATCATGACAGTAACCCAGCTGATTGGTTCTCTCATGACCCATGAAATGAATTTCAAACGAGGAAACGATGGGCATGACAGAAAGGGAAAGAATGTTGCTCTGAAGGTTTCACGACATACTAAGAAGAGCAACAACAGCAGCAGCAGCAGCAGTGATGATAGCAGCGAAGGGTCTGATGGACTCTCAGACCTGGACAAGGACGAGCGAGCTATGCTCACCAGGCAGTTCAGAAAGTTCCTAAGAACAAAAGGAAAATTCTACAGGAGGAAGAAATTTAATGCTGCAATGAAGTCTCCTGAACGAAGATTTGAGAAGAACCGGTCTGCTAAGAAGATCACTTGCTATCATTGTCAGAAATCCGGTCACATGAAAAGTGAATGTCCAGAGCTACAAGCTAAGGCTCCAGGACACCAGAAGAATGTGGTGCACAAGAAGAAGAAGGCCATGCTGTGCACATGGAGCGATGAGGAGGAGGACCCAGAAGCCACTTCGTCCAGTGAAAATGAAGAGAAGACCTGCCTCATGGCCGACCATGAGAAAGAGGTAACAAATTTATTTGAGAATTTTACTTTGGATGATTGGGAGGACGCCTATGGCGACCTGTTAAGTAAATATAATTGTTTAAACAAGGAGCACAGAATGCTTAGACGTAAGTTTCATTCTCTGTCTGAAGAACACTCTTCTATTGTCACTGATAGCATGAAAACCAAGGAGATGGCCATTGAGCTAGACCAGGTTAAAGGTGAGATTGAGAGGTTGAGAATGGAAAGAGAGGAGAGTCTAGCTAGAATAGATGAGCTGAAGTGTAAAGCTGAAGAGTCTAAAGGAGAGATTAGACTGATGGCTGAAAAATATGAGGCAGTTAGAACAGTTAATCAGGAACTCCAGGACCAATGCAATGAATTTCAGAAGGAGATTGAGGACAAAGAAAAAGTGCTTGAAAAGTTTACAGAGGGGAGAAACAACCTGAATGTCCTTCTGGGGTCGAGGGTAAACTTCAATAGGGAGGGATTAGGATACAATCCTACTAGTAAAAAACCCTTTGAATTTAAGACTATCACGTTCTGCCCCGCCAAAGGCAAAGAGAAACTGGAAACACCATCCAGTTCCAAATCTGTCTCTACAATGAAGTCTTCGACCAGTAAATTCATTCACTCCACTGGTCAGCAGTCTAAGTCAGGAAATCCTGAGACAAGCACTGCTCATGTACAGCAGGCGTGGAACAAAGGTCCTCACAGGACCAGTCCTATAGAGGCCACAAAAAGAGCGAAAAGTTTTGTTAAGAAAACTCATCATGCTAATTATCAAGTAGAGCATGGCAACGATCACCAGTTTCAGCACAAATTTTATTGGAGTAAAAATGCTTACATGAATTATGCTCAACACACACGCACATCTTCTAAGAGGCCAACCAACAATGTCTTTGTTCAGAAACAGCATAGTTCAAATAGGAATAAGCTTATTCAACACCCACCAAGAAATAACAAAAGGGAAGAATCAACCCACATAAATCCACTGAAGAGAACTATAAAACAAATGTGGATTCCCAAGTGCTTTCTGCATAATCTGAAAACTGGTTTTGGACCCAATTTGAATTGGGTCCCACATTACTCTGTCTGAATTTTTGCAGGTCAGCCTGGCAGCTGAGCATAACAAGTGGTATCTTGACAGCGGCTGTAGCAGGCACATGACAGGAGACCGGTCCAAATTCAGCAAACTAAAAATGAACTCTGGGGGCTTGGTCAAATTCGGAGGAAATAACAGAGGAAGAATAATTGGAATTGGCACGGTTGGTAAGTCCTCCACTAACTCCATTGAAGATGTGTATCTTGTAGAAGGACTTCAGCACAACTTGATAAGTATAAGTCAACTTTGTGACAAAGGACACAAGGTACTCTTTGACCACAACTCGTGCACTGTTTTTGAGCTGAATTCTGACAACATCATGTTCAAAGGTCATAGAGTAAATAATGTGTACATCGTTGATCTAGATGATAATTCTGAAACAAACTTGTGTCTGTCTGCTAATTCTGAACAGGTTGCTTTTGACTGGCATAGGCGTCTAGGCCACGCTAGTGTGTCTACTTTGAATAAACTGTCTAATTATAACCTAGTCAGAGGTTTGCCCAAAATAAAATTTCAGTTAGGGTCCAAGCTCTGTGATGCTTGTGCTCAAGGTAAACAGACTCGTGCAGTTTTTAAGTTGAGAACTGAGGGTCTCTCATCTAAACCACTACAGCACTTGCACATGGATCTCTTTGGTCCTACTCGAATACAAAGCCTGTCAGGTAAGAGATATGGTCTAGTCATAGTTGATGACTTCACTAGATTTTCTTGGTTGTTCTGTTTAGCAAATAAAAATGATGCTTTTGCTCACTTTGAAGAACTTTTTAATAAAATCAAACTGCAAGGTGAACATAATATCATTACAATTCAGTCTGACCATGGAGGAGAGTTTGAAAACTCTTCATTCTCTGAATTTTGCTCAAGAGAGGGAGTGACTCACAGATTTTCTTCTCCCAGGACACCGGAGCAGAATAGAATTGTTGAGAGAAGAAACAGGTCAATAATTGAAATGGCCAGGACTATGCTAATTGAGAGTGGACTTCCAAGGAGATTTTGGGCAGAAGCTGCAAATACAGCATGCTACATTTTAAATCGAGCCTTGGTAAGACCTACTCATAAGAAAACTCCTTATGAACTCCTCAAGGGTAAGCTGCCAAACATTTCTTACTTTAAAATTTTTGGTTCCAAATGCTTCATCCACAATAATGGTAAGAATGGTTTGGATAAGTTTGAAGCAAGAAGCTCTCCTGGAATTTTTCTCGGATATTCAGAAACCTCTAGGGCTTACAGAGTCTTCAATAAAGATGAGCAAACTGTTGAAGAAACACCTCATGTGGTGTTTGATGAGAATGTTCTATCTGACAAAAGGACAAATGATGACAGGGAGTCACCTGATGAGGGAGATTTCTTGGAGAAATTTGAAGAAGGAGAGATGCAGCAAACTGCTCAACCAGAAAACTTACAACAAGAAGGAGCAACTGAGGTAGGTGAACCCTCAGGTGAGGTAATATTTCACAAAGATCATCCTAGAGAAAATGTCATAGGTAATTTGCATGATCCCACTAGGACAAGGTCTCACTTTAGAACTGTCCAAGAACAGGACTTAGCTGCTTTGACATCTCAGGTAGAACCCAAGACTGTGGAAGAGGCTTTAAAGCATGATTCTTGGGTATCCTCCATGGGTGAGGAATTAAATCAATTTGAGAAAAATAATGTATGGAAACTAGTTCCTAGACCTGAAAACACTCATGTCATTGGCACTAAATGGGTTTTCAAAAATAAGATTGATGAAAATGGTGCTATCTCTAGAAACAAAGCAAGACTTGTAGCTCAAGGCTACAGTCAGGAATTTGGTGTGGATTTTGATGAATCCTATGCACCAGTAGCTAGGATGGAAGCTATAAGAATTCTGTTTGCATTTGCATGCTCTAGAAACATTCGGCTACAGCAAATGGATGTCAAAAGCGCATTCTTAAATGGGTTATTGAAGGAAGAGGTATATGTTGAACAACCTCCTGGGTTTAATTTCTCTGTTCAGCCTAACATGGTTTTTAGGTTGAATAAAGCCCTCTATGGATTGAAGCAGGCTCCTCGAGCCTGGTATGAGAGACTTTCTGAGTTCCTTGTGAGCAAGGGCTACACTCGAGGTAAGGTTGACCAAACCCTCTTCACCAAAAGTCTCGGAAAGGAGTTAATTGTGGTCCAGGTATATGTTGATGATATCATTTTCGGATCTAACAACTCAAAATTATGTAAAGACTTTTCTGAGTCTATGTCCCAAGAATTTGAAATGAGTCTAGTTGGCGAACTAAAATATTTTCTTGGGCTGCAGGTCAAACAAATGGAGGATGGTTGTTTCATAAATCAAACCAAGTATACTCTGGAGATGCTGAAAAGGTTTGGAATGACCAACCTCAAGACAATCTCAACACCCATGAGTACCAGCTCCTCACTGGATTCAGACGAAAAAGGTAAAGAGGTGGATGCTAAACTATATAGAGGTATGATCGGTTCACTCCTCTACTTAACTGCATCCAGGCCCGACATTCAATTTAGTGTAGGGATGTGTGCCAGATACCAGGCTAGACCTACTGAATTGCATCTGGCAGCTGTAAAGAGAATCTTTAGATACTTATCTGCCACTCATGATCTAGGTCTCTGGTATCCTGCATCATGTAACTTAGATCTCATTGCATACACTGATGCAGATTATGCAGGATGTAAATTGGACAGGAAGAGCACTAGTGGTCACTGCGAATTTCTAGGAGGGTGCTTAGTCTCTTGGGGATCCAAGAAGCAACACTCTGTGGCTCTCTCTAATGCTGAAGCTGAATATGTGGCAGCAGGGAGCTGTGGCACACAGGTTATATGGATAAAACACCAGCTTCTGGATTACTCGGTTGAGCTAGGTTGTACTTCTATCTTTTGTGACAATACTAGTGCAATAAACATTGCAAAGAATCCTGTACTTCATTCTCGAACTAAACACATTGAAATCAGGCATCATTTTATTCGAGATGAAGTAGCAAGGAAGACTTTTGAGTTGATCCATGTTGGCACTAACTCACAAATTGCAGATATCTTTACTAAGCCACTGGATACTGAAAAATTTAGCACTATGCGCAGAGAACTAGGTATTTACAGAATTTCATGATTGAAAATTTGATTTCTGAATACCATGTCCTGTGTTATTATGCTTATCATATTCATCATGGTGTTCTTTTTGAAGTGCATTGAGGGTTGTCTTGGCTAAGTCTGTGTTGGGGTCAAGGTCTCAGGGGGAGATGATTTATAATAGGTGTCTTGATCTTTGACCTAATTTGAACATACTCCGAACGACATTTTGCTGACATCATAAGAGAATCAGGTTGATTAGGTGTATAAAAGAAAATGTTGGATGCTTTACTCTTTAAGGCTGCTCATCTAATTTCTTGTTGGAATTTCAGCTGTTAGTCCCACTGAGATCAAAATCTGAATTCAAGATTAATCTTCATACACTGTAACTGTCTTCTGATCTAGTCAGTACAGCATACCTACTTAGTCAATGGTGAGTCCAAAATGAGGTATTTTGTGCTTTAGTCTGAATCACCTTGGATCTGGTGTATTGTTCTCAAACGGACTCAAGCTTCATTAACAAGGTTTTAAGAGCTGGTAAATAAAAACAAAATTCATAAAAGGGTTATCAACTTTGTTAACTGCTCATTGAGAAACTGGGATTTTCATCAATGAAGTGAAAGCTTCCCATGTCATGAGATGGCAGTAATCATCTGGTCTTAATAGTTGTCTTGATCATACAGAGCTATGGTACATATCTGGTTAGTAACTGGGGTGTCTGGCCTCAGATAAAGGTGTCACCTTAATGTCAACACCAGCTAGAATACTATCTCTGTCCTCTTATCAGAGGGGTAATGTGGTCCTGCCACCGAGTAACTGGGGATTCTTGCCTCTAAACAAGGTGTCTCCCTAATGTCAAAGGTGTACTTGACAGACTTACCTCTGATCTTGACCATCTTTAAAGATCCTGCTCCCTTGAAGTATAGCTTTTGATTTGTTTGTTCTCAATACCACAGGTCTTTGTCTTCTGGCTGTCTTACATAATACTCTCTCAGTAAAGACTTATTTTGATCAAACTGGTATCTTGTACCTCACTTGCTTAGAATCTGGTTCTGTGTATGGAGCAAATCCTTATTCACAGTTTTTGCACAGTCTGACTAACTGTTCCTCAAAAATCCTCACATAAAATTAATGGCTTTCTTAATTGACTAAACATCTCAATAGTCTCCATTTATCTGCCTTACTCTGTCCTGTTTTCTCTCTATAGTCAGCAATTTTCCCTTCTCTGTATCTTCAGATTTGACCCTAGTTTTGATGATGTCAAAGGGGGAGAGAATTGAGTTGAGGGGGAGTCAAGTCTAAGGTAAACTGTTGCTGTGTTCAGGGGGAGTGAGGGGGAGTGTTCAGGTTTCATCAAGGGAAGTAAGGAAGCAAGTATGCTTTCAGTTGTCTGCATTAAATATCCTGAATTGATCTCTTTTGAACTTATCTCTCATACTTAATATAGTGTTGCCATCATCAAAAAGGGGGAGATTGTTGGATTGTGTGTCTTCCCTAAGTATTTTGATGATGAGCAACACTATGTTAATTGTTCTTGTTATTTTTGATCAGATATCTTGCACTTGAGTTATCCATGGTTTTATATGAAATAACTGCTAAGAGGTAACACTTCGTGTGTTCGTTCATGTTCTGTCTTCGTGCTGTTTTTCCTCAAACATCATGTAGTTCTTGCTTCGCGTTTTCACCTCGTGTCGAGTTAGCCATGTTGTCGTCTGTTTGAGTGTTGTCTTTCACCTCGTGCAGTCTTTGATTACTGTGTTGTTTCCATGTCATCCTTTGTATTCCTGTCTTCGAGTCCTTTCGCTGAGTCTCTAAGTCAGTCTAAGTTCAAGTGTTCGTTTCACTTCGTGATTGTTTTTCTCTTCTCATGACTTCGTGTCGTGTTCCTGAAGCTGCTCTAAAAAGTTCTGATGAACTTCGAGTAGTTTTTCTGTAGACCTCGTGTCGATTCCTGCTTAGTAACCACACTTCGTGACGGTTACTATAGTCCACGTCTTCGTGTTGGTTTTATGCACTCCGTGTCATCTTCTTTGTTTCATTCTGTTCTCATCTCACTTCGAGTCGTTTCTTTGCATACTGTCTTCGTGATTGATTGGCACTTCGTCTTGGTTACAACACCTCGTGTTGTACTGTTTGACTTCGTGTCGGTTTCGGTTGCAGTCCATGTTGTTTTCATGTCGTTCTCCTTTATTGCCACCTCGTGTCGTTTTTATTATTAAGTCTTCGTGTCGTTTTACCTCGTGCAGTGTTATCCCGTGTCATTTACTGTTTCGACTTTGTGTCGTTATCAGCCTGTGTTGTTTTCATCTCGTGCTGTTCTCACTATCCTCGTGTTGTTCTCACCGCGTGTCGATTACTGTTTTCACTTAGCATTATTTTTATTTCGTGTCGTTTTTCTGTGTAGTGTGTGTTTGTCACCACTATACTTCGTGTCGTTGCTTTTTACTTCGTGTCCAACTTCACTTCGTGTTGTTTTCACCTCGAGTCGTTTCCTTATATTGTCCTCGTGTTGTTTTTGCATTCGTAACCTCGTGTCTCTCTTGCTTATAACCTCACCTCGTGTCATTATCTTCTGTATATCTGATCTGTTACAGAGTATCTCGTGTCGTTCTTATGTCATCTCGAGAAATAGTCACGTCGTGTTGTTGTTACTATACCTCATGCAGTTTTGGTTTTAATGGCCATGCAGCGTATTAATGGACTTAATCTCATTACAGGTCCGAGGAAGAACATTCCACACTCCAGGGCTGCACGTGATCCGAGACAAGAGGAACCAATTTGATAAAGGCACGTGACAGGAAACTTCTGGATCGAGCGTGGGAGGCACACGCGTTTCATGCCCTATCCATCTGCTGTTGATGCTATAAATAGAATCCTTCGTCCTCAGATGAAGGTGATCGAAGAAGAGAGGCATAGAAGAAAATAGGGAAACAGAGAGCCCTTCGATCCAAGAAAAAAGAAAAGAAAGAAGAAAGAATAGCAGAGAGAAATAGAAAGAGAGCAGAAGAGTGATCAGAAGAATTGTTCTGACTTGCGGATCAAATCCGAAGTCTATTGCTCTATATTGAGCTACATTGTTTCCATTGTCTGCCATTTGATTTCCTTCGTTCGTATTTTTCATTTCTTGTTCTTATCTTTCTTCAACCGTTATTGTTTGTGTTTCCGATCCTCTGGACTGAGGTCGGGGTCCTCCTGTGAGATCAGGAGTAGGGAGAGTCAATCTCCGGTTTGCAAGCAGCAGGTGAGCTGCTTGTAGGTACCCTCCGGGTTGGGAGGAAGAGGGGTCTTCGACCTCTGGTTCACTAGTAGCAGGGCTGTTACTAGTGGGGTTTCCCTCTTGGTAAAGAGGAAGAGAGACGTGAGTCTCTGGGTTCTAGTGGCTGCTGATCGCTAGAGGTTCCCTCCGGGTAGGAGGAAGAGGAGAGGTTGTTCTCCTGGGAAGCTGTGTATCAGCAGTTGTTTGGCAAGCTGTGTTGCCCAGCCTTTAGTGAAGCCACACTCAGGTTGAGTGTGGGGTGGATGTAGGTCTGAAGGACCGAACCACCTTAAAATCCTCTGAGCCCTTGTGTGATTGATCGTGATAATATTGTGGTATGCCTTCTATTTGCTTGAGCTATTAACTGCACTGCATCTTTTACGATAGTCAGAGCTCGAGGTTAGTTCCGTTTAGCAATATACTCTGCAATAATTTTTTAAATCTACGAAAACAGTGATCTATTCATCCCCTCCCCTTCTAGATCACTTCATATTGTACTTATCATACTTCCTATTCTATAAACAAGCCATGCACCAATAATGAAGCCGAATATGAAGCTCTGATAATCGGACTCAATATCAGCCTCAACATGGGTATCCAAATGCTTCAAGTATTCGGGGATTTGATGTTCATAATAAAGCAAGTCCAAGGCGAGTTCGAAGTGCGGAAGCCAGAACTAAATCCCTATCACCAGAAGGCTGTACGCCTCATGGCAAAGTTCTATCATATCGAACTCAAACATGTGGGCTGTGGACATAATGCCCAGGCTGATGCACTGGCAAAGCTGGCCAGCTCGCTAGCAGTCCCGCTAGATGAAACACTGAACATTGTTGTTATGAACCGACGGCAAGTCCCCAGTATGCTAGAAGGGTGCCCCGAAGAGGAAGAAGTTGCACTATCAACGCAGTACAGGCGTCTGATTGGAGACAGCATTTGCTACAGTGGTTTCTGCACCAACAGCTGCCACAGAAAAGGGAGGAAAAGATGAAACTCCTGAGAATCAAAGATTCCTATGAATTCAGAAATGGAACTTTATTCCGAATAATGGCGGATGCACGCAAAAAGATTCTACTCCGCTGCCTGTCCACTGAGGAAGCTTGGCAAGCGATGAAAGAAATACACGCTGGGACAGCAGGCGCCCACCAGGCTGGCCCCAAAATGAAAATAGAAATCAAAAAACTGGGCTACTATTGGCCTACCATGTTTGAAGACTGCTGTAAATTTGCAAAGTCATGCCAGAAGTGTCAGGAACATGCTACCGTGCCTAGAAGGCCACCTACAACTCTGCACCCTACAGTTCCTAGCTGGCCATTTGCACAATGGGGAACTGATGTAGCCGGGCCACTGCCGACTTCCTCGGCCGGTCATAAGTACATATTGGCCATGACAGATTACTTCTCCCGATGGGCGGAAGCTGTAGCATTAAGAGAAGTGACTGGTGAACTGGTCGCCAGATTTATCAAGCAGAATATTATCTTTCGATTCGGGATCCCCAACCGAATAATATCTGATAATGGAAGTCATTTCAGAAATCAGAAAATCTATCGACTTGCCGAGAAGTATAAGATTGAATGGAGAACCTCCACTCCCTACAATCTCCAGGCAAACGGATTGGCAGAAGCTTTCAACAAGACTTTATGCACCTTGCTAGCCAAGGTTGTCAGTTCTAATAAAAAGGACTGGGAAGAAAAGATGTATGAAGCTCTGTGGGCATACCGCACCGTCTTTAAGACACCTACAGGGTGCTCACCATACTCATTGGTATACGGCTCGGAGGCAGTGGTTCCACTAGAGCTGGAAGTCCCGTCACTCAGAGTGTCAATCCAATATGGCCTGGCCCGTGGCGAACAAACAAATGCTGAAAGAAGGTTAGAATAACTGACTGAATTGGAAGGGAAGTGCCTCCAAGCTCAGAAGAATATCCAAATGTATCAGGCCCGCATGGCCACTGCATTCAATAAACTCGTAAGAGGATGAGAATTCAAGAAAGGTGACCTCGTCATGGTCAAGAAAAAAGAAGTCATGGCGTCCAACCCAAAGGGAAAGCTGAATGCTAATTGGGAAGGTCCTTATGTGATACAAAGGGTCTACGAAGGAGGGGCCTACGTAGTTGTTAACCATCGATGGGAAATTCAGTTCTCGCCACTCAACGGTAAACACCTCAAGCTGTATCATGCTGCACAACCAATATTCCCCGAATAATCGGGCCAAAACACCCTTTCCTTGGCTTAGTGGCATCCTACCCTAGCCGAGATACACCCTTTCCTTGGCTTAGTGGCATCCCGCCCTAGCTGAGATACACCCTTTCCTTGACTTAGTGGCATCCCGCCCTAGCCGAGATACACCCTTTCCTTGGATTAGTGGCACTCCACCCTAACCAAGCTACCTTTCCTTGGCTTAGTGGCACTCCGCCCTAACCGAGCCACCTCTCCTTGGTCTAGTGGCACTCCGCCCTAACCAAGCTACCTCTCCTTGGTCTAGTGGCACTCCGCCCTGATCGAGCTACCCTTCCTTGGCCTAGTGGCACTCCGCCCTTGCCAAGCCACCTTTTCCTTGGTCTAGCGGCATCCAGCCCTAGCCGAGATACACCTTGTCCTTGGCTTAGCGGCATCCAGCCCTAGCCGAGATACGCCCTTTCCTTGGCTTAGCGGCATCCCGCCCTAGCCGAGATACACCCTTTCCTTGGATTAGTGGCACTCTGCCCTAACCAAGCCACCTTTCCTTGGCTTAGTGGCATCCAGCCCTAGCCGAGATATACCCTTTCCTTGGTCTAGCGGCCTCCCGCCCTAGCCGAGCTACACCCTTTCTTGGTATAGCGGCACTCCGCCCTAACCAAGCCATCCCTCATCATGATCTAATGGCATTCCGACTTGTCACCCTCCCAAAAAAGAGGGGAAGAGAGAATAAAAGAATGAAAATAAATAAATAAATAATAAAGATGGGGTTAAAAATAGAGATACCCCGCCGATCTTGTCCAGGTTCTCTGAGCAAGGGCAAAAATGGCTAAAACCCAGCTGTGGTGAAAACCCGAAAGGGCACTTCAGGTAAAATCGGGTACCCCGCCACGTGAAAACCCGAAAGGGCGCGTGGGCAAAAGCAAGAGGGGGCTGGCCCCGGTGAAAACCCGAAAGGGCGCTTGAGTCAGTAACGTGGTGATCCTAAAGAAGCCTAACCTCCCGCCATAAACCTCCCGTCGATCGACCGGCACCTTGCCCGATCAACGATCAAACCCACCCAGTATAGACCCTACGTCTGTCCTGATCAAACCCCAATACCTTGTCCAAAGTCCCACCATGGTGAAGTTCACCGTTGATCGATCGGCATTTTGCTTGATCAATGATGAAACCTGTCCAGTTTAGACCCTACGTCTATCCTGATGAAACATATGAAATCTTTGCATTGGTATAGACCCAATACCAATGATGAAACCTGCTATTGATCGATTGGCGCACTGCCCGATCAGCGATGAAACCTATCCAGTTTAGACCTTACGTCTATCCTGATGAAACATAAGAAATCTTTGCATTGGTATGAACCCAATACCGATGATGAAACCTACCTTTGGTTGACGGGCTCGCTGTCCGATCGGCAAAGAAACCGGTACGGTTTAGACCTTACGTCTGTTCTGACTAGATCTGCATATCTCTTTACGTCCCGCGATGATGAAACTCGCTGTCGATCGACTGGCACACTGCCCGATCAGCGATGAAACCTGTCCGGGCTAGACCCTACGTCTATCCTGATGAAACACATGAAATCTTTGCATTGGTATAAACCCAATACCGATGATGAAACCTGCTGTTGATCGATTGGCGCACTGCCCGATCAATGATAAAACCTGTCCGGTTTAGACCTTACGTCTATCCTTATGAAACCTATGAAATCCTTGCATTGGTATAAACCCAATACCGATGATGAAACTCGCTGTTGATTGGTCGGTGTCCTGCCCGATCAATGATGAAACCTATCCAGTTTAGACCCTACGTCTATCCTGATGAAACCTATGAAATCCTTGCATTGGTATAAACCCAATACCGATGATGAAACTCGCTGCCGATCGACTAGCACACTGCCCGATCAGCGATGAAACCTGTCCGGGCTACACCCTACGTCTATCCTGATGAAACACATGAAATCTTTGCATTGGTATAAACCCAATATCGATGATGAAACCTGCTGTTGATCGATTGGCGCACTGCCCGATCAATGATAAAATCTGTCCAGTTTAGACCCTACGTCTATCCTCATGAAACATATGAAATCTTTGCATTGGTATAAACCCAATACCGATGATGAAACCTGCTGTTGATCGGTCGGCATCCTGCCCGATCAATGATGAAACCAATCAAGTTTAGACCTTACGTCTATCCTGATGAAGCCTATGAAATCCTTGCCTCGGTATATACCCAAGACCGATGATAAGAGCAGCCACTGATGAAGCAGCACATCGCCTGATCCGTGCTAAAAATCCCAATTCAAATATATATATATATATATATATAATAAATAAAAAAAAGATGGGGTTAAAAATAGAGATATCCCGCCAGACTTGTTCGGACATTCTGAACAAGGGCAAAAATGGCTAAAACCCGGCTGTGGTGAAAACCCAAAAGGGCACTGCAGGTAAAATCGGGTACCCCGCCACGTGAAAACCCGAAAGGGCGCGTGGGCAAAAGCAAGAGGGGGTTGGCTCTGGTAAAAACCCGAAAGGGCGCTTGGGTCAGTAATGTGGTAATTCGAAGTTCCATGCCAACCGGCACGTTGTCTTTACCTCCCCTTCACTGATGAAACCTTCCGTCGGTCAGTTGGCTCCATTCCCCACCGATGATAAAACCCTTCCGGGGTAGACCTTACGTTTACCCTAATGAAATCTACATACCCTCTTTCAAACGTCCCATCGATAATGAAACCCATCACCATTCTGATGAAGCCTGCCCAGCTCAGACCTCACGTCTGTCCTGATGAAGCCTACGCATTTCTTGGCAAGCCCCACCTGCGATAAAACCCGTTGGAATAGACCTTACGTCTGTCCTGACGAGACCTACACCGTCACGTACGTCCCACCGTTGATCGACCGGCACCTCGCCCGATCAATGATGAAATCCTTTGTCCGGTTTAGACCTTACGTCTATTCTGATGAATCTCATGAAATCCCTTTGCATCGATATAAACCCAATATCGATGATGAAACCAACTATTGGTCGGTTGGCACCTTGCCCGATCAATGATAATACCCTATCCAGTTTAGACCTTACGTCTATTCTGATGAAACTCATGAAATCCCTTTGTGTCGATATAAACCCAATATCGATGATGAAACCCGCTATTGATCGACCGGCACCTTGCCCGATCAATGATGAAACCCTACCCAGTTTAGACCTTACGTCTATTCTAAAATTTCTCTTGCATCGATATAAGCTCAATATCGATGATGAAGTCAACCGTTGGCTGATCGGTACATCGCCCGGCCAATGATAGAATCTGTCCAGTTCGTACTTTATGTCCGTTCTGATGAGAACCACATATCCTTTTCAATGTCCCACCTGCAATAGTCTCTACCCAGCCTAGACCATACGTCTACTCTGATGAGACCCCCTCATTTACATTCTGGCAAATCGTCTCCCTTACGGCATGTGAGCGACGTCACGCGGTTCGCGGTGCGAAGAGGACGCGGAGCGCGCGGGCTCCTTCTTTTTCTTTGCTGCAACACAGAACTAAGAGAAAAGAGAAGGGGCCACCACGGGAGATTGCTCCGGTGGGGCGTGCGGGACAAATGTAATATAGCAAGATATGGGGGTTAAACGGCCATAGCGGGAAGTGACTCGCCGCGACCTCGGGGGGACGGGAATGGTGCAGAAATTAATTAACAAGAATTTAAACGGCCATTGGAGAAGTGACTCGCCGCGGCCTCGAGAATATGAGTAGATAAGAATATAACAGAATATAAGGAGAATATAAAGAGCGGGAATTTAAACGGCCATTGGGGAAGTGACTCGCCGCGGCCTCGAGAACATGAATAGATAAGAATATAATATATAAGAACGGGAATTTAAACGGCCATTAGGGAAGTGACTCGCCGCGGCCTCGAGAATATGAATAGATAAGAATATAACATATAAGAACGGGAATTTAAACGGCCATTGGGGAAGTGACTCGCCGCGGCCTCGAGAATATGAGCAGAATACAACAGAATATAAAGAGAGTATAAGAACGGGAATTTAAACGGCCATTGGGGAAGTGACTCGCCACGGCCTCGAGAACAAGATGTGATCGCCAGGGGCCGAAAGACCCCAAAATAAAGAAAGTGATCGCGCCTACCTCAAGAGCAGGAAACGGCGGGTTGCTTCTTCCTCCCCCTTCGGCCGGCCGACGGAGAGGGCTTTCCTTGGGTACCCTTGCAAAACAACGATAAACAAGTGACGAGTGGATTAGAAAGATGAAGGTGTAGTATTAAATCCTTGCGATAAAAATAACGAAATGATGGCAAGACACACACCTGGTTGGTGTTGTCTTTTAAACCCCTCTCGGACTCGAGTAGGAGGAAAATGAGATGATGGATGCAAGAAGTATATAAGAAGAGGCGC
Source organism: Amorphophallus konjac (assembly GCA_022559845.1). Lineage (NCBI taxonomy): Eukaryota > Viridiplantae > Streptophyta > Magnoliopsida > Alismatales > Araceae > Amorphophallus > Amorphophallus konjac. The sequence continues at coordinate 175,989,430 of CM040127.1, read as the reverse complement.
CCTTATGAAGGGGGATAGATGATGCGAGATGATGAATGCAAAAGAACTAGGAAGAAAAGGAAAGGATTGGCTTATTGGATGTGCCGATGGTGAAATCCGGCGGAGCTCCGGCAGCGTAGGGATGGCGTGGAAGCACGGTGGATGAAGACGACCTTCCTCTCGCGAGCGTGGGCACCCGAGAAGCCGGCAGAACCTCCACCTACAAAAGACCCCACGGGTTAGAAAATGACTCCGGTAGCCTCTGGGCTCCGACAGCCTATCGGATCTCTTCGAAGCTCTTCCATAACTGAGGGGGGGGGCCTCTATTTATAGAGCTACGGAGGGTGGAGGCGTCCAGGACCCTGGACACCTCCATCAGGGCCGAACTAATATTTTATTCTATTTTTATTAATTTTTTTGGAATACTTTTGTGGGGGCGTCCAGGGTCTCGGACGCCTCTAACAGGTCCACCGAATACTGCTGACGGCCGCACGCGGTTTGGCACAACGCGTGGTTTTGTGAGCGGCGCCTCGTGATTCAGAAATGGGCGCGTCCAGGTGGATGGACGTCTTCAAAATTTGGATTTTTTCACACACGACAAACCGTCGTTCGGTGGCCGACGCCCGTGAGAGAGTTGATGGAGGCGTCCAGAGGCCTGGACGCCTCCATAAATATATTATTTTATTTTTTTATTTGTCTTTTGTGCCAAGACTGGCATTTTGATTTTTTTATAATTATTTTTATGGAGGCGTCCAGGGGCCTGGACGCCTCCATTAATATATATATATATTTTTATTTATTTTCTAATTTTTATCCCCACTGGTATTTTACACACATATTTTTTATTTTTATTTTTATGGAGGCGTCCAGGGGCCTGGACGACTCCATTAATATATATATATTTTTTATTTAATTTTGGGCCCTGAGAAAAGAATAAAATAAATTAAAAAGATGGGGGCGTCTAGGGGCCTGGATGCCCCCATTAAGACCGACCCGGGTCCTCAATCGGCGGCCGCCCGGCAGACACCTTCTTGGTTCCGGAATCTCTTGATGTGTCTCACTGGTGTTGACGCCGTCCGAATACCGTGACGAGATGATTCCGGATGCCGAAAAAGGCAGAAGAAGACCCAAGAAAAGGAAGTGCGCAAGTGATTCGAAATGCGTAAGCCGTCGCGGGGCGTCGTATAGTAATATCAGACTTTCTCAGGAGACGTCAAGAATGACGTGTCTACAGCTGCCCCGCCTTGGCGTCTGCTTTGCAAGGGAGCGACACGTAGTGGAATGGTATCGAAGTGGAGTGAAATGAAGTGGGAGCGGACTGATAAGTTGATGCCAAGGTGTGATGAGACACGCTTTTGACGTTACTGTTTGGAATCTTTCTTGAAGTTTCAATGAGGCGACCTTGAAGAAGGTCTTTCAATTATTAACGATTGCTTGGACGGAGATCAAATAAGGGAGGGTGAGATGTGCGCTTAGGCACGAAAAGGAGACCAACTTCTCGGTGTGGAAGTACCTGGGTCATAAACTGGAGGTTTCACCTTTGGGGAGCGGTTACCAGCCAATGTGGAAGTGCTGCGGCCAAGATGGGTCAAACAAGGTCAAAAGTAAAGGAATATCTGAGGGTCTGTCCAAACAAGGGTCTCCTTTGGAAGAGCAGCGTAGGGCTGTCTCAAGGAAACTCGATATTTCATTCGGAGTGGAATATCTCATATTTGTGGGAATTGAAACACAACAGCTTTCACAATCGAATCACTTGAATGATCTTCCGCAATAAATCAAAGTCCTATATGAATGCATGCTGGGTTTAAAGAAAAATTTAAAACAAACTAAAATAGAAAATAGCCAAGGATAATATTGTCAACTTGTTAAGAACGGGTCAGGATACCGATCCGGTGAGCCGACACTGGGCTGGGGCCCGTTTATCCGCGCACCAACTCACTGAATGGAACCGTCGTCCCCATGCTACCACAAATTAACGGTCTATCCGTACAACCCAAATTCTCCCGGGATCATCACTATTTTTGTTGAAGGGGAACTCAAATCCCAGATTTGTTCGGGTCGCAAGGTCCTTGACATGCTCTAGTAGCGTAGGTATCGTATACTATGATGCATGACATGGTGGGACCAACCATTGAAAGGTGGGACAGGAGACTGGACAAAGACGTCCGTTAGTAAAACCTGCACAGACTAGCAAAGGTTAGCAATATCAGAAAGTAGCAGAATCACAGCAGAATTGCACCACAATGGGAAGGAGATCTAGCCAAAATCCCGACATTGACCGCTGATGTGACATGTTCTGTCCTGTAGCGATCTTCCCTTCCTATAAGAACTCCCCTTAGGCTAGTTCATTCAAATGCACCAAGGTGGGTTTTGGAAGCTCAGGAGAGGAAAGAGAGGAGAATCTAGAGATTTTCAGGATGGAAGGAGAGTCTTCCGGCGTTATGAAGACGAGCAGGCCTAGCATCGAGATCAGGCGACTCTCCGACCTCGAGGGTCATTTGAGTGGGACGATCATGTTGCATATGGTAAGTTGATTCTTTTCAAAAAAAAAAATTCACGGGAACCTTCTTCTTACTTCCTTCATTTCTTCTTTCTTTCCTCTTCCAGCCATTTCCACTCTTCCCAGGCCCGAGGAAGTTTTCCAAACTGGCATGGCTTTCAAAGCTAACTTCCAACATCTCCATCGACATGAGGGCCATACTCTCGAAGTGGCATCTGCAGGGGCTCCTTATTCATGCCAAACACTACGAAAAGATTCGTATGGACTGGGCGGCTATGGGCGCACTAGTGGAGATATGGCATCCCCAGACCCACACTTTTATCTTCCCGACCTTCGAGGTGACCATCCTCCTTAAGGAGGTGGAACTTCTGCTCGGTTTGAAGAAATTCAAGAGTGACGGGAAGGTGAAGGCTATGCGGATGCTGACACGGGGGACTTCTGAAAGCGTCCTTGGAAGCTTCATGCCGCCCGACGCAGCCCGAAAGGTCCGTACTCAAAAGGGGATCGATCTCCAAAAGCTCGCGGAGTGGGTCATGGACGCCCTGAGAGGGTCACCAGACGATGACTATTTGGAGGGAATCATGAAGGGGTTCACTATCTGTCTGGCGGGTGCTCTCTTCTTTCCTCATACCGATAACATAGTGGAGGAGGATCAACTAAGTGCCATTCGCGGGATCTGGAGTGGAAAGAGGGTGGGACCCGCCGTCCTTGCCTATCTTTACAGCGGCCTTACTACCTCGAGCGGTAAGCCTCCTTTTGGTTGCGCACTTGTCTTGAATTGCTGGCTTGATTTGCACTTCAAATTCGACCACCGCGAGGGAATGCCAACTGCTTCGAAGCTCTTCCAACAAAGCCCGCTTCACCACATAGCCGACGTGTTAGGCTTCGGTGGTACTGTAGTGAACCGCGTTCCGTGGCTGAAGAAACGTGAAGACTGGCGGTCTCACTTCCGCACCGTGACACAAGGCTTCTTTACTTGCGCACCGGCATGTTTGCTTTCGCTAGATCTCCTCATGAGGCGTTCTCCCGAAGTTGATCTTCAACTGATCGGCGCGACCGAGTTCGTCCTTAATAATGCGCATCGGTGCTGCCTCCAGATTGGCATCCCACGCCATTCGTTCCCGCCACCGACTGGCATCGTTCCTTTGAAGAAAAGGGAGTTGGGCACTGAAGCAGACGCGAAGGAAGCGAAGGCCATTAAAGCTCCCTGGAAGACAAGTGTTGCGGGAAAGGCCTTAGCGCACGTGGTGGAAGAATGCGAGCCGTGGAGGGCTTATGTAACTGAACTGGGGAAGTTAAGGCCTAAGGCGCCTAAGCCCCTGATGTAGTTCACTCTGCTTTCTGATAGAATAAAATATGGCATTTGGCAGTTTTGGACCAGGTCCGTTAATTATTATTGTCTTTTTGTGGTTTTTCTTTTTCTTTGTGTTTTTCTTTTTTTTGTTTGGATTATATACATACTCTTATCCTTTTTTACTTTTATTATATATACATATTTTTTTTGAAAATTTTTTATTATAGGGGCGTCCAGGGGCCTGGACGCCCCAACTTTTATTTTTTGTTTTATTTGATTTTTTGTTTTGGGGGCGTCCAGGCGCCTGGACGCCCCAAAATTTTTGAATTTTGAAAAAAAAAATTGTGGGGGCGTCCAGGCGCCTGGACGCCCCAATGAAGGTAGCTTCTATATATAAGGGCTGGCCCCCCCTTTTGCTCATTTACTGTTCATTCTGACGACCTAGTCACCCTAGACGACCCATTCTTAGTCCCAATGGAGCGAGGAGGATCGAGCCAGGGTCCAGAGAAGCGGAAACGACTGGCTCGTCATGCGAGGAGGTTCAGGGATGATGCCGAGGAGGCTGATGCGGTGGAGGAGATTACCGCGGGTGAGGAGGCTCTTCCTTTGGCCTTGGAGGCTGCAGTGGACGCTGGCGACGCGGGAGAGGACGAGCACGATCCGGTAAGCCCCTCGGAACTCTCACTCTGTGGTTCAATAGGCTAAACGGACGGGTGAGAGGCTGTGAGAGAAGGCCGGGGAGTGAGGGAAAGGAGGCGTCCAGGGCCCTGGACGCCTCCACATTTTCTTTTTTTTTATTTATTTACGAACGTAATAGAAATATAATTAAAAATAAGGAGGCGTCCAGGGCCTGGGATGCCTCCATGATAATATATATATTATTAATATATTTTTTGTTTTGGTTTTGGGGTTTTTCTAAAAATAAAAGAAAATAAAGGAAATGGAAAGGAGGCGTCCAGGCCCCTGGACGCCTCCACAAAAAATAAATATTTTTAAAAAAAATAAAATAAAATGAATAAGTAGTATATACAGTGTTACTGTTTATTATTATTCATGATGCTGATGTGTTCTCTGTTGGTTTTGTGGTGTGCAGGGCGTGATGAAGGGCCGGATCAGCTGGTCCCTGGTGGTGGCAGCATACCGCGGGCTGCCGGACTTCCAGAGGGCGCGTGTGGACGCCATGGGCTTTGGAGCTTTCCTTAGGATCGAGCCCTTTCGGCTCGACCTTCCTCTTATCCAGGCACTGAGGGAGCGGTGGCACGCGCCGAGCCGGGCGTTTCTGATGCCCTGGGGGCACATGGTGCCGACACTTGAGGACGTGGCTCGGATCACCAGGCTACGAGTTGACGGAGAGGCAGTCAGCGGGGTCACCTACCCCGACTACCGAGAGAGTGCCCTGGACCTGCTGTGGTTAGAGACGAGCGTGACTGATAGAGACAGCATGGTAGTTGGCCGAGTGGAGATCATGGAGGCGCTCGGATTCGTCGACCCGCGCCAGCGGGTTAGCGAGACTGGAGCGGAGTTCTTGGCTCGACTGGAGGGGGATGCTCGTGCAGCTTTCACCCAGGATCCGAGAGAGAGGGAGCTGGTGGATCTAGACCTTCGGAGGTTTCTTTTCTTCTTCCTGGGCCGCCTTCTGCTGGGGACGAAGGGGGATGGCATCCACTGCCGTTTCCTTGGGATCTTGGCGGATCTGGACAGAGTGGGACACTACGCATGGGGAGCGGCTCTGCTTGCCCATTTGATTGTTGATCTCTCCCAGACTTCGGAGAAGGAGACGACAGTCAGCGGCTTCGCACCTTTCCTCCAGGTACACAATTTATTTATGCTTTTTCACAGTTAAATATGCAATTATTGTACTAATGATGTATGATGGATGCAAGTGTGGAGCTATTACTATTTCCCGATGGGGAGGGCTAGGCATGGGAACAGGAGGGCCGTGCCTCTGGCGCGGCGGTGGAGGCCGGTCGTGGTTGCAGCATCCCATGGCTACCAGCTGGCGTCGCTTCGTCGGGAGCTGAGCGAGTATCCCGAGGCCATGGTATGATGCGTATGATTTTTTGTGTTTATGCATGTGACTGAATGGTAACTAACATGATGTATGTATGGTGATGCAGGTGGTGTAGAGACCCTACCTGGGCATGGGCGACGCTGGCCAGCCTTGGGTTGTAGCGGGTCTTCCTCGTTTCAGGCGGGACGTGTGGGTCCATTGCCTGAACGAGATCGAGCCGCTTCGGCTGAGGCTGGTTATGAGGACGTTGGGGCTGGCCCAGGAGTGGGTTGATGTAGAAGAGCCGACCCGCATTGGGCGGAAGACCAAGGGGAAGGCGAAGGTTGTGGACTGGTGTACGCGCTTCCCAGCACAGTACCAGGACTGGCAGCAGGGCGGGGTCCCAGTGGTGTCCCATGTACAGGACAGTACTGATTACCTGAGACGGTACCGAGCTACGTATGGGGACCGCCTCTTCCTTGGTGGTATGGCAGGGGTAAGTGAAATGAGAATGCTTCACTCTTTTATATGTATATGCATGTGGTACTAACTTACGTGCAATGCAGGATGCTCGTGATACCATGATCGCCGACCTGCGGGCCCAGTTAGCGGACGCCAGGCGACAGTTGGTGGCCATCCGACAGGAGTTGGATATCCTGGTGAGTTTATGCGATGCATTTTTTGTGACATGGATTTTTGATACTTGGCCTCTAACTGTCGTTCGCTCTGTGTTTCAGCGGGCCCACCAGACAACGGCAGCCGGGATGGCTGGTGGAGCGGGTTCCAGTTCGCGGGGGCCTCCTCCGGAGGTTTCTGCCCTCCAGGAGCAGCTGGCGTATGCGGTGGCTCAGGCTGAGGAGGCCGAGCGTGACCAAGAGGCTCGAGTGAGCGTTTGCCTGACCTCGACTCTCCTTCTGGCTGCCCTCCTTCTATCACTGTTCTCTTACGGTGCATGCGTGCTTTGACAGGTGGCCGAGATCCGAGAGGCCCTGGCGCGTGCTGTTCGTGCCGAGCAGGAGCGCGACGCTCGGGTGGCGGAGCGTGACGCCCGGATTGCGGAGCGTGACGCCCGGATTGTGGAGCTGGAGGAGGAGCGTCGATGGGAGGCTGAGGAGCTCCCTCGTGACGTGCTGGATCTGCGGATCGCCCTCGAGCTGTCGAGGAGGGAGGCGATGAGAGAGAGAGAGGAGTGGGAGAGAGAGAGGGAGGAGCGATAGTGGGATCAGATCGAGAGGAGGGCTCTGGAGGCTGTTTGACACATTTTTATTTTATTCTAGTTTATTTTATTTATTTATTGATTTATTTATTTATTGGCGTGCCAGTCACCGGGGTGACAATTTCTTTGTGCGCTCGATCTGACTTGATCAGTCGATTATGAAGTCCGAGTCGGGACCAGAAGTCCGTCATACCATAAACGCTATGACGTTAATTACGTCCTCCCTAAGGAGGACAACCCTTGATTAAACACTAGAGATAGGAGGCGGACAGCGGTTAAGCCGCATGCTTAAAAGAGACGGAATTCAATCGTTTGCAAAACGTTAAATGGATTAGACGAAGCAGGGGTTCGTTATTTTTAGGATAAAACCGACGGCATATTCCCACCAACTCGGACCATGTCGAGTGGGGAATAGGAAACCACCCATGCAGTGGCAGGGTGGGATCCGTAAAAGATCGGGCATAACTGACCCAGAGTCAGAGTAAGCACTGTCATAGCATGACGCGCCCCGTGCGTACGCGATGTTGCATCTATATTCCCCCTTCAAGGGACCGTCGGAGAGCATGTAGGGACATAGCTCCGTGGGCCAACGGGGTTGAGAGATAGGACATCACAGCTACCTGGCAAGGTATGTGTAAATTTCGGCAGCATGTCCCCTCAACTTGGATTATGCCAAGAGAGGATAGGTCATCATCCACGGAGTGCCGGGATGGCAACCGAACGAGGATGGGCGTTGGGCCCCGGGACATCGCTTACCTTTATTCCATCGTTTAATATCCCCTTGAAATCTCTCGGGACTCATGTAATGACATGACCCTTCGGGTTCATAAGGGTGAAATCTGGATCGGGAATGAAGACTGTAGGGGAGACCTTCCCCATTACTATGTCCTCTTAAGGCATTCATGACGATCTCTGAACATCCCCGGGGCGTATGTATATGGAGACCAAAGATTGAAGGATATCAGTGTAGAAGAGGGCCTCTGACTGGGTTTCATCGGCCGAAGAAGGAAGGGCTCTCGGCGTGGCTTTATTGGCCAAGAGGGGGGGGCTTCTCGGCACGGTTTAGTAGGCCAAATAAGGATCTCGGCGCGGCCAGATAAAAAGGGGGGGAAGGCCCTCGGCATGGAGCTTCCCGACGCGCTCCTAGGCGCGCCGGGAAGGTGGCGCCGGGAAGGGCCAGCAGGTTCGAATGGCAGGGGAAAAAAGGCTAGCAAGGGCAAGGGGTTCTCGGCAGAAGGGTTCTCGGCGCGTTCCTGGTCGCGGCGGGAACCTGGCGCCGGGAGCTGGACTAGGAGGTTCTCATGACGAAGGCTCTGGACGAAGCTTGTCGTGTAGCTGAGGGAAAGACCTCTCGGCAGAGGGGTTCTCGGCGGGCAATTTTGTGCGCCAAGAAGGCAGATTTGCTACAGGGTTTCATCATTTTCTAGAGCTCGAACGATGCTCTGTTTCAGGGATTTTGAGTTTCTGAATGCGATTGAAGCTGAATTTGGAATACGAAAAAGGGGATTTCATGGATGCTTCTGTTAGGAGGATGCCAAGGAAATCTGGAGGGTGGAATTGATGGGGAAATGAGATCGTCATATAGCCTTCTGAAGGATGCATTTCTTTCTGCTGCCGGCCGTCTGGGGGAAGATCAAACATGGGGTTTCAATGAACTTTGAGAATTTTGGCAGCATTTCCCCTGCGGTCAGCATTTGCCAGGAGATGATAGACAATCACCCACGGAATGCCGGGGTAAAAGCCAAACGGAGGGGTACTGGACCCCTGGCCATATACGTGCCTGCAACACCATTTGGATGTTCCTTTAGAGGTCAACTAAGCTTATGCAGTGGCATAGCTCCATCGCCTCGTAGGGTTATGTAAAAGATTTTCTCTGATCATCTGATGTTCAACCGGTCAAGAGATTGCTGTCTCTGACCCTGAACTAGCTATGAACTCGATAGAAATCCACGATGTTCCGGGGGGTCTATCGTACCATGGAAGAAAGGAGAGGGACAGAACCCAATAACCCATTGAACGAGGGTTGGGGTTCCGCCTTCATTCTTCACAGGAGAACCGACTCCGAGATATGAAGCACTGGCCGAAAAACAAAAGCATCTAAGCAATGGACGAGCGGATGCACAAGAAATAACGGAGGAGGATAACAACAATTTCAATCCATCAGTACCCAAATAGGCCACTGTAATATTCTATTTCGATGCATTTGTCCAGACTTACATTGCTCATAGGGAGGGAATGAGGAACAGGGAGATACAAATCGAGGCCGGGATTGTCCGGTTACACTCTATCAATCGAGATGAAACTCTAAAGATTACATGAAGAAAAAGAGAAAAGAAAGCATGGGGGAGGGCGGAGCATTGACTCCTCTCCCTCCTCAGTGCCCACCTGGAACCTTCCTTCTCCTTCTCTTCTATTTCTTCTCTTCTCTTTTGGTTGAGGGGGGCTCTCGCTCTCTGAGCATGACTCCCTCTCTATCTTTCTATTGCTCTATCTTTTCCCTCTTTTTTTTCTTCCGATCGATCCCCTTTTCAACCGATCCCCTTTTTTGTTCAAAGGGAGGGGGCTTTTATAACCCTTTTCTCCCTCTCGGCAGGCCTCATCTCAGCGGCCTCGGCTTGAGCTTCCCGGCGCGCCTTGGACATTCAGCCTTTCGGCGCCACCTCCTCACAGGCCCATTTGGGTCTTTCAGCTGCTTTCACAGGCCCACTTGGGTCTTTTCAAATGCTTCATCACCCGAAAGGGCCCTCTATTGGTGACATATCTTGTATTGAGATCATCATTACAGTTTTCATCGGTCCGTAGACCGGGATTTCATCAGTCCGTAGACAAGGGTTTCATCAGTCCGTAGACAAGGGTTTCATCAGTCCGTGGACGGGGGTTTCATCAGTCCGTGGACAAGGGTTTCATCAGAATGGCCATCTGAACGGTGACAAGATCGGGTATTATCTCATCGATATCGTCACTTGAATGGTGACGAGCTCGGGCATCAGCTTTAGTCCGACAAGACTTTCGCTGGGTGTATAACCTGTGGAGACCATTCTTCTTCTGTCCTGACTTTGCAAAGCCTTTGCCATCTTCATCTGCCGGTACCGGCTTCATCTTCATCTCATATTACATCTATCAGTAAGCCGACATCTGACTTACCCTGACATATCATCCGTGGATTCTTGGGCGAAACGGTAGTACAGCTCTCATCAAAGGGCTGGAAGGTCTCATCAGTCGAGTGACGGCTGCTTTATCAGTGCCGCCGTCTGAGTGACATTGACATCGGGCATCAGCTTTGCCGACAAGGGCTTTAGCCGAGCAGACAGCTGATGAGCTTTATCATTGGTCTTTCACTGTTGGTCCGACCCTCTTTTCAATTATGTTTTCACCCTTGTTCATTTTCCAGGTGTCAACAAATGCCCCCCACCTGCGGGCGGCGTAAGTGCAGAATAAGCGGCACGGGGCTCGCAGGTGTCTATCATCATTCGAGGGTATCTTCCTCAATTTGCCTTTAATCAGGTTCTCAGACCCGATCATCTTGATGCAACAATATTTTGCACTCTCGTCTTCCCTTTTCACACTTTCATTCTTCATATTTTCTTTATTTTCAGCAATTTGGAGCTTCTTAGCACAGGGCATGGACTTCTCGGCGTGAGCCTCTGCGTGAAGGGCCTCTTGGCGTGAAGCTTCTCGGCTTGGAGCTCTCGGCGTGGAGAGCCTTGGGCAGGGCTTCTCGACGCGCCTCTGACCGGGCTCTCGGCCTGGACTTCTAGGCGCGTCCTGACGGAAGGAGGCCTCGGCCTGGGTTCTCGGCCTGACGTAAAATGTGTCAAACAATGTTCAAAGGGAGGGGGCTTTTATAACCCTTTTCTCCCTCTCGGCAGGCCTCATCTCGGCGGCCTCGGCTTGAGCTTCCCGGTGCGCCTTGGACATTCAGCCTTTCGGCGCCACCTCCTCACAGGCCCATTTAGGTCTTTCAGCTGCTTTCACAGGCCCACTTGGGTCTTTTCAAATGCTTCATCACCCGAAAGGGCCCTCTATTGGTGACATATCTTGTATTGAGATCATCATTACAGTTTTCATCGGTCCGTAGACCGGGATTTCATCAGTCCGTAGACAAGGGTTTCATCAGTCCGTAAGCAAGGGTTTCATCAGTCCGTGGACGGGGGTTTCATCAGTCCGTGGACAAGGGTTTCATCAGAATGGCCATCTGAATGGTGACAAGATCGGGTATTATCTCATCGATATCGTCACGTGAATGGTGACGAGCTCGGGCATCAGCTTTAGTCTGACAAGACTTTCGCCGGGTGTATAACCTGTGGAGACCATTCTTCTTCTGTCCTGACTTTGCAAAGCCTTTGCCATCTTCATCTACCGGTACCGGCTTCATCTTCATCTCATATTACATCTGTCAGTAAGCCGACATCTGACTTACCCTGACATATCATCCGTGGATTCTTAGGTGAAATGGTAGTACAGCTCTCATCAAAGGGCTGGAAGGTCTCATCAGTCGAGTGACGGCTACTTTATCAGTGCCGCCGTCTGAGTGACATTGACATCGGGCATCAGCTTTGCCGACAAGGGCTTTAGCCGAGCAGACAGCTAATGAGCTTTATCATTGGTCTTTCACTGTTGGTCCGACCCTCTTTTCAATTATGTTTTCACCCTTGTTCATTTTCCAGGTGTCAACAAATGCCCCCCACTTGCGGGCGGCGTAGTGCAGAATAAGCGGCACGGGGCTCGCAGGTGTCTATCATCATTCGAGGGTATCTTCCTCAATTTGCCTTTAATCGGGTTCTCAGACCCGATCATCTTGATGCAACAATATTTTGCACTCTCATCTTCCCTTTTCACACTTTCATTCTTCATATTTTCTTTATTTTCAGCAATTTGGAGCTTCTTAGCACAGGGCATGGACTTCTCGGCGTGAGCCTCTGCGTGAAGGGCCTCTCGGCGTGAAGCTTCTCGGCTTGGAGCTCTCGGCGTGGAGGGCCTTGGGCAGGGCTTCTCGGCGCGCCTCTGACCGGGCTCTCGGCCTGGACTTCTCGGCACGTCCTGACGGAAGGAGGCCTCGGCCTGGGTTCTCGGCCTGGGGCTCTCGGCGTGCCTTCTGGCCGCCTGGAGCTCTCGGCGTGGAAGGCTCTCGGCCTGGGGCTCTCGGCGCGCCTTCTGGCCGCCTGGAGCTCTCGGCGTGGAGGGCTCTCGGCACGCTTTGCTTCACGCCGAGAGCTTCTCCCTCCCCTTCTCTATTTAACCCCCCGAAAGGGTTTTCTTTCTCATTTCTTCCTCTTCTTTCTCTCTCTTCATTTCTTTTCCTTCTGCCGTTTTCTTTCATCGGCGGGAGCTTCGTCTGCTCTCGGCCGCCCTCGTCTCTCTTCCCGTTTGGTTGGACTTCATCTGCGTAGGACGATATTAGGGATTTAATCCCTTTTTCTTTCGGGATCACCCCCTCTTGGTTGGTGATTCCCTATTCTTTTTGGGCAGACCCTGAATAAGGGGAGATGCTGCCGAAATTTTTATAGAATCTCATATTGCAATCTACACAAGACTGGCTTCTAATTCACACTTTTTCTTCGACCGCAGGCACTGCAATGGCTTCCAGTTCTGATGTTGCATCTTCCGGAGCTGTTGGTGCTAGCTCATCGGCCCAGCCAGACATATCTCGGGCCACAGTGAATTGGCTGAATGTACATAACCTGGATTTCGGTTATGACAAGATTGCTTCATTCGACGAATCATCTGACTCTGAAATGGACACCGTGTCGACAGCCCGGGTATACTCCACGGCGACTGAGACATGCTTCAGGCGAGATGGTAACTATCGGCCAGACCTCCCGAAGGACCGACATTTGATGCCGTTCATCCGGACTTTCACAGTGGGCGGCATGCGAGATTACCGGATAGCTCGCGTAGTTGAAGCTGCCATCCTTGCTGAGCGAGATAGTCTGAAGGATTCAATGTATCGCAGCAAGGCCATTTATCTTCCTGGGGAAAAGCGCGACTGGGATGCCGTCCTTGGTATATCGGAGCTGGAGCCAGAGAAGAAGATGTTGGTCCGGGCCCCGGAATTCACACCAGCCCGGTGGGATAATGCTAGCGGCCGAGTTCATAGGGAGAAGCCCGGCTATGGTATGTTGTTGGCACCATTAAAGTGGGGATATCGCGAAGAACCCTTTGTGCTGAATTGTTCGGCCGTTCAGTTCAAGTACCTTCTGGCCGCTGGCTGGTTTGGAGACACCAAAATCACTGACGCCCACCTATTCCGAGTGGGGGCAGTGGAGTTTACAGAGTTTGTTCTGCTAGAATATGCCCCCCTGCTAATCAGAGCAGGGGTGTACCACAGTGTCTTCGCTTCTAGATTCCGGTATCCCATATCCCGAGGACTGTGCTGTGGAATGTTTGAAGTGTTCTGCCCTTTATTCAACACTTTCTATACAGCAGAGGGGGAGACATCCCTGGATCTCTGGAGTTTGTCACAGCTCTCCGGCCTGCCCATTGATGGCGAGCCGTATGAGGAGGTTTGCTTGTCAGATTCCGAGAAGGATAGCTCTGATGGCGAGGGCAAGTATTCCCTCGGCTTCTCATATCGATATCTGATGAAGGTATACCGCTCCATCTGTCTGGCGTACAGCAGGGGGTCCTCTAAAGGTTATCAACCCCGAGAGAAAGGCAGCAAAATGAGGGTCCGGATAGGGCAGTGGATCCAGTATTTCTTTGACGGTCCCCTGAAGTATGCAGACTTTCCTTCTATGGGTCCGGCTGCTAGCAGGCAGGTGAGGGCTCCCCGTTATAAGTCGGCGCTACCCTCTTCACTGCGCCGTGCAGGCGGCGGCGGTCCCAACCCAGCAGGCGTAGACCCCATCACACACTGCGCAGCTTATTTCACATTTTGGCTGTGCACTTTTGCTCTCCCACAAGGGGACGAGACAGTCATTTGGCCAGAGGCCATATATCCAGCTTGTCAGATGGCATGGGGGATGAAGCTGTCGCTCTGCCCAGTGGCCCTGTGTTTGATATATAAATATTTGGGGGACCTGTACAAGCATCGGACTCCCCGTTCTTTGAGGACAGTGGGTCCTTTTCATTTCTTCAACGCCTGGGTCTGCAGTATATTCCCCGAATTAGCTCCGAGAACCTTGCAGGCGGATACAGTGTTACCCAGGATGGTTGAATTTGCCAGCGTCGAGCCTGGTCCCTTTTATGATCAGCTATTTAAAATAAGGGGCCGACTGATAAAAGTACCAGTGGACGCCCCTGGCAGCATACATTTCTGGAGCTTGGCAGCAGGTTCAGCTCCTTTGATTGATCCTCAGAGAGAGTGCAAGCTGGAGGAGATAGAGACATATATCCACCCTGTCTCAGGGGTCAACACTGCTCGGCCAATCCTGGAACCGGAGCTGGTGAGATGGGCCATGGCAATTCGGCCCAGTGTTTTGGTTTACAGAAAGGGTGGCCTGCTCCTGTTGGAGCCATACTATCCGTTCCGCTTTGGGTGAAACTTCAGCTACGACCAGCATATTCCTACCTCAGCTGCCCAATTTCCCCTAGATAGCCGGGCCAAGCACGGGTCCATCATTGTTGGCGAGGGCCGGTTGTGGTGGGATTTCTATCATCGCCAGGATGATGTAGTCTTCAGGGTGCCCACTGTTTCTAACCGTGTTCCCCGGGTAACACCAGAATATATCAAATGGTGGAATATCCGGACCGGCTTTTATAGGGACGGTAGGGGTGCCTTCTGGGATGTGGCAGAGCGCTCCTTCCTGAAACAGCAACCCGGGCCGGTGTTTGATATTCCTGAGGCCCACTTGAAGAAACTTTACTCATAGCACCCGAGGGAGGCGGAGAATTATCTGACTCAACGTCGGGCATTGAAGGAAAAGAGTTCTGAGCCGCTTGTCCCTGTCTTTGCTGCTATCAATGAAGACACTTTCCTGAAGACCTTGAAGCATTTATGCCGTGTGGGAGGCGCTCGCTTGGAGGAGCAACAGTACCCATTCCCTGTTGAAGAGCCGCTCCCGACAGCAGCTCCTTGGAAGGGTCCAATTGATAAATTTCATCCATATAGGACGTTTGTACGCCGAGAAGATAGAACTCAGACGTACTATAGACAAACGTCCTGGCTGTTCATTCTGCTAAATTTGCATGGATTATCTGCAGAAAGCTCGATAGCTGGCATTCTGAACAAGTCACTGTTTATATCATTTCATTATGTCGACGGCTGGGGCATGGACCATCTTGACTTGTTTCGATGCCTTGCCTTTCGCGGCCATAATGATCTGGCAGCTTTAGTAGAGAAGTGCCAGCTATTTGGTGATGTGTGCTGGCTCATCAAGGAGGCTGCTTCCCGCTCCAAGGAGGTAGCTTACATGTACTGGCCACTTTCTATATTCTATGACGGCCCGACAGGTAAGATTTCTTCTTTTCTGATTGCAGTGTTTTCTGCTTAGCACCTGAATTTTATATCCGCTGATCCCATCATCCTCCTGCCATTCTTAACAGACCGGCCTGATATAAAGCGGCAGGGGCTCTATAGAAAGATTATTGCGCATGCCGAGAAGCCCACTTATTTTGAAGTCCCTGCTGCAGCGCCGACCACTACTCCCCTGCCTCCTGGCAAGAAGAGGAAGGCTTCCGCAGTGAAGACTGCAGTTGGGAAGGCCAGGAAGGCCAAAAAGGCCCACATTCAACAGTCAACTTCGGTGGCAATGGATACTGGGACCCCTCTCCTTGACATTCCATCATTCGATGAGTTTGAGCTGCAAAGGGAGGCTGCTTCGACACTGATTCAGGGTAACATCAAGAGCTTGCACTTGGATTCTTCACTGTCTTCTGCAGGATCTCAAAGAAGTCCTTGAATTTGACCCATTTTTTTTGCACAGCCGAAGAGACAGTCATAGCACCTTCTGTGGTGGAGACCAGATTGCCTTCTCCTACGCCGGCTAGTGAGGCGAGGGGTAAGTGTATCTTCTCATCTGTGTCATACCTGTATTTGTTTTTCTTTGCTATATTTGTCAAAGGTCTCTTTTTGCATCAGCGGTAGGCGAGGAGCAGACTGAGGCTGCGGTGACAGAAGAGTTGCTTCAACCACAGGAAGGTCACAAGGCTCAGTCAAAGCAGCGTGCCGTTCCGGCCAGGCGCATAATTACCCGGTCTACATCTCGGCATGTTTTAGAGGTGGCCCCACAGCGTATAGCTAGTGTGGAAATATCCTCAGGCAGTTCTAAGACCGCCTCTGATGAGGAGGATGCAACCTTCAGTGACAGTGAGGGAGATGCTCCCGAACCAGAGGCCCCACTTGTATTTGCAAAGGGTGTTTCATCTTTTCAGCCGGCTAAGCTGGTGGTGTTATCTCCTGAGGAGGAGTTGCAGGAGGAGTTTGTCGGGCTCGATACCGAGATTGACATAACTCCACCATTTGTCATTCCGACTACGGAGCTTCCTTCTCTTTCACCCCACTCTGAGGATGTGGACCCTGCTTCAAGGGTGGGTTCCTTTTCATGTTTGTTGCTTCATCTGCCCCTTCTTCTTTTATATCCAGCACTGAAGTTGCTTTGTTTTGGTCTCAGGGCATTGCCATTGCTAGCTCCGACACAACTGCGGCTATCACGGACATTTCTTCCATAAACTGGGCTATTGTCCCTTTCCAGCCGTTAACTTGCACGGGAATTCCCGAGATCATTCGCCCTGTGCCGGCGCGGATACAGTCCTCGACAGATTTAGCATCGTTGGACTTAGGATCACCAGGAGAGATTTCCATCCTCGTCAGGGCCTCAGAGTTCAGAGCCAAAGCAGACCCAGCCAGAAGCTCCGCTTTCATACCGGCTGCCATAATGTCAACTGCGCCTGAGTCAGCAGTCCCTGCCACAGTGGCTATAGAAACTGGATTTCTGCCTTTACAGACTAGAGACCCTTCGCCCCCATTATCAGGAAGAGTAGCTGAAGATGAAGCCCTTATTCAGAAGATTCATGAAGAGATAGCTCCGTCATTCATCGGTCCTCCCTCCGCTGATGTTCAAGCCATAGCGCCCGAGACGGAGGGGGAATCTTCAGTTCAGCCAGAGGGCTCGGAGAGGGATCGGCCAGTTCTTCCAGCAGATTTACCGTCTTCATCCTCTCAGCCGGATGTCGCACTGTGGGCAGACATTGATAGCGAAGTGACCTTCGAAGTGATCCCCTCTGTTTCTTTTGGCTTTGCATCGTCCGAGAGCTTTATCTGGCAGAACCTGGATATGCTGCGCCAGCTGGTAGAATCTCAGCCTGGCTTGACATATTTGCAGCTGAAGGAAATTGATGATCGCTTCACTGCTGGTCTGCAGGCTATGGGTTGCCCTCTGGACACATGGGCTCAGCGGGTCTTGCTTTTGCTTAAATTCGTGCATCGGAGGGATTTCCTAGCACGGACCATGGTTGATAAGCTAACGGCGCTGAAATTGCAGAGGTCAGAATGCAAATCCGAGTTGGGGAAGCTGACACTTATGCTTGATGGACGCCGAGCTGAGCTAGAAGGTGCCATTCAGCGGGAAGAAGCTGTGCGGGGCCGGATAGCCCTACTGGAGATGGAACTCTCTGGACTTCGAGCCGAACTGCAGCAACTCTCCTTTATCCGGCCGCAGTCTGAAGAGGAGGTAGCCTCGCTGGAGGGACGGGTGATGTCTCTTCAGGACATGTCCATTGGGCTTCAGGAGGAGGAA
Organism: Amorphophallus konjac; assembly: GCA_022559845.1. NCBI lineage: Eukaryota > Viridiplantae > Streptophyta > Magnoliopsida > Alismatales > Araceae > Amorphophallus > Amorphophallus konjac. Next base: position 175,971,775 of record CM040127.1, on the reverse strand, counting down.
GCGCGCCTTCATGAGCTAGGAGCCGCCCCTTATGTGGGTCTTCTAGCCTTCGAAGATATATTCCGGCGGCCGTGAATTGTTTATTCCTCCTTTTTTGTTCTCTTCTGTAATGTAATGTCCCCTCGGGGCCCTTCATGTATTCCCTTTTTATTGGAAAGGAATCCCTTGGCTTCAAGCGTCTCCATCTTACTTTGCATATGGTTTTATCACTTTGGGAAGTGGGGTAACGGTTTTGACAATCCCTCATGCGAACAGCTCGTACTTGGCAGGAGAGCGTCCACCCCTTCAGAGAAAGGATGGGGGACTCGCTCCACCGCGTGATGGCATCCGAAGAGGTGCTCAAACCGGATTTTGTGAGTGGCAGCAAAAATCCTTCCGGCCATGTGCGCCGTAAAGGAGACAATTTGCAGGAGTGTGAAAGGAGAGGTTCCATCAGAACAGACGTGAGGTCTAGACTGGGTAGGGGTTATAGTAGGTGGGGCAATTAAAGGATATGTGGTTTTCATCAAGACAGACGTAGGGTCTGAACTGGATAGGGTTTCATCCTGGATCGGGCGAAATGCCAGTCGATCAATAGTTGGTTTCATCATCGATATTGGGTTTGTATCGACGCAAAGGGTTTTATAAGTTTCATCGGAATAAACGAAAGGTCTAAACTGGGTAGGGTTTCATCATTGATCGGGCGAGGTGCCGGTCGATCAACAATTGATTTCATCATCGATATTGGGTTTATATCGATGCAAGGAGATTTCATAATTTTCATCAGAATAGACGAAAGGTCTAAACTGCATGGTTTCATCATTGATCGGGCAGGGTGCCCGTCGATCAACAGTTGGTTTCATCATTGATATTAGGTTTATACCAATGCAAAGATTTTATAAGTTTCATCAGAATAGACGAAAGGTCTAGACTGGATAGGGTTTCATCATTGATCGGGCGAGGTGCTAATCGACCAACGGTGGGAAGTGTGTGAAGGTGTAGGTATCATCAGGACAGACGTAAGGTCTATTCCAATAGGTTTTATCGCAGGTGGGACTTTGCCAAGAAATGCGTAGGTTTTATCAGGACAGACGTAAGGTCTGAACTGGATAGGCTTTAGTAAAATGGTGATGGGTTTCATCGTCGGTGGGACGTTTGAAAGAGGGTGCGTAGATTTCATCAGGACAGACGTAAGGTCTATCCTGGAAAGGTTTTATCATCGGTGGGGCGTGGAACCAGTTGACCGACGGAAGGCTTCATCAATAGAAGGGAGGTAAAGGTAGCGTGCCGGTTGGCATGGAACTTTTAAATTACCACATTACTGACCCAAGTGCCCTTTCGGGTTTTCACCGGAGCCAGCCCCCTCTTGCTTTTGCCCACGTGCCCTTTCGAGTTTTCACGTGGCGGGGTACCCGATTTTGCCTGCGGTGCCCTTTCGGGTTTTCACCACAGCTGGGTTTTTGGCCATTTTTGCCCTTATCCGGGATGTCCGAACAAGTCTGGCGAGGTATCTTTATTTTTAACCCCATTTTTTTTATATATATACATATGTTTCCTGAATTGGGACTTCAGCACGGATTAGGCGATGTGCTGCTTCATTAGTGCATGCTCTTATCATCGGTATTGGGTATATACCGACGCAAGGATTTTATAGGTTTCATCAGGGTAGACGTAAGGTCTACACTGGGCTGGTTTTATCATTGATCGGGCAGGGTGCCGATCGACCAATGGTAGGTTTCATCACGGCGGGACGTAACGGGATATGCAAATTTGATAGGACGGGTTTCTTTGTTGATCGGGCAGGGTGCCCATTGATCAAAGGTGGGTTTCATCATCGGTATTGAGTTTATACCAATGCAAGGATCTTATGAATCTTCATCAGAATAGACGTAAGGTCTACCCTGGGCTGGTTTTACTGCTGATCGGGCAGGGTGCCAATCGACCAACAGCAGGTTTCATCATCGGTACTGGGTTTGTACCAATGCAAAGGTTTAATAGGTTTCATCGGGATAGACGTAAGGTCTAAGACGGATAGGTTTCATCATTGACCGGGCAGTGCGCCAATCGATCAACAGCTGGTTCATCATCGGTATTGGGTTTATACCAATGCAAGGATTTCATGGGTTTCATCAGGATAGACGTAGGGTCTAAACTGGATATGTTTCATCGCTGATCGGGCAGTGTGCCAATCAATCAACAGCAGGTTTCATCATCGGTATTGGGTTTATACCAATGCAAAGGTTTCAGGGGTTTCATCGGGATAGACGTAAGGTCTAAGCCGGATATGTTTCATCATTGACCGGACAGTGCGCCTAATCGGTCAATAGCTGGTCTCATCATCGGTATTGGGTTTATACCAATGCAAAGATTTCATAGGTTTCATCGGGATAGACGTAAGGTCTAAGTCGGATAGGTTTCATTGTTGATCGGGTGAGTGTGCCCATTGATCAGCAGCAGGTTTCATCATCGTGAGACCTGGGACAAGGTATGAGGGCTTTTATCAGGACAGACGTAGGGTCCGTACTGGGTGGATTTGATCGTTGATCGGACAAGGTGCCGGCCGATCGACGAGAAGTTTATGACGGGAGGTGAGGTTTCTTTAGGATCACCATATTACTGGCCCAAGCGCCCTTTCGGGTTTTCACCGGAGCCAGCCCCCTCTTGCTTTTGCCCACGTGCCCTTCCGGGTTTTCACGTGGCGGGGTACCCGATTTTGCCTGCAGTGCCCTTTCAGGTTTTCACCACAGCTGGGTTTTAGCCATTTTTGCCCTTGCTCGGAAAACCTGAACAAGACCGGCAGGGTATCTCTATTTTTAACCCCATTTTTATTTATTTTCATTCTTTTATTCTCTCTTCCCCTCTTTTTGGGAGGGTAACAAGTCGGACTGTCATTAGATCATGATAAGGAATGACTCGGCTAGGGCGGAGTGCCGCTAGACCAAGGAAGAAGGGTAGCTTGGTTAGGGCGGAGTGCCGCTAGGCCAAGGAAGAAGGGTAGCTTGGTTAGGGCGGAGTGCCGCTAGACCAAGGAAAAGGGTAGCTCGGTTAGGGCAGAGTGTCGCTAGACCAAGGAAGAAGGGTAGCTTGGTTAGGGCGGAGTGCCGCTAGACCAAGGAAAAGGGTAGCTTGGTTAGGGCGGAATGTCGCTAGACCAAGGAAAAGGGTAGCTTGGTTAGGGCGGAATGCCACTAGACCAAGGGAGAAGGGTAGCTCGGTTAGGATAGAATGTCGCTAGACCAAGGAAAAGGGTAGCTTGGTTAGGGCGGAGTGCCACTAGACCAAGGGAGATGGGTAGCTCGGTTAGGACAGAATGTCGCTAGACCAAGGAAAAAAGGGTAGCTCGGTTGGGGCGGAGTGCCACTAGACCGAGGGAGATGGGTAGCTCGGTTAGGACAGAATGTCGCTAGACCAAGGAAAAAAGGGTAGCTCGGTTGGGGCGGAGTGCCACTAGACCGAGGGAGAAGGGTAGCTTGGTTAGGGCGGAGTGCCACTAGACCAAGGGAGAAGGGTAGCTCGGTTAGGACAGAATGTCGCTAGACCAAGGAAAAGGGTAGCTTTTAGCCCGATGATTACTCGGGGAATATTGGTTGGGCAGCATGATACAGCTTTAGGTGTCTACCGTTGAGTGGTGAAAATTGGATTTCCCCTCGATGGTCAACAACCATGTAGGCCCCTCCTTCGTAGACCCTATATATCACATAAGGACCTTCCCAATTAGGATTCAGCTTTCCTTTTGGGTTGGACGCCATGACTTCTCTTTTCTTGACCATGACAAGGTCACCTTTCTTAAATTCTCGTCCTTTTACGAGTTTGTTGAACGCAGTGGCCATGCGGGCCTGATACATCTGGATATTCTTCTGAGCTTGGAGGCGCTTTCCTTCCAATTCAGCCAATTCTTGTAATCTTCTTTCTGCATTGGTTTGTTCGCCATGGGCCAGGTCATATTGGACTGCCACTCTGAGTGACGGGACTTCCAGCTCTAGTGGAACTACTGCTTCTGAGCCGTATACCAGTGAGTATGGCGAGCACCCTGTAGGTGTCTTGAAGACAGTGCGGTATGCCCACAGAGCTTCATACATCTTTTCTTCCCAGTCCTTCTTACTAGAACTGACGACTTTAGCCAACAAGGTGCATAAAGTTTTGTTGAAGGCTTCTGCCAATCCATTTGCCTGTGGATTGTAGGGAGTGGAAGTCCTCCATTCGATCTTATACTTCTCGGCAAGCCGATAGATCTTTTGATTTCTGAAATGACTTCCATTATCAGATATTATCCGGCTGGGGATCCCAAACCGGAAGATAATGTTCTGCTTGATGAATCTGGCAACCAGCTCACCAGTCACTTCTCGTAATGCTATAGCTTCCGCCCATCGGGAGAAGTAATCTGTTATTGCCAGTATGTATTTATGTCCGGCCGATGAGGTCGGTAGTGGGCCGACTACATCAGTTCCCCATTGTGCAAACGGCCAGCTAGGGACTGTAGGGTGCAGAACGGCAGGTGGCCTTCTAGGCACAACAGCATGCTCCTGACATTTCTGACATGACTTTGCAAACTTGCAGCAATCTTCAAACATAGTGGGCCAATAATAACCCAGCTTCTCGATTTCTATCTTCATTTTAGGGCCAGCTTGATGGGCACCTGCCATCCCAGCATGTATTTCTTTCATTGCTTGCCAAGCTTCCTCAGTAGACAGACAGCGGAGCAAAATCTTCTTGCGTGCGTCTGCCATTATTCGGAACAGAGTTCCATTTCTGAATTCATAAGAATCTTTGATCCTTAAAAGTTTCATCTTTTCTTCTCTTTTCTGCGGCAGCTGTTGGTGTGAAAACCATTGCAGCAGGTGTTGTCTCCAATCAGATGCCTGTTCTGTACTGATCATGGCGACTTCATTTTCTTCGGGGCAGCTTTCTAACATGCTGGGGACTTGCCACCGGTTTATAACAACAATGTTCAGTGTCTCATCTGGTGGGACTGCTATTGAGCTGGCTAGCTTTGCCAACGCATCAGCCTGGGCATTATGTGCACGGCCTACATGCTTGAGCTCAATATGATAGAATTTCGCCATGAGGCACACAGCTTTTTGGTGGTAGGGGTTCAACTCCGGCTTTCGCACTTCGAACTCCCCTTGGATTTGCTTTATTATCAACATTGAATCCCCGAATACCTGAAGCATCTGGATGCCCATGTTGAGGCTGATGTGCAACCCGATTATCAGAGCTTCATACTCGGCTTCATTATTAGTGCAGGGCTTGTTTATAGAACAGGAAGTATGCACAACCTCCCCCTCTGGCGATCTTAGCACAATACCGGCTCCGGCCCGTATTCTGGTCTTTCCATCGGAGTCCGTCTCAGTTCTAGATGCTCCATCGAAGAATAGCTGTCACATAGTTGACTGAGCCTGGCAGGCTTCTAATGTTTCATCATCGGGTAACTCAGTCCCCAACATATCATTCTCTGGTACAGGGTGCTCTGTGAAGAAATCGGCCACGGCCTGTCCTTTTATTGCCCTCTGGGGTATATATGTGATATCGAATTCCATCAGAATTACTGCCCATTTGCCCAACCGGCCTTTCAGTACTGGCTGAGTCAATATGTATTTGAGCGGATCTGCTACAGATATCAATCTGATTTCGTGTGACAGCATATAGTGCCGGAGCTTTTTAACGGCAAAGACTAGTGCCAAGCATGTCTTTTCTATATAGGTGTAACTTTCTTCGGTTCTAATCAGCCTCCGACTCAGGTAGTATAGAGCCTGCTCTTTGCCTTCTTCATTTATTTGTGCTAGCATTGCCCCCAGGGAACAGTGTGTGGCTGTAATGTATAGTATCAGGGGCTTGCCCTTAATAGGTGCCCCCAGCACTGGAGGGGTCTTGAGATATTCTTTCAGCTTCTCAAAGGCTTCCTGACAGCCATCGTCCCAGAGGAACGGTACATCTTTCATCATGAGCTTGTGAAAAGGGTGGCATCTCCCCGACAGATTTGATATGAATCGTCGGATGTAGGCCAAACGCCCTTGTAGAGATCTCAGCTCGTGGAGATTCCTTGGTGGAGGGAGCTCCTGGATAGCTTTAATCTTGGATGGGTCGATCTCAATGCCCCTATGACGGACAATGAACCCAAGGAATTTTCCACTGGACACGCCGAAGGCACATTTCATAGGATTCATCTTGAGTTCATATCTGCGCAGCCTCTGGAACACTATCCTCAGATCTTGCAGATGATCTTCTCTTCTGCTGGTTTTCACCACCAGATCATCGATGTAGCACTCCACTTTCTTGAAGAGTAAATCATCAAAGATCTTTGTCATAGCTCTTTGATAAGTAGCGCCGGCATTCTTGAGACCGAACGGCATCCTTTTGTAGTAAAATATCCCCTTCGGGGTGCGGAATACAGTATGCACTCTGTCTTCTTCAGCAATCCAGATCTGGTTGTATCCGGATGACCCATCCATGAATGACAGGGCTTCATGCCCAGTGGTTGCATCGATCATTACTTTAGTGATTGGTACTGGAAAATCATCTTTCGGGCAAGCCTTATTCAGGTCCCTGAAATCTTCACATATTCTGATCTGCCCATTTTTCTTCTTCACGGGCACTATATTGGCCAGCCACGTAGTATACTGGTTCTCTTCAACAAAGCCCACATCGATCAGCTTGTCGACCTCTTTGTTGATCTGATTTATCAGTTCGGGGCGCATTCTCCTGGAAGGTTGCTTCACAGGGCTTGCCTCTGGGTTTATCACCAATCGGTGCTGTGCCACATCGGAACTCAGTCCTGGCATTTCATCATATGTCCATGCGAAGCAGTCTTGGAATTCTTTCAGAAACTGAATATACTGTTCTTTGACAGCTGGCTCCAGCAGTGCACTGAGGAATGTAGGCCTTGGCTCATCTGCTGACCCCAGATTCACTTCTATCAGCTCATCGACGGTGGCTTGGCCTCCGTCTTCAACTTCGGATGGGGCTTCTTGCAGATCAATAAAGCCTCCCAGGATATAATCTTCTTCGCTCTCATGATTTTCTATTTCATCAGATTGGTCATCAGTAGATGCTGGTGCATCGTGTAAGGCCAATACGGCCGTATTCTGTTCGGTCTGCCCCGAGGACGTGACTGGCTCAGCGGAAAACTTCGAAGTGGAATCTTCCGTGCTTAGAGGCTCTTCTGATGTGGGCTCCCCTGAGAGGTCATCATTATGTAGAGCTCGGAATTCTTCTAGAATGCGCCCAAACTCCAGGCACTCTTGCAGCTCTCTGGCTACTTGATCTTCATCCGGGGTTCCCGTGTCAAATTTCGCTTCATCCTGGAACAGATCCTCCTTGCAAGATAGATCTTCCCAGTACCAATCTCTCTTTGTCTCGTCAGGTATCCCCACCCCTGGCAGACTGTCTGGGATCTCATTGTCCACTACGGACTGATAAATGATTTCTTCATCTTCTGAAGGGTATTGGTCATAGTCCATCCCAGGGGAATCTTCATGCTGGTAGAAGGCAGAGATGACATCTACCTCAGCTTCATAGTATTCTTGCAGGGTATAGCCCAGTCCCGGGTGCTGTGTGATCTTCCTCAGTTCTTTATTATCTCGAGGTGGATCCCATAGCTCCTTGAATGCTTTCTTCTGGGCTGCAGATTGTATTGAAGGCATTTGCATCTTGGAGAACATTTGCGAAACCCGTTGGGTAGTGTACTCTAGGCCTGTAATTGGCACCATTCAGTTTGCGGCTTCTTCAGGGACCATGCAATCTTGATCGTCTTCTTCGACTGCCCCCCCGGTGTAGAATATGATAGGAGGTTCGCAGAAGCGAGGGATTATCATAGTCTTCAGTGGTAGCACCGTCTGGTATTCTATGCTGGCTATGGGCTTGACTAGACCCTGAGGAACTTCCACCTGTGTGTACTTTTCTTTCATCTTTTCTTCAGTATCATCTGGGTGTATGCCAGGAGGAGTGATCCGGGCAAAATCACCAGCATAAGAGATGTGAGATACCCCATGCTTTTTGATGTAGCCCTTTGGCGGCGGTGGAGACCACTTTCTTGTCTTTGTCGCCGGCTTTTCCTGGCTGACCACAGCTTCTTTTTCTTTATCCCTTTGTGACACCTCGGTGTAGTAGGATGCATCGAGCATATGGCACTCGAACACTTCGAAGGGATGTAGGTCTGCAAACACCCTTTCTTCTTTTCCTTCATGGCAGTATTTTATGCATTGGTGTAGCGTGGATGGCACTATCTGATATTCGTGCAGCCACGGTCTTCCCAGCAGGGCCTTATACGTGGTGTTGGAGTCGATTACATAGAATCGTACCACGGTAGTGAGGTCGCCCAGTGTGAGGTTGAAATCAGCTACCCGAGAGGTGTTTCACATTTTTGGTTGAATCCTGCAATCTTCATATCTCTGACCTTGGTGAGCTGCAGATCAAAGTAATATTTCTGATAGATACGGTATGGGAGAATATTCACAGCAGCCCCTGGATCTATCAGTATTCTGCTTATCGGCTGACAGTTCAGGGAACCCCTCATATACAGCGGTCTATTATGGCCGGAATTTGGGATTAGCATATCATCCTCCGTGAACGTGACTGATGGCCCAGCATTCACTTCTGCCAGGAGTGCTTCACATTGTGCCGGGGACTGCAGGGCATCCACGATTGCTTTGCGAGCTTCTTCGCTCAGAGAGAGAATTTCCCAGATGGAGAATCTGGTAGGGAGCTTCTTTAGCATTTTCATGACTCGACTGCCCACCCGGACATTAGATAATCTCATCTCTTCTGCCCATCGGGGTCTTGGAGGTTCATGTGGTGCCTGTGGCCTTTGCTGCCCATTTTCAATTTTATCTTCTTCATCGGTCTCCCGAAGGCTTCTTCTGTAGCGACTGCCCCTGGTTTTGCTAGGGGGTTACCTTCTTCATCTTCTTCATGCTGTTTCTGCTTTCCAGCCGCTGTCTGCTGGCATTTATTGCTTTTATCTGGAGCAGTATGAGCCGGTTGCTCATTTTCTAAGCTGGACAGGAACTCCAAGAATGAAGGGGCTTCATCTGCCTTCTTTTTGTCCTGGTACAGACTGGCAGGGGGAGGAACCTGGACACCTCGTATCTCTGGTTCCGGGATTTGATAGGGTTGCTCCCCTCTGAACATGATATTATGGTTGGCTGGTGGTGGGCGCCCCCATCTTCTCCCAGAACGTGTTGCATGGGCCGAGGTAGAGGCTTCGGCATGGTTAGCTTCTAGCGGAGCGTTGGATGCTTCCGGCTCATCATCCTCCCCGGGCAAGGAGAAGAGTACTGACAGAGTGTTACATTGTACTATCGTGACCTTCTTTCCTTTCTTGGATTTGGGCCGTTTCTTCTTCTTTTGGGAATTTGACCTTGCTGGCTCCTGCCCCCAGAAGGGTTCATTCTCAGCTTTTTCTTGTTCTGCCTCTGGCTGTTCTTTGATTTTCAATTCTTCGAACTGTTCCCAGAGTATACAGTCTTTCATCAGCAGATGCTTGGGCTTCTTCTGTTCGTACTCATCAAGCTCATTAATATACTGCTGCAGACGCCTGGCTGCAGGGCTTACCTCTTTATGCGTAGGGAGGGGAGTTTGTCTCCTCCGGTTGTGAGTAGGGATCCGGATGACTGGTCCGGTCTCAACTGTATGCCATATTGGCTTTATTGGAGGCGGCTCGGGCCTTGGGGTAACACCCCGGATAACTGCTCCGCTGGTACTGGCTGCAGGAGTTTTCTTTCTGCTTTTTATGGGTATCATCTGCCATCCCTCCTGATCCTTCTGTGGGGTGAGGAAGCAAGCTTCATAGGTATGCTTGGTGCACTCTTCAACGGCTTCCTTGGGCAACTGTTGGTAGACTGAGATCATATTGGCAGCCACTCTCCAGGGTGGAGGCTCATGTGGATGGGGCGGCTTTACCTGGTAATCTCCCAGCTGCAGCTCACCTTTCTTGACCATTCCTTCCATGATACCTTTGAAGACATAACAATCTTCAATTGCGTGCCCCAGTGCACGGTGAAATGGACAGAACAACGGATCATCTTTCTTTGCTGCATCTGCTGGTCTTTTGGGTTCAGGCAACGTTACCTTATTGAACTTGTATGCCCAGTTGAACAGTGCGGCCGTCTTATCTTTTGGGAAGGAATATGCTTTTCTCATCTTGTCTCTCAGAGAGACTTTATCTTTTCTTTCTGCTGTATCTGTCAGCGGGGGAGCTTCATCTGCCCCTTTCTTCCCCTTCTGTTGCTCGAAGGTCCTGAAATCGACGGTGTTGGCCTCAGAGTGTGATGGCCGTCGTTCATTGGATTTTCCCTTCGGCATAGTGAGAACATTGGCGGTAGGATGCTTGGACAAGAACGTCTCGACTTCTGCCACTATATTATTCAGCCGGTCAAATGTTCTGACATCTGCACCGATCATCTTTTCTAGCACCTCCCTCCTGAGGCTCTGCTTGCATATCTGCACCGCATCTTCTTGATGAGGAGGCCTTCAGCATCTCATGGCTAAGTTCCTCCATCTTTTGATGTAGTCCAGTGCGGTCTCATCTTGTTTCTGCCTAGTTGCATACAGCTCTGCTATCGTGATTTCTCTTTCCGTGACATGAAATCTGTCGCGGAATTTTCTCTGCATATCAGGCCAATCAACCACTGACCCAGCTGGCAGGCTTGAGTACCATTCAAAGGCCAACCCAGTGAGGGATGAGCCAAAGAACTTGAGCAGATAAGCTTCATCGACTGCTAGGTCGCCCATGATTGTAGTGTAGTAGGCTATATGCTCCCTAGGGGAGCCTTGGCCATTAAATTTCTCAAACTTCGGTGGCTTACTGACGCCTGGGGGTAGTTTCTTGGCAGCATACTGGGGAGGATACGGTACTTTGTACACATCATAAGTACCCGCATCACCACCAGTCTTTTCTGACAGCTTCATTTCCACAATTCTTTCAATCATCTGCTTGTGGGCTACAGCTGGATCTATCTCTTCTGGGAAGAAGTGAGCTTGTTGCTGGCTGTGAGGAGTTGTCATCATAGTGGCGTGCAAGATGGGCGCGGTAGGCTGCGTCTGAGACACAGAGAGCTGGGCTGCTGTTTGCTGTGGAACAGGTTGGCTCGGTGTCTTGCCCCTATCAGCTAAGAGAGGGTTAGCTGGGATAGCCGTCTCTGCTGAGCTGGATGTTTGCCCCACAGGTTCAGCTTGCTTTGAGACTGATGTAGATTCATGTCTCTCATCGAGCTGTCTTCGGAGAGCACTGATCTCCTGCTGATATCTCCTGAATATCATCTGGATCATGGGATCCAAGGTTGATGGGATTTGCATATCTTCAGAAGTCCCTTCAGCATCATCAACAAAGGGATTGTCTTCATCCTGTGCCGTCACCACATTGACTGTCATAGTGGTGATCTTGCGGGCTTCATCATATTTCTTCATTTTATCTTTTGCGGCCTGGCTTCTTCTGGTGACAGGACCAGGTCTAGTAGCCAACCTGAGCAGTTCATTTAGCTGAGTTGGTAGTATATCTTGCCCCCTGGCGAGTCCAGCCATGTTGCAGGTGAAGATTTACATTTTTTCCTTCCGCCTGTAGACCTTTCTTTTCACCTGGTCAGGATATCTGAGCCGGTCAAAGACCGATATTCTCTCTTTGGCTTCTTCCCGGTACAGGTCTTCTTTGTCATATCCGGCCTTGAGACCTTCTTCATAGTGATTCGAATCAGAGGAAGAGGCTCCAATCATCATTTCTTGCAGTGTTTCTTCTTTTTCTTCACCTCTGGTACCCAAGGCCCGGGATAGTCTTTGTTGACCGAGGGCAGAGCTCCCCAGGTAGTGGAAGTAGTCTTGGACTATCTGCTTCATCTCTTCAAAGTTGTGCCTCTGTGGCTCAGGTTGGAGTATCAATCTGTCCTGGCTCTTTTGCTGATAAGCCAGTCTTGCCACCTGAGCATTCAAATGCTCGGCTTTGGAGTATCTGCAGATATCAGCCTGCCTGGCACAGGCTCTTGGTCTTCTTGCAGTAACCACAGTGGCTGGTTCACTCATATCGCCAACTTGGTAGCAGTTGGCAGCAGCATTGTAGATCTTCTCTTCCCTTCTCTTGCCCTTGGCCATGGGATAGGTAGTAGTGAAGTTTTCCCTTGTCTGGTATCTTCTACCCCTCACCATGGGGCGAACAGCAGTCATATCTCTTTCCTGACCCTCAATCTCATCTCTCCTCCCCCGGGTCCTGGGGTGGACAGTAGCAGCATTTCTTTCATCTTTCTTCACTTCCCTTCTGCCCCCTGCTCTGAGGCGGGCAATAGTGACATTAGTAAGGTTCTCCCTGTCCTGAGCTGGGGCCCAGCTTTGGATCTTCTTCGGCCGCCAGACCTGTTTGTATTTTGCCGGCTTGGGCGCCAGCGGCTTCTTTTCATTAGCCTCCCAATTGGCCTGCCTGGTGGTCAGAGTTTGGAATCTGTTGGCAGTGGGCACCATCGGGACGATCACGTCTGGCTTGACCGCCCTTGGGCAACCGTTCATGTTTGCCCGGACACCACCGATCATCATTGTCTTTCCGGAGTTGGAAAGACGGCAGTCAACAGCAACATACCGGCTCCTCCAGTTGGTTCTTCTCCCCTTCTGAGCAGCAGCGGGGACCACGTCCCTTTTTTGGACGTGATGGACAAAGCAGGCGACGGCCGTGGGGACCGTGTTCTCTGGTATGATATTCTTCTGGTCAGTGATCTTCACCGGGGCACTTACAACAGTGCCTTGCTCATTGTCATCGACCTGCAGAAGGTCAGTGAAGATGACGCCCAAGCAGTTGGGCAGCCCAACGGCAGGCGGCATTGATCTAAACGCGAGGGGTACCGCCAGGTAGCCTTCTCGCACATGCATGTCAATCGGCTGCTGGTCGAAGCAAACGGACATGATTCCGGCTATCATTGTAGATTCCTGAAAATAAGGAAAGTACACAGAATCAGAAGTTTCAGGGGGGGCCCACCGGGCCTCCTACTTTAGCGTAAAGATGAAGGGAGACTTAGTCCCACCGGGCGTGCCAGACTTGTTTGACACATTTTTTATTTTATTCTAGTTTATTTTATTTATTTATTGATTTATTTATTTATTGGCGTGCCAGTCACCGGGGTGACAATTTCTTTGTGCGCTCGATCTGACTTGATCAGTCGATTATGAAGTCCGAGTCGGGACCAGAAGTCCGTCATACCATAAACGCTATGACGTTAATTACGTCCTCCCTAAGGAGGACAACCCTTAATTAAACGCTAGAGATAGGAGGCGGACAGCGGTTAAGCCGCATGCTTAAAAGAGACGGAATTCAATCGTTTGCAAAACGTTAAATGGATTAGATGAAGCAGGGGTTCGTTATTTTCGGGATAAAACCGGCGGCATATTCCCACCAACTCGGACCATGTCGAGTGGGGAATAGGAAACCACCCATGCTGTGGCAGGGTGGGATCCGTAAAAGATCGGGCATAACTGACCCAGAGTCTGAGTAAGCACTATCATAGCATGACGCGCCCCGTGCGTACGCGATGTTGCATCTATATTCCCCCTTCAAGGGACCGTCGGAGAGCATGTAGGGACATAGCTCCGTGGGCCAACGGGGTTGAGAGATAGGACATCATAGCTACCTGGCAAGGTATGTGTAAATTTCGGCAGCATGTCCCCTCAACTTGGATTATGCCAAGAGAGGATAGGTCATCATCCACGGAGTGCCGGGATGGCAACCGAACGAGGATGGGCGTCGGGCCCCGGGACATCGCTTACCTTTATTCCATCGTTTAATATCCCCTTGAAATCCCTCGGGACTCATGTAATGACATGACCCTTCGGGTTCATAAGGGTGAAATCTGGATCGGGAATGAAGACTGTAGGGGAGACCTTCCCCATTACTATGTCCTCTTAAGGCATTCATGACGATCTCTGAACATCCCCGGGGCGTATGTATATGGAGACCAAAGATTGAAGGATATCAGTGTAGAAGAGGGCCTCTGACTGGGTTTCATCGGCCGAAGAAGGAAGGGCTCTCGGCGTGGCTTTATTGGCCAAGAGGGGGGGGCTTCTCGGCACGGTTTAGTAGGCCAAATAAGGATCTCGGCGCGGCCAGATAAAAAGGGGGGAAGGCCCTCGGTGTGGAGCTTCCCGGCGCGCCCAGGAGCGCGCCGGGAAGGTGGCGCCGGGAAGGGCCAGCAGGTTCGAATGGCAGGGGAAAAAAGGCTAGCAAGGGCAAGGGGTTCTCGGCAGAAGGGTTCTCGGTGCGTTCCTGGTCGCGCCGGGAACCTGGCGCCGGGAGCTGGACTAGGAGGTTCTTATGACGAAGGCTCTAGACGAAGCTTGTCGTGTAGCTGAGGGGAAAGACCTCTCGGCAGAGGGGTTCTCGGCGGGCAATTTTGTGCGCCGAGAAGGCTGATTTGCTACAGGGTTTCATCATTTTCCAGAACTCGAACGATGCTCTGTTTCAAGGATTTTGAGTTTCTGAATGCGATTGAAGCTGAATTTGGAATACGAAAAAGGGGATTTCATGGATGCTTCTGTTAGAAGGATGCCAAGGAAATCTGGAGGGTGGAATTGATGGGGAAATGAGATCGTCGTATAGCCTTCTGAAGGATGCATTTCTTCCTGCTGCCGGCCGTCTGGGGGAAGATCAAACATGGGGTTTCAATGAACTTTGAGAATTTTGGCAGCATTTCCCCTGCGGTCAGCATTTTCCAGGAGATGATAGACAATCACCCACGGAATGCCGGGGTAAAAGCCAAACGGAGGGGTACTGGATCCCTGGCCATATACGTGCCTGCAGCACCATTTGGATGTTCCTTTAGAGTTCAACGAAGCTTATGCAGTGGCATAGCTCCATCGCCTCGTAGGGTTATGCAAAAGATTTTCTCTAATCATCTGATGTTCAACCGGTCAAGAGATTGCTGTTTCTGACCCTGAACTAGCTATGAACTCGATAGAAATCCACGATGTTCCGGGGGGTCTATCGTACCATGAAGAAAGGAGAGGGACGGAACCCAATAACCCATTGAACGAGGGTTGGGGTTCCGCCTTCATTCTTCACAGGAGAACCGACTCCGAGATATGAAGCACCGGCTGAAAAACAAAAGCATCTAAGCAATGGACGAGCGGATGCACAAGAAATAACGGAGGAGGATAACAGCAATTTCAATCCATCAGTACCCAAATAGGCCACTGTAATATTCTATTTCGATGCATTTTTCCAGACTTACATTGCTCATAGGGAGGGAATGAGGAACATGGAGATACAAATCGAGGCCGGGATTGTCCGGTTACACTCTATCAATCGAGATGAAACTCTAAAGATTACATGAAGAAAAAGAGAAAAGAAAGCATGGGGGAGGGCGGAGCATTGACTCCTCTCCCTCCCCAGTGCCCACCTGGAACCTTCCTTCTCCTTCTCTTCTATTTCTTCTCTTCTCTTTTGGTTGAGGGGGGGCTCTCGCTCTCTGAGCAGGACTCCCTCTCTATCTTTCTATTGCTCTATCTTTTCCCTCTTTTTTTTCTCTTCCGATCGATCCCCTTTTCAACCGATCCCCTTTTCTGTTCAAAGGGAGGGGGCTTTTATAACCCTTTTCTCCCTCTCGGCAGGCCTCATCTCGGCGGCCTCGGCTTGAGCTTCCCGGCGCACCTTGGACATTCAGCCTTTCGGCGCCACCTCCTCACAGGCCCATTTGGGTCTTTCAGCTGCTTTCACAGGCCCACTTGGGTCTTTTCAAATGCTTCATCACCCGAAAGGGCCCTCTATTGGTGACATATCTTGTATTGAGATCATCATTACAGTTTTCATCGGTCCGTAGACCGGGATTTCATCAGTCCGTAGACAAGGGTTTCATCAGTCCGTAGACAATGGTTTCATCAGTCCGTGCACGGGTGTTTCATCAGTCCGTGGACAAGGGTTTCATCAGAATGGCCATCTGAACGGTGACAAGATCGGGTATTATCTCATCGATATCGTCACTTGAATGGTGACGAGCTCGGGCATCAGCTTTAGTACGACAAGACTTTCGTCGGGTGTATAACCTGTGGAGACCATTCTTCTTCTGTCCTGACTTTGCAAAGCCTTTGCCATCTTCATCTGCCGGTACCGGCTTCATCTTCATCTCATATTACATCTGTCAGTAAGCCGACATCTGACTTACCCTGACATATCATCCGTGGATTCTTGGGCGAAACGGTAGTACAGCTCTCATCAAAGGGCTGGAAGGTCTCATCAGTCGAGTGACGGCTGCTTTATCAGTGCCGCCGTCTGAGTGACATTGATATCGGGCATCAGCTTTGCCGACAAGGGCTTTAGCTGAGCAGACAGCTGATGAGCTTTATCATTGGTCTTTCACTATTGGTCCGACCCTCTTTTCAATTATGTTTTCACCCTTGTTCATTTTCCAGGTGTCAACAGGTCTGTGGACCAAACCACCTAAAATTCTATTGACTTTGTGGTTTGATCTTTTGCTTCCGCTAGATGAATGCATAGGGATGATATGGTTTGATTGCACACTGTGTGTTTGATTGTGGTATTGAGCAAAATTTTTAAGGGTGGGATTCATTCACCCCCCTCTGAATCCATCGCACCGATCCCATCATTAGTGTCTCATTTGTGTTTGTTTGTGTTGTTTGTTTTGTGTCAAGGTATTCCATTGCATGTAGAGTTACTTTCGGTCCTTAGAATCATCTTTGAGGAGCAATTCCTTCTTCACCTCTTATTCCAATCCTCTCTTTGAATCCTCCATATCTTCTTATGATCTTCCCCGTTCTCATGAGGAATCCCTTCCTCAAGGTCTCTTGGAGGACCCACCTAGGGTCACCCAGTTTCAATCAGGAGAAGGGATCATCCCCCCTCCATCTGCTATTTCCAGGGAGGGCGCCCAGCCCTCCCTTGCTTCCAACAATCCTACAGGCCAGATCTTACAGATGATGGCCCAATTGGATCCGGTCCAACTTCAGACCCTCTATCAGACCTTGCAGGGGTCCAATGCCCCATCTCCCATGATTGCACAAGGTCTGTCCAATATCTCTATCTTTGGATCTAGGGTCTCACCCATTCCAATTGATCTTACCCCGGTCTAGCCCAGGACCCTCCAATTCTCCAATCTAGAAGCGGGCCAATCCTATGGCTCGGCCCATCAAATTCTTGATAAAGGGAAGACCATGCCTCCCTCATTTACCCAGGCCGAATCTTATAGGCCCATCCCTTCAGTGCCTCAAGTTCTTATCGGCCCATCTGACTTTTCTCGCCCTCAGTAAGGGGCGGCCCAAGTCCATGCCAATTTGGGTCATCCTTCGGCCCAATATCCTTCATATGGACTGCCTCCCCCTCCTTTAGTCTATCCCTCGGCTCCCCGCTTTGAGCCCACTCCTCTTGCTTTGCCTGCACCATCTCGGGAAGAAGAGCTCCTTGATAAATGGGCCGCTATGCAACAACAACTTGACTTTCTTCAAAAATGGGTTGGCCATCAATCTTTGGCGGATGTTCAGGTTCCTAGCTTCCACAACATCCGGTTCCCTCCCTAGTCCAAGCTCCCCACATACCGCAAGTACGATGGGAATAGCAATCCCTTCATTCATGTGAGAGACTTTATGTATGAATCAGCGCAGTTCCAATATGATGATTGCCTTATGGCATATTTATTCTGCCGGTCATTAGATGGAGTGGCCTTGGAGTGGTTCTATGCTTTACCACTCGAGGATGCCGAGAGTTTCAAAGTGGTGAAAGAAAAATTCATTCAGCGGTTTCAAGACCGGGTCGGCCCGGAGTATTCTTTTACTGATCTAGTGGCCGAGAAAATGAAAGCGGATGAAGATTTTGCCACATATGCTGACAGGTGGAGATAGATGGCCGCTCGCGTGCTGGGTCACATTTCGGAGGAAGAAAAAGTTAAGTTTCTCATATAAAATGCTACCCCTACCTTCCGCAACATCCTAGCCATGAATGACATTTCAAACAAGCACGAACTATATAGCTAGGTAAGATTTATACAAACACAATTCAAGGACTCCCCCATCCACTCTCTTTTTGAATCCCAAAAGCCCAAATATCACAAGAAGCCTCAGGGGCCTGTCACTGAGGGAGTCCAAACAAATGAGCAGGTGCAAGCCATTACATTCCCTTTCCAATCCGTGCCATTCCGCTTTCTAGAAAACCCCCATAATCCCCAATTTTCCACCCCACAAAATGCCCAACCCACTCTCCACTCCACAAAACTCTCACCCTACCTTTGCCACCCCATAAAACACGTTCCCCGCTCCACAACAACCTCTGCAGCCTCCATAATACCATAATGTTCCCCCACCCAATGGCTACACTAACAACAAGCCCCCGGCTCCGAAGAGAGCCAAATACCCTCCTTTGCCCGAGTCCCTCACGGACATTTTCACGGCTCTCATGTCAATTAATGCTATTCAGCTTCCTCCGGAACGGCCTAATTGGAACCCGGCCGTCGATCAGATAAAATATTGCATGTTCCACCGGCAGCCTGGCCATACTATTGAGGGCTATTTTCAATTCAGAGATTTGGTATATGACCTTCATGAAGGGCAACGTATAGATTGGGCCGAGATGCACAAGGCCATTATGGACATAAAAGAGAAGAGAAGGCAGCCGCAGAGGCAGCAAGTGTAGCAGCAACAAGCACCGCCGCCACAACAGCAACAACAGCCTGTTCAAGACTTGGGGATCCATCAGAACCCCATGCCGAATTATCCTCCTGCTCTGCAGCCACAACCCCCGGCAACGACCCAAGATAATCTCGTCCAACCCCCGACTCCTGACGCAGGGTGGTCTTATGACGATGACGCATTAGTACAACAGCTCATGGCCCTGCACCATAACCATCGTAGCCTTTCTCCCTCCGTCATCCTCCCACTTAACCTTCAAACCCCACCTTCCTTTGCATCCACAAACCCATCATCCCACCATCCGCATTCCCCATTAACCCGTCTATCCCTACTCCACCACCGTCCACGTTCGCTACCACCACACCTTTATCCAACCATTCACCCATCATCCCCCTTCCATTAACCTCTACCCCATCACCGATACCTGCACCAATCATCACCCCGCCTTCATCAAACCCTTCGCCCATCATCTTACTTTCCCCCACACCGCTCATTCACTCCACTGGGCCCGTTAAGCCGCTTGTTTTGAGCCCATCAAACGCCGTGCCGGCCCACAACCTTGCCCTACAGAGCGGGCGTTTGTCCACAAGAATTATCCTTCCGCTGGTGCACCCGCCCCCAATCCCCAGTCCTCTCAACAGGCTGTTGATCAAGAGGAGGCAGATCCGCTGCCGGGGACACATTATGATTTATTACATCATTTGGACAGAGTACCCGCCAAGATCTCCGTGCTGGAGTTGATAAAGTTGATCAAGAGGCACTCAGAAAATTTCTACATAAGGTGATTATTAATGAAGACATAGCAGTAGATAGACTGTCGACAGCTCTGGCTACAATCTCAAATGGCCGGCAATCACGTTTTCTGAAACTGAACTGGCACCCCCGGAAGCCCGACAAATGCCGTTATGCATTTCCATAACTCTGAACAAAGTCAGCATAGATGCGGCACTGGTAGAGACAGGGGCATCTATTAATGTCTGCCCTCTCAGCACCTTGAGAGCCTACAATTTATCAGGAGATATGTTAAGGCCAACCCCGACAACCATAGCAGCATATGATAACTCCCGAAGGACATGTCACGGGGTGGTCACTATTCAGGCCGAGCTTGGGCCTCTCACTATGCCGATTGAATTCTATGTGCTGGATATCGACCCTATGTTCAAGGCTATTTTGGGTCGTCCGTGGATCGACAACCTCAACGCCGTACCATCTACTGCCCACCAATGTCTCAAATTCCCTTTCCAAGGGAGGGTGGTTAAGGTGAAGAGCATGTCCACGGTCCAGTCTGTGAAGGCCGTTTCCGACAAGATCTTACCAACACTATGGCCTAGCAATCGGCCTGTTATTTTAGTGCTAGATCTGGATTTCCCATGGGATTATGCGCCACGTAAGCCCATCTCTGTAGCAGTGAACATTAAAGTGAAGCCCCAGATTTGAGATTCCAAGGGGTGGGACATTATATTGAAATTGGGCTATCAGCCGGGGAGAGGCCTCGATGCACAACTACAAAGGCGGACCAAGCCGGTCCCCAAAGGAAGAAAGATGAATAGGAGGGGCCTTGACTATCGAGAGTCTTCATTCTAAATCTTGGGCTCTGGGCCCTTGACCTGGGACTACCGCCAGCATTTTATCAAAGGCCTTCTTCAGCTCGGCACGTTGAAAGCACAGCCAAGTCAGCCTAAAGAAGATGCAGCTCATGTCTATGCCGGTCCACCACTACTGCCTAATGGGCTGGTCGATGATATGATTGATTGTAGCCATGCATTTGAAAGGTTATTTTATGAAGATGAAAGTCGCCAGCAAGATCAGGAGGTACGGCTTGTATGTTATCAGCCGAAGAAGCCAGATTACCATCCACGGGAGAAGGGGAGCTCACCCATTATCTCTACTTGGTCTCCCTCCCGTCTTATGTCTCTCTTCCAGGAGCTGGACTTTTTACCCCGTTCACCTCCCATTATGATTGATCCAATGCTATTCCAAACCCCCACTGATTTCCTCATCATCAAGACATGCACTTGATATCCTCCGATTGATCTGTCTACTCCATTCTTCTCCTCCTCTGATCCCGTTCTCGATATCTTATGTCCCTCCAAGTACCCTCTCAGGCTCCTGTTTGTGGAATTTTGTTTTCTTTTTATTCTGGGTCGACCAACCAATTGATTAATAAATAATCAATTGATTAGTTGACCGCGCAGGCTTGTCAATCACATGAGTGACAGGTTTATTATGCGCTCATTCTGACCCATGTTGGGCGAGAGTGAGATTCGGGTCGGGACCAGTAGTCCGCCATATCATAAAGGCTATGACGTTAATTACATCCCCCATAAAGGAGAAAACCTTTGATTAATTATCGAGATAGTGGGCCGTCCGAGGCCAAAATAAGATGCAAAAGGATGCATATGACGAAGTCAAATGAAATACTTTTATCTCTCATGCAAGAGAGGCATGGTTTATTGAGTTGGAAACCCTCGATACGTGGCGGAGGACATAGGTCCAAAGACCACCATCGCGCATAGTAAAGACTTCCAGTCGAGCGCAGCCCAGCCTTCCGTCATACCGAGGGTCCATGCAAGCATGCATGCACTAACATGGCGCTCATGATTATACTAGAGCACAATGATTAATCAGGTTCATTAATCTCCGCCGAGGGAGACGAAAATCATCCCGAAGATGAGTGGGGAATTAGAACGATGCGAAGGAAAGAATATAGACCAAAACCGGCGCGGGGTAGTGTAGGAGAAGAGTTCCCCAGCACGGCCAAACGTAGGTAAAGGGGGTTAAACGACGCGGCCATGGTAGGTGGTTTACCCAGCGCGGCTGGCTTGGGGAGAGCTGGATTAGGGTGCACCGGGTATGGGCCATTTAATTCTTGTTGAGTTTGAGTCTAATGTTAAACTGGCGCTGGGGGGGTACCGCACCGTATTAGGGCGCGCCGGGTTAAGGTCGCGCCATTTAAGTTGATTTTTGAAATATTTTTTGAGTCTATTTGGTTTATTAAGATGTTCTTGAGGATCTTGGGGTTGATTGAGTTAATTGTTTATTGAATTGGAGCCCCGGGCTCTCTAGAAGCAGAGTCATAAGCTCGTGCGATGTTCACACTCAAGCACAGAGGTTCATTATTTGAGAAATAAGTTTTATTAAGTCCAAAGTTAGTTGAAACCTTATGAAAATTGGGCAGCATCTCCCCATCCCTGGAGGATTACAGGGGAGAAGCGGGGACTTGCTCACGTGCGAAGTAAGCCCCTAACAATCCTGACGGCACAACGGCGGTCAGCAGACCCCAAGCGGATAGGAAACCCCGAGGACTAGCCTACGAGGGGCACCATGGCTCCGTGGGTTGAAAGCGATCAGATGTGATGACCAATAAGGGAAGGAAAACCCCGAGGACTAGCCTACGAGGGGCACACAACCCGTGGTCAAACGTAATCCGAAAAGGGATGACCGATAGGGAAGGGGAACCCCGAGGACTAGCCTACGAGGGGCATACAACCCATGGCCACCACAATATCCCTAAGGATATTGGATTTGATATCGGGCTAAAGCCCTATCAATATTCACATGTAATGGATCATAGTAGTACATGCCATCGAGGGGCATGACCCTGTGATCCGACAGTGGTTCATGAATATTAGTGAGGGATGTCCCCTCTCCTCGTCTAATAGATTCTTCAGGAAAACAGTCATGAATAGAGCAGGATAGAATGCATTCGATAGAAAGAGTCGATTAGACCATACACGACGATAAACCAATCAGTTAACTAGCCAGCATGAGGATTAGCTTACATTAGCACCGAGGTTAGCCTGTTGGCACATGGGTTAGCTTATTAGCGTGGGGGTTCCCACAATCGAGAGAGGGCAAACCACTAAACAGTCGGTATGGCGAGCAGAGAGGCGATGATGCCAACGAGTGATACGTTTAGATTATAGGGACAACCTCATTCCCCTCTATTCATGACTGGGAACGGAGGGAGGGTGATGGGAGAAGGTCCCAGGGTTCTGACCAGGGGAGCATCGAGGTGCATTCCTCTGGCCAATAAACCCTCCAGGGAGACGGTAGAAGCTGATGTGAGGAGAAACCTCTGGGGAGAGGGGTGATGATATCACTATTGCCCTTGAAAACACTAGGGCGTATGCATCGGAGAATCCATAGGAAGAAACTGCAATCGAATAGGCAGTAATGAATCTCTAGATATATATAGGTATTGGTACTTTTATTCAAATATTAGAAGGGTGAATGCCTAGACGGATCATTACAAGTGTTTTCACATCGCATAGCCAGCATTCCAACCGAGAATGAGAGGGATAGATGAGAGTTAAAAGAAGCAGAACATCGCAAGGCTCATATCATCGCCTGGGATGCTACAATATCGTACCCATGCAGGGGTTCTCTGAGAAAAGGGGAGGAAGAAGGAGATGATGAATGGGGGGAGGGCTCATATCATCGCCCCTCCCACTTCATTTACATTATATTAACATTAGAGAAGAACAGTAGGAGGCGACCGAGAGAAAGCTCCGGAACCCATCTAAACCTTCACTCTAGGAGACAGAGTATCGGAACGGCGCTTCTTCTCCAGCTCCGAGGCTATTCAGGCAAGACAAGGGAAGACGGCGATGAGGACCCCTCTCAGTTGAAACCTTGCTTCTCCCCCAAGGCTCCTCTCTCCCTCGGACGAACATGTTCTGATTGGCTCTCAAACTCTGCCCCTGCCCTCTCTTCGGATTGTTCTCCATCTATCTATCTCTCTTCGATCTCTTCTATCTCTCTTCTTTTTTTTACTTGGTCAAACCAAATGTTTTTATAGAGATGGCCTAATACGACGTGAAGAAAATGCGCCGGATAAGCTACCTCAACCATTTGCGCGCCGGGATGGGGGGCGTGCCGGTGAAAGGGAGTGCCAGATAAGCCCCATTTGCTTAACACGGGTTAGATAGTGGGTCCGGACTGGTTCTGGGGGTCACCGTGACCATTCATCTCACCGTGGTCTTGCAAAACCTGTGAGAAGTCCTGACGAAGCCCCCGGGTCGATGTGCAACCTTCTTCAGAACCTCGTGGATCTTCAGTTTGAACATGCAGGTTTTCCGTTGACATGGCTTCCGACACTGTGGTTCGCACTGCCAACTCGGTCTGACTCATGCTCAATGCCTTTTTGAAGGGCGAAATTCCACCCAGAATGCTTCCGCCTTAGCTAGGCGATCATTTGGTCACTAACGGACCCAATATGCTGAGAAGCCGTACCCATGTTGGGTCATCGGGGTCTTCTGCTGACAGAGCCTTCGGTCCCCTGTTCTAAAGGGCCAAGGGCATTCTTTCACCTCGGGAGGATCTTTCATTCAGGTGGCAGGCCACCAAGTATACCCCTATCCTTGGTCGGACAACGGATATATTCTCATCCTTGGTCGGACAACGGATACATTCTCGTCCTTGGTCGGACGATGAGTATATCCTCGTCCTTGGTCAGACGACGGATACATTCTCGTCCTTGATCGGATGATGGGTACATCCTTGTCCTTGGTCGGACGATGGATGCATTCTACGCGGCACGACCGAGTCGATACCGATTCATCGGGCAGTCCTGACAACACTGTCGGCCTATTGTGTATTCTTCTCGATCCTCCTGAGGTGAAGTTCCCGGTGTTCACACTAGGTGACCTAAGGCTCTGACATCTTGAGAAGGCTTCAGTGTATTGATCTCTTTCAGCTTCTACGCTTCAGTAGGCTGCATCATTTATCTTTGAGGCTTGGTCGCCATTGGATATATTTTGAGTGCCAACAGCTCCCTCCTCCACCTTCCTCTCCCTCTTGCTACATGATCTCCACTGATCTCCAAAAAAAATACCAAATTTGAAACGGAGATTTCAGTGGAAGATTACGCTATCTTCTCTCCATCCTCCTTCCAGGGGCATGAGGTGTAAGGCCCGTGCCTTAATCGATCCCTAGTGGTTCGGACCTAGAATTCATTCTGTAATTTTTGGCTATTTTTCCTGGATTTTTAGGAATTTTCTGGCATTTTCTGGGAATTAATTGGAAATGTTTAGAATTTAATCCTGAAATAAAGTATATACGTGATTATAAAAGGTCATATATATAATTTTACTTAATTGAGGACTATAATGCAATTTGAGTTAAATTTTCAAAAAAAAATATTTTTATAAAAATATCTATCGACCCTCTCTCTCCTCACTCTTTCTCTATCTCTCATTCGCTCTCTCTCTCCTCTCGGCGATCTCTCTCCCTCTTTGGGCTCCGGGTTGATCCGGGCCACTGCAGGCGACAAGAAGGGTACCGTTGCGGAGATGGCGATGAGTGGGACGCGGTGACACTAGTTTCGTCTCGAACCGCGAAGCGAGGTGACGTGATCGAGCGATTGAAGGCATGGTGGTTCGCGGCCCATACGCGTGCCGGACGCCGTTTTCGTCGTGATCGAGGCAAGGGGATGGAATCCCTGCGTCGCTAGGATCATTTTAGTACCTCATGCATCATGATTCGAGGTCATTTGCCTAGATTTCTGTGCATTTCCCCATGTTAGCCTATTTATGTTCAATTTGTTGAAATCAATTGTTATGGGCTTGATTTTCAGTTTTGATGGCATGTGTAGTTGTGGATTGGCTGGGTAGCACGGCAGGTTTTGTTTTTCTTTTTTTCCAGCTTGTTGTAGCCCTCCGGGCGGGTTTCCGACCCGGTGAGGTTCTTTCCCGTCGTGACGCCGTTTGTGCGGTCGTCCCTAGATCGTTCATCATATGAGCAGTCGAGACCAAACCGTTTATACCCCTTTGTGTGGTCCAATCCGGACCGTTTAAGTCCTGGTGCGGGTAAACCCTAGCCGTTTATCATTGGGACCATAGGGAGGTGAACTAGAATGGCCCAAATCAGACCATCCATCCTTGTGGAGCGGTTAGACCCCAACCGTTTGCCTTCGTTATGCGGTGTATCGTAGGACCGTTTACGCCGTTGACCTTCAATGGAGGTTCGTTGATGCGGTCTTTGACCCATTCGTCCATCTTGTGTTGCGCGGCCCATTCGGGACCATTTATGTTTGTGCGGCCAGATTCGAACCGCATATCTCCACGATTTTATTAGCTGATTTAGTGGTGCGGCCCAGGCCCAACCGTTCAACTCGTTGGTGCAGTCAGGGTGGAACTGTATATGTCCAGTTGAGCGGCCAGCCTCGAACCGTTCGACCCTCGTGCAGCCCTGTCCTAACCATCCATGGCAGCGGTTATTTTCAACTTATTGTGCGATTTTTCGTAAATATCACCGTGGTTAAACTATTTTTCCAAATGATGGCATATTTTAGATCCCAATAGAATAGCCTTTTTCTTTCCTTGTGATAGAGCCACTAGTTGTAGCCCAGCGACCTCGAGAGTCGACCCACCTGGGAGGGGTGGAGGGGTGTTCCCGTCACACGATTTTTAAGCTAGTTCCGTGGGCTCCCAGCCAATGGTAGCGTCCTACCGAGGGAGAAAACTAGCTAGAGGGCCTGGCTTAGGCGAGAGCTAGTGTGTGCACACGTGGTCAGAGGCTTGGACTGGCACTGACGAGTGTCACTCTGACTAGTTACTTGGTTTGGTACTTTTTACGCTCTCTGCTTGTCGCGATCCAGACTTGCAAGTGCATGAGACGCAATGTAAGCCGTCAGTGGACGCATCTGGTTTCTTCCTTCCGGTGGTCTTCCTTCTTCCTGTCACTTGGTTAGCTGGGGCTTATTCTGTTGGTAGATTTAGTTTCTGTTGTATAGATTTATTTATTATTGGCATGTTTCAGCTGTTATATCTGTTCAGTTAGATTTACAGCTTTCAGTCTTCAGTTTTAATGATGCCATTGCCTGTTCTTTTTTTAAATGCATATTCTAATTGCTTTTATTTGTGTATGTATGCTTGTTTAGCACGAGGTAGGGATCCACGTGACCCCTACTTAGTCTAGATGTGACTCACACTTCTCCTTTTAGGTGAGCCGCGCCCGTCATCTCCCGGTGTTTCCCGTGTGCTTGGGGACCGTTCCTAGCCGCCAACAGTAGACGGGTCGCCAGTTTTGGCCTTCCTTTTGTACTTTTGTCGGGGTATGCCCCAAGTAGTTGTACCTTGTGGACTCGCACTCTCGTACCCTCTGGACTGGTATGTATATTTAGCACTCTGAATATTTTAATGTTGCTTCCGCACTTCTGTTAAATCTTATTGCTTAATTTAAATCTGCGCGCTTGTGATTGCAATTCATTATACATCCCATCGACAAACTTCACTAACCCTTACGGGGCCTCATCAGCCTCTTGGGTGACCTCCCCAGTTCCTGATATCGGTATATCGGTGTCCGGAGCTCTGGATCGTCACAGTTGGTATCAGAGCGTTGTTGAGGATTTGTATAAGGAATTGGAACTACGCTTGTCCAGAGTTAGTGTAGCATCCCGTATAAAAAAATGATAAAAATTTTTATTAATAATATTTCCCAAATAAAAAAAATATATTAGATAAACTCTAGAGGAAGCTTAAGTAAGAAGTTGGAACACGGAGTTATCATATGTAAAGATTATTCACTTAACAAGTGACTTCCTAATGTAGTTGTTTAAGTGATGTGCCTTTCAACCTAGTGACCAAGGTTCAAATCCAAGTATTTACCATTTACCTTTTGTGCCCAATAATTATACGTTATAGGCTAGCAAAACTTGCACCGAGGCAGACTTGCTATGCCATGAAGCAACCGAATGCACTAACTATGCACAAGAATGTATAAACTCTGAATGCATGGAACACAATGTACAGACTTGGTAAATTGATGCACGAACACAACAACAAGCAATGTATAGACTTTGCCTGAAGAAATGCAGATAGTAAGGTATGTACATTGGAAATGGATGCTCAGACATGCCATGAACGAATGTATGGACTTAATGTGCTTGTGACAACAATGTACATACTTTGAGTAATGATGTACCGACTTATCAACGGAGAATGTACAGACTTTGAGTTTGTAGCAAATGAGGAATGCACCGGCTATGCATGGCAAGCTATGCAACCTATGTATAGACTTGTGTGTTTTCTAAACCAGTGAACGTAGGTAAAGATAGGAATGTATAGACTTTGAATGCATGGAGCACACGGGCTGTACAGACTTGGTCCCAGAGTGTATAGACTTAGTGTGCATGCGACAGGACGATGTACAGACTTTGAGCTAATGGATGTATAGACTTAGTGTGCATGCAACAGGACGATGTACAGACTTTGAGCTGATGGATGTATAGACTTAGTGTGCATGCAACGGGACGATGTACAGACTTGCGAGAAGAGTGTATAGACTTTGAATGCATGCAATGGCAAGGAGTGTATAGACTTTGAATGCGTGCATGCTACAAGGGGATGTACAGACTTTCTATAATGATGCACAAATGCATATATGAAAGTATGCACATTGAAGAGGGATGCTCAAGCATGCGATGTACAGACTTTGAAGTGAAAGATGTATAGACTTAGTGTGTGTGTGCGACAAATCAATGCATTGACTATGTATATGCATGAAGAGCACTGGTTGTACTGAAAGTGTTGTTCAAGCTCTTGATCGTGATCGTTTGCACTGGAAGTATAATGACCTGAAATGTATGAATATTAACATTATCAAATGCAGGTATAATTCATTAATGACTACAGAGGCAGACATCATCAAAACCATAAAATTAATCATGTTGCACACATGTTCAATAATAAGGTCAGTGCAATCCGTAAGCAACATAAGGTCAGTGCAATCCATAAGCAAAAGTCATTACAATCTTGACAGAAACCTGCATCAACCTTATTGACCTATACCTACGCTTGAACAGGTTTTGCACCAACCTTAGGTACATGAATAGTGTCAGTTTTATTTAAAGAAAATTTTGAGAAATAAATTTTATGAAAAATAAGAGAAAAATATAAGGATCCTAGCTATGAAATTTCATAAACTGATTCCATCAATTTTTAAAGATAAAAATCTTTAAAGTTAGATACGGAGTTTCGGGTTGAATTTTATTCTGGCATATTTTAATAAAATAAAATTTTGATAAATATCAGAAAAATCTAGGGATCATAAAAATATGTAATTTACTATTTTTATTAACATAGTTAATTAGATATAAAATTTCTAAGCGTTGTAATCATTGTTAACATATGATGGTGCACCCCTATAATTTAGCTTACACGACCCCCTCCACGTTGTGACTTTTTCCAAACAAACCTTAGTTGGCATCCCATTATCCTCTGTCCTTTTTAGACATGAACAACACGTTTGAGTTGGCATCGCACTGTGACGCGATTATCTAGGATCTTGTTTCCCCTCCTGTCTATCCAAAACACTATAATATTCCCTAGATCGAGGCTCCCTCCATTCTTTCGAAGGCTTGCTGCAGAGAGGGGGGAGCATTCTCTGAAGTTGCAGAGGTTGCAGAGGAGGGAAGAAAGCTGCCCTTTTCTTTTAGCCGTACCTAGTTGTCTTCACAGAGGTAGGTGTTCTCAAGCTTTTAACCAAAGATTAGCTAGTCTAAGATAACTAATCTAGGAAAAAAAATATAGTATTAGCTCATCTCCATGCGATGTTCCATACGATAAACCGTGTTTACAATAATTTCTATCATGCTTTCACATAGATCAAGTAAATGTTAGCTAATCTGTTAGAATATATTAACTAGTAAGTTAGATCACCTAATCTAATCGCATGATGAGCTAAATCTTCATATTACTTGTGTTACATACATGTTTTACGCTAAATGATTACACCATATTCTAGATAGACCATGTTTAAGTAAATGGGTTGGTAGGTATTCTCAAGCTTTAACCTAATCAGCAGCTAATCTAGGGTAAAATAAGTATTAGTAGTATTAACCTCATCCCCACCCGATATATTGTGCTAATCTGTTAAAAAAATTTGCTAGCCTAATCTAATTACATGTTTACATGATTAACTTTATCATGTTTTACCTAATCTATTAGTTAATCTGTCAAATAATCTGTTAGCCCAATCTAACTACAAGCTAAACCTCCATATCGACACCTACAAACACTTGTGTCAACACCTAGTGTTGACACTTGTGTCGACACTTGTGTCAACACCAGCAAGTGTCAACACTAGTGTGTAGAATGGGTGGAATAGATTGAAGAACACATGGAAAATTATAATGAGAATAGGATGAGTTAGAAAGAGAAATAACTTTAAAACTAGAAAAAAGTAGAAGAAGTGACAGAAGATAAAGTTGAAGATCTAAGAGTTAGAAAGAAGTTTTATGAAGAGTGCAGAGATAGAAAATGAGAGGAAGATGGTGAAAAATATGAAACACTGACATCTATCGGCGCGGATGAACAGGAAACTCGTAAAAGATAGAACTGTGGAAAATTAAAATAACCTTAAAAATAGTGTAGAATCGGAGGAAGTGGTAGAAGAAGAAAATTTAGATCTACAAGAGAGAAACAACTTTTATGAAGAACTCATAAAGAAAAGAGGATTAGAAGGGCTTCAAAATGGAGGAACAAAATAAGGTATCAACTCAGATGAATACTAATGTGCCAAGACAGAACTTAGAAAAATGTGCAATAACTTAAAAGCGAAGAGGAATTAGAGGAAATGATAAAAAGAGAAAATGTATAGAACTTAAGTATGAATAACTTTGAAGAAAATAATAAATTTAAATGAAGATCATATAAGCATGTAAATGACTAAACTAGACTAAAATACTCAAAAACATAAAATAACGGTGAATGAAATTGAAACCTGAAGGGGTCTCCTGATAACACCAAAAACCCACAAACTCTCTCACAAAAACTAATAACAGCAAAAGAACTAAAAATGTATTACAAAGCTATTTACAAAACTAAAAATGAAGATCATGGCAGCCCCTAGACGCCTTCTAACAGAAGGTGGTAGCCCATGACACCAATTTCAAGAAGATGGCAGCCCCCTGGGTGCCAATTTCAAGAAGATGGCAATAACCTGGGCGCCTATTAAACGGACTCCGAGTTTTGTTATTCCAAGACCATGAACCCCCGAATGATGCGCCTAGTTTCTGGACGCCATTCACCGATAAATGGCAGCCTGAGAGGCACCATTTAACCCCTGACTGGGTTTCCTAAACCCTATATAGTTCACAGGAAGGGCACCCCATTGTGAGGATGTCATTCCTGAACATGTCAGGTAGCCTACAAGGCACCAATCTCACCTAGTTTTCTTTCATGTATCAAACGTTGCTGGTTTTTACTCCTAGTTCGTCCCTACATAACGATACGCCTTGGATTCTGTTCTATAATCCACCTTATATATATCCTACCTGGTCAACCCTTGAAATTCCGTATTGGCTATAAATGAGAGTGGATGTCGACAAACATGACCAATACGGTGCATATAGGGCCCGGTCTGGTCCTGGGAGGAGCACCCGAAGGTACTTGTGCCCATGGGAGTTTATTGACCACGGTGTTTGGTATTGCATCTGAGTACTTGCTTGCTAGACTTAAGGCATTCCACTCATTCTCGTGATATTACTTGATTGATTGACTTGAGACCCGCAGAAGGGTAAAAGTGTTTACTTGAATGAATTGATAAATAGCCAATTCCAGTTATACATGCTTGAAATTACTTTCCTTACTATTGCTTGATGGACATGTTGTTATTCCAGTTATTACTCCTCAGTTATCACTTGTTTGATATCATTTGCTATCACTTGCTACTGTTGCTTGAAAATACGAAATCTATATGCTCTCACTTTCTACTCTTGTCGATCTTACGATTCCTTAATATCTATCTGTCTGCATGCATAGATTACCTACATTAAATGAACTTGTAATTCACTTAAAGCATGTTAAATCTTGAGATTTAATTCCTACTGAGCGATTCGCTCATCTAGTTGTTTTCTAACCTTTTCAGGTAGTTTGGATATCGGCCAGAACACGGAAGGGGATGAGTCTGAGTGATGAGTGTATGGATGGAGTCATCAATTGTCATGTTGTGTTATTGTAATTCCACTATTTTGTGTTAAATTGTAATCCCTACGTATGTCAGTTGTTGTCCAGTTATGTCATTTGTATTTCCTTTGATCAAAACTAATAAAGGAGTCACTAATAAAGGAGTGAGGACTAGTAGTTGATTCTATGAATTTGACATTTTGGTTGGTTGTAATAATCGATAGCTCGAACTATTTATGTTATTTTCAAATCTAGGCCTAGTAATTTGCTTAGTCATTTGCGCACTCTTTAAATTGTCTAAGGAAGATCTCCACTAATTAGCTAGATCGCTTTGGTTCTATATAAAGGACTGTCGCGCCACGGGTAAGCTTCCGCGCTCGGGACATGACAGTTAGTCCCATCGTGTCATCTATTGCTGGCTTAGGATGTTTTCCGTGAGATTGATGGATTTTCTGTTGTTTTATGTATTCGCAAGTTGCAAATATGCTGCCTCGTCGAGGAAGACCTCCTCGAGTTCCAAGAAATGCGCCTAGAGAAGGGAGTGGTTCTACTCGGCCTCCTGTAGTTCCTACTCCAGCGCCAGTCGTTGCTCCTCAGGTTGAAGTGCCTGGTAGTCGAGGCAGGGTTCTTAAAGAATTCCTCCTGTTTAATCCACCAGCTTTTGACGGTCAGGCAGACCTATAGGTAGCGAGGCAGTGGATGGATGCGATCGAGCGCGTGTTCCTATCCATGGAGTGCGCGGAGGATGAAAAAGTGATGTTAGCAGTGTTTCAACTTCAAGGTGCAGCTATTACATGGTGGAAAGGCGAATGGCAGATTGCTTTTCATTCCAAGCCCCTGCGGCAGATCACTTGGGCAGAGTTTGTTGCAGCCTTCGAGCGTGCCTATACTCCTGCTTGTTTGCAAATGGCAAAGATGTACCAGTTCATGGAGTTGATTCAGGGTGACATGTCAGTGCTTCAATATCGGAACAAATTTATGGAATTCGGTCAATATGCGCCCCATGTGCTTGCTAATGAGGCTTTAAAGACTCAACATTTCTTACGGGGATTGAGGCCAGAGTTGAAGTTGCCGTTGATTGCAAGTCGAGTGGCTGATCTTGATGGTGCGTGCCAGGCAGCTGTGGCACTTGAGCTAGAGATGACGAGACCAGGAGGGTATCCGCAAGCTGGGTTGGTTCAGCCGGCAGTGTAGTTTCAACAATAGATTTACCGACCGCCAGTGTCAGGAGTTCTCTCTGTTGCGCCAGATGCTAGCGGTGTTTCTTCCGCTTCCAAGCCTAAGTTCAAAAAGTTCAAGAAGAAGAAGAAGTTTTTTCAGCAGGCATCATCTGGTACTGGTACTGGTCAGCAGCAGTCAGCACCTTCTTCCCAAACTCGTCAAGGTTCTTCTATCAGTCAGCCTAAGTCGTGTCTGAGGTGTGGTGGAAGCCACCGGGGATAGCCGTGTTCTCTTCCAATAGTCTGTTTCCGTTGTGACCAGCCAGGTCATGTGGTTCAGGATTGCCCATTGAGGCCGAAACCAGTGCAGACTCCTCAGTTTTCTTAGCCTCAGCAGTCGCAATTGAGACCTCCTCCTTTGCCATAATCTCAGCAACAATTTTATTCTCAAGCTTCAGCGTCTTCCCAACAGTCTTCAGTCGCATCCAAGAAGCAGAAGGGCAAGGTTTCGCATAGTTCTCGAGCTGAAGCAATTGCATCCCATCTGGTTGAAGGTACAATTATGCTTTTTGGTCTTTCAGCACGTGTCTTATTTGATTCTGGTGCTTCTCACTCTTTTATTTCGGAGGATTTCATTGCATGCATCGAGGAGCCGACATCAGAAATGACCTGTGAACTGTTTGTTGAAATGCCTTCTGGAGATTTTATGATCACGCCTCTGTGTTTAAAAGAATCTCCTATTATGATTAATAATCATCAGTTGCCGGTGAGATTCTATGCGTTGCAGCTGGCAGATTATGACATCATTCTGGGTATGGATTGGTTGGAGCAGTATGGAGCTGTGGTTGATTGAAGATCAAAGAAAGTCTATTTTCAACCACAGGGAAAACCAACATTTTATTTCCAAGGTATTCGATCCCGCTCTTCTCGCTTGATTATTTCTGCTATTCGAGCCTATAGATTGCTTAGTGCAGGTGGTCAGGGGTTCTTAGCTTCTGTGGTTGCCGTTGAGAAACCACGACAGGACGTTAGTGATATCCCTGTTGTTTGTGAGTTCCTTGATGTGTTTCTTGACGAGTTGCTAGGCTTGCCTCCAGAGCGAGAAATAGAAATGGTGATTGAACTAATTCCAGGTACAGCTCCTTTGGCAAATGCACCGTACCGAATAACTCCAGCTGAACTAAAAGAACTGTGAGCACAGTTGCTTGAATTTCTGAAAAAAGGCTATATTCGCCACAGCTTTTCCCCGTGGAGTGCTCCAGTGTTATTTGTGAAAAAGAAAGATGGAAGCCTGAGACTTTGTATTGATTACAGACAACTGAATCGGGCGACTGTCAAGAATAAATATCTGCTTCCCAGGATTGATGACCTGTTTGACTAGTTACAGTCGGCTACTATCTTTTCTCGGATTTACCTTCGGTCTGGCTATTTTCAATTGCGGATCCAGGAATCAGATGTGGAGAAGACAGCTTTTAGCACTTGTTATGGTCACTATGAATTTTTGGTAATGCCGTTTGGCTTGACAAATGCTCCAGCAGCCTTCATGGACCTAATGCAGCGTGTTTTCCGCCCATATCTGGATTAGTTTGTGGTGATCTTCGTTGATGATAGTCTGATTTACTCTGCTTCTGAGGAAGATCATGTGCAGCATTTGAGGATCATTCTGCAGACTCTGAGAGATCACGAGTTCTATGCAAAGTTCAGAAAATGTGAATTTTGGCTTCGGGAAATTCATTTTCTTGGCCACGTGATTTCTGGTGACGGAGTAGCAGTAGACCCTGCAAAGATTGAAGCTGTTCTAGATTGGCAGAGACCGAGAACTCTGACAGAAATCAGAAGCTTCTTAGGTTTGGCTGAGTATTACCGAAGATTCATCCAAGATTTTGCAAAGATTGCAGCACCAATGACTAGATTGACTCGTAAAGATGTACCCTTCGTCTGGTCAGAACAGTGTGAGGATAGCTTTGTTAATTTAAAAAGGCTTTTGACTTCTTCTCCAGTGTTGACTTTGCCGTCTGGCTCGGTTCGATTTGTGGTTTGCACAGATGCTTCTCGAGTAGGTCGGGGTGCAATGCTGATGCAACATGGAAAAGTTATCGCATATGCATCTTGACAATTAAAATAGCATGAAGAAAATTATCCCACGCATGATCTGGAGCTAGCTACAATTATTTTTACTTTAAAGATCTAGAGACATTATCTGTATGGTGAGAAGTTTCAAATATTTACTAATCATCAGAGTTTACAGTACATATTCTCCCAGAAAGATCTGAATCTCAGGCAGCGTCGCTGGATGGAATATTTGAAAGATTACGACTTTACACTTTCCTATCAGCTGGGTAAAATGAACGTTGTGGCTGATGCTCTGAGCAGGAAAGTACAAGTCAGTCATCTGTTGCTTCATGAGTGGAAATTGTGGGAACAGCTTCCGAGTGAGGCATTCAGTGTGGATATCCCTGCCGATCCCACTATAGCAGTTTGTGCTAGTCTGTCTATGACTTCAGCTCTATATCAGCAGATTAAAGAAGCTCAGCAGGCAGATTCAGAATTATCCCGAGTGATAATGATGCATGATATTAAGTTTGATGATGAGCTAGTCGTAAGTTTTCATGGCAGATTATATGTTCTAGCAGATGATGTTTTAAGGCAAGCAATTCTGAAAGAAGCGCATGGTTCCTGCTTTGTGATTCACCCAGGTACCACCAAGATATATCAGAATTTGAGAAAGCAGTTCTGGTGGCCAGGCATGAAAAAGGATGTTGCTGCTTTTGTTTCCAGATGCTTGACTTGTCAGCAGATAAAAGCAGAACATCAGAAGCCAGGTGGATTATTGCAGCCATTAGAAATTCCGATGTGGAAGTGGGATCATATCACTACCGATTTCATTGTGGGATTACCTCGCACTTCTCAAGGTTTTGATGGTATCTGGCTGTTGGTTGATAGAGTGACAAAGACAACTTGATTATTGCCGATAAAAGTTTCCTGGAGTGTGCAGAAGTTAGCCGAGCTTTATGTTCAAAAGATTGTGCCACTGCATGGAATTCCTATTTCACTTGTGTCAGATCGTGATCCACGATTTACCTCCGGCTTCTGGTGCAGTTTTCAGAAAGCACTGGGCACGGAGTTAGCTTTCAGTTCAGCGTATCATCCTCAGTCTGATGGGCAGTCAGAAAGAACCATCCGGACTTTAGAAGATATGCTGAGATCTTGTTGCCTAGATTGGCAAGGTTCGTGGAGTCAACATTTACCACTTGTTGAATTTTCTTATAATAACAGTTTTCACTCCAGTATTGGCATGGCTCCATATGAAGCGCTGTACGGTCATCCTTGTCGTACCCCTCTGAATTGGTTTGAGGCTGGTGATCGTCTTTTGAGAGGGCCCGATATGGTGCAGCAATGTTCTGATGTGGTTCGTCTGATCAGGCAAAGGTTGTTGACAGCTCAGAGTTGGCAGAAAAGCTATGCAGATCAGCGTAGGCATCCACTACAGTTTGAGCCAGGAGACATGGTTTTTGTCAAGGTATCTCCAATGAAAGGTGTTTTCAGATTTGGGAAGCGTGGAAAGCTTAGTCCGCGTTATGTTGGTCCATTTCCTATTTTAGAATCTGTGGGCCAGGTAGCTTATCATCTTCAATTACCCACGGCTATGCAAGCAATTCATGACGTGTTCCACGTCTCTCAGTTGAGGAAGTATGTGCCGGACCCATCCCACGTCCTGAATGATTCAGTTTGGCCAGAAGTGACTGCTGATTTGTCTACTAAAGAGTTTCATGTCAGAATTGAAGAACGTCGTGAGCAGCGGTTAAGAAACAAGGTGATTCCTCTGGTAAAGGTTGTCTGGCAGCGTCACTCAGGCAGTGAAGCGACTTGGGAATGTGAGGATGAGATGCGGCAGCTTTTTCCTTTCTTATTCCAGTAAGGTATAATTCCTTTTCTCAGTTCCTCCTTATCCATTATTTTTAAATTTCGAGGTCGAAATTTTTATTAGGAGGGAGGGACTGTAAGGCCCGTGCCTTAATCGATCCCTAGTGGTTCGGACCTAGAATTCATTCTGTAATTTTTGGCTATTTTTCTTGGATTTTTAGGAATTTTCTGGCATTTTCTGGGAATTAATTGGAAATGTTTAGAATTTAATCCTAAAATAAAGTATATACGTGATTATAAAAGGTCATATATACAATTTTGCTTAATTGAGGGTTAAAATGCAATTTGAGTTAAATTTAAAAAATATATATTTTTATAAAAATATCTCTCGACCCTCTCTCTCCTCACTCTTTCTCTCTCTCTCGTTCGATATCTCTCTCTCCTCTTGGCGATCTCTCTCCCTCTTTGGGCTTTGGGTTGATCCGGGCCACTGTAGGCGACAAGAGGGGTACCATTGCGGAGCTGGCCACAAGTGGGACGTGGTGACACTAGTTTCGTCTCGAACCGCGGAGCGAGGTGACGGGATCGAGCGATTGAAGGCGTGGTGGTTCGCGGCCCGTATGCGTGCCGGACGCCGTTTTCATCGTGAACGAGGTAGGGGGATGGAATCCCTGCGTCGCTAGGATCATTTTAGTACCTCATGCATCATGATCCGAGGTCATTTGCCTAGATTTCTGTGCATTTCCCCATGTTAGCCTATTTATGTTCAATTTGTTGAAATCAATTGTTATGGGCTTGATTTTCAGTTTGATGGCATGTGTAGTTTTGGATTGGCTGGGTAGCACGGCAGGTTTTGTTTTTCTTTTTTTTCCAGCTTGTTGTAGCCCTCCGGGCGGGTTTACGACCCGGTGAGGTTCTTTCTCGCCGTGACGCCGTTTGTGCGGTCGTCCCTGGAACATTCATCATATGAGCGGTTGAGACCAAACCATTTATACCCCTTTGTATGGCCCAATCTGGACCATTTAAGTCCTGGTGCGGCTAAACCCTAGCCGTTTATCATTGGGACCATAGGGAGGTGAACTAGAACGGCCCAATTCAGACCGTCCATCCTTGTGGAGCGGTTAGACCCCAACCGTTTGCCTTCGTTATGCGGTGTATCGTAGGACCGTTTACGCCGTTGACCTTCAATGGCGGTTCGTTGATGCGATCTTTGACCCATTCGTCCATCTTGTGTTGCGCGGCCCATTCGGGACCGTTTATGTTTGTGCGGCCAGATTCGAACCGCATATCTCCACGATTTTATTAGCTGATTTAGTGGTGCGGCCCAGGCCCAACCGTTCAACTCATTGGTGCGGTCAGGGTGGAACCGTATATGTCCAGTTGAGCGGCCAGCCTCGAACTGTTTGACCCTCGTGCGGCCCTGTCCTAACCGTCCATCTCTGGCAGTGGTTATTTTCAGCTTATTGTGCGATTTTTCGTAAATATCGCCGTGGTTAAACTATTTTGCCAAATGATGGCATATTTTAGATCCCAATAGAATAGCCTTTTTCTTTCCTTGTGATAGAGCCACTAGTCGTAGCCCAGCGACCTCGAGAGTCGACCCACCTGGGAGGGGTGGAGGGGTGTTCCCGTCACACGGTTTTTAAGCTAGTTCCGTGGGCTCCCAGCCAACGATAGCGTCCTACCGAGGGAGAAAACTAGCTAGAGGGCCTGGCTTAGGCGAGAGCCAGTGTGTGCACACGTGGTCAGAGGCTTGGACTGGCACTAACGAGTGTCACTCTGACTAGTTACTTGGTTTGGTACTTTTTACGCTCTTTGCTTGTCGTGATCCAGACTTGCGAGTGCATGAGACGTAGTGTAAGCCATCAGTGGACGCATCTGGTTTCTTCCTTCCGGTGGTCTTCCTTTTTCCTGTCACTTGGTTAGCTGGGGCTTATTCTGTTGGTAGATTTAGTTTTTGTTGTCTAGATTTATTTATTATTGGCATGTTTCAGCTGTTATACCTGTTTAGTTATATTTACAACTTTTAGTCTTCAGTTTTAATCATGCCATTGCCTGTTCTTTTTTTTAAATGCACATTCTAATTGCTTTTATTTGTGCATGTATGCATGTTTAGCATGAGGTAGGGATCTACGTGACCCCTACTGAGTCTGGCTGTGACTCACCCTTCTCCTTTCAGGTGAGCCGCGCCCGTCGTCTCCCGGTGTTTCCCGTGTGCTTGGGGACTGTTCCTAGCCGCCAGCTGTAGACGGGTCGCCAGTTTTGGCCTTCCTTTTGTACTTTTGCCGGGGTATGCCCCTTGTAGTTTTACCTTGTGGACTTGCACTCTCCTGCCCTCTGGACTAGTATGTATATTTAGCACTCTGAATATTTTAATGTTGCTTCCGCACTTCTGTTAAATCATATTGCTTAATTTAAATCTGCGCGCTTGTGATTACAATTCATTATACATCCCCTCGATAAACTTCACCAACCCTTACGGGGCCTCATCAGCCTCTTGGGTGACCTCCCTAGTTCCTGATATCGGTATATCGGTGTCTGGAGCTCTGGGTCGTCACATGAGGCCTCTGTTGCCTCCTTCCCATTAGATTTCCTTTCTCCTAGGTTAGACGTAGGGTCCGTCGAGTCTAGGGAAGTAGAGTCTGTTAGGTCTAGAGAAGTAGGGTCTGGTTCTAGGTTGTCCAATCCTTCCTCACCTGAGCCACGCCTGCTTGCACGTCATTCTAAATCTATTCCTGATAGGTTCTTACAGAATCTAGCTCAGCAATGTCATGCTCTTCTGAAGTGCCCGGAGTTTATTGTTACGGTGATTGTGATAGAAGAAGATGAGGAGCAAGAAGGGGTGTGGAGCGATGACGGACAAGGTGTTTATGAAATCATGGATGAAAAAGACCCAGTTGATGGTGAGGA
Organism: Amorphophallus konjac; assembly: GCA_022559845.1. Taxonomy (NCBI): domain Eukaryota; kingdom Viridiplantae; phylum Streptophyta; class Magnoliopsida; order Alismatales; family Araceae; genus Amorphophallus; species Amorphophallus konjac. The sequence goes on along the minus strand of CM040127.1, from coordinate 175,932,357 downwards.
CATCGACGTAGATGACACCGCCGATCTGTATGCGCAAGGATTAAAGAGATTCGATGAGCTATCGACGATAGTGGATGAACCTACGAAGGAAATAAATCTTGGAACTGAAGAAGACCCCAGGACCATTATCATTGCCGCTAATCTCCCTCCAGAAGTAGAAGAAGATCCAATCAAGGTTCTAAGAGAGTATAGCGATTCTTTTGCCTGGTCTTATGAGGACATGCTAGGTCTTGACCCCTCTTTAGTCGAACATCGACTCGTACTTAAACCAGGGGCAACACTAGTGAAACAAAGATCAAGAAGATTTCACTCCCACATGGCCTTGAAGATTAAGGAAGAGGTCGATAAGTTGTACAAGGCCAAGTTTATCAGAGTTGTCTTATATCCTCAATGGGTGGCAAATATAGTCCCTGTTATCAAGAAGGATGGAAAGGTGCGAATTTGCATTGATTGCAGGGATCTTAACAAAGCATGTCCCAAAGATGATTTCCCGCTGCCTCACATAGATATTTTGGTGGAAAACACCGCCGAGTACGAAGCGTTGTCATTCATGGATGGTTATTCAGGATACAACCAGATCCGTCTCGCTCTCGAAGATCAAGAGAAAACCTCCTTCACCATGCCCTGGGGTACATATTGCTATGTGGTCATGCCGTTTGGTTTAAAGAATGCGGGCGCCACCTATCAAAGGGCCATGATGGCTATATTCCACGACATAATGCATGTCTATATGGAAGCTTACGTGGATGATATCTTGGTGAAGTCGAGGACTAAAGAGGAATACCCTGCCATTCTAGTTAAGGTGCTCCAGAGAGCTAGGGAGTACCAATTAAAAATGAACCCAAAAAAATGTATTTTTGGAGTCTCTTTAGGGAAGTTACTAGGCTTCATAGTCAGCAAACGGGGGATTCAGATCGATCCTAACAAAGCAAAGGCCGTCATGGAGATGCCTCCGCCTAAGAATATCATGAAACTTCAAGGACTGATTGGTAGATTACAATTCATTAGAAGATTCATATCCCAACATTCTCAGAGGTGCCGCCCGTTTTATGAATTGCTAAAGGCGGGGGTCAAATTTGAATGGAATCAAGATTGTCAAAAGGCCTATGAGGGTCTAAAGGAATATTTGACCAATCGCCCGGTATTGCAACCTCCTGTCCCTAGGAAACCCCTACTCCTATACATTTCTGTCATTGAGGACTCCTTAGGGGTGGTCTTAGCACAAGTAGATGACGAAGGCAAAGAGTAGGCAGCTTATTACCTCTCCAGGTTATTTAACCCGGTAGAGACCAAATACACTGCCATGGAAAAGACTTGTGCCGCCTTAGTGTCGGTAGCTCAGAAACTGAAACACTATTTTCTAGCCCACCCGGTTAGGCTGATCTATAGAATGGACCCGATCCGCTATCTCTTAGAAAAGCCTATCCTTTCTAGTAGGTTAGCTCGCTGGCAGAGCTTCCTCTCTCAGTTCGATATCACATTCGCCGTTCAGAAGGCAATCAAAGGATATGCCATCATTGAGCATCTTGCCCATCTTCCTATCCCCTGCACAGACTCTATTCAGGATGCTTTTCCTGATGAGCATCTCTCTGTTCTTACCTATCATCCCTTCTGGTCTCTGCAATTTGACGGTGCGCTCAACTCTCAAGGCCGAGGGATAGGTGCCATTCTGCTCACTCCGGAAGGGGTGACGATTCCTTTTGCTTATCAGCTCCATTTTTCTGCTACCAATAACATCGCCGAGTATGAGGCTCTCCTGGCCAGATTGAAGCACGCCTACCTCTTAGGCGCATGCTATTTGAACATCATAGGAGACTCTCAGCTTGTCCTACAGCAAGTTCTGTCTACTTACTGCACTCGTGACCTGAAGCTCAAGCCATATCAGGACTTGGTCACTCTCTTGGTTAGGCAATTCTGTAAGCTGATCTACATCCATACTCCTCGATCTCAGAATATCCTCATCGATGCGCTAGCATCACTCGCATCCTCCTTGTCTTTCCCTCTCAGTCGGAGCACTGAAACTATCGTCGTTCAGAGATTGGATGCTCCCTCTCTCCAGGATTCTTGGTTCGCCAACGTTAGGAAGGCTGTAGAGGCTATGGCTGAGAAGGAAGATTTGAAGGAAGCGTCTTTAACATAATTAGAAGAGATCTTAGAGGAAGAAGAATTGCCATGGTTCCATGAAATTGAGCTGTATTGCAAAGATGGATCATTCCCTGAAGGGGCAAATGCCGAGCAACGTAAGGCTATTAGAAGGTCCGTCTCAAGGTACACTATCATTGCTGGGCAATTGTATAGGCGCGCTCTCAATGGAAGGCTCATGAGATGCCTAGATGATGATGAAGCTTGGAGAGTGGCCGAAGCAGCCCATTCTAGTGAGTGTAGAGGTCATGTCAATTGCCAGGCTCTAGCGAAGAAAATCCTTAGGCAGGGTTACTATTGGCCCACTCTAGAGGAAGATTGCTCCCTCTATGTCCGGAGGTGTCTTAAATGCCAACTCCACGCTTATAAAATCCATGCTCCAGCTTCATCCCTTCATCCTCTCTCTGCTCCTTGGCCCTTCTCTATGTGGGCTTTCGACATTGTTGGCCCGCTCGGTGATTCCAATTCTCAAACTAAGCAGAAATCCTTTATCCTTACCGCCACTGAGTACTTCACCAAATGGGCCGAAGTAGAGGCGTACGTGGAGATCAAAGCAACCATGGTGTGCCGCTTCATCATGAAGAATATTATCTCGCGGTTTGGAGTGCCAAGCATCATCATCATCGACAATGGACCCCAGTTCATCTCTCAAGAGCTCTAGGACCTATGAAAGAAGTTCAATATTGCATTGCATCATTCATCCCCATATTATCCTCAAGGCAACGGCCAAACTGAAGCTACTAATAAAACCCTTCTTAAAATCATTAAGAAAACATGCGAATCTCACAAATTTTTTGATTGGCCTGAACATTTAGTGGAAGCTCTATGGGCTTACCGCACCTCCGTCCGTACTCCTACGGGGCAAACCCCCTGTGCTCTTAACTACGGGATAGAGGTGGTGCTCCCATATGAGATCTTAATCCCTTCTCTAAGGGTGCAGCTCGATAATGAACTTAATCTCGATGAACGTCGAGAGACGTTGCTCGTCCAGTTGGAACTCTTGGATGAGAAGAGGATGAATGCGGCTGATCACGTGTCTGTTTATCAAAAGGGAGTTTCACGTTATTTTTAAAAGAAGGTGATCAAGCGAAAATTCTAAATAGGAGATATGGTTTTGAAACGAAAATTTATTAGGTCTGGAGGTCCAAGGTCTATATTGCAACCAAACTGGGAAGGGTGGTTTATCGTTAGAGAGGCTTATCCAGGGAACACATATCGCTTAGTCAACGCAGAAGGTGAGGAGCTGTCTCACGCCTGGAATGGGTTGTATCTTAAGTGTTTCTTTCCTTAGAGTCAGGCTAATGAAAACCCGGTAGCAAACTGTCCCTTTCCTTGATCGCGAAGGAGGATCCTGAGTTTGGCAAATCACACACTTCACGACATCCTTGGTCGGGTTCCCCAATAATGTAAACATCGTTTCTCCCTGGCCATACTTGGGAGAAGTCAGGGTCCCTGTCCGTTTCTCTCCTCGGCCGAATCTAGGGGTAAGAGGTATATAAGGGGACGATGACCGATCTAGACACCCTGACGAGAGGAGGTCTCAAATAGGGGCAATCCGTTATGACCTGAGTGCACAGGAAGAGAAAAAGCAACTATAACATCAAAAGAAAGAAGGAGCAAGTCAAAGCAAAATTAAAAGCTCATCTCAAAAGCTTGAAGTTTCAAAATTAGAGCTCCAAGTATGGAACTAGGCATAGCAAGAGTGGCAGTACAGTTTCCCCGCAGGACATTATGAGCCCGATCGTATGCGTGCTTAGGATGGATAAAGGTTCGATGGCGGACATAAAGCCCCGGCGCAATAGACCGAATCTCTGAACGGGTTGTCATGAGAAGGACTCAAACCCTAAAACCTCTACACCTGGCTTAAGCTTACCCCCTCATTTCTATTTTTCTTTTAGGACTAGACAGTACCCTAGGTATGGCCTAGGTAGAACCATCATCATACAGATTGGCCCTGGCCAGGGATTGTCACTTCAAAAGCACGCCAACCTCAGGAGAATCCTAGTGTGACAGGTAGGGCTCTTGTTGCCGGGACGGAATTAGCTTTCAAAATCCAAAAAAATCATATATTTCAAAACCTAAAAAAATCAGATATTTCAAAATAAAAAAATCAGATATTAAAAAATCAGATATTTCAAAATCTAAAAAAATCAGATATTTCAAAATCTAAAAAATCATATATTTCAAAATCCAAAAAATCATATATTTCAAAAAAATCTAAAAAAATCAGATATTCTAAAACCCCAAAAAACCAAATATTTTTAAAATTTCAAAAATACCATCATCATTGCATAGCATGCATTTGCATTCATATTCATTACATTTTCCACCTATTTAATAAGGCTTCACCCCTTGACCAAATATCAAGGATTGGTCATTCTCTAACTTGCTGCAGGCAAGGGGTTGAGTCTAAGAACAGATCTTACTTGTTTCTTGTTTTAAGTGTGTGTAGATACAGGTCTAATCTCCCAGGATTCGAATCTCTCAAGTCTCTCCATTTCCTTGCGGTCCTTGGTTAGACCGCTAACCACCCACTCGCGGTCGTGGGGAGACCACTATTCTCACCCGAGGACCAAATTCTCAGGTTTCTCTTTTTCTCCTCCTTAGCGGTCCTTCGATAGACCGTTTATTCTCTCCCGGCGGTCTAATGGCGACCGCTAGCCATTCCCAAGACTCAGAAAACTCTGAGTTTTTCTGAGCCCTATTCTTAACGGTCTATCGCTAGACCGTTTTCTTTGCTTAGCGGTCGTTTGCTAGACCATTTACCAGATAGAAAACTCTACTTCATTCAATTAATCATGCTAAAACATAAGTCCATTGCACATCTTTACAAACAAACTTCTCATTTATTCATCCAAGGTTCATCATACACCACGCTATCAATAAAAAAGCAAAGTTCACATCAAAAATATCAAAGTACATTCAATTTCTTATCCGTGCAAGGCCAGATCTTGCGTAACTCCTTCACATAAGTTCGGTACTCCTCTTCATTCTCTGTCACCTCTGCTTGCAAGGTACAGATGCGACTGATCTTCAACATAGTCAGAGTGCTCCGGGCTGCCCATTCATCCTCCTCAGTCCCAATCTTCCTAATTTGAAGGGGAGGGTAGTGTGATAATGCTGTAACCTTAGTGCGAGGTAGCCCGATTTGTAAGTAGCACCGGTGTGGGTTGTAGATCGCCAAGGTAGTATTCCCCACTAGCTGTAAGTCTAGGCCCAATCGCCGAGGTAATCTCAGAGTAGTACCTTGAAGAAACCGCAGTCGCATCATGAACTTATCAATTGGCAGTGTGTTGAGGAAGAGGCACCATTCATCCCTTGTTTTCTTATCCGCCGTCCGGCACTCAACCTGTGAAGAGAACCCAAATGTGTCTCCTATATAGAAGAGTGGGTGGCTCCCGAATATGCGGCTAGCTTAAGAAACGTCCTCCTTGGGTAAGAACTTCAATCTAACTCCCAACCAACACTCAAGGACAAACATGGACCTGAAGAGAGGCCCTCCTAAACAAGCTGAGCTAAGGCCCCCATATAGGTATGAAAGAATGGCTTGAGAAATAGACAAACCACGCCACAAGCCACTAATGATGCTAAAGTTTTGGATATCTAAGAGGTGGTCTATGGTAGAAAAGAGGAAAACCCTACACAAGCAAATCTAGGTAGCCTTGGCTATGGCTTCAAACCTCTCACTCTTGTTCTTATAATAAGCAGTGATCCATTGAGCCATGGGTATCAAATGAATGTGGCGTGGGCTAATCATTGTCCTAACATCCTTTGGATTGTGAATGAAATCCCCTAGAATTAGAGAAGGGTATATTGGCTCAACCGTGTGGCACACTAAGTCTTCATCCCCCACCTTAGTTTTAGGAAGGGCTAGGTAGGTCTCTACCTCTTCTATAAGGATGGTGGCTTCAAAGGATGGGAGTATGAATGTATGTGTTTGGGGGTGCACAACTCCACAAGGGCTGAAATGCTAGGCCAATCATATGAAAGTTTTTGGAAATTCTTGGCCAAGACCAACAAAGGTTGTAGGTGTCATGCCCTTAGGATAGAAGTGACTTCTAAAGGGAGCTCTTTTATCAAGGGAGCCACCCACTTCAGGTTAGAGTAATATCTTGGGCCAGGAAGGAGCTAGAAGAAATAGAAGAAAGGGAAAGAAGAGATGCCATGAGAGGAAAATTAAAGAAAATTTAGAATTTTTAAAATTGATATGAACTTACCTCTCTTGAGGAGCTTGTGCTCAAGTGCTTGAGGATGGATGTAAGCCTTTACAGCACCCCATGTTCCCTTCTAGCTGGCTTTGGCCCGATGTAGGCCAACTCCCCCATGGTACTAGCCTCGAAGCTTCTCTTCATGATGACTTGGATGACTTTAAGGGAGTTTTCAAGGTTTTCTTGAGAAGAAATCAGTGAGCTGCGAATTCTAGGTGTATTCCTAGTTATAGGGCTCTAATTTTACTCTTAACACATTAGGATTGAGGCTAGTTAGCTTCAGGTTAAGTTAGGATAAGTCTTAGAGCAGATTAGGTATCTTTTGTCCTGAGTTTGGACTCTCACGGAGAGTCCCGTTCGGACTTCACTGATTTTTCTCCGTAGCGGTCTATCGCATGACCGCTAACTACTCGTAAGCGGTCATCAGGTGACTGTTTTCTATCTCCTTCCACCGCCTTGTTCCACAATCCCCAAACGGTCATGTCTTGACCGTTTCTTCTTCCTAGCGGTCGTCCAGATGACCGTTTTTCACCTTTCCCCTATTTTCAGTCTTAGGAGTCATCGTTAGTGAGTCAGCATTCACATTCACATTTGCATTTGAAAAGACAAAAGAGATCATATATTTTACTAACATGAGAGTCATGTACATCTGTCCATAAAAAAAGAAACAACAAAGAAAAAGTACAACTCATGCCCCGATGGGTCCCTCTCCTAGACCGCCACTGTCCCTGGTCCACTCACGCATCTTTGTCGGCGGGGCCATGGAGGTGATCCCCTCCTCTCGGTGACGGCGCCGCTGCTCCTCCTCCTCATTCCTCTGATGGCCGGAGGAACCTGTAAGATAATCACGGTGCACGCTACGCACACCACTCTACGACACACTCTGGGAGGATCGGCCCCCCACTAGTCGAAGTGCTCTCTCCAGCACTCGGATCTCGGCTCTCAGCTCTACTGCTGCTGCTGCTGCCTTGACTCTGAGTCTCTCTACCTCTACACGAAGGGGAGCCACCTCAGCCGCCTCTGCCCGTAGTCTCTCTACCTCTGCTCGAAGAGGAGCCACCTAGGCCGCCTCTCCTCGAAGCCGCTCAGCCTCGGCCAGTGCTGTGGTCAACTCCCTAGCCTGCATAAGTATTCACTCATAGTTAATCATTTGCATATCATAAGCATTTAATAGAAAGATGTCGGCTAGTTTTGCTTACCCTCTCCGCGAGCGTGGCCTCAACCTCCTCGGCTCGAGCAACTGGCCGAGCAAAGTCGGCGTCCCTTTCGGTCCGGTCTATCGCTGGCTGCGGTGACAATGAAGGAACATCTGGTCCTACCCGATGTGCTCCCTCAGCTCTCTGCATTTTAGAAGTCATAGTCAGTCGCATTCATAATCATTTGCATAATTAAGTCTAAGGATTAAAACTCACCAGTAGCTCCAGCGCGCGCTGGAACTCGTCCCTCTGCTGGACGGTGAAGTGGAGGAGACCCTGGAGGTCGGCTATGCGCCTTTGCGGGTCTAGCTGCATATAGGGAGTCCATGAGTCAGTGCATTTAGAATTAATTAAAGAAGCATTATTTAGAGAGTCTTACCGGTCATCGAGTACCGTGGAACACCTGATCACCGTACCTTCGGGCGTAGGCCCTCAGGTACACCTCGTCGCTTATCGCCTAGGCTCGGACCACTCTGCCTCGGCGGGTCCAATCTCTGACCTGGTCCACTGCCCGTGTCACCCAGTCAATGTCGCTAATCATGCCCCTAGAGGATCGCTTGATCCGCTTGTCGTCTCTGGCCAGGAACTCTACCTCAGGCTGGTGAACCCCGCGCGTCCTCATGATCAGTCGGAAGTGCAGAGGCTCGACGATGTTGAAGTAGTGCAACCAGATCTCT